>OX451740.1:381975670-383175670 GCA_948472305.1 Vicia faba
AAGTGTACCTTCAGTTACTCGTGTGAGATCACATTATACTTTGGATCATTTGGATTGGATTGATATCGATTTGAGCTTTCACTCTTTGGACCGTTGGCCGACTCAGAACAATTGTCCCTAAGACTGGTCGAGTGTTTAGGAGCCGAGGAGGTCTTTATCAGTCATGTCTGACCTTCAAGTTTGTCGTTCACTTTGAAGTAGAAGCAAAAACATGTAAAGTCAATTGAAAAATTAGGTGGTACAAGCACATGAAATACACTTCCATCATTGAAACATTTTGTTATCTCTCTTTGATGCATGGATTGGAGTTACTAGTTAGGGAATGACACTACTTATAGTGCACTCTAGTTTGTTTATGTTTCCCAGGGAAAATCCAATCGTTTATTTTTTAACTTCTCTTTTTAACTAACCTAGTTTGTTGCTTACCTTTGTTGATATACATGGATTGAATGTATATGAGAATTCTCACAATCCTTGAAAACCAGTTTCGAATTTGCAAGCATTTTTCTCTCTTTCTTCCCGTGAGTATTTGCCAAAGTAGTTTCAGCTCCTTGTTCAATCTTCCATTTCTCCTTATCACACATACTTTTTTGTCATAAGAACCTACAATCGAGATCCTAGCGATGCCGAAATCAAGGACCACATGGAGTACAAGGATGGACCAGACATAGTCTCTTGGCTCAAACTTGCTGAGCATTTTAAGGTTGATGAGTTTTCTAAGAAAAAGGTGTCATTGGTGGAACCGAACGACATGATTAAATATAACTAGGTACCTATAGAAATAGTGGAAACCCTTTATGCTTTAAGTAATGAGACGACTATAGGCATGAATAAAGTTATGGCAGGCAATCCTTCGATTGGTCGGCTCTCCCGATGGACTTAGTAAAAAGGATATATATATATATATATATATATATATATATATATATATATATATATATATATATATATATATATATATATATATATATATATATATATATATATATATATATATATATATATATATATATATATATATATATATATATATATATATATATATATATATATAACCTTTTTTATAAGTGTTCAGTTCCCTTATATGAGTGTTTATTCACCTGATAGGTCTACGACTACCTTTGTCTGAGTTTGAGGTGTCTATCCTGGAGAATTTAAGGGTTTCATATAACACCCTTAAAACATGAATTTTAATTATAAAATATAAACAAATAATTGCTCATACATAGTTGTTACACATGCTCAACATACATCTTCAACAACATATTAATATGAAATATCATTGAAACTCAATACCAGTCATACTTTAACCGTCTCAAATAAAATAAAGTACTTCATATAATTAAACAAATCAAACTTATAAAACGAGTAACAAGTATCTCGCCCCAATGTTTTATATCAGAGCTTCAATGAAACTTAATAAGGCGAAAAACATTAAATAAATGAAGTTGCGTAACACCATCCTCCAACTCAAAGAACAATTATTTCTCTACCTGGTTATATGTACTCCAAGAGAGTACAAACACCACAAATAAAGCAAACAGGGTGAGAATACGCTCAAAACATGTTAGCGGTACAAAAGATAGAATGTGTAGCATATTCAATCCAATAATTAAACACATAACTCATACACAACAATAATAATTAATTCATAATGATAATATGTATGAAATGCGACCAACACTATGACTCTAATGTGTGTGGTACTATTTATGGACATCAGAGTTATATTACTAATTTATTCCACTCACTACTGGTTCCCCTCTTCCGAACCATCAATTGTTACTTCTATCACTAACACACATGATGCATGACATACAACAACAACATACATGTGAAATATCACCATTGGTTCTTCTTCAAATTGTACACCATGTCAAATCAGACAACTACAATAGTTCTCACTATAGCTACACTCTTCAATATAAACATGTAATTATAATTTACAACACATAATTACATAAAAATTTCAATGTTATTTATGTAATTCTAACACATCAAATTAATGCATCAAAATAACCAAAACAACAATAAAACAACATTCGCACACATAAATAGCTTGAAAATTGAATCAACAACTCACAATCAGTCAACATTGACTGTGACGGTCAACCTGTCATAGAGATGACGATTGTCATCCTTCCTGTCACACCCTTCCCTCACCAGCCCTTCGTCCAACAGATGATCGGGCAAGAAAATCTTTCCTGGGTACCATGACAGTTAACCAGTCACCCAGCTAACGCTCGTCAGCTCTCCTAGGCGTGTGACGCTCAGCACATCACGCCGGTGATGCCCGTCACCATTATGCTGAAAAACAAAATTGTGATTTTTTTACCATTAGAGCTCTTCCAAATCTCCAATTTCAACTCCACAGCACCCGGTTTACACAAAAAACCTTATATACATTTCATATTTTGTTTATTACATCAATTAATCAATAATTAATCACCTAATTCATCAAATATCACAAAATCTAACATTATGTTCATCATACCAAACCCTATAAACATGAATAACAACATTTAGATTTACAATCCAAATAACGCAAGAATTTCACCAATAAAATAGAGCACGAATTTCACATAGATTACAACAAGTTGAGATAGGTTTCCATAAGCCTTCTCCAAAACTCATAAACATCAATAATGAAGGAAAAAAATGAAAAACAAAGAAGAGGGTGAGGATTCCTCTCTACCCTTCATGCAATTGACACCCATATAAGAGTAATTCCCCTACCTCATTTTCCAGCAAAGATCCAATCTTTTGTTATGGTGATCTTCTCCAACCTAGGGTTGCCTCCTTTCCACTCTTGCCTTTTTTCCCAAATTCTCATGTTCTGACTACTTTAGCTCCCCTCACCTTTTCTATTTATTTAACCTAATATTAATTTAAATAAATTATACACTTTACCTTTCACTTTTCCTTATTCCACCTTATCACTCTAATTTCCTCCTAATTCAATTTTCACCCCAAACTCTTAATTCATTGTTTTCTGTTATTTTAATTAACTATTTTTTTACTAAACTTCAATGAATCTCACAATTAACAAATAAATCACATAAACAGTTTATCGCCAAAATAAATAAATAAAATCATTTAAAATTAAATTAACATAATTACTCGAAAATTTGGGGTGTTATAACTCTCTTCCACTTTAAAAAAACTTGTCCTAAAAAATTGATGGAGGAGAACAACTCTGAATACGACTCTCTCATCCGACTCTCCAGCTCCCGCATAATGCTTCCTCCATCGAGTCCTCCCCATACTACCTTCTCTAAAACGATCTCTTTACCTCTCAAGTGTTTCACTTCTCGATCATCAATTTACAATGGTGATGCCTCAATAATCAAGTTATCTCTCACTGCACGTCATCCATTTGAATCACATGAGACATATTAAGAATATACTTTTTAAATTAAGACTCATAAAACACACTGTGAAGATTTGAAAGAGACGTCGGTAAGGAAATACTATGGGCCACTTCTCTTACTCTCTTCAGAATCTGATAAGGACCAGAGAAACATATGACCAACACCAATCATCAGAGTGACTCTAAAAAACACATGATCTCCCTCTCAAAATTCAAGTGTCATCCTCCAATTATTAGTATAACTCTTTTTCATGCTCTATGATGCCTTCATCTTCTCCTGAATCATCTTAATATTCTCAGTAGTCTGCTGAACAATCTATGGTCAAAGCACAACACTCTCACCAGATTCATACCAACACAAATAAGTTCTACATCTTCTACCATAAAATGCCTTAAAAGGAGCTATTCCAATACTATAATGAAAGTTGTTATTATAAGTAAACTCGATCAATGACAAGTAAGTATCCTCCTTTCTCCAAAACATAAGCTCTCAACAAATCTTCTAACGACTGAATAGTCATCTCGGTCTGATTGTTCGTATGCGGATGGTAGGAAAAACTTAACCTTATTCTATTTCCTAAGGCTTGTTGCAAGCTATCCTAAAACCTCGATGTGAATCTTAGATCCTTATCAGAAATAATACTCAACAGAATCTATGTAGTTTCACAATCACACTAATGTAGATCTCTGCTAACTTCTGCAATGGAAAATTGATCTTTGTCATAATAAAATGAGCCGACTTAGTCAGTCTATCCACAATAACCCAAATTACATTGCTTCATCTAACGATGTTCAGCAAACCTATCACAAAATCTATATAGATGTTATCCCACTTCCACTCAAGAATACCCAGCAGCTGTATTAACCCAGACAACTTATGATGCTCAGTCTTTTACTTCTAACAAGTCAAACAAAAATAAACAAACTCTCCAATATCCTTCTTCATACATGGCCACCAAGAAATCCTCTTAAGATATTGATACATCTTATTAGCTTCGGGATGAAAAGTCAAACTACTTATGCGACCTTACTCAAGAATTCTCTTCTTAAGCTCTAACAGGTATGACACACAAACTCTAAATCAGAACCTCATAATCCCATTCTCATCTACTCTGAAGCTCACTTATTTACCTTGATTCATCAGCACCAATATATCCATCAATCCCAAATCTAACTTCTGACCTTCTTTGATTTCTCTGAGTTCACCACTTGTCAATTTCAACATACCTAACATCACACTCTGTGTCGTTACTTCACACACAAAGCTAAGATCTATGAAATGCTCAATCAAATATAATTCTCAAACCATAAATGCTAAAATATGAAATAACTTCTGACTCAGTGCATATGTTACCATGTTAGCCTTACCAAGATAGTAACTCAACTTAATGTTGCAGTCTTCAAAAATTCTAACCACCTTCTCCGTGTCATATTCAACTCTTTATGATCAAAAAGACACTTTAAACTCTTATAATTGATGAACACTTCAAACATGGAACCATACATATAATGCCTCCACTTCTTAAACACAAACACTACAACTTCCAACTCCAAGTAATGGGTAGGATAATCCTCTCATGAGTCTTCAACTGCCTCGAAGCCTAAGCCACAATTTGATCATTCTACATGAATACACCACCTAAGACCATGTTATATGTATCATAATACACAACAAAATATTACTTCACATCTAACAAAATCAAACCTGGCACCAATGTCAACCTCTTCTTTATCTTTTGGAAACTTTATTTGTACTTAACACTCCATGCAAAAGCTTGGCCTTTTCGAGTCAATTGATTCAAAGGAAAAGTCAACTTCAAAAATCCATCAACTTATAATCTCTATAACTGACTTATGATTCTCCCATTGCAACACTATGTCTACCTTAGACGGATCAATGACTATCCCACCACCCGAGATTACATGACCAAGAAAACTCACTTCCTTCAACCAGAATTCACACTTGGAAAACTTAACATACAACTTCTTAAGAGTGACACCCCAATTTACTTCTTTCCCACTGGTAGCCTTCTATTGGGACTTCTATTTTCCCTTATCAGTTGGAGCTCCATAAGGTTTACCGCAATTTTGATTCACACTCGTCTTCTTACTAACACTTTCGTAGTGAGCTAATATAGATCGAATATCCTCATTGTAGATCCTACATTTATTGACTAGTATCGTGAACTGATAAGTCTCTTGATAACTAATGAATTTCTAGATTTCAAGACGCAACCCACTCTCTAACTTCACACACTTCGACCCTTTCACACCATTATAGTGGGGATAAAACCTCACCAGCTCCTCAAACTTAGCCGCATAGTCAGTCATAGTCATGTTTCCTTGCTTCAAATGTAAGAACTCAATCTCTTTCTTACTGTGATCATCAACCGAATAATACTTCTCCATAAGTTCTTTCTTGAAGTTCTCACAAGTGATCTCAATACCCGCAGCTTCCAACCTTTGTCGAGCATTATCCCACCAATACTCAGCCTCCTCCAATAACATATGTGTCCCAAACAACATTTTCTACTCATCAGTGAAAATCATAACCGAAAGGTTTTCTCAATCTTCTGAAGCAAACTCTGAGCACCCCCAAGATCATACCTTTCCTTGAACATAGGCGTATTTTTCCTCTGAAGCTTACTCAACCCACATAATTTATCAACCGCTCCCTATTGATTTTGTTGAGCTTGCAAAGCCTCATTCTCTTGCGCCATCACCTGAGCCATTGCACCCAGAGACTCAATAACCACTTTGTCATTTCTACCTTTAGCCATTTCTTCCTGCACAACCAGTCTAAACAAGTTAACTAATCTTAAGAAGAAAATCAAATAACAGTTAACGAAAATAAGTATCAACGGTGTTCACACACGTGTCATATACGAGGGCACAAACTAGTTCACAACCTAGTCTTAATGTACCAACATGCTCTTATAACAACTATGTAACACCCTAAAACCCTGACTCTTAAATATAAAAATAAACAAATAATTGCTTATACATAAGTGTTACTCATGCTCACCATACATCTTCAACAACATATTAATATGAAATATTAGCGGTACTCAATATCAGTCATACTTTAATTGTCTCAGTGTATCCATAGAATTAAACAAATCAAACTTCAAAAACATAAAACGAGTAACAAGTATCTTGTCCCACTGTAATAGATAATATCTTTAACAAAACTAAATAATATGGAAAAAATTAAACAAATGAAGAGGCACAATGCCATCCTCCAGCTTAAACAACAACAACTCCTCTACCTGATTATATGTACTCCAAGAGAGTATAAACACATTCAATCCAGTAGCACATTCAATCCATTCATTAAACACATAACTCATACACAACAATAATAATTAATTCAAAATCCTAATAAGTATGCAATGCAACTAACACTTCGATCTAATACACATGGTACCATTTGTGAACATCAAAGTTGTATTACTGATTTCTTCCACTCACTCTTGGTTCACCTTCGAACCCAAACCTATCACTGATACCCTCTTCTGAGTCAGTAACTCGTAACTTCTATGATTGACACACATGATGCATGACACACGACAACACCATACATGAGCAATATCATCACTAGTTCCTCTTTGAACCGTACACCACGCCTAATAAGGCCACCATAATAGTTCTCACTAGAACTACACTTTTCAACATAAACATGTAATTATAATTCACAACACATAATTTCATAAAACATTTCAATATTATTAATGTAATTCCAACACATAAACTTAACGTAAAAAATCACCAAAACAACAGCAAAATAGTAGCCACATGCAAAAATAGCTCGAAATATTGAATCGATAACTTATAACCAGTCAACATCGACTATGACAGTAAGCCCATCATAGGGATGATAATCATCACCCTGCTTATGAAACTCTGGTTAGATTTGAAACTTCAAACATAAGAGGGGGTGAATTGTGTCGTTTGAAAAAACATGGTTTTGAAAACTTTTTTCGAGATTTAAATTCAGAGTTTGAAAAATATTTTTTTAAAAAACTTAAGCAGTAGAAAGTAAATATTAAAAATGTGGAAATAAATTAAATGGGACACCGAGAATTATAGAGGTTAGATCAAATTAAAAGGACCCACCTCTCTCCCTAAGAACTAATCTTGAGAGTTTCCATTATATACTTGAGAGATTTTAGTAAGTGAAGCTCGTGAACCTCTTTATACAACGAAATGGTGGTTGTCCTACAACCATGATAATACAAGATGGAGGATATGATCGTTTGCTTATTATTTATTGTTGAGACCTAAGTGGCCAAGCTTTCTTTCCAACTATAAATTAAAGTGATTAAACTTATCTCCATAAAAAAATATGAGCTCAATATGGTTTAACATGATAATCAATAACCTCTTGAGATTTTAACAAGATGATCTTCTAATCTATGGTTTTAAACAAGTTAACCATGAACCTAATGGTTAGTTCATCAAGATTTATAATTGCCAACCTTTGAATAAACAAGGATTTCAAAGAGCCTTAAGGGAAGTTCATGAATATTAACAATATCCAACCTAATCAATCATGGGAACTAATCACACAAACCCCAATCAAAGCTTTTAACGGGTTTAGCTTCGAATCACATATTTTTATCCCTAAAATTGGTTGTGTTCATCCAAGGTGCATAAACAACAACCTTGAATAACTTTTACATTTATACCTATCCAAAATTACATAAATATATCACTCACAAAATATCTTTCCTCACAAAAGCATTTGGCTATAAGAACCAGTGAGAGAAAGTGAAGATGAAAACTTAGAGAGAGATAGAGAGAGTGTATGTTAATACACATTTTTTATTTTGGATGTTTTGAACCGAGGAATGAGACCTCTATTTATAGGATTCAAATCCTCCAAAAGAGGAAACATCATTAAATAAAAAATGATCGTTGCTAATCAATTAGTTCATTTAAAAATAACGAATATGATTTCCAGAATAGGTAAGAAGTGATATATATCCATTTCTAATCGTTTGGATACATTCAAATTTCATTTATCCTCAAAAGTGCGCCAACTTAATCGATTGACACTTTGTTTTAATCAATTAGATTTAGTTAAAAATGTTTTTCTAACTTTTTGAATGTTCCCTTTACTTTCTAAGCAACTTCTATATATTTCTTCAAAGCATTTTCTTTTCAAAAAACATTTAATGTTTTAAGTTTGTGTGCTTATAGACATCTACTTCTATAAAGAAAGAACTTTTGCTTTTACAAAAGTTTCACTCACATACTAAATTTGGATAACTTCCTTATACATGTATGTGATGCATTCATTGTACTGACACTTTGCTTGAGATCTCCCGAGGATTTTGATATAACCCATTTGGTTGCCTTTATCTGAGAATTTGTTGATATCTGAAGCTTTATATATGTTTTAAACTTTGTCAATCATTTATCAAACCAGTGGCTTGCATAATCTAACTGCTAGAGTATATTTGTTGACTTTCTAAACGACTACATCTTTTACTATGATGAATATTATCTTTTCTACTCTTTTACATTTTCCATTATGTGGCATCTTTATCATGCTGAGTATCTCCACAGTTTCATTTTTGAAGAATCTTTATAGTTGTCATCATTAAAATAACATCTGTTACATGTAAAACAAGGTTCCACATTCTCCCTCTTTTTTGATGATGACAACATATCTCGCAGGAGAGATGGTAAAAGAAACTAAGAAATATATAATTGGAGTGATAATACTCCCCTCCGAGAATATAATTCTCCCCCTTTGTCAAAATAAAAAAACGGGTAAAGAATGCAAATAAATATGCAAACATTATATTTTCCTAATTATAGTAGGCAATCATGAGCATATATGCAAAACAAAGGTTTTTGATCATGACATATTTGAAAGAAAATAAATGTAGCAATATCAAACATAATTATAATAATTAAAAAATATATCATGTGGTAAGCTATCATATTATTTTGCATGCAAAATAAATGTTGAACAATTTATGAAATGTAAAGATAAGTAGAAAGTCATGCATAACAAGGATATGGTAAAAGACATTCTACAAGATTTCTTAAGACATACTTAACTATGGTATCAAGATATTTGTTTTAATATAAAACATGGTATAAGACCTTTTATCAAATATAAGGATAGATCATGCTTTTAAAATAACAGTATTATAAGTGTTTTAACTATGTAAGAGTAAGTGGTGATGAGATATATTTATGTGTGGTAAGGATAAAGAAGCATGTATATAGAAGAAATTACTCTTGATGAGAAATAAAATATGTTTAAAGTAAGGTTTCCTAAAATGTATTTAGACATGGCATAAGGTCTTTACCGCATGTAAATAATTTGTTGAATACACTTATGCATGTGATATACATCTCTTCATTTAAAGTGAGGATATTGATCATGGTAAAATGTAGGAAGTATTACACTTAGTGGGGAATAAGATATTTATCCTAAACAATGTTTCCTAATTCTTAGTCATATCATATGTGCAAGATATGAAACACTTATATATGGTAGAGATAATATGATATAGTGAAGAAGCATCATGAAGCATGTGTGTGATGTCATATATAAGGTTCTAAAACATGTATATGCTTTTCATCTTAAGGCGTGCCTAGCAAGAGTATTCATGGTATTAAGTGTCACATTTTTGTGGGAGATACTATTTTCACTTTTAAGCGTTGGGAAAGATTTTTGTGAGGTATCTAATGGTGTGTCTTACATGGGTATTTAAGCAAAACAAGATTGTAGGCATAATTTTGTTCTTTGTTTTAAGTATAGTCACAATTAATATGTAGTGAAAATATATTTGGAAAATAAAGGTACCATAGTTACTAGAATAAAACATACTTATATTATTTGAAGGAAAAATGTATTACAAGAAAAAAATAAATGCAAGAAACAAATAAGAAGGAAGAGTACATAAGTAAATAATGCAAAAAAATAAAGTACACAAATTTAAAATACCTAATGAAAGTAAACAACTCTTAATTCATCTCATCGTCATCTTCAATAGATGCTATAGGTGAGATGAAGTTCTTCCTAACCATTTTATCAATGAGCGAGTCAAGTTTTTTATTCATTTTCTTTGCTATTCGAGGATGTTAGTGTTGGAGCTAGATGGAGGAGTATTCATTCTTTTTCTCCTTCTTGGTTGTTGGGCAACAAATTCTTCTTGTTGGATGGCAAATACCATTTTACTTATTGCGGCTTATCTTATCTTAATATGTTGGATGATAGGTTCCTCTTCACCAAAAGGATAGTCAGTGTAGTTAATAATTTTGGTTATGGGTTCGACATAGGGCAAGATGTTGTTATTTATTTTTCTATCTATCATGTGAGCAAGAACTACACCTGCCCAGGTTTTCATAATTTTATCATGAAGAAACCAGACAACAAGTATGTCTGATTTAGAGATGGTGTTGTAGTTGTCTTTTCTTGGAAACAAGATTCTGCATGCAGTATAGTGAATAACTTAATGTTTGGATGAATAATTACAACATTGAAAGGATGAGGAACAAAGGAGTTCGGGTTAATGAGGAAGGAGTGAGCAAGAGTGTTAAAAACAAGCTCATTACCTTCTTGATTTTGATTGTAATCTTGTTCTATGTAGGGTAAGTTTCAAATAGTGGCAAAGTCCTCGAGAGAGAGAGAGAGAGAGAGAGGGGGGGGGGGGGTGATATGATGCTTGTTAACCTCAGAATCAATGATACCATATGTATAGATGATATTTGCATAGAATTTTATTACCAGACTGGGATATCTTTCCTTGGGTTTTTAAAAGATAAAGTCTTTCAACTCTACAAAGTAGAATGCTTCTATAAAGGAGCAACTTTTGAAGTGTTGTTCATCTAAGTAGTGGATGGTGAAGATATCTCTATCATAATAGTAAAGATTGAAGTTGGTTTCTTGAGCTGGATTTGAGAAGCTTTCAAATAAGTGTGATGGTGAAGGTTGGGAGGATTGGGTTCTTTTTAAAGCCATTTGTGATAGGTGACGATGATTTTGAGAAGCAAGAGTATTTTTTTTATACAAGTAGGGTAATGAGAATTGATGGATGAAAAAAGAATGAAATCATACCTCCTTATATATATTTAATTTAATTGATTGAGTTAATCGATTGACAACAGTAGAATTTGAATTTTTTTCATTGTGAGTTTCTGTTGCAATATTAACTCCTTTAACTATCCGCTATGGAGTTGTTCAACATTCGAAATTTCTTCGTTTTAAATTCTTTTATCGATTAGAGCAATAGATTAATTATATTCATTTGGGATTCCTTTTTGTTTTAGTTTGCTTGTTAGGCCTTGTTTCTTCTTTAGTACCTCCACTTCATGCTTTTGATGCCTCTAGCCTTTAAAACACTTGAGCAAACTTGTTTTAAAACAATTATTTCGCTTAATTGTAATTTTGGTTCCTCTATTTTGTATTTTTTTCGATTTTTGTACCCCCATTTTGAAAACCACTACTTTAGTCCCCTTTTTAAGTTTTTTGTGCAATTTTCGTCCCCCTATTTTGCTTTTTTCTATAATTTTAGTCCCTATTTTTGTTCATTTTTCAACAGAAAGCTCAAAACGGGGACCAAAATCGTGGTTTTTAAAATGGAGGGACCGAAATAAAAAAAAATACAAAATAGAGGAACCAAAGTTTCAATTAAGCCTAATTATTTTAAGGGGTTAATCATATTAACTGGTTATTTTAACCTTAAAATAATTTTACATGTGTAAAGAAGGAATTCTTGACAAAATTCCCTTTAGGGAAGACACTTCAAAAGTGTGTCCTTCTCCATGCATCGTTGGATGCAAGAGTTAGTAAACAAACAAATAAGTCCATCACATATCATAAATTGAGAGATTCTCAAATAGTGTTGCTTTGATTATAACATATGTCATCGTCATTCATCTTCTTGGATCAAAGACTTTAAATTGTATACTACTAGAGTGCTTTTTCTTTCTTTATTTCTTATTTAAATGATCTTTCTTTAGAGTTCTAGACTACATTGCATGTAAAACAAGTTAGTATATTATTCTGATTTTTCTATCTTGTATCTTTCTTGTAGGGTGCCTTTGGGCATGATTTATCTTCTTCATTTGGAAGACGATTCTCTATATTTCTCCCCAAGGTTGAAATATTTCCTCTTCTTTGTTGTTCTTTGAACGTGAGGTTTCCTTGATTAATGTTGAACTGGAACATGGTATGATATGAGTGATGATTGTAACACTCGTTTAATCTAGAATTTGTAATTTGTGAATTATTATGTTTATTGAGTGAATTATGTTGATATGTTAATGGGTTGTAGTGGAGTATAAGTGCTAACTATAATTATTTAGATTAAACAATTATATCTTATGTTATTTAGAATAATAATAATTAAATAGAATATTAAGAGGAAAAGGAGAATAAGGGCATAAGAGTAAGTGTGTGTAAGTGATTGTATAATAGAAAGATCATAGAAAGGGTCTAAGATTAACAAATAAAATAAGGAAAATAGAAATCATTCTATGTTAACGTAAAAATTTGGGAGAATGTGAAAAAAGGCTAGGGCATAGAGAGGGACCAAGAGAAGATTTTCCATAGAACTTAAAGGGATCAAAGTTGTTATTAATTCAAGGTAAGGGGGTAATTATAGTTTATTATGATTGGTATGAGGGAATGTTAGATATAGATTTTTTTATATGTGATGATTTGATGATGAATACTATGATGCGTGTGTTGATAATGATGTGAGATATGCTATGATCTATGTTCGATATGTATATGTTGATGTATTGTTGTTAAATTTATAATTATGGTAATTACAGTGTATATTGGATGATTATTATACGTGAAATTCAACCTTGGAGAGGTCTGGAACAGTAGCGAT
This sequence comes from Vicia faba, assembly GCA_948472305.1. NCBI lineage: Eukaryota > Viridiplantae > Streptophyta > Magnoliopsida > Fabales > Fabaceae > Vicia > Vicia faba. The sequence goes on from OX451740.1 coordinate 381,988,904, forward strand.
TGCAGTCCAAGAATTGCAGGTTTGAGCAGATTCACCAGGTGAGCCACAAGCGAGCATCATGCAAGGAAATCACCCTTGTGTCATTGGGCGAGCTCGAGGCGAGAGGTGTTAGTTCCATGGTTTTACAATTGGCTAAATTTTGGTAAAAGAATGTTCTACTGGTGTTAAGCAAGATGATTTAATATCTTCATCAATTGTTATAACAATTTTACTATTATGTGTTTTTCAACAGATGTCAAGTCAGATGTGACATCTCTATCTGCTATACAACAGTGTCTGTTGTGTATTTTCTTAACAGATTTAATTTGATTTTCTGAGATTCCTTTTGGATATTTCTCAGTTATTTTCGGAGGTCAAGAAGATTTAATCTGGAATAAGAGATTTGATTTACAACTATACAACGGTTTCTATTTTATAAACTTAAATATTTGTTCCAAGATTTAAGAAGATTTTTTCTGCATAATTGATGCAACCCTCAGCTTGTGGATCAAGAAATATTTGGGTGAATATTTTTAATCTCATGGACTACTGGGGTGTATTTAAAGAGAAAACCTAACCTAATGTAATTAGAATTTTTCAAAAATTGTAAAATTAGGGGAAGTCTAAGTCTTAGGTTTTGAGAGTCTCTCGTGTTCTTGTGGTGTAAGTCACCCTTGTATATTTTGATACTTGTGGTAGACATGATATTCTCACTCATAAGTCTTTAGGTAATGAGTTGAGTATTGTTATTAGGTGAAGCTCTAAGAAAATCCTAGTATTGTTCTAAGTTTAGAGTCTTAACTAAGTATTTTTATATTTGAAGTGTAATCTTATAAATTGGGTTGTTTTTTGATACAATCACTGGGATTGGGACTGTTAGATATCACTGAGGTGATTTATGAAGTAAGATGGGATTTCTCATATCTAGATGGTAATTTTTAGGTAGAAGTTGCACTGGGTAGTGATTAAGTGAGAAGTTATAAACTGAGACTCTTTAGGCTTTGAACTGATACTGCTAATAGTGTATTTCCTTCCTGACTTGGTAGCCCCCACATGTAGGTGATATTGCACCGAACTGAGTTAATAACTCTATATGTTATTTATCATTCTGCAGTTTAGTTATAATATCAATTACATCTTGATTAATCTGTTTAGTCTGTCAACAAATGTTGTAACATCTGCAGTGACATTGTTCTGATTTTGGAACATCCATATTAACATGTGTTACCTGTACCAAAAAATTTCAAGAGGGTTTTGGGGGAAATGGAATATTCTTGGGTCGAGCTCCAGGCAAGGATTTCACCACCTTGTCTCTAGGTGAGGGCTAGGCGAGTAGTCTGGCATGAAACTTAAATGTGTCGTAACTGGAGTTTCGTGAATCTGATTGACACGTCGTTTAAATAATTGGGAATATGATGCACAGAGTTGTATCGTGGCATATTTGGTTGAATTATTCGAAGCATTTATCATGTGTCAATGTTTGTTGGAATTGGATTATTATATGTTTTGTATGCTATGATGACTTGTTGCAATGATGAAACTTGATCGTTGTTGTTATATGTTACTATGAGGTTAATATTAATGATGGTACTGTAATGGTGGTTTAATGATGTGCATGTTCAAATATATACATGCTATGTGATTATGGTTATGTTATTGATGAGGTATTTGACTAGTTGTGGTCGAACATATGTGTTGTTGTTGTTGTTGCATGTTGTGAATCATGCATCCATGCTGTGGAACTTATGTTCTGTTATATTGTGACCTCATTTCCTATGGTGATGGTTCAAGTGCGAGTAGCTAGATCCTTCACCCTAGGATTTATTGAAGCGTTACCTATTATGATGGTAGTGATTTTTGGTATGCTCCAATTCCAAGAGGGAATCAATCCTATGGTGGGGATCAAGGAGGGACATGAACTAGATGTTCATAAATGGTACCACATACATTGAGTCGGTGTCATGCACAACATTTATGTGACATTGCATAATTTTTTAATGATGTGAGAGGTGTTAATCTGTTGTGATGATTAGTTGATTATATGTTGATTTCTATGACGAATATTGTATGTGTGAAATCATGAATTATTGATAATGATATTATGCTATTGTAATAATAATGTTGGTTGCACTACTAATCTTTTCCTTATAGCTTTTATAATGAATTATGATTACTTACCATTTCTATTTGAATGTTGACTCTACGTGGATAACACGCAGATACTCAGGAGTAAGTCACTGAAGTAATGAAGATAGATTTTTGGATTATTTTTTAGTTACTATTAATTTAGAGGTGTCTTGCTCTGATATGTAATATCGGGTCGAGAACGCTTGATTGGATTTTATGTTCCATTTATGCTGTATACTTTATAAGGATTTTAGATTTTGAACTAATTTTAATCTCAATTTTTGATGAGACTAAATGTTATGAGTTGGCAATTGAGGATATTATTTTGATGAAGATTCCGCTTCAATGTTTTTAAATAAGTATTGAAGTTGCATGAATATGTATGTCGATTAAAAGTTAATATTATTTTTGTAACTCGTGTTACGAAGCAGGATTGGTTTATGTTGTTTTTATTATAACGTGTGACACCGTTGTGTGGTGACTTTAATTAATTTATTCTTAAATTATGTGTGGGGTTTAGAAGGGTTTTACAATTATCTTCCAATTTAATCTTTTGATTGCATCAACTTCTATGATTTTCTTATTTCTTGATTTTCCAGGAATTCATTAAGGGTTTCTATCTATAGATTTAGGAGTTGGAAAGGTTTTACAATTTTTAATTCTTTTAGATAAATGTTATTAATGAACATTAAAGTTTTTAAGAAAGAAGTTTATTCTCCTCGTGTGTTCATTTCCTTTGACTTGACACTTGGAGAAACTCCATATATCTTTTCTAAAGTAACATATATTTTCCTTGGTGGTATTGCAAAAACGATATTTATATAAATTTTGCTCGTGTTCTTCTAGATTTCCAAACAAAGTGGTGAGATCAACTTTTGCAAGATTATTGGCTTCCTTAATCGCGGTGACATTTGGATGCGAATTCCTGGTAAGACATATCAAAATCTTGTTAGTAGCAATAACATTGGAAATAGGATTACCTAACGAATTTAAAAGATTAATAAGATGCGAGAACTACTTTTGCATTTGAGCAATGGTTTCACCATGCTTCATGCAAAAGAGTTCAAACTTTTGATTAAGTGTATTAACTCTAGATTGTTTGACCTCATTAGTTCCCTCATAGATAAATTGTAGAGTATCCCACTAGCCTCAGTGGTCTCACAATGGGAAATGTGATAAAACTCATAAACACCAAGTGTGGATATGATAATGTTTTTCGCTTTCCAATCATGTGTTCACTTCTTATTATCTTCCTCGTTCCATAGAGATTCTGGTTTAGGTGTAACAACACCTTCAACCTCATATGTTACTGGTGTCTGACCGTTTTGAATGGCTTCTCACACACCTTTATTATATGAGTTGACATGAATTCGCATACAAGCTTTCGAATAACTATAGTTGTCTCCCATAAAAATTTGGGCTCTTTTATAATCCCATTTAGGTTAGAACGCCATTTTCTAATAATTTTCGAAGCTAGAATAAACCGGGCTCTGATACCACTTGTTAGACGACTGTGCCTTATCTAGAGGGGTGAATATATCACCAACCAAAATTCCAGATAAAAATTATGGTTTTTAAAAGTAGTTGAAAAAAGTTCACGCGAAAGGTTTTGATATAAGTCGAAAACGTCGTCTATAAGAACCTAGCTATTGGAAGTCGAATATGCAAAATAAAGTGATTTATGGAATAAATAACATAATAATTAATTTATAAACTTCAATCAAGTAACAAAGTATTTATCATTTATTGCAAGTTACTAGTAAATCTATTTTCAATGATAACTAGCAAAAATAACAAACAAAATAATTTGTCGAACACTTGGTGTGCGACCGAATTTTCAGAATTTTTCTTTGAGTTGTGTTGATGTAAAAAGAACTTATAATCAAAAGTGATTATAAGCAAGTCAATTCCCAATTAAAAAAAAAAGCAGCAACAAAAAATTCTTACGAGTCAATCGGTTAATCAATGCTATTTTATAAATTGCTTAATGAAAAATAAAGCAAGTAAAACGATAAGAAAAAGAGACACAAGGATTTGTTTAGGAAGTTCACCAATTGTCCTCGCTATGGCTACGTCTCTCCCAAATTTCAATTTTGTAATTAATATAATTTCTTACTATGAAAAAAGTCGTTACAAGATAAGTGTTCCAAGAGCAACCCTAAAAACCTTAACTGTTTGTTGTTGATTCAACCCCTTCTTTTCTTTTGATCTTGAGTAAGACCAAGACACAATATCTACCAATTGATTTATCTAATCTTGTTACTTCTTTGCGTTCTTTATCTCCAAAGCTTCCGCGCACGATCAATTGTACCTATTGCACACAAGACACTTCAATTTGATTCTCCGTTCTCGCGCTACTTCCTTTGTGTTATTTATCTCCAAAGGCTTTCACTAGACCACAATTCTCTCTTGATTGTCTTGCAAGAAAAACCCCAATCTACCAAAGATCTTGGAGAACAAACTCGCGGTTTTTCTGGATGAAACCCCCTGCAAATCTCAACCCAATATTCTCGGCTACATAAGAACCTAATTGAACGTATCAAACCTCGCCTAGATGGCACCCCGATAAAAGATGGTTATGTGTGATTTATCAGGGTGTATGCATTAGTTGGAGGTTGAAGATTAAGAGCAAATCCAGTAAGTGTTTATAGTTTCATCAAGTTGGAATGATGTATTTATAGTTATGTAAGTTATATGGCAAAAAGAAAATTTTAGGAAACATGAAGTTAATTTTTTTTACTCAAACAACTAGTATGTGTCGACCTGAAACACATATTTGCCGACACATAAACAAAAATAATCGTATGTGTCAGCCTATGAAGGAGCATGTGTCGGCATGAGCTAGACAGTGACTACAAGCTTCAATAGGATAATACATATGTCGATCTATACACAACATGTGTCGGCTTGAGCATCATATGTCCCAGAAGATTCATTATTGAGTTGTATGTGCCAGCCTGAAACACGTATGTGCCGGCACATGTAGTACAATTTTTATGCAGAAACTAATTTTTAATACATGAGACCACTTTCAAACGCATTTAAGATGAATTCTAAGACTTCTAAATGCACAAGATGTCACACTAAACTCGAAGATACCGTCCTGTCATACCCCATTTTTTGTCTCTTACCTTTTCATCAGACGCATATTTTTTCGTCATTTTTGAAAAGTCGATCCTTATTGCACATTTCTTATTTTAATTCATCCTTTTAATTTCTATTTCAAAAATCCAAAAAAAAATTTGTTTATTTCATTTAAATTTACATCTTTTACGTCATTATCTCAAAAAATCTTAAAAGTAAATTCATTTGCATTTTTATTGTTTATTTACAATTTCTATTGTGATTTTATAATAACTTTGGCTTTAATTTTAATTCCAATACAATTTAAAAGGTATCTTTTAAATTGAAATAATCTTAAAACTAAAATCAAACTTTAAAAGCCTTTTCTTTGTATTTTGCATTTTATTTTTATCCATTCTCATTTTTTATGGTCACTAACATTTTCCCTTTCTTATAAATATTGTTATTGATGTTTTTATTATTTTTTCTTTTATTGTTATTATTACTATTATCATTGTCGTTTTTATGTCAAAAATAGAAAAATAGAGAAAATGCAAGCAAGTGAGACCACACTACACACAAGTCACGGTTTCTACACCAAAAGAGATGCTTCACAATTCATTCAACTTACAGCAAAACAAGTTCAAAATTTCCTTCAAAAAAATTGCACTGTTACATTGCCAAACTTCACACATTTCATGTTATGGGCTTTACACCTCAGCCCACCAGCGGAATCACACATCTCACCCCTTATTTTACTATCTTAAGCCCAATTTTATTTTATTTTAATATTTTTGTTTAACTGTTTTTTTGGGCCTGTGACTTAAAGCCCAGCGAATTACTAATATCATCACCCTTACCCTTGTTTTCACTAATGCACATTTCTTGCTTTAATTCCTTTGTTTTTTTAGTTAATTTAGTTTAATTGTTAGTTTATTTTTGTTATTTGCTAACTGGTAATTAGTTTTGTTAATTGATTTTTATTTAGTTAAGCTAATGTTGATTAATTAGTTTTACTAAATATTTTTCAATTAACTTAATTAATTTGCGTGTTTATCAATTAATTGTTTTGTTCTTTTAGATTAATTGATCTCATCTTTGCAAATTTTGTTGTTTTTAATTAATTACTCAAATATTGATTTAGTTAGTTGATTTAGTTATTAAAAGTTAATTAGTTTGTTAATTATTTTTTCTTAACCTAATTAATTAAGTTTAATCAATTTTTAATTAATTAATTAAATATTTATTTCATATCACATTTGTTCATTTAGCTTTGATACATGGTTTTGACATATATGGCTTGAGTTCTTATTTCATATGAAACATTTGAGTTATTTCTCTGTTATCTTGGTTTTGTCTGTCTGTGTGACTTTTCATCTAATGCAAGAGTTCTTATCTGATACCTTGGACTCATCTGATGCACTTTCTGCTTGTGATTTATTTTTACTTGATGTTTGATATATTATTGGATTATTCTTTGCTTATGCTTTTGTACAAAGGATTGGAACGCTATATTGACTTTATTATGTTAAGTGTTGACTTCTTGTTTAGTCATACATTCCTTACCTTAGCTTTTATGATATGTTTTAGGATAGTCTCTTCATCTCCTATCATTCTTCAATTTTGAAAACCTTCTCATTGTTTTCAAAATCTTCTCGTTTTCAATAAACTTGACCACTTTCATAATAAACCTTGATATTGTCAAGTGACCTTTTTCAAAACTTTTTTTCTTAATAAATGTTAAAACCACATAAGCATATTCTAACCCTTTCAAAAGACTAAAAAACATTAAACCTTATTCAAACATTTTCGTACCCTCGTACACCTTTTTTTTCCTTTAAAACGCTTTTCAAGATTAGACATGAGTCATTTATAGTTGAGATATCATTCTCTTATCCTCATGGTTGTAAAGATGTCGACTTTTTCACTTGAGTACTAGAGGTGTTTCTAAATCCTCCCTCATGTTGATGCATTGTCCCTCTTTTTCATACTTTGTAGGCGATTAGTTGAGATTTTTCTCCTAAATATTATGACTTGTCTCTTTATTTAAAATCAACCAACACACAAAGTTTTGTTCTTTTTAAGAAGAACTATATGGTTCTATTTCACTATTACACGTTGGTGGTACGTAGGCACGAGACTCTCGAAGTCTTGCTGAATCAAAATAATAAAAAAAAATCTTTTCTCATCTCTCCATTCATATTTGCAAACAACCATTTTTTTAGCCAAAAACACAGATTTTCAAAGAGGTTCTTGCGGAGTACCATAGATGTTTAGGGTTTTAATACCTTCCTTTTACATAACCAACCCCCGTACCTTGATCTCTATTTTATTTTTTTGGGTTTTGTTTGATCTATAACCATCCCTTTGAAAATAATAAAGTTCGATGGCGACTCTTGCTTACTTGTTGATCAGTGGTTTTTACACAGATATTTAGAAGTTATTTCAGTTATCATTTCTTTTACTTATCGAGGTTTTATTTCATTTTATCGTGTATTATGCTTTAGTTTTGTGTTTTAGTATTTTCAGATTCAGAAGAATAAAACAGCACAAATCGAGGCGGAAAAAGTGCATAATTCAAAGTTTCGGAGGAAATGTTATAGGAGCCTTGACACGGGTGGCCGTGTCTCCTGACACGGGCCGTGTCAAGGGGAAGACTTGAAAAGCATGGAAAATACAGGCTGACACGAGTGTCCGTATTAACTGACATGACCCGTGTCAGAAGGTTTGGGCGAAAGGTTTTTTGGAGCAATGGACAGAGCCTGTCACGGGTGCCTGTGTCAGGTGACACGGCCCATGTTGGCCAGGATGCTGATTTTGAGTATTTTTATGATTTTTTATGATTTGGGACCCAAAGGGGCATTTTTGGCATTTCTGATAGAGACAAATGAATTGCTCACTATTTATCCAAGTTTGAGATAGGAATTAGAAGACTTTTGCCATGGCGAATAATAGTTTACACGACTGAAGATTGGGGAGATCAAGGTTCTTGGAGAGTAGAAAATTCTCATGAGCGGAAGCAATTAAAGATTCGAAGTTATCCAATTACTTGTAATGTCTAATCTTTATCTTGTGATTACTTTGAACAATATGAGTAGCTAACCCCCCCCCCCCCCCCTGCCCCATTGCTAGGACGGTGTCCCTAATTTGACTCTATAAATGATTTTGACTCCTGAATTTATTTAATACAATAGTCTTCTCTATTCAACTTAATCGTGCAATATTTTCATGCTTTCCTGATTGGACCAATTAGGATTGATTTACAGTTAACAACCATCTGGACCGTAGTTGTTAAGGTTTTTGTACGATTAGGCTATAGTAGATATCACCTAGAACTAGGGATACCCTATAGTTACCAGCAAACTCTTGATAAAACAAAGACTCGAATCCATCAGATATCTCTAAGGACTTAGGATTTTGGACGAATGTTCTAAGGTTTTCCCACTAAGGACTTAGGGGAAAATAACCTAAAGGGATGGTAATGGAAGGATATGAACTTGTTGAAGAGATCAAGATTCAAGGTTGTTATAAGGCAAATTACACACCACACCCTAGCATGTTGCTCATACTTGGGAAAAACCATAATTTACATTATGCTTATTTTTAATTTATGTTAAGTGGCAATTCCTAAACCAAAACCCAATTCAAGTTTTGTCTAATCAAACCACAAATTGAATTAAATACTGATACGCAGTCCTTGAGATCAACATTCGGAGAATCTCCCTATTATTATAAGAGGCGAAAATAGTATATTTGTCATTTTCTCTATCAACTTTTTGATGTTGTTGTCGGGAACTGCCTAGTCATTGAGTGTAATTTGAGTTTAATTAGAATTTTGTTTCTCTGCAACTAAAATTTCTTTTCTGTAATTTTTATATTTTTTTTATTACTGATTTTTCCTAGCCTTTGCATGCGTGTAAAACCCTTATCTAAATTTCCTTTTGATGTACAGTCTCAGGTTCAGAATCAAAACCCGAAACTATGGGTGAAAACCCCACCACCACCAGAGAGACTTCTTGGGGACTACAGAAAAGAAAATGCTCCAGCATGTCAGTTGACTATTGTGAATCAACCGGACAATGTTGCAAATTTTCAACTGCATCCTTCAACCATCCGCCAGCTCGAAAACAGATCTTTCATGAAAAAGATCAATGAAGATGCCAATAAGCATTTGCAGAGATTCCTCACCATGAGTACTAATTTGAATATTGAGGGGTACTCTGAAGAAGCCAAGAAATTAAGGATGTTCATGTTCACGCTGTCTGAAGATGCTGAAGAGTGGTTTTACTCATTGCCTGTGGGAAGTATCACCACTTGGTAACATATGGACAATACTTTTCTTGATGAATACTTTCCTGCTTCTGTTTACATTCACAAAAGATATGATATTGTGAATTTTAAACAGAAGGAAGGAGAGTCGTTAGGTGATGCTTATAAGTGGTTCAAGAGGTTATTATTAGCATGTCTCACTCACAACATGGGTCAAATGGATCAAATGGATCAAATGCAAATGTTTGTAAATGACCTTCGATTAAAGACAAAGCAACTTATTGATACAACATCTGGTGGCTCATCCAACTTTACAACAACCACTGGTGTGAAGAAGATTATTGAAGTCATTGCTGAAAATGAGCATCTGGAACTATATGACAGGGTTGTGAGTAAACCAGAGGGGGTGATTGATCTGAAGTTTGAAATTAATAACCAGCTGAAAATTGAAGAAGCAATTGTTGCAGAAGTAGAGAAAAAGCTAAAAGCAATGAACATGGGTACTCAACATGTAGCTCAGGTTCAACAGGTACAAAAGGTTGTTTGTGAAATTTATAGTGGACAACACCTTACTGTGCAATGTCTTGCAACTCCATAACAAATTGAGGGAATAAAATTTTTGAGGCAAAATAACCCATATTTTAACACCTATAATCCTGGGTGGAAGAATCATCCAAATTTCTTCTGGAAAGATCAACAACAACAAGCTCCTCCGGAGGCAGAGTAGGAGGTGGCTATTGAAAAGATGGCTGCCCAAACTTCTAAATTTCAAGAAGAGACAAGGAGTAATCATAAGAATACCACAACTATAATAAAAAATTTGGAAGTTCAAATGGGACATATTGTACAGTAGGTAGCGCTGCAAGCACAAGGAAATCAGAAAAATCATGAGAATGTTAATGATGTCACAATAAGGAAGGAGAAAGCTGTTGAAGAAAAGAAAGATGAGGAAAAATTTGATGATAGTATCATAGAAGTAGAGTTGGAAGTGAGAGGGAATAAGAAAAAACAGGAAGAAGTGGTATCACATATGAAGCTAGTTGAAGAGAAGACTAAACCAGTGATCAAGTTACCGTATCCATCTCGAGTGACAAAAAAGGATACAAAAGAGAAAGAGTTTGATAAATTTGTCTAGTTGTTCAAAAATCTAGAGATCAACATATTGTTCTTTGAAGCACTCGATAAAATCCCCTTGTACTAGAAATTCATGAAAGATGTACTCTAAAAAAAGAGACCAACAGAAGATGAACAGGTACCATGTGATGAGAAATTGTATGTAATTTCACCCGAGAGGAAAATACCTGTCAAGTAGAAGGATCCCGGGTCAGTTGAAATACCATGCACCATAAAAGACAAAAGTCTCAAGAGGGTTCTGGTTGACCATTATCGATTTTCAAGAAGCTCAGTATTGAGAAGATAAGCGGGAGTGAGACAAAATTGAAATTTATTGATCACACCATCAAGAAGTCATATGGGATAGCTAAGGATGTATTAGTAGAAATTGAAAATTTTGTTTTCCCAGTTGACTTTCATATCATGGACATACATGAGATGAAGAGACTCCTATCATTCTTGGCCGACCATTTATGCTGACTAGTTAATGCAATTTTGATATCGAGATAGGTAATGTGACACTGAAATCATTTGATGAGGAGATAACTTTGAATGTGTTAGAGATCAAAAAACATGGTGCAGGTGAAAAGAATCAAGCTTCAGCTGGTATGATCAAATTAGCAGGAGACAACAGAAGTTTGAAACCACCCCCAAAAAAGTCTCCAGCATAAGCTCTCAGGTGGCATCAGCTCCAGCGTCTATCAAAATTCCTAAGTTCATTCAAAAATCCAAGAAGAAAAAGAAAAAGGAACATCAAGGAATAGATATGGAAGATAGGAGCGACTTGAGGCAAGCAGTGGTTCATACTTATGAGCTAAATGAATTTTGTGTTGCGGAAAGGGCAAGTAACAAGGCGTGGAAGAGGAAATGCCCCCCATAAGGGGATGAACCATCGAGCCATGTGATGTTAAACGAATCGCTTCATGGGAGGCAACCCACACTTTTAATAACTTAGTTTTTCTTTTTGTGTTTATTTCGTTTTGTCTGCAGGAAATAAAAAGGTAGTTTTACTGGTGAAAGCTAGAAGGCAACATCATGTGTTGCATTTTCCTCTATGAGTCACCTTCCTCGAGCTTATTCTAAAACATTAGGGTCAATTTGTAGTTCAAGTTTGGGGGGCGGGTTATTGCTTTTCATTTCGAATTATTTGTTGGTTCTATGCTAATTGCTGTGTAAATCCACGAGTTGAAGTCCTTCCCAAATTTTGCCGAAATTTTTTATTTTGTTCAAAGAACGTGTTTCTCATAGAGTCCGGGAATAGTATATAGAGACAAAGGGAAGGTTGTTTGAGGGTAGGAAGTTCGAAATAATGTGACAGGGATACGAGTCTAACGTGTAGATTTATACTATAGTACTTGAATCTTGAGAAGTATTCCTTGAGTAGTTTATCTTGACAGTCTGGCATAATATAGATTCACATGAATGTATGATTAGTTGAGAAATAAACAAAGTTGGCACCAAATGATAAAAAGGCGGTAAAAGTCAATTGGCTTGCTAAGTTGGGTATCCCTCACCTGGTTATTTAGCCGAAAGGGGGTTGATCCCCAAACGTTGTCCAAAAGGACAATATATAACTGCAAAGTTTGAAAATTTCATCAGTAATTAAAGTAGTCAATACTACTTATTTGGTGCCTAAAAAAATATTCTTGATTAGTCTTGTGCATGTGATGATCATCATAATTCTCACTGCCTTAATTTGACTGTATGAATGAAAAAGGAGGAAAATTGGAAAGAGACTTGAGTACAAAGCATAGTTAGAGAGGTATCTGAATATGAAACTCTAGATTTAAAGGTTCTTAAACAAACTCTTCATGTTATGTGAACATCGGACGGACTCCTTTTTGATCAACTTGAATGAATGTCTCACGTATGAGTATCGAACTTCTGTGATTTTCACGAGTTCTTGTAATGGTCGCTTGAGGTCAAACAAAGGTTTAAGTTTGGGGGAGTTTGATCAGTGGTTTTTACACAAATATTTAGAAATTATTTCAGTTATCATTTATTTTACTTATCATTTATTTTACTTATCATTTATTTTACTTATCATTTATTTTACTTATCGAGGTTTTATTTCGTTTTATCGCGTATTATGCTTTGGTTTTTATGTTTTAGTGTTTTCAGGTTCAGAAGAATAAAATAGGACAAATTGGGGCGAAAAAAGTGCATAATTCAAAGTTTCGAAGGAAATGCTACATGAGCCCTAACACGGGTGGCCGTGTCGCCTAACACAGGTTGTGTCAGGGGGAAGACTTGGAAAACATGGAAAATAGAGGCTGACATGGGTGCCCGTGTTAGCTGTAACAGGAGCCCTAAAACGGGTGACCGTGTCGCCTAACACATGCTATGTCAGGGGGAAGACTTGGAAAACATGGAAAATAGAAGCTGACACGGGTGGCCGTGCTAGCTGACACAGCCCGTGTCAGAAGGTCTGGGCGTGAGGTTTTTTTGAAACAATGGACAGAGGTCGACACGGGTACCCGTGTCAGGTGACACGGCCCGTGTTGGATAAGGTGCTAATTTTGAGTGTTTTTATGATTTTTTATGATTTGGGACCCAGAAGGGCGTTATGGGCATTTCCGACTGAGACAAATGGATTGTTCACTATTTAGCCAAGTTTGAAAGATGAATTAGGAAAATTTTTGCCAGAGCGAAGAATAGTTTACACGACTGAAGGTTGGGGAGATCAAGGTTCTTGGAGAGTTGAAGATTCTCATGAGCGGAAGCAGTTGAAGATTCGAATTTATCCAATTACTTGTAATGTCTCATCTTATCTTGTGATTATTTTGAACAATATGAGTAGATAAACCCCCCATTTCTAGAGGCGTCCCTGATTTGACTCTGTAAATGATTTTGATTCCTGGATTTCTTTAATACAATAATCTTCTCTATTCAATTTAATTGTGCAACATTTTCATGCTTTCCTGATTGGACCAATTAGGATTGACTTACGGTTAACAACTAGTTGGACTGCGGTTGTTAAGGTTTTTATACGATTAGGATATAGTAGATATCACCTAGTACTAGGGATACCCTATAGTTACCAGAAAACTCTTGATAAAACAAAGGCTTGAATCCATCAGATATCTCTAAGGACTTAGGATTTCGGATGGATGTTCAAAGGTTTTCCCACTATAGACTTAGGGGAAAATAACCTAAAGGGTTGGTAATGGAAGGATATGAACTTGTTGAAGAGATTAGGATTCAAGGTTGTTACAGGGAACATTACACACCACACTCTAGCATGTTGCTCATACTTGCGAAAAGCCATAATTTACATTCTGCTTATTTTTAATTTCTGTTAAGTGACAATTCCTAAACCAAAACCACAATTAAAGTTTTGTCTAATTGAACCACAAATTAAACTCAATAATGATACGCAGTCTTTGAGATCGACATTCAGGGAATCTCCCTATTATTACAGGAGGCAAAAATAGTACACTTGTTATTTTCCCTATCACTTGTTTAGATGATGCAAGTTTTTATTGCCAGGGGAGAACCACCTCAAAGGACTGTGATCTATGAAATCTCAATTGTTGTTGTTAACCCTAACCTATCCAGCATCCAATCACTACATGGCCAGAATTTGGGTTACCTCAAAACTATTCTCCACCTTTTGCAACTACTTCTATTGTTGGCCAATCTTCCAGACTAGTGTTCCAGGCTCCAGTTTTCTCTAAATCTTAACTTGTTGTTTACACTTCTGCCCAAACTGTTTAAGCTCCTTATGAGATTCCTCTCTTTGAGTACCATGGTGTCGATACCCAAAGTGAAAGCCAAAAATATACTATTGAGTTTGAAGATGTCAAAGAACAATATCATACTTTATAGAAGAGAGTTCGAGCTATGGAGGGCAATGGGTTATTCAGTGTTGATGTTGACAATATGTGCTTAGTTTATGACCTTGAGATGCCTATAAAATTCAAGATTCTGGAGTTTGAGAAATACAAGGGGCATACCTGTCTGAGGATTCATTTGGCCATGTACTTCAGGAAGATGGATGCTTATACCAACAATCAAAAGTTGCTCATCCATTTCTTTTAAGACAGTATGAGTGGTGCTTCACTCAAATGGTACATGGGACTCGAAAGGAACCGTATCCAGTGCTTTAAGGACTTAGATGATGTTTTCATGAATCAATACAAGTACAACCTTGACATGGTTCCTAACCTTCGTTAACTGCAGAATATGTCTCAAACTGAGAAAGAATATTTCAAGGAGTATGCTCAATGTTGGAGAAAATTGGCATCTCAAGTTGAACCACCTCTAGATGAGAAAGAGCTCACAAGCATGTTTATGGATACCCTGTCTCCATTTCTTTTCGGAAAAGATGATTGGTAGCGTGTCTTCCAGCTTCAGATATTTGGTGACTATTGGCCAGAGATTAGAAGAAGGAATCAAGAATGGTAGAGTGTCTAAAGTTGTTGAATATTCTAATGGTGCGAGGAAATCCTTTGAGAATTTATAAAAGAAGAATGAAGTTGAAACCAATGTTGTCTCCACTGAGAGAGGAAGACCTCACCATAGGCCTCATTATTATTATCAACTAGAAGTAGTTGTTGATCTTGCGGTTAGTGCTCACCCAGATCAGGTTCCCCAATGTCAGGTTATGGGATAAGATCAAAATCACAATAAGACTCGCTTTAATCCTATCCTTATGTGTTATACTGAATTTTATCCTGCAATCATAGATATAGGTTTTATTAAAACTAGGCCTCTGACTCTTAGAAATCCTCTTCCAGCCAGATTCAAATCTGACCTTCACTGTGAGTTTCATCAAGGAGCTTCTGGTCATGATTTAGAAAATTGATATGCACTGAAGACCAAAGTGCAAGAGTTGGTGAGGGTGAAGATCATTTTCTTCCAGGATAAAGGTCCTAATATCCACAACAATCCTTTTCCCTGGCATGACAAATGAAGCTTTAGTCAGAGCTAGCCCACCTCCTAAAGCCATTGTTCCAGACAGGGCAGCTCATCCTTGTTGTTGATTAGCCATTAGGCAATGTTTCTTTATGTTTTCATTTCCCTTTAATTGTATTGATTGTTGCTTTCAAACTTTTTTTTTACTTTCATGTTAATTTTAATGAAATTAGCACTGCAACCCCTTTAATTCATTTTCATTTACTGCTGTCTTTTCCAAAAAGATATATCTCCTATTCATTTTCTTTATCAAGCTCTTGTTTATGAAAATATTAGAGGGAGGATGGTGAAAACGAAATACCCATAACTGTTATTGATATTATTTATATTGTACCCAAAAATTTGCCCTCCCTTTTCTCCAAGACATTCTCCTAGGGTTCTCAAATGCTCAAGGATGCTCAAGAATTGATGAGACAAATTCTCCTCCTAAGAAATTGGTCCGCAACTAGGGTTTCATCTTTCACAAGGAAGTTTGGTTTTCTAAGGCCTCAAATGGAATTTAAGGTCTCTTATATGTCTCAAGAAATTCTCATATCAAGTTTCAAGCATTGCATCAGAAGTTTTCTCAGTCAATGGCTCATATGACTAAAAATCAACTGTATTGGGTAAAAAGTCAATTGTGGTCAACATACAGTCAAACCTCAAGATTTTTGGTCAACATCAACATTTTGAAGTCACGTTCATCATTTGATAAAGGGTTGATCATGATTCATCAAGAAGACTCTCAAATCATCCAAAGTCAAAAGTTGCCAAATTAGGATTTTCTTCAAGAGAAGTTAACTGAACTTTGACCAAGCATAACTTTCACATGCTTCATCAGATCTTCCCCAACCAAAGCTCATTTTAAAGGAAATTCAATTCTCTACAACTTTGTCTCTCTAAGATAAAGTCCAAAAAATGCTTCTTTTGAAAGATATGAGCCAATACATTATAGGTCATTTCAAAAGTCAACAAAAAAACACTTTTTGTAAAGGCAACTTATATCAAGATAAGTTATTCAAATGCAAACATGGTCAACATAGAGATTGTCGAGGACATCTTGAGCTTTCCAAAAAGTCCAAGATCATATTCAAATAATGAAATTTGAGAGAATTATGACCAATAAAATTTGGGAAATTTTGAGGAAATGCATGGAGTCCAAATTAAGCAATTTTGTAGCTTTGGGTTATTGGGCCTCAATTTTGAGGTCCAAATGTGTTTCATGACACACTAGGGAACCTCTAAGACTATTCATATATTTTTTTACTTTTATTTATTTTTTTATGATTTTATTCTATTTAAAAATCAAAATAAATTAAATAAGATGTCCATTAAATTATAAAGTCCAAGCCCACAAAATTCTTAACCTAATACATTATATATATGCTCAGCAGCTTCATGCACTCAAGGACACGTATGCTGCCTCTTTGAAAAAACCCTAAGAAACTCACAAATTTTCAAGAACTAGGGTATAATCAAACACTACTTTCTAACAAGTTTCAATCAACCACACACACTCTATCAGCTCCCTGAGACTTCCAGAAGCCATACCCAACCATCCTTGAAGGCTGTAGCACCCTAGATCGCCACAGCCAAGCAACTTCGGATGATGGATTTTCCTTGAATCTAAACTTACATTCCCTGCATTATTCATTGAACTCATGCATATATTCTTACTTATAATAATGTTTAGATTCATTTGGACTCATCGTTTGTAAGTTTTTATGCAGGAATAAAGAATTACCATAGTTACGGTACCAAGCTCGTGAATCTTTGAAACCCTAGCTATATTCCATTTCAATCGAAACTAATATCACCATTAGATTCGTGAGGCCTCAATTATTGGACAGGGATACCTCTCGCTCTCACTTTGCCTTTATTTTGCAGGTTTGCGAATCACCCTTGCCGAAGAAGATGAAGTTAGCCATCGGAGGTGGTGGTTTGACTCCCACGCTGTAGCGGTAAAATCAATGAAGTCACCGTCGAGTCCATACATTTTATTGTTGATGCTAAGGTTCAAAACAACCATTCTTCTTCCATCTATGAATGCAAATATTTGGCCCAATGTTCTTCTCTTCTTCCTCTTTCACTGATCGGCACTGAGATTCATCCTTCTCCGACGATGTCAAACAAAACACATAGCACAACCTCCTCAACTTCACCGCTTCATCATCATCACTCTCTTCATGCGACCATCTTCGATCTACTTCGAGTCTGTTAATAACTAAATAGGTCCGAAAATATACCGCGGAAGAATCGACTCCACGACTTAAACAAATAACACTGCTTGGAGATATATTCAAGATAATCACACATGGATTACATAGAAAAAAAGGAAGATTATAAAACCTGAATTTGTCGCTTCGAAGTGGATGCATAGAAGACCAGAGGTGAGATAATATGCTGCATTATTACCCTTCTTTATCTTCTTCGACTTATTCTTCTACTTCTATACTTATGCAATTTTGTGTGAATCATGATGATAAAAATGCAGAATCACCGAATCCGCATTTCTATGAAGGTGATGATTGAAGCATTCTCGTCTTCACAAATTTGGCGCGGCTGCGATTCCTTCGATGAGACAGATTTAGTGAAGTAGAAGAATCGATTGTAGAAGATCAAAGGAGATGATGATGATGGAAGGTGCAACCGTGGTTATTTTTGCAATGATGGTGATATGCAGTTTGTAAATTGAAGCAGTTGAAATAATCAGTTATGGGGAGGAGGTTCTTGAAGATCGAATAAGATGATAATACAGATGAAGCTTAGAGCAGAAGAGAATCAAGAGATCCTGCAGAGAATGAAGATGATTGAGGATTGTTGAAGCCCTGAGAAATGGTGGATGAAGCACTGTTATGCAAAATTCATGAAGATGAGGATTGGAGAATTGGTGAAGAATGGTGAAGAATTGCTGAGAGAGTTTTTTCTGAAGGGAACGATGAATTGTGGAAGGGAAAGGATGGTTGAATAATTGATGAAGGTGGAAGATTTGAAGGTTGCAGATGAACAAGTGAGGGTTGAACCAAGGTGCTGACAGGTATAGCCTCTTTCTATACTCTGCATCTTTTTTTCGTTAAGAATTCTGAATTTCTCCCCTTTCTCTTATGAATCCCCCCCCCCAGAATCCTGTTATAAATCTGTTATCTCCCTGGAGATTCTGTTACAGATTCTATCATCCATTTTTTTGTTAGCTGACAATTATGTTATTACCTTTAGGGATCTGTTATCTTTTCTGTTATAGGCAGTTATAGAATTCTGTTATAGTCTGTTAGATGAGATGGTAGAATTGGTTAGGCGCTTGACAAAATTCTATTTTCCTATTATAGGCTAAGCTATTTTTGCCTCTTTGTTCTATTACTTTTAGTTTCCAGAGTTTTGTGGCGATACTTATACAGTTTTCTTTTGTGATGTTTTCGGACAGGTTTTCCTTCAAGATTTTGAAGTTAGCTTGCATTTTAGAACCAATCTTTTGAGATGCCTCAGTGATAGACAGTGATTCTATAAGCACAAGAAAATGAACAATCATATAGTTTGCTCGATTATGCCTATGAGTGCAGGGTACAAGTATATATTTCTTTGTGTTTGAACTTCAAGAGCAAAAGTCCAGAACCTTATTGCAAAACTTTTGTAAAGATTTATCATCAGGTATAAAATCTCTTCATTTGTATCTTATCTTGACTTGGCCAATCCCTTCTCTTGTCCAATCTGATAATGGATAGTAATGAGTAGTATTTGTCAGATCAATCACTAAACTAAGTTCTCCACCTAAGGCTCTTTGTTGCAGAATTGCTCGCTTGGGAGGCATGATTTTTTTATTCAGAATGTAATCATTGACAGATTCTCCAAGTGGAACCTTTGAAGGGATTATGCAATCTAGTTCTTGTTCATCGATCCATCTGAGGGAGCTTTCTTTTTAAATCTCTGTGTGCATCCTCGTCATTCATTTGATAACTCATTGGGGAATTTTGGGGAAAGAGAAGAGAATGAGAATGGAGCATGGAAGAATGGGTTTAATACTGGTTTCAATGTATAAGAATGAGAATAATCAATTTTGAAGTTCATGTGTGGATATTTTTTCCTTGTATTGCTTGGAAATTTCTTGTAACGTTTGCAATTGCACCTTGAATGTAATCTTGGATGATATCCTTGAAATTCCTTCTCTCTTTTTGAGCATTTCAACTCATAATGACTTGAGGATATTAATGAACAAAACTTCCTCTAATTTGTATTTTGAAATTCGAAACATTTTCTTTGATTTTGCAATATACAATAAACCATAAAGTTTGACATCTCGAATAATGGATGATGAATTGCTTGAAGATTTAAATGGAATCATATCTTTGACAATTTGATAATGACTTTGGACGATGAAGGGTTTGGATCTGTATCGATGATGCTTGAATTAAGTCTTGAACAAGCCTTCCATCTTTAAAATATAACCATTTGAAAATTTGCGCCAAAATATTCACTTGAAAGGAATTTGAATAGAATCAAAATGAATGAGAAATGTCTTAATCTTCAAGTAATTCTCCTTTAAAGAAATTCTCATAAGACGGACTTGAATTCGCATTGACTTTGAATGATATTTGAATCACCAACTTTGAATTCCATGCAAACCATTATACAAATTTTCTTGAGTTAATCTAGACTTAGTGACATTTCCTGAACGAATCTTCATATCAGCTCTAACGAAACCGTTAATCTGGATCTTCAATTTAATCAGAATTCAGGAAGTAATCCTACCTTAATCTTAAGCACCAAGAATCATCCTAATGAAATCTTCAATCAATCCTTAACCACGTAACAAATAACATCACAAGAAAGAAGTCCTTGATTCGGTCCTCTAGACTTCTTAAAAAGAATGTCTATTGGAGAAAGCACTTAGGAGAAACCCCAATTATTGCTTTGAAAAATCTTGATAAAGATAGCTTTGTATTCTGAGGAATTTTGTCAGGGAAGACGTCTATGAGGCTGGAAATTCAAAACCCTAATCTCGTACCAGGAATAATAAAAGCACTAGTTGAATCAATTTTGAGTAAGATAACAACCTCAATTCATAGAGAGAAACCCTAATGTCAAAGCTCTTCGATCCTGTAACCATGGGACCAATGCTATGTGTGAGATGTACAGAGTATGATGAGGGATCTTAGGGGGAAAATTGGGGTATAACAGCTGCCCTTATTTAAGTGTCTTCTATCCAGAGATACAAAGATTAAAATCTTCATTTCGACGCGATTGAAGATACTTAAATATAAAACAAGCCCTATTTTTGACCCTAAGATGCCATGCGATGCTTATAATTATGGATGTAACATATAAACTTCATGCCGATGGGAAAGACACACATTGGAGAAGAAAAAGTAAAATCAACAAATTAACAAAAAGAATTCAACCAGGAAAATAAATCTCTGGAGAACAACACGACTCCGGGGATAGAAATTTGAATCCATTGGAGCCAAATCAACTCTGTTGGGGAAAAGAAGACTCAACTTTACTGGTGTAAGGTCTAGAGAAGAGACCAAATAACATTAACTCAAAAAAGTGAGGATAATAATGGTTAACCGAGAACTGTGAACTATCAACTCATAGAGGAGATAGAAAAAAGAGAGTAACATCAACACAGAGGATCGGCAAGTGCTAAACAGAAGGGCGCAAATAGAAACAATGAAGATAATACCGACTCAGAGATGATGATAAACATCAACACCTAGACTAGTAAATGAATGATTGGTATCAGTACTTATGCCTGGTAACCAAAGATTTGGCATTAGCACTTATGGCTGGAAATAAATCGAATCAATCAGAGTAAGGTCCAACGAGGAGGAAGAGATCAATCTTACCTAAGAATGGTAATGAACTACCCACTCAAGAATGAAGGTAGAAAAAACATAGGACAATACTGACCTTTTTTTGAAGGTAAAAAAAAAAAAAGATACACCAACGTTTACTGAAGGTGAACTACTGACTTCCACTAAAGGTAAACTCCGACTTTCACTGAAGGTGAGTGTGATCAGTGGAAATAGAACTGACTGTTTTGAATGCTGGTTCGCGAGATGTCGCGGTAAGCAAGAGTCGCCACCGTCTTTTATGTTCTCCAACAAGGAAAGGACAAAAGCACAGCAAAATTCCTTTTCGAGATGTTTCTCGGTTCGGGAGGTAGATTTATAGAAAGGGAAGGTGTTAGCACCCTTTCTATCCGTGGTTATCCATGGGCTCTTAGGTACTTGCTCACTATGTTTTAAAAAATGTTTGCTTTTCTTATGTGTGCAGGTTTTGAAAAAGTTTAGTTTGAAAACTTCTAGGTAACTCTTGTATCAGTCCTCAAGAGTGTATGAAGTGTTTGTTTGAAAACTTTTTGAAAGTGTAGGTGCGAAAAGTTGTTTTTGTTTTTTGAAAGAGCAAGTACCCAGGAGAAATCTACCTACTCTAAGGAATTAAGCTGTGTAAGAGTCCTTTAGACAGTACTATCCCACTATTGAGAAGTAGGTAGCACCGTCGTTGGAGTTATTCGGGTCAATTCAATTATAGGGACATGTGGTCACCAAAGCAATAGTAGGACGCCTTAGCGGTAACCCTAATGTCCTAGATCCTTTTTATCCGAGGCAACCATTTCGAGGCAACTGGATCTTTAGACAGGAGGGCGACCTCTAAAACACCCTATACTTAATGACCACGTCGAGGCAACCAAGTGAGGCGTACCCTAGGAGTGGCATGTGCGAGTGTGTCAGGTTTCATGTTAATTGTCCTTGCACATGTTTCATTGTGAGCTACGAGTTGATTTTATTTTTTAGGTAAGTCTTGCATGCATAATTAACAGTTAATAATTTGCAGAAAATAAATTGCGGAAAGTGAATCTACGCTATTACAAGGCATTAGGTATTTACATCGCCAAAAACATAACCCTTGAAAATAAATGCGAGAAATTAAAGAAAGCGATAAAAGTCCTAATTATCTATTACATTCTCAGAGCAGATACATAAATATGATCAAAATAAATATGCGCGAAAGAAATTGAATCGGGACGTCCTTAAGGTTTTGACCCTTTTTGAGAAAAGAATGAAATTTGGTCCTTTTTTGCAATTAAATAATATTTAACCTAAAACTAATTAATTAAATAATTAAAAGAAAAAAAAAAGGTATTTTATGTTTTTTATGTTTTTAATAAAAATAAAATAAACAAGGATTAAAATTATCAAAAGAAAAACCCTAATTCTAGTTTATTTTTATTTATTGCAAAAAATAGTTAAATTTAACCTAAAGACTAAATTGATTAATTTACAGCTATTTACAAAATAAAAGGGTGAAATTAATAATAATAGTAATAAATAAAATATTTACATTTTTAATGGTCTGAATTTATTATGAAAATATAATTATTTGTGAATTAATTAAATAATAATAATGACAATTAAATAATAAGAATAAAAATTAAAATGTAAAAGAAAAAGGAATAGAGAAACCAGGGGGTGCTGGGCCAGCTTTGAGGGTGAAGAAGCAAATTCTCAGGCCCATTTGTTGGCCAGTCCATTGACCTTTTTTGATTATCCAGCGCATGCTTTGACTGGGAGTATGGTGCACTTCATCTCCTGGCCATTGGATTTGTGTTAGAAGACACATGGCACATGGGATTGGAACGTGCATGGTAGGCCTGTTGTTGGAAATCTGCACACAATCATGTTATGAAAAATAATAGAAACAATTTGGGTGGACCTGGGAATCGAACCCAGGTCCCAATGATCATACACCAACGCCTTGGCCATCTGAGCTGCATGTTTTAATCATTAATAATATATGAAGCAATTATTATATTAGGTAATTAATTCAGACGCTGCACAAAAGCAAAACACGCGCGCGTTTTCAAATGTTCCAATCACGAATTAACACGCAGTCATCTTCCTCGTTTTCCTGCAAAAAGAACAAATAGATAGCGGGGGTTTTTAACCCCCACAACCTGCATCCACGAATAATAACGATTAGCTCCCTAGGCTATATAAATAGGGCGCGATGGTTGGGTTAAATTCGTCTGAATGCAACGAGTTCAACCATGTGCATTAGGGGTTCCAATTTTTCTTGTATGGGAAAGCCCCAATTTGAGAACTCAAAAAACCTAGAATTCATCAATGGCGTTTTATGATCCTGGACGTTATAATGCAGTTAACCTGTACCATTAGCTTCAGAGGAGTTCTAGCAATGCAAAACACACAAAAAATTACGTTAATGATGCATGAATAATGAATTACGATTATGAAAGAAATATGCAAACCGTGGTTCTGAAACTAGCGATTCTTGGAGCTATGAAGCTGGAAACTGATTGCAAATTGTCCTGGGAACCTCCAGCAATGTATTTGGATCCACAAAAGTCCTTAATTTGCCCTAGAACACAGAAAACAGTTTTTGAGTTTTCTTTGATTTTTTTCAATATTGGCTATGGCTTTCTGCAGTAATTCTCACGTCCAATGCATTAGGGTTGGCTTCTGTATATATAATGGAATGGAACTAGGTCAAATCCTTGGGCAAAGATCCATGGCATTATGGTTTCAATATTTGATTGGAAATCAAATATTTTTCAATCTTTTTGATTGAAGAAAGTTGCTAAATTTGTAGTTTTTGACATCCTTGATTGGCACACGAAATCTCCAGCATATATTGGTCATCTTTGCTTCACCAAAAGATTGAAAAATCATATCTTTGAATTTCCTACATTTTAAATTAATTAAATGAATTAAAATCAATTAAAAATCCAATTAATTAATAAAAAATAAGAAAATAATTCAATTTAATCTCAATGGGTCGTGCATAGGCCTTGGACAATGTTTCAAGAAGAAATTTGAGGCCCATTAGCAAAAATGATGTGTTTTGAGCAAAGTTGACTTTTGCAAATTCACAAAAATTTCCCAACTTCTCCAATGCATATCTTGCTCAATTTTGATCATATGAACATGTTCTTGGACATTTTGGAAAGGTCTTTAAGTCCTCTAACCAATGCCTTTGGTCCCATGTCATTTGGATTTACCAATCTCAAGTTATGGTCTTTGACTTAAAGTGCATTTTTGTTGACTTTTGAAATTGACCTATAATGTAGAAATTGATAACTTTTTGTGAGAGCATTTCTTGGACTTGTAATGTGAAGATGAATTGTAGGAAATGTCATCCCCTTCAAAATGAGCATTGGATGGGATTTTTCTGATGAACCATGAAAAAGTTATGCCTTGGTCAAGATACAATTGACTTTTCTACTGTCCAAAAATAGTAACTTTTGCATCTTTGATGATTTTTGAGCCATTTTTGACTGTAAAATGACCATTTTGCCCCTGTAGTTGACTGTGAAGCAAATAGAGCTTTTGACTGTGGAATTTGGCACTGTGAGTCTTGCAACTTGACATGTAGATGCTTGACAATGTATATAGGCCTATGAGACTTGATTGAGCCATTGAAAACCTCAAATTCCTTGAAAGAAACAAAACCCTAATTTGGACTGGCTTAGAAGGCATTTGGACCGTGCAATCCTTGAGGAGTCTTGAACCATTTGAAGATGACTCTTGACAAACTTTGAAGAATATGGAAGGGAAAATTTTGGGGTACAACAGTTGCCCCTGTTCAATCTTCTTAGACCTGAGGATGTAGATTGGCTTGCGTGCCTTTCGTGATCCGATGGTGGAAGATGATTGAACACTAAAGTGCCCAGAAATTTGCACTCGCATAGTGGAGTATCAACAATGTGATGGCGGGAATGGGCTTATAGATGCCATTTGGAGAGATGATGGATAGGAGGATGGGCTTATAGATGCCATCTGGAGATGTGACAGAATCTTGTCGGGAATGGGCTTACAGATGCCATTTGGAAATGTAATGGATAGTTGAATCTGAATGAGACATAGGATGGCTTCCGTGTCTGGAGCATATCTAGTCTGTACCTAGTTGCTGACGTCTGAACGAGTAGTAGAATGACCGCCGTGTCTGGGGTATATCTATACTGCATCTGAATGAGTGACAGAATGTCATCCGGATCTGGATCGTATCTGGACCGTCTCTTGAATGAATTTGGAATAAGCAATAGAATAGCATCCGTGGTTGGAGCATCTCTAAGTTGTCTTTAGGAGTTTGAATCTGAATAAGCAATAGAATAGCGTCTGGGTCAGGAGCATCTCTAAGCTATCTCTTGAAAGGAAAACTGAATAAGCAATAGAACAGCATCCGGATCTGGAGCATCTCTAAGCTAGTTCTGGAAGGAAACTCTAAATAAGCAATAGAATAACATCTGGATCTGGAGCATCTCTAAGTTGTCTCTGAAAGGGAATCCTGAATAAGCAATAGAATAACATCCGGATCTGGAGCATCTCTAAGCCGTCTCTGAAAGGAAATCTGAATAAGCAAAAGAATAGCATCTGAATCTGGAGCATCTCAATGCTATCTCTGAAAAGAAACTCTGAATAAGCAAAAGAATAGCATCCAGATCTGGAGCATTTCTAAGCTATTTCTGAAAGGAAATCTGGAATAAGTATCAGAATGTCGCCATGCCTGGGTCGCAACTGAACTATCTCTAGAAGGAATCTCTGAATAAGTATTAGAATGTCGCCATGCCTGGGTCGCAACTGAACTATATCTAGAAATAATCTCTGAATAAGCAATAGAATAGCATCCGGATCTGGAGCATCTCCAAGCTATCTCTGAAAAGAAACTCTAAATAAGCAAAAGAATAACATCCGGATCTGGAGCATTTCTAAGCTATTTCTAGGAAGAAAATTTGAATAAGCCAAAGAATAGCATCCGGATCTGGAGCATTTCTAAGCTATCTCTTCAATCTCTTCAATGTAGATAACTTTCCTGGCTAGTTACAGGTATAGATCTACAATCAATCGCTCACAGATATGCCCTGGCTAGATACAGGTATCGAATCTGGAATTAGTCGTCTACAGATATGCCCTGGCTAGATACAGGTATCGAATATGGAATTAGTCGTCCACAGATATGCCCTGGCTAGATACAGGTATCGAATCTGGAACTTCAAAAGGTTGATCGAGATAGCTTTCCTGGCTGGATACAGGCGTAGACCTCTAATCAGTCGCTCACAGATATGCCCTGGCTAGATACAGGTATCGAATCTGGAACTTCAAAAGGTTGATCGAGATAGCTTTCCTGGCTGGATACAGGCGTAGACCTCTAATCAGTCGCTCATAGATATGCCTTGGCTAGATACAGGTATCGAATCTGGAACTTCAAAAGGTTGATCGAGATAACTTTCCTGGCTGGATACAGGCGTAGACCTCTAATCAGTTGCTCACAGACATGCCCTGGCTAGATACATGTATCGAATCCGGAACTTCAAAAGGTTGATCGAGATAGCTTTCCTGGATGGATACAGGCGTAGACCTCTAATCTGAGAATGAAAGACGACTTCCTGGCCTATTACAGGGGTTGATCTTCAAACTCTTCATGCAGATATGCCCTGGCTAGATACAAGTATCGAATCTACAATCAATCGCTCACAGATATGCCCTGGCTAGATACAGGTATCGAATCTGGAACTACGAAAGTTGATGGTAATCGTCTTTTGATTGACCTTTTCCTGAAAAGGCAAAACATTAGTTGTATGCAATGTCATGATGTATGAAATGCATGATGTCATGATGTTCTCAAAAATAAATGAGATCGTGTCGTATGCACTTTATCATGTATGTAAGCAGGATGTATGAAATGTGAAATGTCTATGAATGTATTTTCGTCTAGGAAAATAAATCCTTGACGAATGCCGGGAAGTTAAATCCCGGGCTGATGTTGAAGAGTCTGGTTGAATTCTTCGTTTCCGCTGGGGATGATGGTTGCAAGAATAAACCGGTAGGAGAAGATGACTCCATTGGGGAATAAACCTGGTGAAGATATTACTCTGTGGGAAGAGATACTTCGCTGAGGTTTTAATGATAACTCCGCTGGGATCCGTTGATAAGTTCTGTTGGGGAATTTGATGAACTCTGCTGGGGATAGGAAGAACTTCGCCGAGGACGATCTTTCCGTTGTAATTTGCTGAGGATAACCCAGTTAGGCTCTGGTGGGGAATAACCTCTGAATATGGCTGGAGAGATGTATGTACTCTGCAGGGGACCAGCTTCCAGAAACTACTGGGGATAAGCTTCCAGCATCTACTGGGGAGGATGATTCAACTCTCCTGGGGAAACTTCTTTGGACTGCACTGGGGAATGGCTCCACTGGGGTGTCTGGTATTCCGCAGGGGAACAATCTTATATTTCTGTCGAGGAATATTAAGACTGCCGGGGATGCTTGCTGAGGAATATCTTTATACTCTGCTGGAGAATATTAAGATCTTCTGGGGATATCCAACTTCCTTAGGGCTGACAGTAGACTAACTCTGCTTGGGGAGAGTGTTGCTGACTTGCTGGGAATACTGTGCCTTTTCGGGATTGATGGGAGACCAACTTTGCTTGGGGAGAGTATTGTTGATTTGTCTTACTCTGCAGAGAGTGAAGGTATCTTGGTCATGTTCTTCAGCTGAACTTACCTGGTACTTGGAGGACAGAGCAGCTTGTACAGTTCAGACAATTCTTATTGCCCCAGCTTCTGTGGGAGAAGGTACCTGTGGAGGTCTTGATGACTGCCGATTGACAAATGTTCTTCTGGTAGGCAAGTGACGAGATGCCAGGACATAGTCGTACACTGTGATCCCTAACTTTTGCCTGGACCGCCCTTTCGAGTTTTCAGTCCAACGGGATACCCATTTTTGCCCAAGCCGCCTTTTCAGGTTTTTGACTTGCCGGGTGTACAAATTTTTCTTTTTCATCCCTTATTTTTGCCCGAACCCTTTTGGTTCGCCGGGAAGCCCTTATTTTTGCCTAGGCCAGTCGACCTAGCGGGTCTTTGATTATGTAGTATTTTTTTTTGACTATGTCCACGTTCTCAGGATGTAGGGAGTTGTCACTGTCAGTAGTGTTGTATTGTCATATTACCAGAAGATGTTTGATCGTACCAGATTTGTCGCTGGAATTCATGCCCAATGTCCCAGTTGATTTAGACGGAGATCTACCCCTGGCTATTTGGCATTTTTGAGAGATTCCTTGAATCTTGACTGGACTGCCCCAGATGACGGACCATGATCATGTCTGCCCCTTGGTTGGAAGTGCTTTTTGTTCACTAGATATCCTTCGTGCGAATTTCTCTGCTGTTCGAACAAAAAAGTCATATGCAAACAATGTTATATTAAAAATGCAAAGCTTATGTCTGTCTTGAAGTTTTTGAAAATGCATTTTTCAGTAAAACAAGCAAATTTTTTAAAATGTGATGTCAACTCAGGATTTTATAGCGAGCCCTACAGGAGTCAGGATACCTTTTGTAACAGTATGCTTTCGAACTAACCCATGCTTCAGCTAGGACTTTTAAGGGTTATAACGTGGCCTGGTTCACGGTTTAAGAAACAAAGGATAAAGGCTCAAAGTATATTTGTACCCACCGCTCTTCGTGATGTTCTTCAAACCTAAACTCAGCTAATCACGTGCTAGACCTTGTTTGAGTCTTTGCTCTGATATTCCAGTGATGGTTCGGATATTGACAGTTTATTTTGAATAGGCAGTCATTTCTTTTTGTTAAGGGTTTGCAGAACCTCTTTTTTTTTATTATCCCTGTTTTTTTTTGCCTGAACTGTTTCTTTTGTGATTACAGTCAGCAGGATGCCCCAGTTTTGTGTAAGTCTCCTTCATAGGTTTTGACTTATTAGGCTTTTATTTTGAGGGATAATGACTGCCTGTCTTTATGATTATTCGGAACCATCACTGTCTTTTGTTTTGGAAGGACTTCTTTGATGTCATTCGTTGTGCACTTGGATCAACTGAGAAAACTACCCTGCCCCAGGTTATAGTTAAGGGTTTTAATTTGTAAAAAGAAAAAGTCCAACTTCTTTGGCTCAAAGGGGTTGACGAGGGATTATCTTCCTTATAACTCCACTGTTTAGGATTTGAAACAATGCCTGTACCTCATCAGCGGGGTCTATTCAAAAGCATACTGTAAAGATTGTGGTATCGTTTTCGTCATCCTCCCTCAAAAGGCTTAGAAATTTTAATCAAGAGTTGAACATCACAAAAAATGAAAGCAATTTGAATATAGTGAATACGAATATATTGATTCAGAACAGACATATGCGATGCATTAATGTAATAAAAGAGTTTTCTATGACAATAGTTGTTTGAATAAGCAAAGAAAAATACAACTCAGAAATTCAAATAAAACAAAAGCCTTCAATGATTTGGCAAAGGAGCAGTGATTATGTTTGGAGTCTCTGGTGCTTCAAACTGGACTTCTTTGGCATCAATCATGTCTTGGACCTTATTCTTCAGGGCCCATCAGTTGTTTGTGTCATGTCCCGGGCTGTCAGAGTGGTATGCACACCTTTCATTGGGATGATAGTTGGGGGCGGAAGTGTTTGGATTCCGGAGAGGAGCTGTAACACCCTCTAAAACCCCGCATATAATTTTCGCAAATATTAAAAATTATAAACTCAGAGTACATGTAATAATCGAGGAATGCTACAATTCTCTTTTAATAAAATAAATTCCTGTCATGCATAATTTTAGTGGTAACTCATACATGTCTACACAGCGGAATAATTTATTTAATAAAATCAAATGTTATAATATTTTCCAAAATCATCAGGGATTAACACCTGGAAAAGTCAACGTCATATTATAACAATTAAAAGAAAATAAACGAGTCTGACTAAAGCAGCTCGACAACCAAACGTTCCCGGAGTTACAACTATCAGAGCATGACCCGGACATACTAAAACGAAACTAAACTAGACACGATAAGCCTTCGCCAAGCACCTGAGCGAAGCTCCTCAATCTGAAATATTCAACAGTAAGGGTGAGCTTCTCAAATATACATTTGGTTATACATTCATAACAATCAATTCACGAAATCATAAGCATCACCCAATAATTAGCATATTTCATAGTTTACAAAACCTTTACAATTCATATATCCATGACATATTGCCTTTCATATTTGCAAATATTCATCAAACATCATCAACCATTTATCAATCATACGTGCATACAAACAATCAAATATAACATTGGAAAAATCATCCATTCATGTTATATTCGAGTAATGCAACACACCCATGCATGTGGTACCACTACACCGCCCCATTATATCGCGGGTCACGGATAACTCACCGTTCCATTATATCGCGGACACGGCTACCACCTCAACGTTCCATTAAATCGCGGACACGTATATTGGCCACCATGTTAATTCCACACAATGGGAATTAACAAATGCAACATGATATGTAAGTATGTAACACTCAGCATACTATGAACATCATTCAACATATCATGCACATCAACAATATCAAACATAACAGGATATGAATAGTATGTAACCACTCAGCATACTATTTAAACATCAATCATATCAAGTTACAAATAGCATGTAATCACTCAGCATACTATTCAAACATCAACCAATCACATCAATTATATCATAACTCATGCTCGAGAACATATCTAAAAGCATGGCAATAAAAATCCAACATCAAAACACTGAAATCAAAAATTCAGAAAATTCAGAAATTCAACACAGTAGCATCAACACGGGTGCCCGTGTTAAACAACACGGCCGTGTTGAAATATGCCCAGAAAACGCATTTTTTTAACAAAACAGGGGATCAACACGGGTGCCCGTGTTAAACAACACGGCCCGTGTTGAATTGTGTCTGGAAAACACAATTTTTGGCAACACAGTGCATCAACACGGGTGCCCGTGTTAGACAACACGGCCGTGTTGATGAGCGCGGGTCAGATTTTTCTGAACCTGCAGTGGCTCACAACAGCCGTCCAAACGCGGAAAAATGTCGGCCAAAACGCGTATTTCAGTACCTAACGCATCGAGCTTGTACAATCCACAACAATACCACAATATCCAATTTACTAATAATCATTATAATAACCTTAACCGGGGATTAACCGTAACTTTGGGGAATTCTACCGACACTGAGGTCGTCCCTACAATTTCCAAGGTAAATTCACGATCATTAGACATACGCCCAATTCACCATTTGGGACCTAAATTCTTAATCGATTCATGAGAATTGGGAATCCTAATCCTTTTCTAACAAAGTTCAGTCCTACGGTTATCGATCCCTAGAAACATCTAACAATTGGGATTTTCCTACCATTACCCGAATCAACCGTACATAAACCCATAAACAAAGGTAAATCGAGTATAAACCCCCCTTACCTTATCAATTAGCAGCTTTGAATTCTTGAGCGAAGTTCTCCGTTCTTCGTTCCTCGTACCTTCAGAGCTCTATTTCCCCAATTCTAACTTCTGTTTATCGTGAAAACCAAAATGAGGAATAACTTGAGTTCCAACACATAACTTTACTTCTTTTTCACCCCCACTCTTTACTAACAGCATCTAAGCCCAAAACATAAAAATCCCTATATTTCTTATTTCTTCGAATATTCCAAATAAATAATTCTTTTTATTTTATTAATTCTAATAAAATAAATTCCCAAATTTAAATAATTCAATTAATTGAAAACGGGGTGTTACAACTCTCCCCCACTAAAAGAGTTTTCGTCCTCGAAAACATACCTTAGACGAACAGCTCCGGATAAGCCTCTTTCATCTGGCTCTCCAGCTCCCAAGTGATATTTCCATCTGCTGGACCTCCCCAAGCAACCTTCACTAATGCTATCTCTTTACCTCTTAACTGTTTCACTTCCCGATCTTCTATCCTCATAGGCAATGCTTCTACTGTCAGGTTATCTCTTACCTGTACATCATCTATTTGGATTACATGAGATGGGTCTGGAATGTATCTCCTCAACTGAGAAACATGAAAAACATCGTGCAAATTCGCAAGTCTCGGAGGTAAAGCAATGCGATAAGCAACTTCTCCCACTCTTTCCGTAATCTGAAACGGACCAATAAAACGCGGAGTCAACTTCTTAGACTTCAACGCCCGACCAATACCCGTCATCGGAGTAACTCTCATAAACACATGATCTCCAGCACTGAATTCTAAATTCTTTCTCCTCTTATCATGATAACTTTTCTGA
Organism: Vicia faba; assembly: GCA_948472305.1. Taxonomy (NCBI): domain Eukaryota; kingdom Viridiplantae; phylum Streptophyta; class Magnoliopsida; order Fabales; family Fabaceae; genus Vicia; species Vicia faba. The sequence goes on from OX451740.1 coordinate 382,021,423, forward strand.
CGACTCTGAGAAGCTCTCATCTTCTCTTGAATCAATTTGATCTTTTCGGTAGTCTGCTGAACAATCTCTGGCCCAATTACCGAACTCTCTCCAGATTCATACCAACACAAAGGCGTCCTACACCGTCTACCATACAATGCCTCAAACGGAGCCATACCAATACTCGAATGGTAACTATTGTTATAAGTAAACTCAATCAATGGCAAATAGATATCCCAAGCTCCACCTTTTTCTAAAACACAAGCCCGCAATAAGTCTTCTAACGATTGAATCGTCCTCTCCGTCTGTCCATCAGTCTGAGGATGGTAAGCTGAACTCAACCTCAACTTAGTACCCAAAGCCTTCTGCAATCCTTCCCAAAATTTCGAAGTGAACCTCGGATCTCTATCTGACACAATACTAGAAGGAACTCCATGCAAACTCACTATTTTCTCAATATACAACTGTGCCAATCTCTCCATCGAGTAATCCATTCGCACCGGTATAAAATGAGCAGATTTAGTCAACCTATCCACAACGACCCATATCGCTTCACAATTCATAGGAGTCCTCGGCAACCCAGATACGAAATCCATAGAAATACTATCCCACTTCCATTCTGGAATAAACATCGGTTGCATAAACCCAGACGGCTTTTGATGCTCAATCTTCGATTTCTGACAGATTAAACATGCATACACAAATTCAGCTATTTCCTTTTTCATTCTCGGCCACCAAAACAATTTCTTCAAATCATGATACATTTTCGTGGCACCCGGATGAATGCTCATCCCACTGCGATGTCCTTCCTCTAATATACTTTTCTTGATTTCTGCGACATCAGGAACACAAACTCTATCGCCAAATCTCATAACATCATTTTCATCAATCCTAAACTCACTACCTTGACCTTGGTTGATCAATGTCAATTTATCAACTAAATTAACATCGGATTTCTGCCCGATCCTGATCTCTTCTAGAATACCACTAGTAAGTTTCAACATACCCAAACGAACACACTTCGGAGTACTTTCACAAACCAAACTCAAATCTCGGAATTGCTCAATTAAATCCAATTCACGAACCATCATCATAGACATATGCAAGGACTTCCTGCTCAAAGCATCTGCAACTACATTTGCCTTACCAGGATGGTAATTCAAACCAAAATCATAATCTTTGAGGAATTCTAACCACCTTCTTTGCCTCATATTGAGCTCTTTCTGATCGAAAAGATACTTCAAACTCTTATGATCACTATACACTTCAAACCTCGAACCATACAGATAATGTCTCCACAATTTCAAGACAAACACAACTGCTGCCAACTCTAAGTCATGAGTAGGATAGTTCCTTTCATGAACCTTCAACTGTCTCGAAGCATACGCAACTACCTGCTGATTCTGCATTAAAACACCACCTAAACCCAACAGAGATGCATCACAATAGACCACAAAAGATTCCACCGGATTCGGCAAAATCAGAATAGGAGCACTTGTCAATCTCCGCTTCAATTCTTGGAAACCTTTCTCACAATCAGAATCCCAAATAAACGCTTGTCCTTTACGAGTCAACTTCGTCAACGGCAATGCTAACTTTGAGAATCCTTCGATAAACTTTCTGTAATAACCTGCAAGACCAAGAAAACTTCTGATTTCCGAAACAGTCTTCGGCGCTTCCCACTGAGATACCGCTTCTACTTTCGTAGGATCCACTGCAATACCATTCTTAGAAATCACATGTCCAAGAAAACTAACTTCATTCAGCCAGAACTCACATTTGGACAACTTTGCATACAACTTCTTATCTTTCAACAACTCTAACACAATTCTGAGATGTTCCGCATGATCTTCGTCATTCTCGGAATAAATCAGAATGTCATCAATAAAAACCACAACAAACTTATCCAGATACGGGTGAAAAATCCTATTCATATATTCCATGAAAACACCAGGTGCATTAGTAACTCCGAACGGCATAACAGAATATTCATAATGCCCATACCTCGTTCGAAAAGCAGTCTTTTGAATATCTTCCGCTTTCACACGAATCTGATGATATCCAGATCTCAAATCAATCTTACTGAATACACTGGCTCCAATTAACTGATCCATTAAATCATCAATCCTCGGTAACGGGTACCGATTCTTAATGGTTACCTTGTTCAATTGCCTGTAATCAACACACAGTCTCATAGAACCTTCTTTCTTCTTAACCAACAATACCGGAGCACCCCAAGGCGAAACACTTGGACGAATAAACTTCTTCTCCAGTAAATCTTCCAACTGACTCTTCAATTCAGCCAATTCAGACGCAGACATACGATATGGCGCCATCGACACCGGTCTCGTACCAGGAATTAAATCTATAGAAAATTCCACTTCTCTCTCAGGAGGTAACTCGCCAACATCATCAGGAAAGACTTCTGGAAAATCACACACCACTGGCAATTCACTACTCCTGACCTTTCCTGTTGCATCTAACGAAGCAAGTAACATAAACACATTAGCACCATCTTCCATTGCTTCTTGCACCTGCCTAGCAGTCATAGTCAAATTCTCGACACCAACTGCTTCTGGGAAAATCACCGTCTTAGCAAAGCAGTTCAGATGAACCCGGTTGAATTCCAACCAGTTCATCCCAAGGATAATATCAATTTGTTCAAGCGGTAGGCACACTAAATCCATACCGAAACTTCTACCAAAAATCTCAATAGGACAATTCCTACATACGAGTGAAGTTGTCACTGAACCCGATACAGGAGTATCAACAACCATGCTACCTCGCATACCAGATATGTCCAGTTTCAACCTCTCAGCACAATCCAAAGAAATGAAAGAATGAGTTGCACCAGTATCAATAATTGCAACTAAAGGTGTGCCATGAATAAAACACGTACCTTTAATCAATCGATCCTCTGGAGTAGTCTCAGATCCAGACAAAGCAAACACTTTTCCACCTGACTGATCCTTCCTAGGCTTAGGACACTGCGGACGAATGTGACCTTCTTCGCCACAATTGTAACAAGTAACAGACTTCCCTTTGCAATCAATAGACAAATGACCAGCCTTTCCACATTTATAGCACTTCTTCTCATCACTCTTGCAATCTCGAATGTGATGACCAGACTCACCACACTTGTAGCATCTGATAGGAGCCTTAGAATCTCCCCCACTAGGCCTTTTCCAACCGCCTGATCTCTGGTTATCTCTACCATATGGCTTGCCACGGTCCATATGTTGCTTCCCTCTTTTATCAACAGCCCCACGAGAGTGAGACGACCGATTCTTGGTAATATCTTCTTCCAAGATTCTGCTACAATCCACCAGATCAGAAAATCTACGAATACGCTGGTACCTGATTCCCTGCTTAATCTCATCTCGGAGACCATTCTCAAATTTGATACATTTAGAGAATTCTCCAGCCTCATCATTGTTGTAGTGTGCATAATACTTTGCCAGCTCAGTGAACTTAGTAGCATACTCACTAACAGTCAGATTGCCCTGCTTAAGCTCCAAAAATTCAATTTCCTTTCTTCCCCGAACATCTTCAGGAAAGTACCTCCTCAGAAAAGCCCTTCTGAAGTTAGCCCAAGTCAGTGCCTCTCCATCCTGAACCATTTCAGTCCTTGTGGCAACCCACCAGTCGTCGGCCTCTTCTGCCAACATATGCGTACCATATCTGACTTTCAGATCTTCAGCACAATCGATCACACGGAAAATCCTTTCGATTTCCTTCAGCCACTTCTGAGCACCTTCGGGGTCATGTGTACCTTTGAACAACGGAGGATTGTTCCTCTGGAAATTTCCCAATTGCCTATCAGCACCAATCACGCCTCCAGTTGGGTTTCCAGCAAGTACACCAGCTAACATCCCCAAAGCCTCAGCTAGTGCAGCATCATTTCGTCCATTACCTCTTCCAGCCATATTCCTGAGAATTAAAACATACTCCACATCAGAATACAGTATCGACAGTGTTACCTTGCACTAGTCGCATACGAAAAGGAATGACTGACTCAAGACTCTGGTCACAACGACCGACTATGCTCTGATACCACTATTGTAACACCCTCTAAAACCCCGCATATAATTTTCGCAAATATTAAAAATTATAAACTCAGAGTACATGTAATAATCGAGGAATGCTACAATTCTCTTTTAATAAAATAAATTCCTGTCATGCATAATTTTAGTGGTAACTCATACATGTCTACACAGCGGAATAATTTATTTAATAAAATCAAATGTTATAATATTTTCCAAAATCATCAGGGATTAACACCTGGAAAAGTCAACGTCATATTATAACAATTAAAAGAAAATAAACGAGTCTGACTAAAGCAGCTCGACAACCAAACGTTCCCGGAGTTACAACTATCAGAGCATGACCCGGACATACTAAAACGAAACTAAACTAGACACGATAAGCCTTCGCCAAGCACCTGAGCGAAGCTCCTCAATCTGAAATATTCAACAGTAAGGGTGAGCTTCTCAAATATACATTTGGTTATACATTCATAACAATCAATTCACGAAATCATAAGCATCACCCAATAATTAGCATATTTCATAGTTTACAAAACCTTTACAATTCATATATCCATGACATATTGCCTTTCATATTTGCAAATATTCATCAAACATCATCAACCATTTATCAATCATACGTGCATACAAACAATCAAATATAACATTGGAAAAATCATCCATTCATGTTATATTCGAGTAATGCAACACACCCATGCATGTGGTACCACTACACCGCCCCATTATATCGCGGGTCACGGATAACTCACCGTTCCATTATATCGCGGACACGGCTACCACCTCAACGTTCCATTAAATCGCGGACACGTATATTGGCCACCATGTTAATTCCACACAATGGGAATTAACAAATGCAACATGATATGTAAGTATGTAACACTCAGCATACTATGAACATCATTCAACATATCATGCACATCAACAATATCAAACATAACAGGATATGAATAGTATGTAACCACTCAGCATACTATTTAAACATCAATCATATCAAGTTACAAATAGCATGTAATCACTCAGCATACTATTCAAACATCAACCAATCACATCAATTATATCATAACTCATGCTCGAGAACATATCTAAAAGCATGGCAATAAAAATCCAACATCAAAACACTGAAATCAAAAATTCAGAAAATTCAGAAATTCAACACAGTAGCATCAACACGGGTGCCCGTGTTAAACAACACGGCCGTGTTGAAATATGCCCAGAAAACGCATTTTTTTAACAAAACAGGGGATCAACACGGGTGCCCGTGTTAAACAACACGGCCCGTGTTGAATTGTGTCTGGAAAACACAATTTTTGGCAACACAGTGCATCAACACGGGTGCCCGTGTTAGACAACACGGCCGTGTTGATGAGCGCGGGTCAGATTTTTCTGAACCTGCAGTGGCTCACAACAGCCGTCCAAACGCGGAAAAATGTCGGCCAAAACGCGTATTTCAGTACCTAACGCATCGAGCTTGTACAATCCACAACAATACCACAATATCCAATTTACTAATAATCATTATAATAACCTTAACCGGGGATTAACCGTAACTTTGGGGAATTCTACCGACACTGAGGTCGTCCCTACAATTTCCAAGGTAAATTCACGATCATTAGACATACGCCCAATTCACCATTTGGGACCTAAATTCTTAATCGATTCATGAGAATTGGGAATCCTAATCCTTTTCTAACAAAGTTCAGTCCTACGGTTATCGATCCCTAGAAACATCTAACAATTGGGATTTTCCTACCATTACCCGAATCAACCGTACATAAACCCATAAACAAAGGTAAATCGAGTATAAACCCCCCTTACCTTATCAATTAGCAGCTTTGAATTCTTGAGCGAAGTTCTCCGTTCTTCGTTCCTCGTACCTTCAGAGCTCTATTTCCCCAATTCTAACTTCTGTTTATCGTGAAAACCAAAATGAGGAATAACTTGAGTTCCAACACATAACTTTACTTCTTTTTCACCCCCACTCTTTACTAACAGCATCTAAGCCCAAAACATAAAAATCCCTATATTTCTTATTTCTTCGAATATTCCAAATAAATAATTCTTTTTATTTTATTAATTCTAATAAAATAAATTCCCAAATTTAAATAATTCAATTAATTGAAAACGGGGTGTTACAGGAGCCCTTAAGGTAATCAGCCCTGCCTTCAACATTTGCTGTAGTGCTTGAGCCAGTGACATGTTGATCTTAGTGAACTGTCTTTTGGGTGTGACCTCCTTACGTTGCTGCCCCTGTCCTTGTTGAGCAGGCATAGGATTGGAGATCTGGGTTTCCCCTACATGTTGATCATGACGACTCTTTTTGCCATGCACAACATTGGACTCTTTTTTCCCATGGTAAGGCTTTTTATAAGCATCCGAAGGTGTAGCTTCCTGAATCTTCCCAGCCTTGATACCAGATTCTATTCTCTCACCAGTCAAGATCAGATCTGTAAACCCAGCAGAAGAATTCCCAATCAGATGGTTAAAGAATGGACCAGACAGGGTCCCTAAGAACATGTCAACAAGCTCACGATCAGTCAAAGGTGGCTGCACCCTTCCAGCCAGGTCTCTCCACTTTTGAGCATATTCCTTAAATCCTTCACCCGTCCCTAGTGACATACCCTGGAGTTGGGTACGCGTAGGAGCAAGGTAGGAATTATACTGATATTGCTTGTAAAAGGCAGCAGCAAGGTCCTCCCAGTTGCGGATACTGGCTCCATCCAACTGATAGAACCACTCGAGTTGAGTCCCTGACAGACTATCCTAAAAGAAGTGAATCCATAAATTCTTGTCAGCCGTGTAGGGCTGGATCTTCCTTACGTATGAACAGAGGTGCAACTTAGGACAGGAAGCTCCGTCATATTTGGCAAAAGCAGGTGCTTTGAACTTATATGGGATCACCACCCCAGAGGATAAGCCTAGGTCTCCAAAATCCAACCCGGGCACATGTTGAATCTCCATAGCACTTAAGCGGTCCTCCAGTTGTTTGTACCTATCCTCCGCAGGAGGGTACTGTTCATCATTATAATCCGTCTCGTTGTCGGAGACCACGGGACTAGGAACCCTTCTCTCTTGGGGACTGTCCTTCCCTACAGAGGAAGTAGCCAGATCAGCTTCATTTTGTAATCCATCCCCAGATCTGCGTCTAGTGTTGAACAAAACAGTCCTCTTCTTCTTCTTCTTCCTCTCTTTCAGAATCAGAGTTTTCAAGTCCTGTTGACCCTGGGCTAGGCTCATAACCAACTCCTGGAACTGGGCATTCTGGGCCTGGAGGGCCTTAATAGCTTGTTCAGCAGAAGGTTCAGAAGACATGATGATTGTTGAAATAAACAGCGAAGAAGATAAGTGACCTGTAACAAGGGTACCTGTTATGCAATGATGTGTATGTATGCATGCAATGTTTTCAAGGATCTCGCGGGATAAACAAGAAAATTGTTAGAATCTGGTAGCTTGATTGAAGGAACTTCATGTTGTTGAGAGTCCTTCTTCAAGAGTCAAAGCTCACCATATCGAGTGGGTCATAGCCCCTGACTCAAGTTATCAACCTTGGCTAGAGGAAAATAAATCCCCTTTGCCCCTTGCTAGACAGTTGGTTCATCATGACCTGCATCACAGACCCTTGAGATCCTTGAAACGGGTTAGTCCTTATGCAAGATGTATGCAGGTTAGTCCTTATGCAGGATGCATGCAATGTTATGATGGTATGATGTTATGGTAAAGCACACCACAAGTATTCACAAACATGATAAGGCACACAAGTCACACAAGACAACCCTTAGAGTTTAGGCCAGCATGAAGTTTAGGTACTACCCTCTTTCAGTTTCGTTGGTTAAGACCTGTCCTAGAAAATAGTAACCGGGTTCTAGAGGATCTCAATATCACTGACTACCCTCAATCGGTCATAACTCCAGCATCGCAATCTTTTCTTGCGGCCAGAACCATCGCGAGAGTTTAGCCTCAATGAGTGTAGCATACTGCTACTGTTCTATGGCCAAGTTAGGTCAATTTAGGGTTCTAAGGTCGGTTGGTGCTTAATGACTCCTCAGAAGACCCATATTCTCCTCGTTCCAACACAAGGGATATCGGTACAGACCAAGGTGTCACACTAACGTAGCTACTGCTTCACCCGTGTCGGTCTACGCCGGACAGGTCCCTCACAGCTTATGCTACCTAAAGGGTATTCCCTAGATCCGGGTTAGGATCTATGAAACTCCGATGCAAGCCCACAATATTAAAGCAAACAAAGCATTCAATTGAAAACATAAGAGTGGTCTAATCCTAAGGTACACCTCACTTATAATCTCCCCAACAGAGTTGCCAGTTCTGTGATCGATGGAAATAGAACTAACTATTTTGAATGCTGGTTCGCGAAATGTCGCGGTAAACAAGAGTCGCCACCGTCTTTTATGTTCTCCAACAAGGAAAGGACAAAAGCACAACAAAATTCCTTTTCGAGACGTTTCTCGGTTCGGGAGGTAGATTTATAGAAAGGGAAGGTGTTAGCACCCTTTCTATCCGTGGTTATCCACGGGCTCTTAGGTACTTGCTCACTATGTTTTCAAAAATGTTTGCTTTTTTTATGTGTGCGGGTTTTGAAAAAGTTTATTTTGAAAACTTCTAGGTAACTCTTGTATCAGTCCTCAAGAGTGTATGAAGTGTTTGTTTGAAAACTTTTTGAAAGTGTAGGTGCGAAAAGTTGTTTTTGTTTTTTGAAAGAGCAAGTACCCAGGAGAAATCTACCTACTCTAAGGAATTAAGCTGCGTAAGAGTCCTTTAGACAGTACTATCCCACTATTGAGAAGTAGGTAGCACCGTCGTTGGAGTTATTCGGGTCAATTCGATTATAGGGACATGTGGTCACCAAAGCAATAGTAGGACGCCTTAGCGGTAACCCTAATGTCCTAGATCCTTTTTATCCGAGGCAACCGTTTCGAGGCAACTAGATCTTTAGACAGGAGGGCGACCTCTAAAACACCCTATACTTAATGACCACGTCGAGGCAACCAAGTGAGGCGTACCCTAGGAGTGGCATGTGCGAGTGTCAGGTTTCATGTTAATTGTCTTTGCACATGTTTCATTGTGAGCTACGAGTTGATTTTATTTTTCAGGTAAGTCTTGCATGCATAATTAACAGTTAATAATTTGAGGAAAATAAATTGTGGAAAGTGAATCTACGCTATTACAAGGCGTCGGGTATTTACATCGCCAAAAACATAACCCTTGAAAATAAATGCGAGAAATTAAAGAAAGCGATAAAAGTCCTAATTATCTATTACATTCTCGGAGCAGATACATAAATATGATCAAAATAAATATGCACGAAAGAAATTGAATCGGGACGTCCTTAGGGTTTTGACCCTTTTTGAGAAAAGAATGAAATTTGGTCCTTTTTTGCAATTAAATAATATTTAACCTAAAACTAATTAATTAAATAATTAAAAGAAAAAAAAAGGTATTTTATGTTTTTTATGTTTTTAATAAAAATAAAATAAACAAGGATTAAAATTATCAAAAGAAAAACCCTAATTCTAGTTTATTTTTATTTATTGCAAAAAATAGTTAAATTTAACCTAAAGACTAAATTGATTAATTTACAGTTATTTACAAAATAAAAGGGTGAAATTAATAATAATAGTAATAAATAAAATATTTACATTTTTTAATGGTCTGAATTTATTATGAAAATATAATTATTTGTTAATTAATTAAATAATAATGATAATTAAATAATAAGAATAAAAATTAAAATGTAAAAGAAAAAGGAATAGAGAAATCAGGGGGTGCTGGGCCAACTTTGAGGGTGAAGAAGCAAATTCTCAGGCCCATTTGTTGGCCAGTCCATTGACCTTTTTTGATTATCCAGCGCATGCTTTGACTGGGAGTATGGTGCACTTCATCTCCTGGCCATTGGATTTGTGTTAGGAGACACATGGCACATGGGATTGGAACGTGCATGGTAGGCCTGTTGTTGGAAATCTGCACACAATCATGTTATGAAAAATAATAGAAACAATTTGGGTGGACCTGGGAATCGAACCCAGGTCCCAATGATCATACACCAACGCCTTGGCCATCTGAGCTGCACGTTTTAATCATTAATAATATATAAAGCAATTATTATATTAGGTAATTAATTCAGACGCTGCACAAAAGCAAAACACGCGCGCGTTTTCAAATGTTCCAATCACGAATCAACACGCAGTGATCTTCCTCGTTTTCCTGCAAAAAGAACAAATAGATAGCGGGGGTTTTTAACCCCCACAACCTACATCCACGAATAATAGCGATTAGCTCCCTAGGCTATATAAATAGGGCGCGATGGTTGGGTTAAATTCGTCTGAATGCAACGAGTTCAACCATGTGCATTAGGGGTTCCAATTTTTCTTGTATGGGAAAGCCCCAATTTGAGAACTCAAAAAACCTAGAATTCATCAATGGCGTTTTTTGATCCTGGACGTTATAATGCAATTAACCTGTACCATTAGCTTCAGAGGAGTTCTAGCAATGCAAAACACACAAAAAATTACGTTAATGATGCATGAATAATGAATTACGATTATGAAAGAAATATGCAAACCGTGGTTCTGAAACTAGCGATTCTTGGAGCTATGAAGCTGGAAACTTATTGCAAATCGTCCTGGGAACCTCCAGCAATGTATTTGGATCCACAAAAGTCCTTAATTTGCCCTAGAACACAGAAAACAGTTTTGAGTTTTCTTTGATTTTTTTCAATATTGGCTATGGCTTTCTGCAGTAATTCTCACGTTCATGGCATTAGGGTTAGGTTCTGTATATATAATGGACTGAATTTAGGTTAAATCTTTGACCAAAAATCTATTGCATTGATGTTTCAATATTTGATTGAAAATCAAATATTTTTCAATCTTTTTGATTGAAGAAAGTTGCTAAATTTGGAGTTTTTGATATCCTTGATGTGCACACGAAATCTCAAGCATATATTGGTCATCTTTGCTTCACCAAAAGATTGAAAAATCATATCTTTGAATTTCCTACATTTTAAATTAATTAAATGAATTAAAATCAATTAAAAATCCAATTAATTAATAAAAAATAAGAAAATAATTCAATTTAATCTCAATGGGTCGTGCATAGGCCTTGGACAATGTTTCAAGAAGAAATTTGAGGCCCATTAGCAAAAATGATGTGTTTTGAGCAAAGTTGACTTTTGCAAATTCACAATAATTTCCCAACTTCTCCAATGCATATCTTGCTCAATTTTGATCATATGAACATGTTCTTGGACATTTTGGAAAGGTCTTGAAGTCCTCTAACCAATGCCTTTGGTCCCATGTCATTTGGATTTACCAATCTCAAGTTATGGTCATTGACTTAAAGTGCATTTTTGTTGACTTTTGAAATTGACCTATAATGTAGAAATTGATAACTTTTTGTGAGAGCATTTCTTGGACTTGGAATGTGAAGATGAATTGTAGGAAATGTCATCCCCTTAAAAATGAGCATTGGATGGGATTTTTCTGATGAACCATGAAAAAGTTATGCCTTGGTCAAGATACAGTTGACTTTTCTACTGTCCAAAAATAGTAACTTTTGCATCTTTGATGATTTTTGAGCCATTCTTGAGGAATCATGATCAAGACTTGATCAAATGATTATTGTGGACTCAAAATAAGATGTTGACCAAAAATTCTGACTTTTGACTGTAAAATGACCATTTTGCCCCTGTAGTTGACTGTGAAGCAAATAGAGCTTTTGACTGTGGAATTTGGCAATGTGAGTCTTGAAACTTGACATGTAGATGCTTGACAATGTATATAGGCCTATGAGACTTGATTGAGCCATTGAAAACCTCAAATTCCTTGAAAGAAACTGTGATACGGTGGGAGAACTGATTATGGTTTTGCGTTTGTTTTCGCAAATGTTTCGGTTGAGCAAGAGTCGCCACCGACTTTTTATTTTATCCTAAGGAAAGGTTTAAAAAGCACAGCAAAAACCTTTGAGATTTTTCTTGGGTTCGGGGAGTAGATTATAGAAAGGGAAGGTATTAGTACCCTTTCTATCCATGGTTATCCATGGGCTCTTAGGTACTTGCTTAAATCAACTTGCCTTGGTTTTCAATTGTTTGAAATAGTGTTTGGTGTGTGGTTTTTGAAAATGTTTTGAAAAGATGCCTTGTATAGGCTACCCTTGTAACAATTCTTTACTCGAATGTTTTACAAAAGGGTGTTTTGTCTTTAGAAAAGATGTTTCAAGGTTTGTTTGAAAGTTGGTTTTAAAAGTGTTTGTGAAGTGGGTTTTGAAAATAGGCAAGTGTTTTCTTGGCAAATTGACAAGTACTTAAGAGTTGTCTACCCTAAAGTTTTCTCAAAGATTTATGTTATGTTTTAAACCTTTTGACAATTTTGTTCCACCATTGCATTTGGTGGACAATCTTGTCTTAGGAGGTGAAAGGGACGGGCGCGGGTCATCGTTTAGACCATAATTGCAATAGTGTTAAATGTCTTTGGGCAATTTTTCTTTAAAAGGGACTTGATCATTCATTTAGGCAACATTTTGAGGGACTATGATCATTTGATTGTTTGTTTTACCCAAAGAAATTCCACATACAATATGGCCCAATTATTTGAAGGCAACAAAGTGGAATACCCTAGGGGTGCAAGTGTGAAATGTGTTGTCCATTTTCATGCTTATTTATCTTGAGATTAGGTCCAACTATTTTGTTCGTTTTATTCGCATTCAAACCCTAACTCTAGCATGGTAGGTTTAGAAAGCGTTAAAGTGCGAAATTTAAATTCCTACGCTATTACAACACAATAATATGGGGAGGGGGTACAATGTTTCAAATGGGGTATATTTAGACAAAAATTTAAACCTAACTATTACATCATTTTTCTTTGAATATTTACAGGACAAATAATTGTATAATTAAATGGAAATTGAAATAAATATGCAAAATGTAAAAAGAATTTTTATGTGTATGAAGAAAAAAGTATTATTTATGTAAAAATAAAAAGAGAAATAAAAAGGTATTATTTTTTGGAGTATTTTCAAATTTGGGGCAAAACCCTAATTTTTATTCAAAGGGGTATTAATCAATTAATTCATATAATATTTATTATTTACATACAAAAAATAAAATAAAATATTGTATATTTGTAAAAAGGGCATTTTTTAGTATTAAATATTAAAAAATAAAATATGTACATTTTTTGGTATTTTTATTCTAAACACATTAATATATACCTATATATTCATATTATTTACAAAATATGTATTATATATATTAATTAATAATATTTAATATTTAAATAAAAAAAGTATTTTTTATAAAATATTTTCAGGAAGTAAAAATAAGATAAAAGTGTATAAACATATATTTGTGCTATTTTTGTATTTTTAAACAAAAGGTATATATTTATTCATTTATGTTCAAACTAAAAGAAAAATCAAATAAATACCTAATAAAATCAAAAATGGTGAGAAAAAATATTTTTATATTTTTAATATGCTGAGAAAAAATAAATGAGTCAATTAAAAAAGGAAAAAAAATCAAAAATCATCAAAAATAAAGCAAATGGGCTCAGGGGGTGTAAAACCAAAAAGGTGGTGCAAAAAGGAAAGTCAACATAAGCCCAGCCCATGAAGACCTTTCTTCAACCTCTGAACAACAAAATTCAAAAAATGCGCGCCCTGTTCTTCATCTTCTAACTCCTGATTCCTGGCTTATTAATGAAAACTCATAACATGAAAAATGTTCAGCATCAAAAGACGAATCTAACCATATGCAGAACTTGATCTAACTCTCTAAGATGGGGGAGAATTTCTTCTCCCCCAAATCCTAACCTAGATTTTCTGCCATTTTCAAACCTCAAATTCTCACAGCTCAAGTAAAAGAAATGAAAAGTAAGAACATGTACATGTTCAGTGGCATGAGTAGAACATTGTTTATTCACAAACTTAGAGTTAATGATGCTTGATAAGAGAGATAAAAGTTCACCAAGATACCTGTTCAGCTGGAGTTCTATCTGGCAATGAGGGAGCTTTCAGTGCAAGGTGATGATTGGAAAAGCTTCCTTGAGGTCCAGGGATGCTATTCCAATGTTTACTTTGTCTTGAAAGCTTCTGAATCGTGCTAGAGCACTTCACCTGCAAAACAAGAAACTGAAAATGGTGGAAGTGGTTAGAGGGATTACAGGTCGTGTTTCAAGTCATGGTTAGCTTGCATAGATACTAGGGAATATGTGTGAACTGGTTTGGGCAAGAGAGCTTGAGGGAAATGGAAGATGGCACTCAAACTGCAGGCCTGACCCTGTTTTTGCAGTTTGAAGATGATTCTGAGATTGGGAGTGTTTGAGAGGTGCTAGGGTCGTGCAAAAGCTTGGTTGAGATGTCTTGAGTATGTTTGTCAAGTTCACTTAAGGGTTTGTAAGCTGATATGAGAGTTGGCTTGAGTTATGATGTCTTTCTTACACTTTAAGCAAGCCATGGTTACTTTGTGCCTCTAGCCTGTACAGGCCCTCATACTATGCTGCATAATCCCTCCTTGATCAGTGTGATTAACATATAAACTTGTGCCAATTAGATATGGACTATACTTCTTGGATTTGTAATTGGACATAAAGTGAAACTTTTGCAAAAATGGATATAATGCTTTTTCCAATTTGGGATTAATCCATCATACAATGCTTTAGCTCATGAAACAAGGTCTTAGCACAATGAACATGCATTAAATTATTGAGTGTTGGATGGTTTTAGGACCTGTAATCAAGGGGCATGCTGGTTTGAGAAGTTTGCACAAATTATGAACATGAAAAATAGCCAATTCAAAAGTGAGTTTTTGCCAAATTGTGAAATTCGAATCTCTCAAGTCATGAGGTTGTTTGATGAGTTCTTGGATATTTTGGAAAGCTTGGAATGTGTACTACAATCCATCTTTGAAATGAAAATTGAAATTCCAAGTGGAAGTGTATGGAAAATGGCCTTGAAGTGGGGTAGAAAACCTTGTCAAAATAGGTCAAAAATTCACTAAGTTAAGAATGGTTTAATGCCCTTATTCAAAAATTTGTAACTTGAGATACAAGCCTCAAATGGGAAAACTTTGTGAATCAAAGTTGTAGGTTATGCAACAAGCTACAACTTTCATGTTTTGACTTTTGTTTGAATCCAAATTGATCTTGGTGAGAAAGTGGGGCAAAGTTGGGAAAAAATTAGGGTTTTTCATAACTTAGAAAAATTCTAAGTTATGAAAAATTCTAATTTCTAACCCTAATTTGCATTTTGTGATTTCTTGATGAACAAGTTTCATGATTTGGCATGTTTTGATGAAAAATGAATCTTAACCCTTGATTTTGACCAAAAAAGTCAAAGTTTGACTTTTCAGTATACAGTCAAAATTGATCAATTGACTGGGAAATTCAACTGTCAATCTTGTGTACTTGGGATCTTTTGAACTTGTTAAGCATGTCAAGATAATTACATGGGGTCCTTGAGTCCATATGTGAGCTTGGTTTGCCATTGATTGGGTCAAACAGTCAAAAATTGCCTTTGTGCAGTCAAAACCCTAAAAATGACCATTTTGCCCTTTTGGTGATCTGATCAAATTTCTTATGGAATTGTGATCCAAACTTGATCAAATGGTTCATATGAGTTCATGATGTTGATGTGGGTCAACTTTCATGAGGTTTGACTGTCAATTGGCCACAGTTGACTTTTTCCCCAATACAGTTGATTTCTAGGTCAACTGTCCAATTGACTGGGCAAAACTTGGAATCAAGACTTGAAACTTGATATGGATAAACTTGGGAGTCCAATATAAAGCAAGAAAGTCATCTCAGGCATTTTAGGTCAAAACATCTTTGTGCAAACACAAACCCTAATTTGGGTCCACAGTGCAAGGAGAAGTCTTTAGCAGATGAAACCCTAACTGGATCTTGATCTCCAAGGGCTTTGTGGTGAGAAATCAATGAGAAATGGGAGGGAAAATTTTGGGGTACAACAGTTGCCCCTGTTCAATCTTCTTGAATCCGAAGAGTTAGATTGGCAAGTTCGCCTTTGGTGACTCGAGGGCAAAAGGAGATTGGACACTAGAGTGCCCGGAAATTTGCACTCGTCAAAGCAATGAATGCGGGAATGGGCTTAGAGATGCCATTTGGAGATGGGCTTAAAGATGCCATCTTGAATGAGTATCAGGAAAGTGTTCATGATTTGGACCATTCTGAACTGGGGATATGAATAAGCAATAGATTGGCATCCGTTGTTGGGAGGAATCCGTAAACTGTTTTCAAAAGTTTGAGAAGAGTCTGAACAAGCGATAGGTTAACATCCGTTACTTGGAGAACCCGTGAACTGTTTTCAGAAATCTTGAAGTTGAATAAGCAATAGAGCAGCATCCGTTGTTGGGAAGCGTCCGTAAACTGTTTTCAAAAGGTTGCATCTGAACAAGTGATAGATTGACATCCGTTGTTGGGAAGAATCCATAGACTGTTTTCAGAAGTCGGGAGAAGAAACTGAACAAGCGATAGGTTAACATCCGTTACTTGGAGAACCCGTAAATTGTTTTCAGAAATCTTAAAGTTGAATAAGCAATAGAGCAACATCCGTTGTTGGGAAGCGTCCGTAAACTGTTTTCAAAAGGTTGCATCTGAACAAGTGATAGATTGACATCCGTTGTTGGGAAGAATCCATAGACTGTTTTCAGAAGTCTGGAGAAGAAACTGAACAAGCGATAGGTTAACATCCGTTACTTGGAGAACCCGTAAACTGTTTTCAGAAATCTTAAAGTTGAATAAGAACCGGTGTAGGGTTACTTGATGATGAATCTGTGTAAAACTGCATCTGAAACTGTTAAGGATAGCTTTTTATTCTTATCCTGAAAAGGACAAAATGTCAGCTAAACACCAAATTATGTTGCATGAAATGTATGATGCAATATATGTTATGTCAATGTTTATGATATGAATGTAATGAATGCGCATGTAAGCCGATGAGCTGTCTTGCTGGGGATAGATGAATCCTGGATGGCTGAAGATAAAAACATCGTGACTGCTGCCGGGAAGAATAAATCCTTGGCTGTGACTGGGGAGTAAGGAGCTTGGGTTGTATACCAGACCTCTGGGGGATTCCTGATGACTTCTACTGGGGAGCACCAATCTAGCAGACTTATGCTGGGGATATAAGACCGGGAATCTTCAGTTCGGTGGGAAGTGTCTCCGGCGACTTCACTGGGGAACTCAAGATTTATTCTCCTAAAACTCTGTGGGGAGAAGGTTCATTAGTCTGGTTCCGCTGGGGATTGATAATTTGAAGCTTTAGCTCGGCTGGGGACACTGAAACTTAAACTCTGAGGGGAATTGAATTCCAGAGGATTCTCTGGCTGGGGATTTGCAAAGATAAGTTACTGCTGGGGAATTTTGATGAACTCCGCTGGGGATAGGAAGAGTTCTGGCGAGTGCGATCTTCCGTGGTTGTTAGTTGAGGATAACCCAGTTATAAGGCCTTGTGAGGAATAACTTTGAATAAAACTCGGGAGAGACGTTCGTACTCTGCAGGGAATAAGCTTTCAGCATCTACTGGGGGTGAGTTTCAAGATTTGCTAGGGATATGGATTCCAAATCTCCCGGGGGTTTCCTTTGAAGGGTATCAAGATATCCAACTGTACCTTCGACCTATCGGTAATCCTCTTTCCCGACTCATAAGAAAATGATTATGTTTCAAATGCATATGCCTATTTAACAAAACATTGGACGTTTCTCAAAATAAAACAAATAGTGCAAGAGAAAAGAAAAGGAAATGACGCAAATTTCTGGGAAAAGTATTTGTATTGATTTTCTTTGAGTATATTTGTACAAAGGAGACAATCATCCTAGTAAGAGGATTCTGTCGTAAATATTGAAAGATTTATACAAAATAAAGGATGGCTATGTGAAATAATTCCATGGGATTCCTTTCTGCTATAGCTTTCACAACCTTGAATGTCTGTCCATTCAATGCTTCGTTCGCCGATGACTGGATTGATCAGAAACCCGGAACTGGTTGATGAGGAGATTGTTTTTGAAGTGATCCGACGAGACATAGTCATACGCTTTAATTCCCTAACTTTTGCCTGAATCGCCCTTTCGGGTTTTCGATCCACCGGGAAACCCCTTTTTGCCCAAGCCGCCCTTTCGGGTTTTCAACTTGCCGGGTGTACAGATTTTTTTTGTTTTTATCCCTAATTTTTGCCTAAATCGCCCTTTCGGGTTTTCGATCCACCGGGATGCCCATTTTTGCCCAAGCCGCCCTTTCGGGTTTTCGACTTGTCGGGTTATTTTATGCGTAGTATCTTTTGACTATGTCTGCGTTCGCAGGGTGCGGCAAATCGTCGCCGTCCATGGTGGTCAGAATCATTGCACCACCAGAAAATATGCTCTTGATCACAAATGGTCCTTCATATGTAGGAGTCCATTTGCCCCTGGGATCACTTTGCGGCAACATAATCCGCTTGATTACGAGATCTCCGACTTGATACACTTGACGTCTGACTTTCTTATTAAAGGCCTTGATCATCCGTTTTTGATACGTATGACCATGGCATATAGCAGCAAGTCGCTTTTCGTCGATCAGATTGAGTTGATCAAGTTGGGTCTGCATCCAATCATCTTCATTCAAACCTGCATCCTTCATAATCCTTAGAGAAGGGATCTGGACTTCCATAGGCAAAACAGCTTCCATGCTATAAACCAAAGAAAATGGGGTTGCCCCAGTTGAAGTATGTGTCGTCGTACGGTATCCATGCAGAGCAAACGGTAGCATCTCATGCCAGTCTTTGTAAGTGACTGTCATTTTCTGAATGATCTTCTTAATGTTTTTGTTCGCAGCTTCAACAACACCGTTCATCTTCGACCGATAGGGAGATGAATTGTGATGATAAATCTTGAACTGTTCGCACAATGCAGTGATCATTGTGTTATTCAGATTTGTACCGTTGTCCGTGATGATCCTGTCTGGAACACCATACCGACATATGATATTTTGCTTGATAAAGCGGGCAACCACATTTTTGGTGACAGAGGCGAAGGAAGCTGCCTCGACCCATTTAGTGAAGTAGTCAATGGCAACCAGGATGAAGCGATGTCCGTTGGAAGCCGTGGGCTTGATCTCTCCAATCATATCAATGCCCCACATTGCAAAGGGCCATGGAGCAGTCAGGACGTTGAGGGGGACCGGAGGAATATGAAGTTTGTCGGCATAGACTTGACACTTGTGGCAAGTACGGGAATGTTGATGGCAGTCAGCTTCCATGGTAGACCAGTAATAGCCTGCCCTCAGGATCTTCTTAGCCATTGTATGCCCGCTCAAGTGAGTGCCAAATGTGCCGCTGTGTATATCAGTCATGATCAACTCTGCTTCAGCTTTATCCACGCATCGGAGTAATACACAATCATGGCTTCGTTTGTAAAGGATGCCGTTTCTCAGGAAGAACTTAGCAGCGAATTTCCTTAAGAACTTCTTGTCATTTACGGAAGCTCCTTCAGGATAATCTCGGGTCTCGAGATACCTTTTGATTTCATGGAACCAAGGTTGTTCCACTACTTCTTCGGTATTAATCTCGTGACAATGCGCAGGTTCATCCATTCGCTCGATGGTGATTTGGGGAGCCTCGTTATCCCAGTTGAGTTTAAACATGGAGGACATTGTGGCCAGAGCATCTGCTAGCTGATTCTCTTCTCGCGGGAAATGCTCGAAGGTAATTTGCTCGAAACGTGGCAACAATGTCAGGACATGTTCTTTGTATGGGATGAGATTAGGATGTTTGGTATCCCACTCTCCTTTGATTTGGCTGATGACCAAAGTCGAGTCCCCAAAGACGATCAAAGATTTGATCCCCAAGTCTATAGCAGCCTTGAGACCAAAGATGCAAGCTTCATACTCAGCCATGTTGTTTGTGCAGCTGAAGCAAAGTCGGGCCGTGAAAGGAGTGTGACAACCTTCTGGAGAAATGAGTACTGCGCCGATACCGTTTCCAAGTGCATTTGAAGCACCATCAAAGTATAGGGTCCATCGGGATCCCTTTTCGGGTCCGTCATACGGTCCGTCACTTTCAATGTTGTCCAAATTCATGATGTCCTCGTCTGGGAAGTCAAATCTCATGGGCTGATAATCTTCGATAGCCTGATGAGCCAGATGGTCAGCTAATACACTCCTTTTTATAGCTTTTTGGGTGGTGTACTGGATGTCATACTCGGTTAAGATTATTTGCCATCTAGCTATCCTTCCAGATAAAGCGGGCTTCTCGAAGATATACTTGATAGGGTCCATTTTGGAAATCAACAAGGTAGTATGAGTCAACATATACTGTCTTAGTCGGCGAGCAGCCCATACCAAAGCGCAGCAAGTTTTCTCGAGCAGTGAGTAGCGAGTCTCACAGTCGGTAAACTTTTTGCTAAGGTAATAAATAGCATGCTCTTTTCGACCAGACTCGTCATGCTAGCCCAAAACACACCCCATTGAGTTATCCAAGACGGTTAAGTACATGATCAATGGTCTTCCTTCGACGGGTGGCATCAGAATAGGAGGTTCTAGCAAATACTCCTTGATTCTATCAAAAGCAGCTTGACAATCGTCGTTCCACTCGACTACCTGATCTTTTTTCAAGAGTTTGAAAATTGGCTCACAGGTAGAAGTCAGATGTGAGATGAATCTGGCAATATAGTTTAAGCGCCCCAAGAATCCTCTGACCTCCTTTTCAGTACGGGGAGCGGGCATCTCTTGTATTGCTTTTACTTTTGCCGGATCGACTTCAATGCCTTTGTTGCTTACAATGAATTCCAGGAGTTTACCAGACCTAACTCCAAAAGTGCATTTACTTGGATTCAGCCTGAGCTTGTATTCTTTTAACCTGGCAAACAGCTTTTCCAGATGTTCAAGGTGCTCTTCCTCTGTTTGTGACCGAGCTATCATATCGTCTACGTAAACTTCAATCTCATGATGTATCATATCATGAAATAAAGCTACCATGGCACGTTGATAAGTTGCCCCTGCGTTCTTCATCCCGAACGGCATCACCTTGTAACAGAAAGTGCCCCATTGTGTGACAAAAGTCGTTTTCTCCATATCCTCGGGAGCCATTTTGATTTGATTGTAGCCCGAGAATCCGTCCATGAAGGAAAACACTTTATGCTGAGCTGTATTGTCGATCAAGATGTCAATATGAGTGTGATCGGTGGATCTGGAACTGACTGTTTAACGCTGGTTCGCGAAATGTCGCGGAAGCAAGAGTCGCCACCGTCTTTTATTTTCTCCAAATGGAAAGGACAAAAGCACAGAAAAATTCCTTAAAAGAGATTGCTCTCGGTTCGGGAGGTAGGTTATAGAAAGGGAAGGTATTAGCACCCTTTCTATCCATGGTTATCCATGGGCTCTTAGGTACTTGCTCAATGTGTTTTCAAAATGTTTGTTTGCTTTTCAATGTGGGTTTAAAAAGTTTCTTTGAAAAATTTCAGATCGACTCATACGTCAGAGTGTTTGAAAAGTTTGCTTTGAAAGCTTTTGGAAATGTGTTGGTGTGAAAAGTCTTTTTGAATTTGTTTTGAGATTAGAGCAAGTATCCTTGAGAACCTACCTACCCTAAGGAATTCGTCTGTGTAAATGTCCTTAAAAGTAGTGCCATCCCACCATTGAGAGGTAGGTAGCACCACCGTTGGAGGTGTTCGGGTCAATTCGAGGTTCGGGACATGGTGATCACCAGAGCAATGGGAAGACACCTTAGAAGCTACCCTCATGCCAGGTTCCCGGATCATGAGGACTTACTAAGACGTCCTCTACTCGACGACCACCTTTCGAAAGGCAACAGTGAGGCGTACCCTAGGGGTGGTGTGTGCGAATTGTGTGTCATGTTTCAGTTATTTGTCTTGTCATGTTTGTCGTGTTCTACGCTTGATTTTATTTTAAGTCCATACATTCTTTCATGCTTTTGTTAACAGTTATAAAGTTTGCGAAAAATAAATCTACGACTATTACAAATAGCGCGGGTCCACATCGCCAAAATTAAACCGGACCCGATTTAGCGGAAAAAATAAATAATGCGAAGAAATAAAGTGCGAAAAACTTAAATTACAATGCTTTGGGAGATTTACAAAATTATAATTAAACGACATAAGATAAATGCGCAAATTAAATAATTAACCATGGGCGTTGGACCCTTTTGCAAATAATTAAAAGTTAATGAGCATTAAAAATAAAATAATAAAAAAGAAATTAAATGTTTTTTTGATATTTTGTATTTTTTAAGATTTAAAAGAAAAAGGAGTTAATGAAAATTAAATTAAGAAGCAAACCCTAATTCTAATATTTTTTAGTTATTAAGAAAGAATTAAAATAATGATCTAAGTTAAACCCTAATTTATTGATGTACAATTTTTAATTTATGAAAATAAAATAATAAATAAATAGTATTATTGTGGAAAAAAGGGAAATAAAAAGAATTAACAATTAAAACCTAAATTCTACATTTTTTGGATTTTTATTAAAAAAGGAATTAAAATTAAAACCTAATTACACTACATAATTTACATTCTAATTTATTTATAAAAATAATTAATACATAAAATAATATTATATTTTTTGTATTTTCTGATTTTTGTAATGTTTTTATATTTTATAGAAAAGAGAAAATTAATTAATTAAAGCAATAAAATAAATCACACAATAATTAAAATAAAAAAATAAAATAAAGAAAGCAAACCAGAGTGGGGTGTTGCCCCAAATAAGGAGGTATAGGCCTGGTAATTCTGGCCCAATTAAGCTTGCAATTTGCTGACTTTCTTGGATTATGTATCATGCGTTGACTGATATTCATTGCACTCCTGGAATCCATGCCCTTGATTTGGTTGTATGGGACACGTGGGTGGCTTGGATATAGCGTGTATGGTGAATCTTTATGTGAGACCTGTATGAGATTGCCAAAGGAAAAATAATATGAAATTTTGCAAGACCTGGGACTTGAACCCAGGTCTTTGAGGTCACATGCCTAACACGTTACCACTGAACCACATGCATTTCATTTAATATATAATAATACGCAAATATAATAAATGGA
Source organism: Vicia faba (assembly GCA_948472305.1). Taxonomy (NCBI): domain Eukaryota; kingdom Viridiplantae; phylum Streptophyta; class Magnoliopsida; order Fabales; family Fabaceae; genus Vicia; species Vicia faba. Next base: position 382,044,499 of record OX451740.1, read on the forward strand.
ACATAATGCTAATTGGTAAAAGACGCGCGAATTTCAAAAGGACCAATGGCTGATGGACACGTCTTCGTCTCCTTCCCCACCCTGTAAAACAAAACAAAAGGGCAACGGTTTTTACAGTGTTGCGTTAGGGGGTATTCAAGAAAATAGCGATTAGAAATATATGAAACATAAATTCATCGCGAGGGTTCAGACATCATCGTCTGGAGGTGCTGAATCCAACCCTGGCCATCTTGAACCCTAATTTTACTTGATTGTGAAACCCCCAATTTGGGAAACCTGTAACCCTAGTATGTGACAATGGCGAATTCGCGTATGTGATTCAAAAACACAATCAAACGTTGCAGTTAGTTCAGAAACATCAATATAAACATGAATCCATGAAAAAAAAATGCAAAATAATGCTTAATTCATGCTATGCGATTTCAAAATTTTCTTGACACAGTTGGACTCGTGGGTACCAATTCAGGGTCTTTTTGTTGTTGTTATTGATTGAGAAAGGTTCAAGAATGCCTCAGGATGCTATTGGAATAAAAATTGGAGCTTGAATCACCCTCAAACCTTGATTTCAGTATTTGAGTTTTATGAGAATTTTTCAATATGCAAAAGCTTGATTATGCGCAGCTTGCAGTCTCGTAGCATTAGGGTTCTCATCTAGTACTTGTATGGAATGGTTTAGGTTAAAAAGATTCAATAAAATCCATGTCCATAATTGTTTTCAATCTTTGATTTGTTAAGGATCTTTTACAATCTTTTTTCATGGTTCTTGTGCCAAATCTGATCAATTAGCACCAAAGCTTGCCTATTTGAGATGTGCACGAATTGTAGAGATTAGAATGTGCACAAAAAGATTTTTTTAGGTTAGTTTGATATTTTTCATATATTAAAATGATTTAAATGAATATAAATTAATATTAATTCAAATAAATAATTAAAAAATGTGAAAATACTTCCCTTTGGGCCTAGTGGTCGTGCATAGGCTTGGCATGAAGAAACTTGGAAGAAAAATGGGCTCATTTGCATTTTTAGGCCTTTTGCATCAATGTTGACTTTTCAAAATTCCCAAAAATTTCCCAACTTCCACAAGGCATAACTTGTTCTTGGACATTTTGGAAAGGTCTTTGAGTCCTTTAACCAATGCCTTTGGTCCCATATCATTTTGATTTACCAATCTCAAGTTATGGCCTTTGACTTAAAGTCACTTTTTGTTGACTTTTGAAAATGACCTATAATGTTGAAATTGATAACTTTTTGTGAGAGCATTTCTTGGACTTGGAACATGAAGATGAATTGTAGGAAATGTCTTTCTCTTCAAAATGAGCTTTGGATGGAATTTTTCTGATAATCCATGTGAAAGTTATGCCCTGGTCAATTTCAGTTGACTTTTTCAGCTGTCCAAATATAGCAACTTTTGCATCTTTGATGATTTCTGAGCCAAATTTTGAGAATCATGATCAAGCATTGATCAAATGATGTTTGTGGCTTCAAAATGATATATTGACCAAAAATTTGAACTTTTGACTGTCAAATGACCATTTTGCCCCTACAGTTGACTGTAGTGCAATCTAGGGTTTTGACTGTGCAATTTTGAGCTGAATGCCTTGAAACTCGATATGAGGATACTTGACCATCTTTGTAGGCATATGGGACTTGATTAGGCCTTTGAAAAGTTCATTTGCTTGACCAGAACTCAAACCCTAGTTTTGACTGTATAGGAGACAGTTGAGCTGCACAACCCTTGGGGAATTTTGTGACCTTGACTTGGCAATTTCTTGATGAATATGGGAGGGCAAATTTTGGGGTACAACAGTTGCCCCTGTTCAATCTTCTTAGACCTGAGGATGCAGATTGGCTGACGTGCCTTTCGTAATCCGAGGGTAGAAGATGATTGAACACTAAAGTGCCCAGAAATTTGCGCTCACATAGTAGCAGTGGTGATGAGGGAATGGGCTTATAGATGCCATTTGGATGTTGCTTGGATAGGATGATGGGCTTATAGATGCCATCTGGGTGTTGATCGCGTAGGAGATTCCTTAGCGAGAACCTGCATACCTGCAAAACGGAAAAATGAGTACCTGACACGCTGCAGGAGCTGATTTTAGATGCTTGATATAGATATGTCCTGACTGGTTACAGGAGCTGAGATCTGGAGCTTCAAACGTTGATGAATGAACCAGGGATGGTTACTGCCTTAGCATGGATGGTAAGAGAATCTTGAATGATTTTAACCTCAACAATGCTCGTTGAGAAATCTTGGTGAGGATTACCATCTTCGTAGTGTCAGGAAGAGAACCAAAGGACATTATAATCTCAAAGGGAGTCACCTCACTCACTGCTGGAGAGGGAACTATATTATAATCTGAAAGGAGATATCACCTCACGCTCATGCCGGAGAGGGAAACATCTGAAGAAGGAATTACCACCTCACACGCCGTTGGAGAGGGGACCCTAGGAGAATATCACCTCACGCTCATGCCGGAGAGGGAAACATCTGAAGAAGGACTTACCACCTCACACGCCGTTGGAGAGGGGACCATAAGAGATTATCACCTCACGCTCATGCCGGAGAGGGGAACATCTGAAGAAGGAATTACCACCTCACACGCCGTTGGAGAGGGGACCATAAGAGAATATCACCTCACGATCATGCCGGAGAGGGGAACATCTGAAGAAGGAATTACCACCTCACACGCCGTTGGAGAGGGGACCATAAGAGACTATCACCTCACGCTCATGCCGGAGAGGGGAACATCTGAAGAAGGAATTACCACCTCACACGCCGTTGGAGAGGGGACCATAAGAGAATTTCTACTGAGTCTTTATCAGAAAAATCTGTTTGGAGTCGATTTAACTGGACTAGAGGAATCCTTGAAATCTGTTTGAGAATTTCACCTGCATCTTTCCTGTAAGGTAAAGGTCAGTTATATGCGATGCATGATATGGATCAAGCAAACATGGATACGATTTACATGATATGATGTGTACATGCATGCTATAATGATGTATGTGATGATTCATGTATGTTTTCGTCTAGGAAAATAAATCCTTGACGGGTGCCGGGAAGTCATATCCTGGGCTGATGTTGAGGAAGAGGTTTTGCTTCCGCTGTGGATGACTGTTGCAAGAATACCGGTAGGAGAAGATAACTCCGTTGAGGAATAAACTTGGCAAATGAAATAATTCTGCGGGAGAAAAGATACTTTAGCGATCATGCTGGGGAGTGCTACTCTGTGGGGATAGCGATGCTTTGCTGAGTTGATGAAGATAACTCCGTTGGGGATACCGTTGATGAGTTATGCTGGGGATATCCTTGTTGTGCTGGAAGTGTTGATAGACTTCGCTGGGGGTAGGAAGATACTTTGCCGAGGACGCTCTTTCCGTGGCTTTTGGCTGAGGATAACCCAGTTATATCCTATTACGGAAATAACTCTTTAAATCAAGCCGGGACGACGCGTTCGTGCTCTGCGAGGGGATAAGCTTCCAGAATCTACTGGGGATAAGCTTGCTGCTTGGGGAGATATGAATTCCAACTTTCCTGGGGAAACTGGATTGGACTCTCCTGGGGGAAGTTTGAATTGCAGGGAAGTGATTCCTTTGAGTGTTGTTGTACCGCCGGGGAACAATCTTTAGACCAAGACTGCCGGGGATGCTTGTTAAGAATATGTGCTGCTGAGGAATGTTTGAGATCGGCTGGAGGATACTCAATTCCCTTGATATTTTGACAATTTTGCTTGGAGAAGAATGTATTGTTTTGTTGAACCACTCTCTGGGAATTAAGATACACTTGGCCGTGTTCTTTAGCTGAACCTACCTTAGTACCTTGGGGGATAGAACAATTAGACTGCTCAGACAACTCTTTATTGCCCCTGTTTCCGAGGTGGGATAGGGAGACCTGTGAGGCGCTGATAGTGGTTGATAGACAAACCTTCTTCTGGTAGGCAGGTGATAAGATGACAGGACATAGTCGTACGCTTTGATCCCTAACTTTTGCCTGGACCGCCCTTTCGGGTTTTCAGTCCACCGGGATACCCATTTTTGCGCAAGCCGCCTTTTCAGGTTTTCGACTTGCCGGGTGTACAGATTTTTTCATTTCATCCCTTATTTTTGCCCGAACCCTTTTGGCTCGCCGGGAAGCCCTTATTTTTGCCTAGGCATGTCAACCTAGCGGGTCTTTGATTATGCGTAGTATTTTTTCGACTATGTTCATGTTCTCAGGATGTAGGGAGGTGCCCCTGTTAGAAGTGTTTTGTCACGCCACCAGAGAGGTGTTTGATCAGGCAAGATTTATTGTTGAAATGCCCCAGGTGACTCATACGGAGATTTGCCCCAGGCTATTTGGCTCTTGAGAGATTCTCCGAATCTTGATTGGACTGCCCCAGATAATGGACCATGGTCATGACATGCCCCTTGATTGGAAGTGCTTTCGTTCACTAGGTATTCATCGTGCGAATTTCCCTGCTGTTCAAACAAAAAGTCATATACCAACAAGGTTATGTCAAAAATGCAAAGCTTATGTCTGTCTTGAAGATTTTGAAAATGCATTCTTTTTCATAAAACAGGTGATTATTTATAAAACGTGATGTCAACTCTGTATTTTACCGTAGGCCTTCAGGAGTCAGGATACCTTTTGTCACAATATGCTTTTGAACTAACCCATGCTTCAGCTAGGACTTTTTAGGGTTATAACGTGGCCTGGTTCACGGTTTAAGAAACAGAGGATAAAGGCTCAAATTTTATTTGTACCCACCCGCTCTTCGTGATGTTCTTCAAACCTAAACTTAGTTGATCATACGCTAGACCTCGTTCGAGTCTTTGCTTTGATTTTCCGGTGATGGTTCAAACATTGATGATTTATTCTGACTAGGCAGTCATTTTTTTGTTTTTGTTGAGGGTTTGTGAGACCTCTTTCTTGATTTTTGTTATCCCTTTCTTTTTTGCCTGAACTGTTTCCTTTTTGGAATTACAGTCAGCGGGATGCCCCAGTTTCATAAGTCCCTTTTATAGGTTTTGACTTTTTGGGCTTTTTGTTTATGATTTTTTTTTATAACAACTGCCCGTCTTTATGATTGTTTTGAACCATCACTGTTTTTTCGTAAGGATCTCTTTGGTGCCATTCGTTATGCACTTGGATCAACTGAGAAGACTACCCTGCCCCGGGTTATGATAAAGGGTTTCAATTTTTGAAAATAAAACTCTACTTCTTTGGCTCAGATGGGTTGACGAGGGATTATCATCCTTATAACTCCAGTGTTTAGGGGGTGAAACAATGCCTGTACCTCATCAGCGGGGTCTGTTCAAAAGCATACTGTAGATCATGGTATCGTTTTCGTCATCCTCCCTCAAGAGGCTTAGAATTATTGATTGAGAGTTGACATCAGAAAAAATATGAACATAATTTGCGTATAGTGAATACGAATATATTGCTTCAAAACAGACATATGCAATGCATTAATGAAATAACAATGTTTGATATGAATAAAATGTTTAAACAATCAAAGAAAAATACAACTTGAACATTCGAATGAACAAAAGTTTCTTAGTTTGAACTAGCTATCTCAGATGGAGAATTCTCAGCGGAAGATTTTCATCTCGCCATCCGGCATGAACTCTATCACCCCTTCGTCAATCAAATCCTGGATTTTGTTCTTCAAGGTCCAACAGTCGTCTGTAGCATGCCCCGGGCTGTCTGAATGATAAGCGCAGTGGGTGTCGGGGTTATACCTTGAAGCTGTCCTGTTGGGATTCTTGGGAGGGTCCTTTAGAGTGATCAGATTGACCTCCAGCAAGCGCTTCAGTATAAAGGATGAGGGTATATCAGTCTCCGAGAAATGTCTTCCGGGCGCATTTCGTTTACGTTGGCTACCCCGTTGAGGCTGGGCTCGTGACCCTGAAGCAAGCTGAGGAGATTTTCCTTTGTCTTCTTGCCCCGCATGTGGTTGAATGATGGCTGGAGCTTCCACCTTGGCTGTTTGCCCTACTGGATTATTTTGAAGCAGCTTGGTGACGAGAACCCTGAGCTCTTCTTGTTTTTGAGCTAAGTCCTGAATGAGAGTCATTTGGCCCACCAACTGCCCCATTATTTGGATCTTCATGGTTGCCAACTCAATTTGTAGTCCTTCCAGCTGATCGTTCCTGATGCCCCCTGCATTCCCTAAGGTCAAGTTCCTGGTGAGGAGAGTCTTTATTTCTTCTTGCCCCTGGGATAGGTTCAAGAACATTTCTCGCAGTTGGGCGTTCTGAGTACGGAGATCTTGGTTGTCTGGTTGGAAAGCCATTGCTGAAATAAACAGCGAAGATGGTGAGTGACCTGCAAAAGGGATACCTGTAATGCAATGATGAGTATGACATGTATGCAATGTTTTCAAAGACCTCGCGGGGTAAACAAGAAAATTTGTTAGCATTGGAATTTATAGCTTGATTGAAGGACACCCTTGTTGTTGAGAATTCTTCTGCAAGGGTCAAAGGCTCACCATATCCAGTGGGTCATAGCCCCTGACAACCTTGGCTAGAGGAAAATAAATCCTCTTTGCCCCTTGCTGGACAGTTGGTCCATCATGACCTGCATCACAAGCCCTCGAGATCCTTGAAATTGGGTTAGGATGTATGCAATGGTATGCAATGGTATGATGTCATGCTATGCATGGGGTAATGTGAGTAACCCTGTTATGAGTCCCAATTAAGGACTGTAAACAACCCTGCAAGAAATTGAGTATCCTGTTATGAGTCCCAATTAAGGACTATAAACAACCCTGCAAGAAATTTAGTACCCTGTTATGAATCCCAATTAAGGACTATAAACAACCCTGCAAGAAATTTAGTACCCTGTTATGAGCCCCAATTAAGGACTATAAACAAGACCTGCAAGAAACAAGTGTCAGGTAACAAGCACGCAGATAGTCAAGTACGAAGGCACGCAAGTCACACAAAAGAGCCCTTAGGGTTCAGGCCAGCATGAGGTCTAGGTATTACCCTCTTGAAGTTGGTGGGTTTAACCTATCCTAATCAAAGTAACCGGGTTCTAAGGTTCCCAATATCACGGGATTGCTTTCATTGTTCATCGTTTCGATTTAGCCACTGAACTGGCGACCGAAATATTCCAGGAAAGCAACCCTCAATTGAGTGTAGTATCGAGTATCAACCAACCTCGGACTGCACCAAAGTCAGTTATCTCACTACCCTAAAGAGGCCAAGATAGTTCAATTAAGGTTCCTAAGGTCTGTTGATGCTTCACGACACCACGCGGAGGCCCCGTACTCTCCTTGACTGAACTCAAGGGTTACCGGTACACACCAAAGTGCCACATCAACGTAGCAGACTGTTTCAACCATGTCGGTATACCCCGCACAGTTCCCTCACAGCCTTGTTGCTACTTTCTAAGAAGGTATCCCCAGATCCGGGTTAGGATCTATAGAACTCCCGAGACAGTCCCACAATAATAAAGCAAACAAAGAAGACAATTGAAAACATAGTTATGACCTAGCCCTAAGGTATACCTCACTTTAAGTTTTATCCCCAGCAGAGTCGCCAGTTCTGTGATCGGTGGATCTGGAACTGACTGTTTAACGCTGGTTCGCGAAATGTCGCGGAAGCAAGAGTCGCCACCGTCTTTTATTTTCTCCAAATGGAAAGGACAAAAGCACAGAAAAATTCCTTAAAAGAGATTGCTCTCGGTTCGGGAGGTAGGTTATAGAAAGGGAAGGTATTAGCACCCTTTCTATCCATGGTTATCCATGGGCTCTTAGGTACTTGCTCAATGTGTTTTCAAAATGTTTGTTTGCTTTTCAATGTGGGTTTAAAAAGTTTCTTTGAAAAATTTCAGATCGACTCATACGTCAGAGTGTTTGAAAAGTTTGCTTTGAAAGCTTTTGGAAATGTGTTGGTGTGAAAAGTCTTTTTGAATTTGTTTTGAGATTAGAGCAAGTATCCTTGAGAACCTACCTACCCTAAGGAATTCGTCTGTGTAAATGTCCTTAAAAGTAGTGCCATCCCACCATTGAGAGGTAGGTAGCACCACCGTTGGAGGTGTTCGGGTCAATTCGAGGTTCGGGACATGGTGATCACCAGAGCAATGGGAAGACACCTTAGAAGCTACCCTCATGCCAGGTTCCCGGATCATGAGGACTTACTAAGACGTCCTCTACTCGACGACCACCTTTCGAAAGGCAACAGTGAGGCGTACCCTAGGGGTGGTGTGTGCGAATTGTGTGTCATGTTTCAGTTATTTGTCTTGTCATGTTTGTCGTGTTCTACGCTTGATTTTATTTTAAGTCCATACATTCTTTCATGCTTTTGTTAACAGTTATAAAGTTTGCGAAAAATAAATCTACGACTATTACAAATGGCGCGGGTCCACATCGCCAAAATTAAACCGGACCCGATTTAGCGGAAAAAATAAATAATGCGAAGAAATAAAGTGCGAAAAACTTAAATTACAATGCTTTGGGAGATTTACAAAATTATAATTAAACGACATAAGATAAATGCGCAAATTAAATAATTAACCATGGGCGTTGGACCCTTTTGCAAATAATTAAAAGTTAATGAGCATTAAAAATAAAATAATAAAAAAGAAATTAAATGTTTTTTTGATATTTTGTATTTTTTAAGATTTAAAAGAAAAAGGAGTTAATAAAAATTAAATTAAGAAGCAAACCCTAATTCTAATATTTTTTAGTTATTAAGAAAGAATTAAAATAATGATCTAAGTTAAACCCTAATTTATTGATGTACAATTTTTAATTTATGAAAATAAAATAATAAATAAATAGTATTATTGTGGAAAAAAGGGAAATAAAAAGAATTAACAATTAAAACCTAAATTCTACATTTTTTGGATTTTTATTAAAAAAGGAATTAAAATTAAAACCTAATTACACTACATAATTTACATTCTAATTTATTTATAAAAATAATTAATACATAAAATAATATTATATTTTTTGTATTTTCTGATTTTTGTAATGTTTTTATATTTTATAGAAAAGAGAAAATTAATTAATTAAAGCAATAAAATAAATCACACAATAATTAAAATAAAAAAATAAAATAAAGAAAGCAAACCAGAGTGGGGTGTTGCCCCAAATAAGGAGGTATAGGCCTGGTAATTCTGGCCCAATTAAGCTTGCAATTTGCTGACTTTCTTGGATTATGTATCATGCGTTGACTGATATTCATTGCACTCCTGGAATCCATGCCCTTGATTTGGTTGTATGGGACACGTGGGTGGCTTGGATATAGCGTGTATGGTGAATCTTTATGTGAGACCTGTATGAGATTGCCAAAGGAAAAATAATATGAAATTTTGCAAGACCTGGGACTTGAACCCAGGTCTTTGAGGTCACATGCCTAACACGTTACCACTGAACCACATGCATTTCATTTAATATATAATAATACGCAAATATAATAAATGGAACATAATGCTAATTGGTAAAAGACGCGCGAATTTCAAAAGGACCAATGGCTGATGGACACGTCTTCGTCTCCTTCCCCACCCTGTAAAACAAAACAAAAGGGCAACGGTTTTTACAGTGTTGCGTTAGGGGGTATTCAAGAAAATAGCGATTAGAAATATATGAAACATAAATTCATCGCGAGGGTTCAGACATCATCGTCTGGAGGTGCTGAATCCAACCCTGGCCATCTTGAACCCTAATTTTACTTGATTGTGAAACCCCCAATTTGGGAAACCTGTAACCCTAGTATGTGACAATGGCGAATTCGCGTATGTGATTCAAAAACACAATCAAACGTTGCAGTTAGTTCAGAAACATCAATATAAACATGAATCCATGAAAAAAAATGCAAAATAATGCTTAATTCATGCTATGCGATTTCAAAATTTTCTTGACACAGTTGGACTCGTGGGTACCAATTCAGGGTCTTTTTGTTGTTGTTATTGATTGAGAAAGGTTCAAGAATGCCTCAGGATGCTATTGGAATAAAAATTGGAGCTTGAATCACCCTCAAACCTTGATTTCAGTATTTGAGTTTTATGAGAATTTTTCAATATGCAAAAGCTTGATTATGCGCAGCTTGCAGTCTCGTAGCATTAGGGTTCTCATCTAGTACTTGTATGGAATGGTTTAGGTTAAAAAGATTCAATAAAATCCATGTCCATAATTGTTTTCAATCTTTGATTTGTTAAGGATCTTTTACAATCTTTTTTCATGGTTCTTGTGCCAAATCTGATCAATTAGCACCAAAGCTTGCCTATTTGAGATGTGCACGAATTGTAGAGATTAGAATGTGCACAAAAAGATTTTTTTAGGTTAGTTTGATATTTTTCATATATTAAAATGATTTAAATGAATATAAATTAATATTAATTCAAATAAATAATTAAAAAATGTGAAAATACTTCCCTTTGGGCCTAGTGGTCGTGCATAGGCTTGGCATGAAGAAACTTGGAAGAAAAATGGGCTCATTTGCATTTTTAGGCCTTTTGCATCAATGTTGACTTTTCAAAATTCCCAAAAATTTCCCAACTTCCACAAGGCATAACTTGGTCAATTTTTAAGCTTTTCACATGTTCTTGGACATTTTGGAAAGGTCTTTGAGTCCTTTAACCAATGCCTTTGGTCCCATATCATTTTGATTTACCAATCTCAAGTTATGGCCTTTGACCTAAAGTCACTTTTTGTTGACTTTTGAAAATGACCTATAATGTTGAAATTGATAACTTTTTGTGAGAGCATTTCTTGGACTTGGAACATGAAGATGAATTGTAGGAAATGTCTTTCTCTTCAAAATGAGCTTTGGATGGAATTTTTCTGATAATCCATGTGAAAGTTATGCCCTGGTCAATTTCAGTTGACTTTTTCAGCTGTCCAAATATAGCAACTTTTGCATCTTTGATGATTTCTGAGCCAAATTTTGAGAATCATGATCAAGCATTGATCAAATGATGTTTGTGGCTTCAAAATGATATATTGACCAAAAATTTGAACTTTTGACTGTCAAATGACCATTTTGCCCCTACAGTTGACTGTAGTGCAATCTAGGGTTTTGACTGTGCAATTTTGAGCTGAATGCCTTGAAACTCGATATGAGGATACTTGACCATCTTTGTAGGCATATGGGACTTGATTAGGCCTTTGAAAAGTTCATTTGCTTGACCAGAACTCAAACCCTAGTTTTGACTGTATAGGAGACAGTTGAGCTGCACAACCCTTGGGGAATTTTGTGACCTTGACTTGGCAATTTCTTGATGAATATGGGAGGGAAAATTTTGGGGTACAACAATGAGGTAGCGGGAAATCATCTTTAGGGCTGGCCCTATTCAAATCCCGGTAGTCCACACACATTCTGACTTTGCCATCTTTCTTCGGTACTGGCACGATGTTAGCGACCCATTGAGGATAGGACGTAACAGCCAGAAAGCCAGCATCGAATTGTTTCATTACTTCCGCTTTGATCTTTTCGGACATGTCAGGCCTCATTCGGCGAACTTTTTGCTTGATTGGTGGACAGTCTTCTCTTGTGGGGAGACGGTGAACCACGATGTCTGTGTCTAGACCCGACATGTCTTCATAGGACCAAGCGAAGATTTCAACATACTCATTCAACAACTGTACCAAGCGCTCTTTGACTTTTGGTTCCAGATTGGCACCCACTTGCACCTCCTTCCGGTCCTCCTTGGTTCCCAAGTTAACAGTTTTCAATGGCTCTTCATGCGGTAAGATGGCCCTTTCCTCTTGTTGCAGAAGCCTGGCTAGTTCCCCGGGTACTTCACAACCTTCGTCATCTTCATACTCAGCTAGATTGACCAGATCTTCAGAGTTATTGAAAGATACAGCAGAATAGTCACCCATGGAATCCGGAGTGAATGGGTACCTGCATTGGTGAGTGTGGGTGTGTGTAAGGGATAGCCATCCTTAAAAAATGCAAAAGGAAAGAACATGAACATAAGCAGTTTATCAAATGAAAAACGTCCAATGAATCATTAAACATGGCATATGAATATGAAAAATAATCAAAACCCTTACAAGTAGACCTACATGCCCCGGGCAAGGCAGGAGGTGAAAAGAAAGTGTACGGATTGTTTGAAAGTAAATATTACAGACCAAATAGGAAATGTTTAACAGGTAAATTACTGATGAATAAAAGTGATGGGGACAAAGTCCTTAGCCTCCCAATTGCTCAATCCTCCTTTGACAGTTGGATAAATCCACTCTTCAATGTTGCTCTCCTTGTCTTCATCTTCCAAGGCGTTGATTCCGTAGGGAGAAATTTTGACTGGCGCTCTTTCAATCTTCGCACGGCGCATAGCTTTCTGGCCAGCGGTTGTGAACCCTAATCCAAACTTGTCAGTCTTATGCGGAATGTCAGGTAACTGCCCCCATGCTGAATTCTTCCCTTCTTTTATTGCGGCCCTTGCATCCTCCAGAGATGCCATCCTGGCCATCTGCCTCGGTGCCTCAGCCGTCAACTTCGCTGCTGCTATTTCAGGAAGGACTTCTTCGAAATGTTGAAACGGCGTCTCAATGAACTCCCCTTCTACCTCCACGTACCAGAAAGAGTTCAAGTGGCTAATCATGTACTCCTCTTCGCCGTGGACGGTAATGATCTTTCCCTTGACAAGATACTTCAACATCTGATGTAAGGAGGAGGTGACTGCCCCAGCATGGTGTATCCAAGGCCTACCCAACAAGCAAGAGTATGACGGACGGATGTCCATCACATAGAAAGGGGATTTAAACACCTCAGTACCTATCTTGATGGGAATTTCAACCTCTCCATGGACCATTCTCTTCGAACCATCGAAAGCTCTGACAACAATATCACTCGGCTTCAAATCCAACCCCTCACAATCTAGTCGGTCCAAGGCCTTCTTAGGCAAAACATTCAGCGACGAACCAGTATCAACCAAGACGTGTGCGAGAGTGGTTCCTCGACACTCGACTGAAATGTGCAAAGCATCATTGTGATTTCTACCTTTAGGAGTTAGGTCGGCATCAGAAAAACCTAATCCATTGTCCGCAGTCAGGCTAGCCACGCAACTCTGAAATTGATCCACAGAGGTTTCCTGGGGCACATGAGCTGCCTTCAGGAATTTTATCAGGGCTTTAGCGTGCGCTTCTGAGCAAAGTAGTAGTGCCATCATGGAGATCTTGGAGGGGGTTTGCCCCAACTGTTCCACCACATCGTAATCACTTCTCTTGATTATCCTCAAAATCTCGTCCATTTCCTTCTTGGAGGTTTCCGGGATAACCAAGGGTTGAGCCCTCGTCCTGACGGGCTCATCTTGGATTCCCTTACCTTTATCAGCAGCGGTAGGAGAGATAGTACTAGGAACAACAACGTCTTCAATCAGAGGAGTTCTAGCAGAGAGTTTTATTGGTGCAGGGATGACTTCGTTAGCTGATAAGGGTCCAAAGACTGCTCTTGGAGGGGCAATCTCTGGAGAAAATATTCTCCCGCTCCTGGTGATTTTGCTAGTGCCCGCAATGTTACTAATGCTGGCTTCTTCATCATCCGAACTTTCTTCAATTATTTCGATTTGCTTGATACCATGGTAGTAAACGTCACCGCCATAGTTCCACGGTATCGACTTCTCAGAAACATAGGGAACAGGCCCTGGCATTGTTATCTTCAAAGGAACAGATTTTGCAGCTGGTGTAATCTTAACAGGCTTTTTGACGGCCTTGGAAAGATTGGCGTGAATGGTTATGATTGAGATATCTTCAGTATGAACTGGAACAGCAGAAACTTTTTCGAACAAGATTTGTCGACTATCCATAAGGCCTTGGATGCCTTTCTTCAGTAGCGGACAATCAAACGGCAGAGAGTAGCAACAGTAGCAGTCTTCCTTACATCCCGGAAAGATCCCGGCCCTTAAGAAATTCAACTTAATGGTTAGCAGTGGGGTGGTCAAATCACTGACATCAGCAACATACAAATCTTCTTCAATGGCATTGACATTTCGGCCGTGCTTCGGCATAGGTGCAGATATCACATTAGGCTTCTCTGGAGCGTCAAACTCTACCTCCTTAGCCTCTATCAAGTCTTGGATTTTATGCTTGAGTGCCCAACAATCATTGGTGTCGTGTCCAACACTGTCTGAATGGTAGGCGCATTTAGCCTTGGTATGATAATGCAGAGAGGACGTATTCACATTCTTTGGTGCCTCCTTGATGGTGGCAAGATTCAACTTCAATAGGTGGGGAAGCACTTGCACTGGAGTCATATTAATACGGGTGAACTGCCGTTGTGGCCGTTCTACTCGTTGCTGATTTGGTCTGGACTGGTTATAGCGAGGCTGCTCACTTGGAGTGTTTTGAATCATCACGGACCCCACAGTTGGCCGACGCTCCATCTTCCCTGCTCTTCTCTGAGAATATACCATAGCTGTCTCCTTCTTAAAAGGCTTCTTCTCAACACTTGCAGCAACACCCTTCTGAATCTTTCCTGACTTGATGCCAGCCTCTATTCTTTCGCCTGTTAAGATCAAATCGGTAAACCCCGCGGAAGAGTTACCAATTAGATGATTGAAAAATGGCCCAGATAGGGTCCCAAGAAACATATCAACGAGTTCACGGTCGGTTAAAGGAGGCTGCACCCTGCTAGCTAAATCCCTCCATTTTTGTGCATATTCTTTGAATCCTTCGCTTGTTCCTAGTGACATACCCTGAAGTTGGGTACGAGTAGGAGCAAGATCAGAATTATATTGGTATTGTTTGTAAAAAGCGGTGGCCAAATCTTCCCAATTTCTGACACTGGTTCCTTCTAGCTGATAAAACCACTCCAACTGAGCTCCCGACAGGCTGTCTTGAAAGAAATGAATCTAGAGGTTTTTATCTGCCGTATAGGGTTGAATCTTTCTTACGTAGGACCTGAGATGCATTTTGGGGCAGGACAGCCCATCATACCTCACAAACACTGGCACTTTGAATTTTGGGGGAATCACAATCCCAACAACCAAACCCAAGTCTTCAAAATCCAAACCCGGTACTCTTTGTAATTCCATGGCGGCCAATCTATCTTCCAAACCCTTGTATTTATCATCAGCTGGAGGATATTGCTAGTCAGAATAATCTTCATCCTCTTCAACCTCTTCTTCCTCCGCATCAGACTCGGAAGGCACTGCAACTCCATCTCTTTTACTAGTCCCTTCATCAGAAGTAGGAGGAAATTCAAGCACTCTCCGAGCTTCTCCGTCAAATCTTCTCCCCAAAGTAGCCACCCCAATCCTTTTTTTCTTCTTTTTCACTGGGTCCTTGTTCCCCAATTGAGTCTTGATATCCTCCTGACTTTTAACCAAGGTCATCAGGAGTTGCTGGAATTGTGCATTCTGAGCTTGTAGGTCTTTGACTGTTTGCTCGAGATCCATCCTACTGAAATAAACAGCAGACAGATAAGGAAACCTGGAGTGAGACTTGCTTATGCACATGATGAATGGTATGCTGATGTATGCAATGCATTCAAGGATTTAGAACATTCAAAATTGTTTCAGACAAAGAAGAACGCACGTCATATTAATAAGAAGAAATTTGTTAGTACATAAATGCCCCATGGGCCAAATATTACAAAGTAAACTTCTTAAGACAGAAAGACATTGCGCATCCTCTTTGGTGCGATGTAGGTGTTGAGGGCCTCTTGCTCGTGGAGTCGGCGGGTAAGCTCTAGAACCTTCTTTTCACTGGCGTAGTAGCTAGCTTCAAAAGTGTTCCGTTCCTCCTTGAGCTGAATCCAACTTTTCTGCATTTCCTCCCACGATTTAGGCATGTCTGGATGCAGGATGGTATAGGGAACCTCTCCTTCATTGACGGGCTCTTTAATCACTGGGAGTACATGAGGATAAGGCATCATTAGACTTTGGGCTCGGGCTCGTACCCACTTGAGATAGGGCTCAAGAGGGATGGAGTTCTTGTGTCCCAGAGTCTTGCTATCAACCTTGTTGAGTTTTCCCCAAGCTCTGATGAATCTTTGGCGAAGTCCTTGCGCATCGTTGTCGAAGTCAAAAACTAGGCTAGGAATCAACATATCATGAGGGCCATCCCTCCGTGCATATCCAAATTGCCTCAAAGCTAGGAAAGGGTTGTAGATGATACCTCCTCTGATTCCAAGTAAAGGGACATTAGGAAATTCTCCGCAACGATCGACAATGATGACATTTTCTCTGGACCGAGAACACCAATGCACATCAGAATGAGTAAGAGTCATCAACCGTTGGGACCACCTCGTACCTTGGTCATTCTTCAAGACAGATTGCGGAAGGTGTGAAATAAACCACCTTGCAAGGATAGGAGTACAACACATGAGAACACCCCTCTTTCTCATTGTTCGTGTGTAAAATGAGTGAAGGATGTCCCCAAGCAATGTTGGTATTGGATTTCTGGATAAGAAGATTTTGACGGCATTGACATCTACCAATTGGTCAGGATTTGGGAACAAGACCAACCCATAGATAAGGAGTGCCACAATTTCTTCAAAGGCTTGTAGGTCCAATGAATTCCAACATTCTTGTGCTTTTTCAAACAAGAATTTTGCTAAGAATCCCTTGACGCCGCTTCTGGTTTCCCAATGCCCCTTGATGTCGGATGGTTGTAGATGTAATGCTTGAGCAACATCTTCCGGCTTTGGTTCCTTTTCCGTACCGTTGAAGGGTAGTTGATTAAGGATAGGGATTCTTAGGAGTTGAGAGAACTTCTCCAAAGTGGGTACCAACTGATAATCAGGGAAAGTGAAGCAGTGGTGAAGAGGGTCAAAGAACTGGAATAGCACTTTCATCATGTCTTCTTCAATATTGGTGTTGACTAGGCTGAGCAGTCTACCATGTCTTTCACTGAAGGATGAATTTTCCGGAATTCTTGAGGTGAGCTCTTTGAGTTGAGGAGAGATTCTCACAAGGTTGACTTGGATGGTATTTCTGCGAGGAATTTCCATGACCTACAAAACAAGAACAAAGATGAAGATCCAAACCCTTGAAATGGTTAGTAAATGCATATGATGCTTCATGATGTTTATGATGTATGCACAAAACATATGTACAAGCAAATCACACCAAACCCTAGTTTCAGGCTTGCATGGGGTTTCATAGGTAAGTACCCTCTTGAGCGTAGTTGGCTTAAAAAACCTGTCCTATAAATAGTAACCGGGTTCTAAGGAACTCAATATCACGAGATTGTTTTCATTGTTCATCGTTTTGGTTTAGCCACTTAACTAGCGACCAAAATATTCCAAGAAAACAACCCTCAATGAGTGTAGTATCGAGTATCTACCAACTTCGGACTGCACCAAAGCCGGTCATCTCACTACCCCTAATAAAAGGCCAAGATGGTCAAGTAAGGTTCTAGGTCATTAGTGCTTAGTGACATCACTCAGCGGCCCCGTACTCTCCTTGATTGAACTCAAGGATTACCGGTACTCACAAATATGTCGCACTAATATAGCTATTGCTTCGACCGTGTCGGTATACCCCGCACAGTTTCCACAACGTATTGATATCTATGAATGTTTCCCAAAATCCGGGTGGAGGATTGCAAACCCAAACAATAGAGCCAAGATATAAAGCAATCAATTCAAACAATTAGTCATGTAAGAGGGTGATCTAAGCCCTAAGGTTACTCCACTTTAAAAAATTTTCCCCAGCAGAGTCGCCAGTTCTGTGATACGGTGGGAGAACTGACTATGGTTTTGCGTTTGTTTTCGCAAATGTTTCGGTTGAGCAAGAGTCGCCACCGACTTTTTATTTTATCCTAAGGAAAGGTTTAAAAAGCACAGCAAAAACCTTTGAGATTTTTCTTGGGTTCGGGGAGTAGATTATAGAAAGGGAAGGTATTAGCACCCTTTCTATCCATGGTTATCCATGGGCTCTTAGGTACTTGCTTAGATCAACTTGCCTTGGTTTTCAATTGTTTGAAATAGTGTTTGGTGTGTGGTTTTTGAAAATGTTTTGAAAAGATGCCTTGTATAGGCTACCCTTGTAACAATTCTTTACTCGAATGTTTTACAAAAGGGTGTTTTGTCTTTAGAAAAGATGTTTCAAGGTTTGTTTGAAAGTTGGTTTTAAAAGTGTTTGTGAAGTGGGTTTTGAAAATAGGCAAGTGTTTTCTTGGCAAATTGACAAGTACTTAAGAGTTGTCTACCCTAAAGTTTTCTCAAAGATTTATGTTATGTTTTAAACCTTTTGACAATTTTGTTCCACCATTGCATTTGGTGGACAATCTTGTCTTAGGAGGTGAAAGGGACGGGCACGGGTCATCGTTTAGACCATAATTGCAATAGTGTTAAATGTCTTTGGGCAATTTTTCTTTAAAAGGGACTTGATCATTCATTTAGGCAACATTTTGAGGGACTATGATCATTTGATTGTTTGTTTTACCCAAAGAAATTCAACATACAATATGGCCCAATTATTTGAAGACAACAAAGTGGAATACCCTAGGGGTGCAAGTGTGAAATGTGTTGTCCATTTTCATGCTTATTTATCTTGAGATTAGGTCCAACTATTTTGTTCGTTTTATTCGCATTCAAACCCTAACTCTAGCATGGTAGGTTTAGAAAGCGTTAAAGTGCGAAATTTAAATTCCTACGCTATTACAACACAATAATATGGGGAGGGGGGTACAATGTTTCAAATGGGGTATATTTAGACAAAAATTTAAACCTAACTATTACATCATTTTTCTTTGAATATTTACAAGACAAATAATTGTATAATTAAATGGAAATTGAAATAAATATGCAAAATGTAAAAAGAATTTTTATGTGTATGAAGAAAAAAGTATTATTTATGTAAAAATAAAAAGAGAAATAAAAAGGTATTATTTTTTGGAGTATTTTCAAATTTGGGGCAAAACCCTAATTTTTAATCAAAGGGGTATTAATCAATTAATTCATATAATATTTATTATTTACATACAAAAAATAAAATAAAATATTGTATATTTGTAAAAAGGGCATTTTTTAGTATTAAATATTAAAAAATAAAATATGTACATTTTTTGGTATTTTTATCCTAAACACATTAATATATACCTATATATTCATATTATTTACAAAATATGTATTATATATATTAATTAATAATATTTAATATTTAAATAAAAAAAGTATTTTTTATAAAATATTTTCAGGAAGTAAAAATAAGATAAAAGTGTATAAACATATATTTGTGCTATTTTTGTATTTTTAAACAAAAGGTATATATTTATTCATTTATGTTCAAACTAAAAGAAAAATCAAATAAATACCTAATAAAATAAAAAATGGTGAGAAAAAATATTTTTATATTTTTAATATGCTGAGAAAAAATAAATGAGTCAATTAAAAAAGGAAAAAATCAAAAATCATCAAAAATAAAGCAAATGGGCTCAGGGGGTGTAAAACCAAAAAGGTGGTGCAAAAAGGAAAGTCAACATAAGCCCAACCCATGAAGACCTTTCTTCAACCTCTGAACAACAATATTCAAAAAACGCGCGCCCTGTTCTTCATCTTCTAACTCCTGATTCCTGGCTTATTAATGAAAACTCATAACATGAAAAATGTTCAGCATCAAAAGACGAATCTAACCATATGCAGAACTTGATCTAACTCTCTAAGATGAGGGATAATTTCTTCTCCCCCAAATCCTAACCTAGATTTTCTGCCATTTTCAAACCTCAAATTCTCACAGCTCAAGTAAAAGAAATGAAAAGTAAGAACATGTACATGTTCAGTGGCATGAGTAGAACATTGTTTATTCACAAACTTAGAGTTAATGATGCTTGATAAGAGAGATAGAAGTTCACCAAGATACCTGTTCAGCTGGAGTTCTATCTGGCAATGAGGGAGATTTCAGTGCAAGGTGATGATTGGAAAAGCTTCCTTGAGGTCCAGGGATGCTATTCCAATGTTTACTTTGTCTTGAAAGCTTCTGAATCGTGCTAGAGCACTTCACCTGCAAAACAAGAAACTGAAAATGGTGGAAGTGGTTAGAGGGATTACAGGTCGTGTTTTAAGTCATGGTTAGCTTGCATAGATGCTAGGGAATGTGTGTGAACTGGTTTGGGCAAGAGAGCTTGAGGGAAATGGAAGATGGCACTCAAACTGCAGGCCTGACCCTGTTTTTGCAGTTTGAAGATGATTCTGAGATTGGGAGTGTTTGAGAGGTGCTAGGGTCGTGCAAAAGCTTGGTTGAGATGTCTTGAGTATGTTTGTCAAGTTCACTTAAGGGTTTGTAAGCTGATATGAGAGTTGGCTTGAGTTATGATGTCTTTCTTACACTTTAAGCAAGCCATGGTTACTTTGTGCCTCTAGCCTGTACAGGCCCTCATACTATGCTGCACAATCCCTCCTTGATCAGTGTGATTAACACATAAACTTGTGCCAATTAGATATGGACTGTACTTCTTGGATTTGTAATTGGACATAAAGTGAAACTTTTGCAAAAATGGATATAATGCTTTTTCCAATTTGGGATTAATCCATCATACAATGCTTTAGCTCATGAAACAAGGTCTTAGCACAATGAAGATGCATTAAATTATTGAGTGTTGGATGGTTTTAGGACCTGTAATCAAGGGGCATGCTGGTTTGAGAAGTTTGCACAAATTATGAACATGAAAAATAGCCAATTCAAAAGTGAGTTTTTGCCAAATTGTGAAATTCGAATCTCTCAAGTCATGAGGTTGTTTGATGAGTTCTTGGACATTTTGGAAAGCTTGGAATGTGTACTACAATCCATCTTTGAAATTCAAATTGAAATTCCAAGTGGAAGTGTATGGAAAATGGCCTTGAAGTGGGGTAGAAAACCTTGTCAAAATAGGTCAAAAATTCACTAAGTTAAGAATGGTTTAATGCCCTTATTCAAAAATTTGTAACTTGAGATACAAGCCTCAAATGGGAAAACTTTGTGAATCAAAGTTGTAGGTTATGCAACAAGCTACAACTTTCATGTTTTGACTTTTGTTTGAATCCAAATGGATCTTGGTGAGAAAGTGGGGCAAAGTTGGGAAAAAATTAGGGTTTTTCATAACTTAGAAAAATTCTAAGTTATGAAAAATTCTAATTTCTAACCCTAATTTGCATTTTGTGATTTCTTGATGAACAAGTTTCATGATTTGGCATGTTTTGATGAAAAATGAATCTTGACCCTTGATTTTGACCAAAAAAGTCAAAGTTTGACTTTTCAGTATACAGTCAAAATTGATCAATTGACTGGGAAATTCAACTGTCAATCTTGTGTACTTGGGATCTTTTGAACTTGTTGAGCATGTCAAGATAATTCCATGGGGTCCTTGAGTCCATATGTGAGCTTGGTTTGCCATTGGTTGGGTCAAACAGTCAAAAATTGCCTTTGTGCAGTCAAAACCCTAAAAATGACCATTTTGCCCTTTTGGTGATCTGATCAAATTTCTTATGGAATTGTGATCCAAAATTGTTCAAATGGTTCATATGAGTTCATGATGTTGATGTGGGTCAACTTTCATGAGGTTTGACTGTCAATTGGCCACAGTTGACTTTTTCCCCAATACAGTTGATTTCTAGGTCAACTGTCCAATTGACTGGGCAAAACTTGGAATCAAGACTTGAAACTTGATATGGATAAACTTGGGAGTCCAATATGAAGCAAGAAATTCATCTCAGGCATTTTAGGTCAAAACATCTTTGTGCAAACACAAACCCTAATTTGGGTCCACAGTGCAAGGAGAAGTCTTTAGCAGATGAAACCCTAACTGGATCTTGATCTCCAAGGGCTTTGTGGTGAGAAATCAATGAGAAATGGGAGGGAAAATTTTGGGGTACAATAGAAACAAAACCCTAATTTGGACTGGCTTAGGAGGCATTTGGACTGTGCAATCCTTGAGGAGTCTTGAACCATTTGAAGATGACTCTTGACAAACTTTGAAGAATATGGGAGGGCAAATTTTGGGGTACAACAGTGAGCTACCGACTTTTACTGAAGGTAGACATATAGAGACAATACCGACTTTTACTGAAGGTGAAGAATCAAAAGATGAATCGACTTTTACTGAAGGTGAGCTACCGAATTTTACTGAAGGTAGACAGAAAATAAGACACACCAACGTTTGCCGAAGGTGAAATCCGCATTAACAATAACGAGTTTCCTAAAAGTTTGGCGTTCTACCTAGAACGGGTAAAAATACAAGCTATCTCAAATAAATATACTACCACTTGTAAATATTTCTCAACAAACTTCTCTTGCGAAACTTCCTCGAAGAGATATCATTTGATGGAAAATCAGATAAACTTCCCCTTTATCCTAACTATAAGCCATGAACTGGTCTCAGTTTCTTCTTTAACCAAGATGTTTCACCTGGAAAGGGTAAAAATACAAGCTATCTCAAATAAAGAGACTACTACTTGTAAAAATTTCTCAGCAAACTTCTCTTGCGAAACTTCCTCGAAGAGATACCATTTGATGGAGAATCAGATAAACTTCCCCTCGATCCTGACCATAAGTCACGAACTGGTCTCAGTTTCTTCTTTAACCAAGATATTTCACCTGGAAAGGGTAAAAATACAAGCTATCTCAAATAAAGAGACTACCACTTGTAAAGATTTCACAACAAACTTCTCTTGCAAAACTTCCTCGAAGATATACCATTTAACGGAGAATCAGATAAACATCCCCTTGATCCTGACCATAAGTCACAAATTGGTCTCAGTTTCTTCTTTAACCAAGATATTTCACCTAGAAATGGTAAAAATACAAGCTATCTAAAATAAAGAGACTATTACTTATAAAGATTTCACAACAAACTTATCTTGCGAAACTTACTCGAAGAGATACCATTTGACGGAGAATAAGATAAACTTCCCCTCGATCCTGACCATAAGTCACGAACTGGTCTCAGTTTCTTCTTTAACCAAGATATTTCACATGGAAAGGGTAAAAATACAAGCTATCTCAAATAAAGAGACTACTACTTGTAAAAATTTCTCAACAAACTTCTCTTGCAAAACTTCCTCAAAGAGATACCATTTGATGGAGAATTAGATAAACTTCCCCTCGATCCTGACCATAAGTCACGAACTGGTCTCAGTTTCTTCTTTAACCAAGATATTTCACCTGTAAAGTGTAAAAATATAAGCTATCTCAAATAAAGAGATTACTACTTGTAAAAATTTCTCAACAAACTTATTTTGCAAAACTTCCTCGAAGAGATACCATTTGATGGAGAATCAGATAAACTTCCCCTCGATCCTGACCATAAGTCATGAACTGGTCTCAGTTTCTTCTTTAATCAAGATATTTCACCTGGAAAGGGTAAAAATACAAACTATCTCAAATAAAGATACTACCACTTGTAAATATTTCACAACAAACTTATCTTAAGAAACTTCCTCGAAGAGATACCATTTGACGGAGAATCAGATAAACTTCCCCTCGATCCTGACCATAAGTTACGAATTGGTCTCAGTTTCTTCTTTAACCAAGATATTTCACATGGAAAGGGTAAAAATACAAGCTATCTCAAATAAAGAGACTACCACTTGTAAAGATTTCACAACAAACTTCTCTTGCGAAACTTCCTCGAAGAGATACCATTTGACGGAGAATAAGATAAACTTCCCCTCGATCCTGACCATAAGTCACAAACTGGTCTCAGTTTCTTCTTTAACCAAGATATTTCACCCGGAAAGGGTAAAAATTGCTGTAAGAATCTTTCAATGAACTGTCTTTATCATTGAAGCGCAACCAATCTGAACAACAAACTATCTCCCATAATGACGAGACTACCATTCATTGGAATAACAAATTTCATCAATGAACTATCTCCCATTATGACGAGACTACCATTCATCAAAATATAAATCTCAACATCGAACTACCTTACATAATGACGAGGATACCATTCATTGGAGTAACAACATCTCAGCAATGAACTACCTTATATAATGAAAAGGCTACCATTCATTAGAAAAACAATCTTTATCAACGAACTATCTCCCATAATGACGAGATTACCATTCATTGGAAAAAAACATCTTCTCTGGCATTAACAGAATTACTGGGAAAGAACAGGTTGCTCAAATAAAGAGATCTTCTGCCTGCTGTTTAAGAAGGAATTGTAACAAGACTGGCGGGAAATGAAGCTCGATTTCCTGGGGAAATACCAATACATTCCCGTTGAGGGGAAAAAGTATTTGCGTGCAAGATAAATGCACATTCTCAAATCAAGGCTCGAATCCTGCAGAATTCAGAATAATAATATTGTCGGGGACTACAGATTCAAACCAGAATAAACTGGAATGGAATAATCAACCAAGACAACACCTGATGAGAAATAAACTCAAAAGGGGATCACACTCCATCCAGATAATGAACTGAATAGGAAGGCTGAAGCAAAATTCTTCCACGAGGGATAACTCAGTGGGGAAATTGAAACGTGTTGTACCCAAAAATTTTCCCTCTCATTTCTCAAAGAAATCTCTCATAAGATCTCCATTGATTCAAGACTACACAAGGTTTGATCAGCTCAAGACACCTCCTCAACCACTGACAACTGAAAATTAGGGTTTGAGTTTTCACAAGGACAATTGGACTTTCAAGGCCTCAAATGACTTTCATGGATCATTAGGAACCCTAAATATTGTTCATGTCAAGTTTCAAGTCTTGGATCCCATTTTCGCTCAGTCAGTTGATCAAATGACCTAAAATCAACTATATTGGATAAAAAGTCAATTGTGGTCAATTTGCAGTCAAACTTCACAATTTTGGATCCACATTAACATTATGAACTCATATATGTCAATTGATCAAGTTTGGATCATAATTACTCAATAAATTTGATCCAATCATCAAAAGGGCAAAATGGTCAAAATTAGGGTTTTGACTAAAGAGGTTCAATTTTTGACTTTTATCCTAATACATGACTTGTTGGCTTGAGACATGTTATCAAGGATACAAATTCATCATCTTGACCTAATTTCATAGTTCAAATCATATCTCAAGATTATTGGATTGACATATGAATTTCAGTCAACTGATGAAAAGTCAATTGTAGACTGAAAAGTCAAACTTTGACTTTTTGATCAAAATCAAGTTTCAAAAACCATATTTCATCAAGACATGTCAAAATATGAAAATTGTTCATCAGGAAATCAAAAATTCAAAATTCATCTTTGAAAAGTCAAAATTCTAAGACTTAGAAATTGTTCTAAGTGTTGGAAAGTTAACTTTAATTCACAACTTTGTGCCAAATTTCTACCATGATGCAAGATGATTCAAGAGAAACTTCCAACATGAAAGTTGTAGATCTAAATGAGATCTAAAACATTGTAGGGAATAAATTTTTCTATAAATGCTTGGATTTCAAGTTATGAATTCATGATGACATGCTCATGAAACTTAAAGACTTAGTGAAATTTTGCCCTAGTTAGGCAGAATTTTGACCTAACTTCATGGAAACTTTTCACCTAGTTCCAAATTTATTCTTCGAAAATGCCCAACATGAAGGTTGTAGAGGATATTACAAGCTTTCCAAAATATCAAAGAACTTGAAGATATCATTTTTGAGCTAGGAGATTCTAAGACTTGAAGTTGGCATGATGAACTTGAATTACAAGTCAATTTTGTGATGAACACTTGACCAAATCCATAAGCCATGCTATATAATCTTGCTTTGCAGGTGTCTAACTTTCAAATCACTCCTTAATTTAATGTTTACACGATTGATTGATCAATTGTCCAATTGATTCAAGCATTGTCCAAAGCATTTTGCCATTTTAGGGAGAAAGTCACCATTTCCATTCTAGTAAAGCAAGCCTTTATGCAAAGTCAACTTCTTGAGCTCCCAACTTGTTTCATCTGAGTACAAGCAATGTCAAAGATGAAAGAAACATGTCTAGAGCCTCCAATAAACTGATACCATACTTGTACTATGCCTTGAAACCATGTTTTCTACTTTTCTTCAAAATTAAGTAACATAGCCATAACTCTATATCTCATAGACCTGTCAACTTCAAACCCTAATACCTCTTGATTATAACTATAAAAGTTATTTGCAAGCAAACACATGAGCTGAAGCACCCTTAAAACCTCCCAAGCACCTTGCTGCATAGAACAGGCCATAACTTGACAGTTTTGAACTTAAAACCCCCAAATCAAAAACTACTTGTGCATTTTAAAATCTAATCATCCATACACTCTCTATACATCATATCAAAGCTATCCCAATACCACTTACACTCCTGTAACTCCATTTTCATCATTAACCATTTTCAAACATCAACCTTGCAGGTTGACTTGAGTAGGGAGACTCAGGGACTTTCAAAGCAAAGTAAAGTTTGCAACACACTCAGGGAGGTCCAGGAAAGCTAAACAGATCATTAGGAAACCTCAAAGCTTGCTCAAACTGAAAACATGACCTCCATCTGCAAGGTGAGTTTTCTGAATTTCTATCTCTTCATACAAGCATCATTTGATTCTGATTTGTGAAGATAAAATGTAGATATCATTTACCTGAAGTTGTACATGTCCATAGTTTTCATTTATATTGCCTGAGCTTAGAGAATTTTAGGTTTGAATATCTGAAAAAAGTTAGGTCAAGATTTTGTACTTTTAGAAATTCATGCTCATCTTTGAGAATTATTTTAAGTTATTTACATATTCAGAATCCTGGTAAAATTTCTAATAAGTTTGATGTTGGAAGTTTTGAGAATAGATGAGAAATGAGTGAGTTACAGGGACCCTGGCTGGAGGTTGAAGATGAAGTTCATTTCTAGAACTTGTTTTGTATTATATATTTATGGTTTCAGTTTAGTTAACGGATGTATAGCCACCCTAGTGGTAAAGGTAGCACGTGTTTATGGTCAAGATCATGGGTTCAAGTCCCAGCGCTGCCTTTTTTTCATATTTCTCAAACATTTTCTTTATTTTTTGCTACCAACTATGCACGCTTGGGCCTAAGGCCATTGGACTTTGTCTTTTTTACTGAAACTCACCCCCCTGCCTGCTTGTTACAACACAACCCATTATTTCTTTTCTGATTTCCAAACAAAAATATTAATGGGCCAGGCTTCAAACAAAACTCTTTTTTTCTAACGTACATCCTAAATACCATTTTCACCCCCTGACTTTTCTTTTTATATTTTTTATTTATTATTATTATTATTATTATTATTATTATTATTATTATTATTATTATTATTATTATTATTATTATTATTATTATTATTATTATTATTATTAATAATAATAATAAAAATCCAAAAAAATAGTTTATTTATTTATTTATTTATTTATATATCTAATATATTTATATTCATTTATATTTAATTCCTTTAAAAAACAAAAAGACAAAAATATTTTCTTAAACAAAATTTATTTTTCTCAATAAATTAATAATTAGATTTAGGTTTAGTTATTTTATTTTTCAATTAAAATTAACTTAGAATTTAGGTTTCTTTTAATTAATTAATTTCCATACCATTTTGATTAAACTTGAAACCTTTTCTAAAAAATCCTAAAAAATGCTTTCTAACTTAATTTCTTTTCTTAATTAGTTTAGGTTTAATTTAATTAATCATTTTCTTTTAGATAATTAGGTTAAAATCCTTTCCTAAAAAAAACAAACAAAAATCCTTTTCTTTTCCATTTATATCCTTGTACATTATATTTATTCATTTCTTGCACATTATTCAATTCAATATGGTTGGAATAGATAATTAGGTTTAATTTCTTGCAATCCCCATATATAAATTTGTATACCCCATCCCCAAATGATGTAATAGCATAGTAAATTTACTTTCCTCAATTTATCGCTTTCATATAAATGCTAGTAATTAGGGTTTGTATGGAAAGATAAAAATCAACAAGTAGATTACCGTAACTCAAGATAAACAATGCATGCAAATCAAACACACTATTACCACATGCACCCTTAGGGTAATTCCACTTGTTGCCTTATAAAAATGGCCATGTTGTGCATGTGGGATGTCTTAGCAAAAAACAATCAAAAATACAAGATCATAGTCCCTCGATGACGCTACAAATGTTGCCTTGAAATGATCTTAGTCCCTCAAAGAGAAATGCTAAGATATCTTACAACATTGCTATCATGATGAGTCACGCCCGTCCCTTTACATCCAAAGATAAGGCTTCTTACCAATCAATGGTGAGATAGAAATATCAAAGGAAGGAAGAAATGAACAAAGACTTTTGAGTAGGTAGATTGCTCCTAGTTGCTTGCTTGCTCACCATCCCTTTTCAAAAACACTTTTAAGACAAACACACACCAAACACTTTCAAAACATGAAATATTTTCAAAAGTCCAACACCTTGTATACGTTCTTACAAAACGAGAACCATTACAAAGTTTTCCTAAACGAAGGCGCCTTTTCAAAATACTTTCAAAAACCACCACAAAGCATATTTTCAAACAAAGCACATTTTCAAACAAAGCAAGTGATCTAGCAAGCAGCTAAGAGCCCATAGATAACTATGGATGAAAAGGGTGCTAACACCTTCCCTTTTCATAATCTACCCCCCGAACTCAAGAAATAATCTCAAAGGTCTTTCATGTTCTTTTCCACCTTTCCTTTTGGATAAAAGAAAAGTCGGTGGAGACTCTTGATAACCTCAACAATTGCGATCGAACGCAAACATCGCAAGTCAGTTCTCTCACCGTGTTACAAAAGGATATACACTTTTTGTTTAAAGTTGACAACTCTATTGGAGAGAGAGTAACATAATTTTGCAAAGAAGATAATATGCTGACAAAATATCAATGAATGAAAACGAGTAATGAATTTTTATTTAGCTATGCATGATGTATGTATGAATGTATGAATGTATGAATGTTATCATATATATGATGGCAAAACAACCATAATATGCCGAGGATAACTAGACAAAATTGACTTGCGTGAAGACAACACTCGACCAAGTCACATCCAGGATGAAGGTTTTATAAGAGAATAAGCATCACCTGAGGAACAAATTCCTATTTCATGACTTAACTTCACTGGGAAGAATATGGATTGAAAACAATCAAAGCACCACCTGAATAACAACAAATAAAGTTACGGAGATACAATA
This sequence comes from Vicia faba, assembly GCA_948472305.1. Taxonomy (NCBI): domain Eukaryota; kingdom Viridiplantae; phylum Streptophyta; class Magnoliopsida; order Fabales; family Fabaceae; genus Vicia; species Vicia faba. The sequence continues at coordinate 382,073,486 of OX451740.1, forward strand.
AACTCCTCTAGGTTTCACTCGGGAATGTCATACAGGCTTTGACAGGGGAAGACAAAGCTTTATATTTTAGACTTCACTGGAGATTCCAATACAAACCTCATTAGGGAAGGTGAAAAATAAAATGTTAAGACTTCAACTGGGGATGTCAATGTAGACCTCACTAGGAAAGATGAAAAAAAACCACATCGTTGAGACTTCAACTACGGATGTAATGATAACTTCACTGGGGAAAAAGAAACCGCACACATCGAAGAGAGCCCAAATATAATCTTCAATATCAAGCATAATAGTTGTGCAAACTTCTCTAGCTACAAATCATGAAACTTCATAGGTAACAACTTTTAGAGGGAAGCATCATCCTCGACTCATCTAGAGAATTAGGAAGTTAACATCACAGTAATAGGTCAACTCACGGGGATTTTAAATCAAACTCAGCGCACAGCAAGAGAAAACCCAAGGAGTAGACGTTTATCTCAAAACTTCTTAGAAGGTATATTGCCCTTATCTGGTTGCTTGGAGGCACACCATAACAACAATGTCGTAACTGGAGCGCGTAATATACTGGTAGAGATTCTGCATTACTTCTCAACACAAAGGGAGAAAGAATTCAATAACTAAGTACATGTTTTGTAACTTTGCAACCTCTGCTTGGTCACCCTTTGACCATGGAAAGAAATTACATTGAGTCATAGAAATCTGAATCAAGACTTGATTGAGGAGAATGGGATTACAAACCCAACATCAAATAACATCCTGAAGAAAGTATGAACCAAGGCTTAAGCAGGGAAGAAAATGGGATTGCAAACCCAATACCACATTACAACCTGGAAGAAACCCACTAACTGGTCATTTACTGTAGAGGGAACCATGCATACCTCTACAAGGCAGATCATGAGAAACAATCCTGATTGAGGAAGATATTCGGCTCGGGGAAGAACATAGTAACTGTCTTGACAAAAATCTGGAAATGCCCTTGGAAACAAATTTGGTGTCCCAAGTTTACCATGCTGGTCGAGATATTTTTTACAACTTGCCCTTGGCTGTATGCTTTTAAGATAATCTTCCTGACCAAAATGTTCCTAGAGATTTGTCGAATCTTGACATAACTGCCATAGATTAGCTGAATGTTGCATCTTCTTTACTCGACAACTTCTTCTTAGCTACATTCCCTTTTGCGGATACTCAAATGTAAGCTTCTTTGATATCAAGAAGTGGTTTTACAAGCAGAACAATATTTATTCTAAGAATGATAATTCTAATGCAACAGTTATGTAAGTCTTGAAGATTTTATTGAAAATATTTTGCAAAACCTTGTGAATGAATCACTAGCCAGGACGCAAAATTGATTTTGATTTTTTATTTATTTATTTTTATCAAAGATAACAAAATCATATGATACCAACACAAAATTTTTATCAAAATTCATAGGAGTCAGAAAATTCTATCTCATTGAAATACGCTTTCGAAATAAACCCTGTTTCAATTAGGACTTTTGGGGGTTGTAACGTGGCCTGGTTCACGGTTTTAGAAAAAACAGATTTTAAGGCTCAAAGTTATTTGGTTCCCACCCCCTTCATGATGTTCTCCAGTGCTAAGTTCAGTTAACTCGATCCGAACATTTCTCTCTCAAAATAAATTTCGAAACGGTTGAGGAACCAACCGAGGTTTTTCTTTGGATATGACAATCACTTATTTTTACTTTCGGTGTTTAACCATGCAGCATATTTCTTTGCTAAGGATATCCATTTTGTAATCCTTTTTCGCCTTTCAGGATTTCCATCATTTTCCCTAACTTTTGCCTGGACAAATTCTTTTTGAATTTGACTATGAAGCCCAACGGGATGCCCTGACTTTTGCCTAAGCGACTTGTTTTTTCAAGTTTCGACTTAGTGAGGCTTTTTGTCTCTTTATTTAATCAATTATTATTCATTTTATTTTTCATTCATTTTTATATTACCTTTTCTTTCCTTTTGAACACGTCGCATGACTTCGAGTCATTTTTGACTTGTTAGAGTAATTGTGACTGCCCTATTTCTTGGAAGATGAGGGATAACCATTGTTGTATCATCATCTACTGACTTCTATACATGCGGGAGATACCCATTTTGGTACCATTAATTGACGCACCCTCCTGATAAGTGGAGGTTAACCATTGCGGTTTTGAGTTTCCTCAACCTTTTGAAGGATAACCATTGTTGTATCCTTAGATGCACACTTCTGAAGAGTTCTGAATGCTCAATCAAATTAACTGAACACTACCCTTCCCCGGGTTAAAATGAGGTTTTTTTATGAAGAGAAAAGAAACTCCTACTTCAAGGCTCAAAGGGGTTAACAAGGGTTTCACTCCTTTATATCTCCGGTGTTTGGGGATTTGAAACAATGCATGTATATTGTCAACATGGTTTTATTCAAAAGCATACAACCATAAATTTTGCATTTTAAACTCATCATCCTCCCTCCAATATATGCTTAGGCAAGAGAATAGATAACAAGTTGGTATCATAATGCAAAAAGAAATTTAAAATTAAAATAAATACAAGTGAAACAAATGGATTTCTTCAAGACAAACATATTAATTGTATTAAGATAATCATTCAAATGTAAAGAAGTTCTTACATACAAACCGTACAATGATTAACAAGAAAAATTACAAATGAGAAATCAGTAAAATTGCTAGTAAACATGAGAAGACTAATCATTCTTAAAATCCAGGGCATTCTTCAATCACGTTTATTCTTCGGTAAAGACTTGGCTTGAACCTCAAGACAAGTATCCTTAAGTGATAAGATACCACTTCTGACCAATTTCTGGACTTCAGCTTTCAATGGATAACATTGTTCGATACTATGCCAGGGGGCTCCCTGATGAAAGGCACAAGTCAAATCAGCTTTGTAGTACCAAGGTATCTTCTCAGGAATCTTTGGTGGGGGTCGGGTATGAACCAAATTCCTCTGCAATAGGATAGGAAACAACTTTGTATAGGTCATTGGAATTGGATCAAACTGAGCTTTCTTCTGATCAGAAACTTGTTGATTCTGTTGACAAACTGGAGCAGCGAGAGGTAAATTGAACACAAGGATGACAGAAGAAACATGCTGATTCTGACGCTGATTGTTTCTTCTCCTGGTTCTCTTCTTAGAAAAATTATTATCAAACTTTTTTACACCACTAGTTGTGCCATTGTCTTCAGATGAACATTCCTTTCAGACATCCTCTTCTAGAAGCACTCCCACGTCCTCCTTTTCTTGGAACTCACCGGGTGCATTGACTATCACTTTCTCATGAAAGAATGATTTCAAAGTTTCTGTGAAGACTTTTGCCATCTCTTATTCCTTCCTATAAGGATTGAATTGGGCGGAAACCAAAGTTTTAACCAAATCAATTAGATATTCCATATCAGCTTTCAAAGTGGTTACCTCTTTGCGGAGTTCAAAGATCTCTTGCTTAATGTTTTCCATCTTCCCTTAGCACAAGTGTTGTACTGATGAGACAGCTTGATTCTGGAGACCAGAGGACCTAGGGTAAGACTTCTGGGAAACTCATGAAATGCATAGTTAAATGTAACATGATGCATGACATGCAATGCAAATGCCATGTTATTATTTCCAAAAGTCTATACGCTTTGATTCCATTTGTTAAGCCACAATATTATTATATACTTTTTCATGTATTTATTATATATTATTTTTTTATGTTTATTTTTTTGTCTTAACAATTGTAATCAAGGAATTGATGTTTGGAAACGAAAAACATGTATGCTGATAATTACATTAATATGTTATGTATGCAAACATGTGGGACTAAAGCTTCCGCAATGCTGAATAACTGCTGAACTCATAATAGAACCACAGTCACATGTAACCAGATCAAGAGTCCAGACCAATTCAGAATACCAAGAACCAAAGTCATCAGCATAACTAGAGTCACCAATAAAACATGTATAGTCACCATATGTACCTGTAAAGATTATTCCCTCCCCAATCACGGGTCAATACTAGGTCAGGGGAAAGTAAATGGTAACTCAAAATCACGGGTTCGCTTGAGAATATTATCATCATACACCTACGTGACAATGATAGCACCTCATTAAAACCTCATCTGAGCATGGATGACACAACTGTCTAGGTTAATCTATATCCACTATCTGTTGTGTTCCACTCTATTCCTAATGTTCCTATTTTTTGTTACTTAGCCTGAGTATTGGGTCTTTTACCTCATAGTAACACCCACCCAACAAAGAAACAGAGAAGCCATCACAACAATAATATAACAAATAACAATAAAGCTACAATGCAAACATATGCTCAAACATATACAAATGAATAAGCCATAAAAGCATAATGATAAACACCATAAGAAAATAAAAATGAGAGCTAGGATTGACTCACGGGATAGACCAATAATTGGTTGACATGATCTATATTCCCCAGTGAAGTCGCCATTTTTCTGTAGCGGTAAAATCAATGAAGTCGCCACCGAGTCCATACGTTTTGTTGTTGATTCTAGGGTTCAAAAAGGCCATTCTTATTCCATCTATGAACTCAAATCTCTGGCCCAGTGTTCTTCTCTTCTTCCTCTTTCACTGATCGACACTGAGATTCATCCTTCTCCGGCAATGTCAAACAAAATGCATAACACGACCTCCTCTGCTTCATCGCTTCATCATCATCACTCTCTCCATGCGACCATCTTCGTTCTCCTTCGAGTCTATTAAGAACTCAATAGGTCCGAAAATATACCGCGGAAGAACTGACTCCATGACTTAAGCAGACAACACTGCTTGGAGATATATTCAAGATAATCACACGTGGATTACATAGAAAAAAATGGAAGATTATAAAACCTGAATTTGTCGCTTCGAAGTGGATGTATAGAAGACCAGAGGTGAGATAATATGTTGCCTTGTTATCCTTCTTTATCTTCTTCGACTTGTTCTTCTACTTCTATACTTATGCAATTTTGTGTGAATCGTGATGATAAAAATGCAGAATCACCGACTCCGCGTTTCTATGAAGGTGATGATTGAAGCATTCCCGTCTTCGCGAATTTGGCGCAGCTGCGATTCCTTCGATGAGACAGATTCAATGAAGTAGAAGAATCGATTGCAGAAGATCAAAGGAGATGATGATGATAATGGAAGGTGCAATAGTGGTTATTGTTGCAATGACGGTGATATGTGGTTTGCAAATTGAAGCAGTTGAAATAATCAGTTATGGAGAGGAGGTTCTTAAAGATTGAATAAGATGATAATATAAATGAAGCTTAGAGCAGAAGATAATCAAGATATCCTGTAGAGAATGAAGATGATTGAGGATTGTTGAAGCCTTGAGAAATGGTGGATGAAGCACTGTTATGCAAAATTCATGAAGATGGGGATTGGAGAATTGGTGAAGAATGGTCAAGAATTGCTGAGAGAGTTTCTTTCTGAAGGGAACGACGAATTGTGGAAGGGAAAGGAAGGTTAAATAATTGATGAAGGTGGAATATTTGAAGGTTGCAGATGAACAAGTGAGGGTTGAACTAAGATGCTGACAGGTAGAGCCTCTTTCTATCTTATGCATCTTTTTTTTTTGTTATGAATTCTGAATTTCTCCCCTTTCTCTTATGAATCACCCCCATAATTCTGTTATGAATCTGTTATCTCCCTGGAGATTCTGTTACTGATTCTATCATCCATTTTTTTGTTAGCTGACAATTCTGTTATTACCGTTAGGGATCTGTTACCTTTTCTGTTATAGGCAGTTATAGAATTCTGTTATAGATTGTTAGATGAGCTGGTATAATTGGTTAGGCGCTTGACGAAATTCTATTTTCCTGTTATAGGCTAAGCTATTTTTGCCTCTTTGTTTTATTACTTTTTGTTTCCAGAATTCTGTGGTGATACTTATACAGTTTTCTTTTGTGATGTTTTCGGACAGGTTTTCCTTCAAGATTTTGAAGTTATCTTGCATTTTAGAACCATTCTTTTGAGTTGCCTTGGTGATAGACAGTGATTCTTTAAGCACAAGAAAATGAACAATCATATAGTTTGCTCAATTATGCCTATGAGTGCATGGTACAAGTATATATTTCTTTGTGTTTGAACTTCGAGAGCAAAAGTCCAGAACCTTATTGCAAAACTTTTGTACAGATTCATCATCAGGTACAAAATCTCTTCATTTGCATCTTATCTTGACTTGGCCAATCCCTTCTCTTGTCCAATCTGATAATGGATAGTAATGAGTAGTAATTGTCAGTTCAATCACTAAACCAAGTTCTCCACCTAAGGCTCCTTGTTGCAGAATTGCTCTCTTGGGAGGCATGTTTTTTTTATTCAGAATGTAATCATTAACAGATTCTCTAAGTGGAACCTTTGAAGGGATTATTCAATGTAGTTCTTGTCCGTTGATCCATCTGAGGGAGCTTTCTTTTTAAATCTCTGTGTGCATCCTCACCATTCATTTGATAACTCATTGGAGAATTCTGGGGAAAGAGAAGAGAATGAGAATGGAGCATAGAAGAGTGGGTTCAGTACTGGTTTCAATGTATAAGAATGAGAATAATCAATTTTGAAGTTCATGTGTGGATATTTTTCCTTGTATTGCTTGGAAATTTCTTGTAACGTTTGCAATTGCACCTTGAATGTAATCTTGGATGATATCCTTGCAATTCCTTCTCTCTTTTTGAGAATTTCAACTCATAATGACTTGAGGATATTAATGAACAAAACTTCCTCTAATTTTTATTTTGAAATTCGAAACATTTTCTTTGATTTTGCAATATAGAATAAACCATAAAGTTTGACATCTCGAATAATGGATGATGAATTGCTTGAAGCTTTAAATGGAATCATATCTTTGACAATTTGATAATGACTTTGGACGATGAAGGGTTTGGATCTGTACAAGTATGATGCTTGAATTAAGTCTTGAACAAGTCTTCCATCTTTAAAATATAACCATTTGACAAATTGCGCCAAAATATTCACTTGAAAGGAATTTGAATAGAATCAAAATGAATGAGAAATGTCTTAATCTTCAAGTAATTCTCCTTTAAAGAAATTCTCATAAGACGAACTTGAATTTGCATTGACTTTGAATGATATTTGAATCACCAACTTTGAATTCCATGAAAACCATTATACGAATTTTCTTGAGTTAATCTGGACTTAGTGACATTTCCTGAACGAATCTTCATATCAGCTCTAATGAAACCCTTAATCTGGATCTTCAATTTAATCAGAATTTAGGAAGTAATCCTACCTTAATTCACAGCTTAAGCACCAAGAATCATCTTGATGAAATCTTCAATCAATCCTTAACCATGTAACAAATAGCATCACAAGAAAGAAGTCCTTGATTCGGTCCTCTAGACTTCTTAAAAAGAATGTCTATTGGAGAAAGAACTTAGGAGAAACCCCAATTATTAATTTGAAAAATCTTGATGAAGATAGCTTTGTATTCTGAGGAATTTTGTCAGGGAAGACGTCTATGAGGCTGGAAATTCAAAACCCTAATCTCGTACCAGGAATAATAAGAGCACTAGTTAAATCAATTTTGAGTAAGATAGCAACCTCAATTCATAGAGAGAAACCTTAATGTCAAAGCTCTTCGATCCTGTAACCATGGGACCAATGCTATGTGTGAGATATACAGAGTATGATGAGGGATCTTAGGGGCAAAAAATGGGGTATAACACACACGTTTATAATATATTGATTGAATTTTGTATAATGAACGCGAAACAGATAATGGTCAAGCGGTAAGACAGTGTGTGATAAGGCGTTCGTGTGCAAGGGCATGGGTTTGATTCCTGTTTCTTGAATTCTTTTCCATAATTATTTGTTTTCCTTATCTTACAGATTTGGTGTAGCAATCCATACGCCTCAACGATGCACCCTCTCTTCATCATCCTTGGATCTCAATAGATCCAGATCCAACAGACTCAGGGTGATTCCTCACCATGAACTTCCCTGAAGTCAGCACATTGGATCAGACGGACCAAACAGTTGGGCCTTGGGCTTCATGCTATTCGCACCCCCTCCAGTTTGCTACCTTCAGGCCCAATTTCTATTTTTTTATTTTTATTTTATTTTTAACCATTACTTTTTTTACAACATAATTATTTTTTAAATTTAATTAATTAAAATTAATTTAGACTTTTAGGTTTTTTTAATCATTTTCTAATTAACCTAACTAGTCAAATTTTTTTAATAATTAAATTAATTTCTTTTTTAATCAAGATTAATTTAGTTTTTTTAGGTCTTTCACTAAACCCTTTTTCTTAGTTAAAAATTAATTTAGGGTTTTTAGGTTTTAATTACACCATTTCCTTCTTTTTTTAATTAATTTAAAATTAATTAAGTTATTAGGTTAATCAACAAATCTTTTTTTCAAGAAAATCGCCAAAAACAATTTCCTTCTCCTTTCGCTTTCTTATCTTATATTTTCGCGTAGTTTATTCTTTTCGCAATTTTTATGATTATGTAACTGCTCATGGTTTGTAATAGGTAATTAGGATCTTACTTTTCCCCGCATTTTTATTACTTGTACCCCCCATTCCCAAGGCCATGTAATAGTGTAGGAATCTTTATTTTCTACATTTCTTACTTTAGTGCTATTATTTTGCAGTATTACTGTTAGTACTTAGGCTTGTATGGCAAGATAAAATAAACGATAGCTAACACTAATGCAAGATAAATGATAACTAAATCACAACACACTTTGCACATCCAAACCTCTAGGGTAACCTCCCTTGTTGCCTCAGAAACACAGTCATGCCCCTCGAACATGGTGACACTTTAGCACTATCTCTCGAAAACAAAGATCGTAGTCCCTTGATGACCCTTTTGAATGTTGCCTTCGGTAAATGATCTAGTCCCTTACGAAATTGCTAAAGCGTCCCTACAAGTTGCCTTCAATGATTGTACGATGACTCACACCCGTCCTTTCACATTCAACGATAGGGCTTCCTACTAACTAATAAGAGGGTAGCACTATCTAAAGGAGGAGGAAAATAACACAAAGACCTTGAGTATGTAGAACACTCATAGTCGCTTGCTCGCAAAAATAAAACATCTTTTTACAAACACACTTTCTCAAAATATTTTCAAACAAACACTTTATACGCATTCTCGAGGACTGATACGAGAATCATTACAAAGTTGTCTTACTATTGGCATTTTCAAAATATTTTCAAACACACATTCACAAAGAAATTTCCAAAACAAAGTGAGCTAGCGATTAAGAGCCCGTAGATAACTACGGATGAAAAGGGTGCTAACATCTTCCCTATTCATAATCTACCCCCTGAACTCAATAATCTCAAGGTCTTTCCTGTTCTTTTCATCCTTTCCTTATTGGATAAAAGAAAAGTCGGTGGTGACTCTTGCTATACGCAACATTTATGATAAAATGCAAAACCAAGTCAGATCTTCCACCATATTACAGTACTGGCGACACTGTTGGGGAAAACCAAAAAGTGGGGTTACCTTAGAGTTAGATCATTTTTAAATGATTCCTCGTTTGCTTTGTATGCTTTACATTTAGGGTTTGCTTGGGTTTACTTTCTTGCAAAGATCCTATACCCGGATCTGGGGACATTTTAGGTAAGTAGAAATAGATCATGGAAACTATACAGTGTATACCGATATGGTTGAAGTGATGGCTATGTTAGTGCGACACATTGGTTTGTACTGGTGTCCCTCGAGTCAGTCGGGGAGAATACTAGGCTGCTGCGTGGTGTCATAAGCACTAACTGGCCTTTAGAACCTTAATTGACCCATCTTAGCCATTAGAAGGTAGTGAGATAACCGGCTATAGTGCAGTCTAAAGTTGGTTGATACTCGATACTACGCTCATTGAGATTCGACTCTCAGGTTTTGTTTGGTGGAAAGTCAGTTGCCGTGCTAAATAAAACATGTGAGAAAAATCAGTGATATTGAGATCCCTAGAACCCAGTTACTTCTTTAGGATAGGTTGATCCAACTAAAATTCAAGAGGGTACTTACCTATGAACCCCATGCAAGACTTAAACCTAAGGCTCTTGTATGCTTTGTTTGTGTTTGTTATCTGTTTAAACATGACATCATAACATCATAACATCATAACATCATATCATGACTAACCATTTCAAGGATCTAGGGAATTTATCTTTGTTTTGTGTTGCAGGGTCATGGTTTCCAGATGCAGGAATACTATCCGAATCAACTTCATAAGGATACCTTCCAAGCTTGAGGAATTACTCTCAAAAGGTTCCTGACAATTCTCAATTTACCAAGAGACATGGTCATTTACTCAGTTTGGTTACTCCCAGTTTTCAAGAAGACATGATGAGTGTTCTGTTCCAGTTCTTTGATCTTAATCATCATTGTTTTACCTTCCTAGATTATCAGTTGGTTCCCACGATGGAAGAGTTATCTAAGTTACTCGGAGTGCCTATTCTTGATCAGATACCTTTCACTGGTCTAGAGAAAGTTCCAAAACCTGAAGACATTGCAACAGCCTTACATCTGAAACGATCAGACATCGTATCTAATTGGGAGACAAGAAATGGAGTCAATGGTTTTTATCCTAAATTTCTGATAGAGAAGGCTCAGTGGTTTCTGGATTCCATAAGTTTTCGTGCTTTTGAGGATATTTTGGCTTTGCTGATCTATAGTTTGATACTATTCCCTAATTCATACCAATTCGTAGATGGGAATGCCATTAAAATATTTCTCACTCATAATCTGGTGTCTACTTTGCTTGGAGATGTCCTGTATTCCCTTCACACTCGTACTATGAAGAAGCGAGGAACTCTTATATGTTATATACCTCTACTTCCCAGAAGGTTTATTTCGCACCTGTCCTGATCAGTGATGAAGAATGAACAAGGTTTGAGGTGGTCTCAAAGGTTGATGTCACTCACTCATTCAAATATCCATTGGTGTTCTCGATCTCAGGAAGATATCATTATTATTGATCACTATGGGGAATTCTTTAATGTACCACTCCTTGGTATAAGATGGGGAATCACTTACAACCCTTATCGAGCTCAGTGTCATTTTGGTTATGCTCGAAGGGACGGTCCTCATGATATGCTCATCAAGGGTATTATGTTCGACTATGAGAATGATCCTCAAAATTACCATCAAAGGTTTATACATGCTTGGAGCATTGTGAACAAGATTTATAGCAAGACTTTGGGACAAAAGAACTCCATCCCTTTGGATCCATACCTCAGATGGGTGCGATCTCGTGCTCAAAATCTTATAATTCCATATCCTGCTGTTCTACCAGTAATTTTTGGAGCTTGTTGTTGAAGAAGATATTCCTCATACCATTTTTCATCCAGATATGCCTACTGACCTTGAAGAACTACAAAAGTCTTGGATTCAATTATAAGAAGAAAGGGACACCTTTGATACTCAGTTCTATGCTAGCGAGAAGAAAGTGTTGGAGCTGACAAAATGACTTCATAAAGAGCAGAGCCTTAATGCATATGTCAACACAAAGAGGAAGCGTCCATGGGAGACTTGAGTCTTAGGTCTTAGGAGTTCATAATTTTTTTCCTTGAAACCCTTTTATTTTCATTATAAGCCTAAAAGGCAGTTATAATTTGTACTTACTAATAAGAGTCTTTGTTTCTGTTTCCTTTTGGTTAACAAATTTAAATCCCACAAGGTCCTTGAAAACATTGCATATACATATCATAAACATCATGTCATAACATGTATTTCCCAAGACAGGTTTTCTCATCTTCTTACTGTTTATTTCAGTAAAAGATGGCTCTCGAACAAACAATGAAAGATCTCCAGGCTCAAGATGCTCAGTTCCAGGAAATGTTCCTGAACCTATCCAAGGGGAAAGAGGAATTGAAAGCACTCCTCATTGAGAATATGACCAAGGAGAATCCTGAAGACAACAAGGATGACCAGTTGGAACAACTGCAAGCTGAGATGGAAAAGATGAGAATCCAGATGATTAGTCAGATGGATCTTATCCAAAATTTAGCTTGGGGGCAAGAAGAGTTGAGAATACTCATCAAAAAGCTTCATCAAGACAAATATGACCATATGGGACAAACTGTTAGAATTGGGGGGGTCTAATCACTAACCAACCTCTCTTGGCTGACAGGACATTGGTTGACATGTTCATGAGGGAACAAGTTAAAAATGGAATTAGAAGCGGTAAAATTCAAGTGGTTACGTCTTTAAGTACTCAGAAGAGGCCATACAACGGGAAGAAAGAGTCCAACACTGTGTACAGGCAGAAGGGTCATAATAAGAGTGACCTCAACCAATCTGTTGAGGCAGTGCTAATTTCTAATCATGCGCATGTGCAACAACAACAATAGGGTAACCAGCATAAACATCATACACCCAAAAGAAGATTCACCAAAATCAACATGTCATTGGCTCAAGCGTTGTAACACATGTTGAAGGTCAAGCTGGTTACATTGAAGGATCCTCCTCAGGACCCCAATACTTCCTCTCCCCGTTGCAATCCTATTGTAAGATGTGCATACCACTCCAACAGTCCTGGACATGACACTAATAACTGTTAGACTTTGAAACATAAGATTCAAGACCTGATTGATGAAGGAGTTTTCTAGTTTACATAAGATGGTCAAATTGAGTTTTTCTATCATCCCTCAAATATCAAAACAACAAGGTACACCATCTGAAGTGACAAGTTCAGTCGGAGGAGCTTTAAGATCATTTGAATTTGTATTTGTAATTTCTTTGGTTGGTTCAAACAATGTCTGGCATATCAAACTTTGGTTTTTCCCATTAATGCATTGCATATTGTTTGTCTTGAGTTAATCCATTCTTTTTCACTATATTAAAACTATGCTTTTTTTACTTCCTTTTTGTGATATTTAACTCCCGTTAAAAGCTATCAGCCTTTAGAGGGAGGATGACAAAAACAATACCATAATCTCATACAGTATGCTTTTGAACAGACCTTGTTGACGATGTACATGCGTTGCTTTAATTCTTAAACAATATAAATATAAGGAAGTTAGTCCCTAGTCAACCCCTTTGAGCCTAAGAAGTAGGAGTTTTCTTTTTCAGGCAAATTGAAACCCTTAATCATAACTTGAGGCAGGGTAGTTTCTCAGTTAACTCAATTATGCATTCAATCACAAGTTGTTCCTTCATACACATCAGGTGGTATCAAAGATATCCTTCCGAATCAAAAGTCGGTGATGGTTCCCCGTAATCATTAAGTCGGGCAGTCATTACCTTTCAAAAGAAGAGCCTGCTAAGTCAAAACCTATGAAGGAGACTTAAGAAAAACTGGGGCATCCCGCTGACTGTAATCTCAAACAAGACAGTCAGGCAAAAGTCAGGGATAATAAAGTCAAAAAGAGGTCACTACAAATCCTCAACAAAAGAAAGATGTTACAAGAAAAAATGACTGCCTTCTCAAATAAACTTTCGAGTTCTGAACCATCACCAAGCATCAATGCTATAATTCCAAACTCTATTGGAACCTAAATGCATAATTAACTGGGTATATGACTGAAGGACATCATGGAGAATAAGTTGGGTACAAATAAACTTTGAGCCTTTATCCTTTGTTTCTTAAACCGTGAACCATGCCACGTTATAACCTTTCAAAGTCCTAATTGAAGCATGGGTTAGTTCGAAAGCATATTGTTACAAAAAGGTATCCTGACTCCTGTAAGGTTTACTATAAATCCTGAGTTAATATCACATTCTTACAAATTTTGTTTTACTAAAAAAATACATTTTTTTAAACTTCAAGACAGACATAAGATTTGCATTTTAATACCACTATTTGCATATGACTAAGTGTTTGATGACAGAAATTCGCATGACGAATATTAAATGAACGAAAATCCTCCTAATGGATAGAATTACTTCAGAGGATGAGTTAAAGAGAAACACACTTCCAGTAACAGGCCTTTCATGGACATAATTGGTTATAAACCAAGGGGCATGACATGTTATTTTCCAACTCATCTATGGCTGTCAAGTCAAGATTCAAAGAATATATCAAAAGCATTGAATAACCAGGGGAAGATCTCCATCTGAATCACTTAGGGCATGTTACATTGTTCATGAGTTTAAGCAAAAGCCACTATGAAAATTGAATCTTCGGTATCACCAAATTGCTCATCTATGGTTGATCAATAACTTCAAACATCGGGTGCACCAGACAAATCCCAGGGGAAAAATGGACTCATGCATACGAAGTACCACGTATGATCAAGAAAATATTTTCTGGCAGTGCTACAACACTTACTACCATGGACAGTGAAAATTCCCTGCGCCCTGTGAACGCGGGCATAGTAAAAAATACTACGCATAAAAGTGACCCGCTAGGTTGACTGACCTAGGCAAAAATAAGGGCATCGCAGCGAACCAAAAGGGTTTGGGCAAAAATTAGGGATATATATATATATATATATATATATATATATATATATATATATATATATATATATATATATATATATATATATATATAATTATACACCCGACAAGTCGAAAACCTGAGAAGATGGCTTCGATAAAAAAGGATATCCCGATGGACTGAAAATCTGAAAAGACAGTCCAGGAAAAAGTTAGGGATTAAGGCGTACGACTATGTCCCGTTATCTTATCACTTGTTTATCATTCTGATCAGCATTTACTAAATAGTTGGGATAATGTTCAAGTCATCCACAAATTCATGTAGAACAATCTCCACAGAGAAATCCCCATAAGAGATTATTCCCTCAACATAGTTCACAGGAATTTAGTACCCCAATCGAGTTTATTTCTCCAACACTGCAAAAATCCCCAACAGAATTATCTTCTCCAACAAGGTTTACTTATCCAGCAAGGTTTATTTCCCCAACAAGATTTATTTCCCCAACAAAATTCAAGTCCCCCAAGTGAGTTCATTTCTCCTACTACTGCAAATCACCGGCGAAATTCCCCTCTCCAGCAAAGGGTAGTCGAAGTTGCTATCCCTAGAGAGTTGCTACGGAATCTGAAACCAGGACATACATCATTCAACTTAGTCCCCCCCATCAGAGTAGACGTCCATATCTAAAACTTGGTCATCCAACACCTTGGAAGTATATCCATCTATTTTATCCCCAGTTAGGGTATATAAGAACTAAATCCCCAGTAGAGCGGCGAATGACCAATGTTCCTGAGCTTTATTTGCCAAGTAGAAGTCGAACATTCCCAGCAGAGTATCCTAAAATAAACTCAGTAAACCCAAATGATGAACTCCAAATCAGCAAATTAAAGAATGGGCCAGTCAAGGTGCCCATGAACATGTCCACTAATTCTCTTTCGGTCGTTTCACCCTTCCAGCCAGGTCCCTCCACTTTTGAGCATACTCTTTGAAGCCTTCATTTGAACCCATAGTCATATTATGCAACTACACGCGATTTGGTGCGAGATCAGCGTTGTATTGGTATTATTTGTAGAAGGCAGCAGCTAGATCCTCCCAGGTGTGGATATTAGTCCCCTCAAGTTGATAGAACCATTCCAACTATGTCCCAGATAAGCTTTCTTGGAAGAAGTGTACCCACAACTTCCTATCAGCGGTGTGTGGTTGAATCTTGCGGACATATGACCTTAGATGCCTCTTTGGACAGGATACCCCATCATATTTGGAAAAGACGAGGACTTTGAATTTGTGGGGAATGACCACCCCATGGATCAAGCCTAAAACTCCAAAGTCCAGACTGGGCACTTTTTGGATCTCTACAGCCTTAAGTCGGTCTTCAAACTATTTGTACTTATCATCCACCGGTGGGTATTTTTCCTCGGAATAGTCTTCGTCCTCAGTAGCTTGGTTATTTCCAACCCCATCTCTAGTACTTCTAACTTCCTCTTCTTTATTGTCTTCTTCCTCAGAAGAAGCCTCTTCTATTTGAGCTAGTCGGGAAGGCCCCTTGAACCTTCTTCCCATGTTGAGAACAATAACCCGTTTCTTCGTCTTCTTCTTGGTGACAAGGAGTGCCATCATTTCTTGCAGACCTTCAGCTAGGTTGAGGAGAGTCTCTTGGAACTGTGCATGTTGGGTTTGCAGATATTTGATGGTTTGCTCTAGAGCCATCTTATACTGAAATAAATAGTAAAAATATGAGGAAACATGTGTCAAGAAACCTGCTTATGATATGATACATGCTATGTGGATGCAATGTTTTCAAGGATCTTGCGGGGTAAACAGAAGAAAATGTTAGAAGTCGAATCTGACTGCAGTTTTGATTGAAGAACTTCACATTGTTGAATGTCCTTCTACGAGAATCAAGCTCACCATGTCGAGCGGGTCATAGTGTTTGAATCAAGACAATGTGCTTTTGTCTTTGACATCATTGGTTAGAGGAAAATAAATATCCTTTCCCCTTGTTAGATGTTGGTTCATAATAACCTGCATAAATGGCCCTTGTGATCCTTGAATTGGTCAGTGAGAATGATGTGGTATGATGTTATGATGTGTTTGCTATGCACCAAGAAAAAATGTAAGGTAGTGAAAACAAGTAGGTTTTGCAAGAAGTCCAGGTTATTGGATAATGACTACAAACAAATCCTGCAAGGAAATTAAGCTTGTTAGATAATGCAAACAAGTCACACAAGTAGCCTTAGGTTCAGGCTTGCATAGAGTTTGTAGGTAAGTACCCTCTTGAAGTTTAGTTGGTTCAACCTGTCCTAACAAAAGTAACCGGGTTCTAAGGAATCTCAATATCAGTGGTCTTTCTTCATCAGGCATTGTTTCAGCACCAGCTTCTTTATTAGCGACTGAAATATCCCAAAAGTCCAATCTCAATGAGTGTAGTATCGAGTATCAACCAATCTTCAGCTTTACACCAAAGTCGGCTACCTCACTACTTTCTAATGGCCAAGTTGTTCAACTAAGGTTCTACGGTCAGTTAGTGCTTCATGACACCACACAGCGGCCCCGTACTCCCCTTGATTCAATACAAGGGACACCGGTACCAACAAATGTTTCACACTAACATATCCATCACTTCAACCATGTCGGTATATGTCGCATAGTCCCCACAATCTATTGCTACTTACCTAATGTTCCCCAGATCCGGGTATAGGATCTTTATAAGTAATAAACCCAAGCATAACCCATAAATGTAAAGCAAGCAAGACAAACAAATAAAACAATAAAGGTGATCTAGCTCTTAAGGTAACCCCACTTTTAGTTTAGTCTCCAATAAATTCTCCAGTTCTGTGATACGGTGGGAGAACTTACTAGGTGTTTTGCATTTTATCGCAATTATTACGGATAGCAAGAGTCACAACCTAATTTTCTTTTATCCAATAAAGGAAAGGGTGAAAAGAACAGGAAATACCTTTTGATAATTCTTTTTTAGTTCGCGGGGTAGGTTATGAAAAGGGAAGGTGTTAGCACCATTTTCATCCGTAGTTATCTACGGGCTCTTAATTGCTTGATCACTTTTGAAATGCTTTTATAAATGTGTTTGTTTGAAAATATTTTGAAAACGTCTTAGTTCAGAAAACTTTGCAATGATTCTTGTATCGTTGAGAATGTATATAAAGTGTTGTTTTTGAAAATATTTATTGAAAGGAAGTGTTTGGAAAGATGTTTGAAAATGCCAATGTAAGGCTATTTTATAATGATCCTCGTATCGTTGAGAATGTATACAAAATGTTTGTTTGAAAAGTGTTTTTGAAAGTTTGAGGTGTAAGTGGTTTTTGTTGGTGAGCAAGCAATTACAAGCAATATACCTACTCAAAAGTCTTTGTTCTTTTCCTCCTCCTTTAGATAGTGCTATTTTACCATTGTTTGGTAAGGAGCCATATCATTGGATGTGAGGGACGGGCATGGGTCGTTGTATAGTCATAGAAGGAAACTTGTAAGATGTTTTAGCAGTTTTCACAAGGGACTAAAATCATTTACCTAAGGCCACATTGAAGGGTCATCGAGGTACTATGATCTTTTAATCGAGGGTCTTTGCTAAAATCATCTCACATTCGAGGGACTATGACTATTTTTTTTCGAGGCAACAAGTGTGGTTACCCTAGAGGTGAATGTGTGCAAAGTGTGTTTGATTCATGTATTTTATCTTGAACTCATGCTTATCTAATATTGGTTTTAAGTCTTGCCATACAAACCCTAATTACTAACAATAATATGGAAAGCGATAAATTGTGGAAAGTAAATATCCTACGATATTACAATACTTTTGGGGATGGGGGATACAAATTTACAATTGGGGATGACAAGTAAAAATAAACCCTAATTACTATTATAAGTCTTTGATAATTACATAAATTGTAATGCGAAATAGTAAATTGCACAAACAGTGTAAAGTGGAAGGAAATTATTTTTATGGGTTTTTTGATGGAAAAGGTTTTGTAGTTAATTTAATTACAAAAGGGATTAATTAATTAAAAATAAAACCTAAGTCTAATGATTTCAATCATTTTAGAAAATAACTTGAATGTTTTATCTAGAAAAAGTTTTTGTATAGTGTTAAGCCATCTCCAAGCAATGCAATATGTCCAAAGTAACTTTAATGATCTAAAACTACAACAAAAATGTCAAAAATTAGGAATTTTAATGCCTGAGTTGACACGGGCCGTGTCACCGGACACAGGCACCCGTGTCAGAATATGCCTAATATTCCTTGCTCATTTTTCTATCCCAGCTAAATTGACACGGGCCGTGTCGTGTGACACGGGCGCCGTGTCAGCCCCCGTCCTGCCTATTTTGCCAAGTTTCTGACCCAACTGTATTGACACGGGCTATGTCATGTGACATGGGCACCCGTGTCATCCCCTGCCCTGCTTTTTTTTGCATGTTTTCTCCCTGACACGGCCACCCGTGTCAGGGCCCCCTAAATAATTTTTTCTAGGATTTTGAATATTCGCACTTCTATGCCTCGATTTGTCATGTTTTATTCTTTTGAAAAGAAAAACGAAAGCAAATGATGTATGAATAAGGATATCACAATTTGAGTTTTTTACCTCTTTTAAGAAAAACCCAAAGTCTATTCTAGTTATTTCAGATGCAATATTATGATTGACCAGACCTCCTTGGTCCTTCTTGAAGCTATTCGAATCCCCACTTTGTGCTAAAAATGTTTGAATCTTCCCAACCAAGTCAACTTGCAAGGCACTGTTTTTGAGTTTTGAAGATGGTGATAGTGATGTTACAGAAGTTTCTCTTGGGTTTGGATAACTTCTATATGATGTATGTGAAGTATCTGGATGGTTTGTTTGGACAAAACAAGCAAGGTTTGAGAGGTTCAAAGTTTTGGACTTCAAGGTTTAAAAATGGAGGTTTTGTGGATAATTCTGTTTTTTTGAGAGTAAAGGGGTTTTGAGGGTCTGTTCATCCCTTTCTATCTTGTAAATGATCTCTCTATTTATAGACAAGAGGCTTTAAGACAAGGGTTTATCAAATTTGCAAGATCACATGTTGTGGCTAGGTTAGATTGTAAATGAAGTAAGCTTGAAGATCATAGTTCCAATGCTTTGTACTTTGCTTCATAGAGTTGTTGGATACTTTAAGCATGCTTATCTGATTTTGTATGTTGAGTGTGTGTAGAAGGAACAAGTTAGAGGTTCAAGAAGTGCTGACTTTGTGATTAAAGCTACTTTGCAAGAATGGCAATGTTAACTTTGTGCCAAAAATGGAAAAATCATTTGGATAATTCTTAAATAAAATGGACCATAACTCAAAATTTTGTGTAAACATTAAATTATGGTGAGATTTGCAAGTTAGAAGGCCTGCAAAGCAAGATTATGCAGCATAACATGTAGATTGGATTATGTGTTCTTCACCAAAATGACTTGTAATTCAAGAATGGATGCCCAACTTCATGCCTTTGAATCTCCTAGATCAAGTATGATAAATTCACGCTCTTGAATGTTTTGGAAAGCTTTAAACATTTCCTACAACTTTCATGTTGACCACTTTGGCTAAATCAAATTGGAACTTGATGAAAATTGGCTAAGAAGTTGGGACAAAAATCTGACCAAACCTGTTGAAAATTTCTCTATGTTTTTATACAAATATTTCATGACTTCATGAGCCTATATCTTCAAATATAAGCATCTTTTTCCCTCTAATACAAAGTTGTAGAATTAATCAAGATCTACAACTTTCATATTGAAAGTTTTCTTTGAATCATCTTGCATCTTGGTGAAAAAATGTCATGAAGTAATGAAATTATCAAGGTTAAAAACACTTAGAAATTTTCTAAGTATTGAAAACTTTGAATTTTTGTTGACTTTCTTGACTTTATTGATTCTTGATGATCAAGTTTGATATTTTTGAATGTCTTGATGAATTTTGATCTTTGGAATGTAATGTTGACTAAAAAGTCAAAGTTTGACTTTTTGTGTATTAGTTGAATTTTCATCAGTTGATACAAAATTTAACTATCAATCGATTGATCTTGAGAAATGATTTAAGCCATGAAATTAGGTCAACCCTAATTTGTGGTCTCAATGCTTAGGAGGTGGGCTTGTTTGATCAAACCCTTGAGAACCCTTGAGCATTTGAGACCGTTGGTGAGAAAGGTCTTAAGAAAAGAGAGGGAAATTTTTGGGGGTACAACATCCGTCTTAATAATTGGAAGTGGAATTGTGTGTCGCGAAATTGAGGGTGGCACTAAAGTAATTTCAATTTACCACTTAAATAAATACTACACCCCCAGTCTCATAAAAAGTGTCTTATTTAAGCAATGCACGATCCTGAAGAAAATGATTAGATGTGTTGATTTTAAAGGTAAAAGCTAATAAAAAGGGGTATAGTAATGGAAAATAATAATAAATGTTGATTTTAGTGCAAATGAGACACTTTTTATGAGACAGATGGAGTATGTTCTGACTTGGTGGCAATTTCCGTTCACCGCTTAATAATAATACAATTTGTGCATGTCATAAATTCATTTTTAATAATAATAATTCAATAGGAGCTCCTCATCTTACTCTGTGGTATAAAAATAATCTCAGGAGTTCCTCGTCTTAGTATGTGGTATCTAAATACTCATTGGATTTCCTCATCTTAGTCTGTGGTATCTGAATACTCAAAGACATTCTTCATCTTAGTCTGTGGTGTTTGAATACTCGCAGAAGTTCATCATCTTATTCGGTGGTATCTGAATACTCTCAAAAGGTTATCATCTTAGTATGTGTTATTTGCATACTCTTAGGAGTTCCTCATCTTAGTATGTGGTATTTGAATACTCTCAGAAGTTCCTCATCATAATCTATGGAATCTGAATACCCTCAGGAGTTCTTCATCTTAGACGATGGTATCTAAATACTCTCAAACATTCCCCATCTTAGTTTGTGGTATCTCAATACTCTTATAGGATTTCCCACTCTTAGTTTGTAGTTTGAATACTCTTGGGCATTCCTCATCTTAGTCGGACGTATTTGAATAATCTAAGTTGTTCCTCATCTTTGTTCATGGTATATGAATACTTTCACTAATTCCTCATCTTTGTCGGTGGTATTTGAATACTCTCAGGAGTTTCTCATCTTAGTCGGTGGTATCTGAATACTCTTAGAAGATCCTCATCTTAGTTAGTGTTATTTGAATACATTCGGGAGTTCCTCATCTTAGTCGGTGGTATATGAATACTCTCAGAAGTTCCCTATCTTAGTTTGTGGTATCTGTATACTCACAGTAATTCCATATCTTAGTCTGTGGTATTTGAATAACTTCAGAAGTTCCTCATCTTATTCAGCAGTCTTTGAATACTCTAAGGAGTTCCTTTTCTTAGTCGGTTGTATATGAATACTCTCAGGATTTCCTCATCTTAGTCGGTGGTATTTGAATACTCTCAGAAGTTACTCATCTTAGTCGTTAGTATCAGAATACACTTAGGAGTTCCTCATCTTAGTCGGTGTTATTAGAATACTCTCAAGAGTTCCTAATATTAGTCGGTGGTATCTGAATACTCTTAAAAGTTCCTAATATTATTCAGTGGTATCTGAATACTCTCATGAGTTCCCCATCTTAGTCAGTGGTATCTGAATACTCTTAGAAGTTCCTAATATTAGTTTGTGGTATCTCAATACTCTTCGAAGTTCCTCATCTTAGTCTGTGGTATCTGAATACTCTCAGAAGTTCTTCATGGTATTATGTGATATGTGAAAACTCTAAAGAGTTCCTCATCTTTGTATATGGTATCTGAATATTCACAGACATTCCTCATCTTAGTCCGTGGTGTCTGAACACTTGCAGAAGTCCCTAAATTTACTCAGTGGTATCTGAATACTCTAAGAAGGTCATCATCTTAGTTTGTGGTATCTGAATACTCTTAGGAGTTCCTCATCTGAGTACGTGGTATATGAATACTCTCAGAAGTTCCTCATTATAATCGATGGTATCTGAATAGCGTCAGGAGTTCTTCCTCATAGACGGTCGTATTTAAATACTCTCATAAGTTCCTCATCTTAGTCTATGGTATCTGAATACTCTTATAGGAGTTTTCCATCTTAGTTAGTAATATTTGAATACTCTTGGGCGTTGCTCATCTTAATCAGTGGTATCTGAATAATCTAAGTTGTTCGTCATCTTATTTGGTGGTATATGAAGACTTTCAGTAATTCCTCATCTTTGTCGATGTATTTGAATACTCTCAGAAGTTTCTCATCTTAAATGTTGGCATCTTAATACTCTTAGAAGATCCTCATCTTAGTTGGTGGTATCTAAATATTCTCAGAAGTTCCTCATCTTAGTCGGTGGTATCTAAATACTCTTAGAAGTTCCCCATCTTAGTCTGTGGTATCCGAATACCTTCTGAAGCTCCTCATCTTATTCGACAATCTTTAAATACTCTCAGAAGTTCTTTATCTTAGTCGATGGTATCTGAATACTCTTAGGAGTTCCTAATCTTAGTTGGTGGTATCTGAATACTCTCAAGAGTTCCTCATCTTGGTCGGTGGTATCTGAATACTCTCAAAAGTTCCTAATCTTAGTCGATGGTATCTAAATGTTCTCAGGAGTTCCTCATCTTAGTCAGTGGTATTTGAATTTTCTTAGAAGTTCCTAATCTTAGTTTGTGGTATCTGAATACTCTCTGAAGTTCCTCATCTTAGTCTGTGGTGTGTGAATACTCTCATAAGTTCCTCTTCTTAGTCGATGGTATTTGAATACTCTTAAGAGTTTCTCATCTTAGTCGGTGGTATTCAAATACTCTCAAGAGTTCCTCATCTTAGTCGGTGGTATTTGAATACTCTTAAAAGTTCCTCATCTTAGTTAGTGGTATCTGAATACTCTCAAGAGTACCTCATCTTAGTCGGTGGTATTTGAATACACTTATTGAAGTTCCTCATCTTAGTCAGGGGTATTCGAATACTCTCAAGAGTTTCTCATCTTAAGTTCCTCATCATAGTATGTGGTATATGAATACTCTAAGGACTTCCTCATATTTGTTTGTGGTATTTGAATACTCGCAGGAATTCCTCATCTTAGTCGGTGGTGTGTGAATACTTACACAAGTTCCTAATCTTACTCTTTGGTATCTGAATACTCTCAGAAGCTCCTCATCTTAGTTTATGGTATATGAATACTCTTAGGAGTTCCTCATCTTAGTATGTGGTATCTAAATACTCTCAGAAGCTCCTCATCATAATCAATGGTATCTGAATACTCTCAGGAGTTCTTCATCTTAGATGGTGGTATCTAAATACTCTCAGAAATTCCTCATTTTAGTATGTGGTATCTGAATACTCTTATTAGAGTTCCCCATCTTAGTCTGTGGTATTTGAATACACTTGGGTGTTCCTCATCTTTGTTTGTGGTATCTGAATGATATAAGGTGTTCCTCATCTTAGTCAGTGGTATATGAATACTTTCAGTAATTCTTCAACTTAGTCAGTGGTATTTGAATACGCTCAGGAGTTTCTCATCTTAGTAGATGGTATCTTAATACTCTTAGAAGATCCTCATCTTAGACGATGATATCTAAATACTCTCAAGAGTTCCTCATCTTAGTCGGTGGGGTCCAAATACTCTCACAAGTTCTCCATCTTAGTCTGTAGTATCTTTATACTCTCAGTAACTCCTCATATTAGTATGTGCTATCTGAATACCTTCAGAAGCTCCTCGTGTTATTCGATGGTCTTTAAATACTCTCAGGAGTTCCTTATCTTAGTCGGTGGTATCTAAATACTTTTAGGATTTCCTCATCTTAGTTGGTGGTATTTAAATACTCTCAGGAATTCCTTATCTTAGTCGTTAGAAGCTATTTACACCCAGGAGTTCCTCATCTTGGTCGGTGGTATCTGAATACCTTCAAGAGTTCCTCATCTTAGTTAGTGGTATCTGAATACTCTCAGAAGTTCCTAATCTTAGTCGGTGGTATATGAATATGCTCAGGAGTTCCTCATCTTAGTCAGTGGTATCTGAGTACTCTTAGAAGTTCCTTATCTTAGTGTGTGGTATCTGAATACTCTATGAAGTTCCTCATCTTAGTATGCGGTATCTGAATACTATCAGAAGTTCCACATCTTAGTCGATGGTATCTGAATACTCTTAAGAGTTCTCCATCTTAGTCGGTGGTATTCGGATACTCTAAGGAGTTCCTAATCTTAGTCAGTGGTATTTATATACTCTTAAAACTTCCTCATCTTAGTCAGTGGTATCTGAATACTTTCAGGAGTTACTCATTTTAGTTGGTGGTATTTGAATACTCTTTTAGAAGTTACTCATCTTAGTCGGTGGCATTAGAATACTCTCAAGAGTTTCTCATCTTAGTCGACGGTATCTAAATACTCTTAAAAGTTCCTCATCATATTATGTGATATATGAATACTCTAAGGAGTTCCTCATATTTGTTTGTGGTATCTGAATACTCGTAGACATTCTTCATCTTAGTCGATGGTGTATGAATACTCACAGAAGTTCCTAATCTTACTTAGTGGTATCTGGATACTCTCAGAAGTTCCCCATCTTAGTATGTGGTATCTGAATACTTTTAGGAGTTCCTCATCTGAGTATGTGGTAGCTGAATACTCTCAGAAGTTCCTCATCATAATTGATGGTATCTGAATACTCTCAGAAGTTCTTTATCTTAGACGGTGGTATCTAAATACTCTCATAAGTTCCTCATCTTAGTCTGTTATATTTGAATACTCTTATAGGAGTTTCCCATTAGTCTATAATATTTAAATACTCTTGGGAGTTCCTCATCTTAATCAGTGGTATCTAAATAATCTTAGTTGTTCCTCATCTCAGTCGGTGGTATATGAATACTTTCAGTAATTCCTCATCTTTTTTCGGTGGTATTTGAATACTCTCAAGAGTTTCTCTTCTTAAACAGTTGTATTTGAATACTCTTAGAAGATCCTTATCTTAATTGATCGTATCTGAATACTCTCAGAAGTTACTCATCTTAGTCGAGGTTATTTGAATACTCTTAGAAGTTCCTGATCTTAGTTTGTGGTATCTGTATACTCTCAGTAATTCTTCATCTTAGTTTGTGGTATCTGAATACCTTCTGAAGCTCCTCGTCTTATTCGGTAGTCTTTGAATACTCTCAGGACTTCCTTATCTTAGTTGGTGGTATCTGAATACTATTAGGATTTCCTCATCTTAGTCGGTGGTATTTGAATACTCTCAGAAGTTCCTCATTTTAGTTGTTAGTATCAGAATACACTTAGGAGTTCCTCATCTTAGTCAGTGGCATCTGAATACTCTCAAGAGTTCCTCATATGGGTTGGTGGTATCTGAATACTCTTAGAAGTTCCTAATATTAGTCGGTGGTATCTAAATATTCTCAGGAGATCCTCATCTTAGCCAGTCGTATTTGAATACTCTTAGAAATTACTCATCTAAGTTTGTAGTATCTGAGTACTCTCTGAAGTTCCTCGTCTTAGTCTGTGGTATATGAATACTCTAATAAGTTCCTCATCTTATTCGATGGTATCTGAATACTCTTAAGAGTTCCTCATCTTATTTGATGGTATCTGAATACTCTTAAGAGTTCCTCATCTTAGTAAGTGGTATTCGAATAATCTCAGAAGGTCCCCATCTTAGTCAGTGGTATTTGAATACTCTTAAAAGATCCTCATCTTAGTCGGTGGTATCTGAATACTCTCTGAAGTTCCTCATCTTAGTCAGTGGTATTTGAATACACTTATAGAAGTTCCGCTTCTTAGTCCGTGGTATTCGTTTACTCTTAGGAATTTCTCATCTTAGTTGGTGCTATCTAAATACTCTAAGAAGTTCCTAATCATAGTATGTAGTATGTGAATACTCCTAGGAGTTCCTCATCTTTGTTTATGGTATCTAAATACTCGCAGGCATTCCTCTTCTTAAGCGGTGGTGTCTGAATACTCGCAGAAGTTCCTAATATTACTCGATGGTATCTCAATACTCTTAGAAGTTCCTCATCTTAGTGTGTGGTATCTGAATACCCTTAGGAGTTCCTCATCTTAGTATGTGGTCTCTAAATACTCTCAGAAGCTCCTCATTATAATCGATGGTATCTGAATACTCTCAAGAGTTCTTCATCTTAGACGGTGGTATTCAAATACTCTTAGATGTTCCTCATCTTAGTTTGTGGTATCTGAGTACTCTTATAGGAGTTCCCCATCTTAGTATGTGGTATTTTAATACACTTGGACGTTCCTTATCTTAGTCGGTGGTATCTGAATAATATAAGGTGTTCCTTATCTTGGTAGGTTGTATACGAATACTTTCAGTAAATCCTCAACATAGTCAGTGGTATTTGAATACTCTCAGGAGTTTCTCATCTTAGTTGGTGGTATTTGAATACTCTTAGAAGATCCTCATCTTAGTCGGTGGTATCTGAATATTCTCAAGAGTTCCTCATCTTAGTCGGTGGTATCCATATACTCTCAGAAGTTCTCCATCTTACTTTGTGATATCTTTATACTCTCAATAATTCCTCATCTTAGTATGTGGTATATGAATACCTTCAGAAGCTCCTCGTGTTATTCGATGGTGTTTGAATACTCTCAGGAGTTCGTTATCTTAGTCAGTGGTATATGAATACTCTTAGGATTTCCTCATCTTAGTCAGTGGTATTTGAATACTCTCAGGAGTTCCTTATCTTAGTCGTTAGTATCTAAATACACTTAGGAGTTCCTTATCTTAGTGAGTGGTATCTGAATACTCTCAAGAGTTCCTCATCTTAGCCAGTGGTATTTGATTACTCTCAGAAGTTCCTAATCTTAGTCGGTGGTATCTGAATACTATCAGGAGTTCCTCATCTTAATCGGTGGTATTTGAATATTCTTAGAAGTTCCTCATCTTAGCATGTGGTATCTGAATACTCTTTAATTTTACTCATCTTAGTATGTGGTATCTGAGTACTATCAGAAGTTCCTCATCTTAGTCGATGGTATCTGAATACTCTTAAGAGTTCCTCATCTTAGTCGGTGGTATTCGAGTACTCTCAGGAGTGACTCATCTTAGTCCGTGGTATTTGTATACTCCTAAAAGTTCCTCATCTTAGTTGGCAATATCTGAATACTCTCAAGAGTTCCTCATCTTAGTCGGTGGTATGTGAAAACTCTCAGAAAATCCTAATCTTAATCGGTGGTATCTGAATACTCTTAGGAGTTCCTCTTCTTCGTCACTGGTATCTGAATACTCTTAGAAGTTCCTCATCTTAGCTTATGGTATCTAAATACTCTATTAATTTCCTCATCTTAGTCTGTGGTATCTGAATACTATCAGAAGTTCCTCATCTTAGTCGACGGTATTTGAATACTCTTAAGAGTTCTCCATTTTAGTCGGTGGTATTCGGATACTCTAAGGAGTTCCTCATCTTAGTCAGTGGTATTTGTATACTCTTAAAAGTTCCTCATCTTAGTCAGTGGTAGTTGAATACTCTCAAGAGTTCCTCATCTTAGTTGGTGGTATTTGAATACTCTTATAGAAGTTCCTCATCTTAGTCAGTGGTATTTAAATACTCTCAGGAGTTTCTCATCTTAGTTGGTGGTATCTGAATACTCTCAGAAGTTCCTCATCTTATTATGTGGTGTATGAATACTCTAAGGAGTTCCTTATCTTAGTCTGTGGTATCTAAATACTCTCAAAAGTTCCTTATCTTAGTTAGTGATATCTGAATACACTCAAGAGTCCCTCATCTTAGTTTGTGGTATTGGAATACTCTCATAGGAGTTTATTATCTTGGTCGTTGGTCTCTGAATACTCTCAAGGGTTCCTCATCTTAGTCGGTGGTATCTGAATACTCATTGACGTTCCTCATCTTGGTCTGAGGTATCAGAATACTCTCAGGAGTTCCTCATCTTAGTCTAGGGTATTTGAATACTCTCAAAAGTTCCTCAGCTTAGTTTGTGGTATCTAAATACTATCAGGAGTTCCTTATATTATTCTATGGTATTTGAATACTCTTAGAAGTTCCTCAACTTAGTTTGTGATATCTGAATACTTTCAGGAGTTTCCTTATCTTATTCGATGGTATTTGAATACTCTAAGAAGTTCCTCTTCTTAGTTTGTGGTAACTGAATACTCTCACGGAAGTTCCTTACTTTAGTCTGTTGTATCTGAATTTTCTCAAGAGTTCCACATCTTAGTTTGTGGTATTTGAATACTCTCACAGGAGTTTCTCATTTTAGTCTGTGATATCTGAATAATCTCATAGGAGTTCTTCATCATAGTCTGTGGCATGTGAATACTCTCACACGAGTTCCTCATCTTAGTATGTGGTATCTAAATGCTCATTGGAGTTCCTTATCTTATTCAGTGGTATTTGAATACTAAAATGAGTTCCTCGTCTTATTTTGTTGTATCTGAATACTCATACAAGTTTCTCATCTTAAAAATTTCAGAAATTAATTTATACAATTTAATATTGAAATTATAAGTATATGTAAATTATGAAATATTTAATAAATTAATTTCTATAATAATGATAATGAAAAATTATAAGTATAAGTAAATTCTAAAGTAATATTTAGAAAATCACAATTAAGTAGTCAATATTTCCAAGTCATTATAAATATTTTTTTAATTCTAATCATCATGCCACGTTTGCAAAAATGAAGGGGGACCAAAGTAATCCCGAGTGAGATAAAGTTTAAGGACCAGAAACCCAAGTTTTAAAATGGGGGGATTAAAACTAAAAAATTTTGAAAATAAGGGGACCAAAAGTGCATTTAAACCTAAATTAATATTTTATCAAAAATTATTTAAATTTATTTTATCATTTAATATTATCTTTTAATTCATATAGATACTTTTTTAATAAATGATCAAATTAAAATATATTATAACATAATCAAATTAATTAATTATGAAAATTGTGAAACATGTTGTAACATAAACAAAGCTGTCAACCATGATTTTTTAAAGAAATTATTGAATTAAAATGTATTGTAACATTAACAAATTAATTAATTATGAAAATTGTGAAACATGATATAACATAAATAAAGTTGCCAACCATAAACAAATTAATTAAATGAAACATGTTGCAATGTAAGCAAATTGAAAATACAACAATGCAAGGAGTGTTATTGTGTGTGTGTTGTATCCCAAAATTTTCCTTCTCTTTCCTCAAGACATTTCTCACAAGATCTTCATTGGCTCAAGCTTGCACAAGCATTGAATAGGTCAAACCACCTTCTAAACACGGATGCCTCAAATTAGGGTTTTGATTTTCACAAGGACAACTGGACTAATAATGCCTCAAATTACTTTCATGGATCATTATAGACCTCCAAGAATACTCATGCCAAGTTTCAAGTCTTGTATCACAAAATACTCAATCAATTGCTCAGATGACTGAAAATAAACTATATTGGGTAAAAAGTAAATTGTGGTCAACCTACAGTCAAACTTCATGATTTTTGGCCAACATCAACATTTTAAGGTCCTATTCATCATTTGATCAAGTATTGATCAAAATTCCTAAAGAAAAGCACTCAAGGGCAAAATGGTCAAAGTTAGGGTTTTGACTATAATTGACTGACCATTGACTTTTTGACCTAATACATGATCCAATGGCTTGAAGCACAATATCAAAGATTCAAATAAAACATGTTGACCTAATCTCATGGCTCAAATCATCTTTCAAAAACAATGGATTGATAGTTGAATTTTTGGTCAACTGATGAAAAGTCAACTGATACACCAAAAGTCAATCTTTGATTTTTTGGATAAAATTTGAGTTTCAAAGATCACAATTCATCAAGAAATTCAAAATATGAAGCTTGATCATCAAGAAATCAAGAAATTCAAAAGTCAATTTGAAAAGTCAATCTTTTCAAGACTTAGAAATTTTTCTAAGTGTTTTTGTACATGATAATTTCACTATTTCATGCCATTTTTTCATCAAGATGCTAGATGATTCAAAGGAAACTTTCAACATGAAAGTTGTAGATCTTAATGATATCTACAACTTTGTATTATAGGGCTCATATACAAAATATGCTTAGATTTTGAGTTATAAGCCCATGAAGTCGTGCACTTTTTCTTAAACACTTAGAGAAATTTTCAACTAGTTAGGGCAGATTTTTGACCTAACTTCTTGGCCAATTTTCACCAAGATCCAAGATGATTTTGTCAAAATGTTCAAAATTAAGGTTGTATATAATGTTTCAAGCTTTCTAAAATGTCTAAGAACTTGAAGAGATCATTTTTGAGCTAAGAGAATCAAAGAAGAGAAGTTGGGCTTCTAATCTTGCATTATAGGCCATTTTTGTGATGAATTCACAACTAAAACTCCAACCAAAGCTACAAGATCTTTCTTTTTAGGATATGTTCTCTCCAAATCTATGCATAATCAAGAAATTACATAAACCCTAAGTGTATTACACAAATATTTGAAGCTTTGTCCAAGTCTTGATACCATTTATGGTTAGAAATGCAAAAGCAACATTTCCATTTGCATAAAGCTTCACTTTTCTAACCACTCTCTTCTTTCAAGCTTGAAATTTGTTCTAAAGATCACAAAAAATCTCTCAACATTAGAAGAAATCCACAAAACCTATGAAGCATGGCTAAGTTCCTTGATTCACTCTTTTCTTCATCATGAAGCAACTTGTCTGTATGAATTTGAAAAATGCATAACATGTGATTATGCTCATCTCAAGTCCTCAAACCTTTTCTCTATAAATAGAGGCATCATTTGCAAGCTAACCCACGAGTTCAAGATCCCTAAAACTCACTTAAACTCCCTAGAACTCAAAGCTGCATACAAGCCTCCATAACTTGACATTTTTGGCCAATAACTTCATTCTCATAATCCACTTATGCGTTTTCCCTCTAAAGCATTCTCAAAGCTTCTATAAATCAAATATAATCCATCCTAACACCTGTTACAGTTCTGTAACTCCATTTTCATCTTCTTCCAAACTCAAAACCAGAGGCCTGCACATTGACTTCTACAAGGAGTTTCAGCCACTCTCAACTCAAGCTAAGCATTGCATTAGCTTCCTAGAGGTCCAAGGAAGCTAACCAGATCATTGCAGCACCTTGAAGCAAGCTCAAGCTAAAAACATAAATTCCATTTTAAAGGTGAGTTTTTTGACTTTTGAACTCATCATATACGCATCAGTTAGTTTTCATTTTCAAAGATAAAATGCAGACATCATAGCCCTGAAATTGACCATGTCATTAGAATTCATTTATATTGCTTGAGTAGAGAGAATTTTGAAGATGAACTTTCTAAAAAACTTAGGTTTTTATTTGGTACCAGTAAAATTCTCATTCATCTTTGATTTATAGCTCATGAACTTTATATGGTTGAATTCGTATTGAAAAATGGAGCAAGTTTCATGTTTAAATTTTCTAATTTGGTTGAGAAATGAGGAAGTTACAAATTCAAAAATGGTGATGAAGAGGCTGCCGCGAGGTTGAAGATAAAGTCAAATTCAGAACTGGGTTTATTTTAAATTTATTGATTGTTGTTCTAATACCGGATGTACATGCCACCCCAATTGTAGCAAGCGCGTGCGTAAGACAATATTATAGGAGGTCTTGGGTTCGATCCCCAGCGAGACCTTTTGCCTTTTTCATATTTTCCATTTTCCTTTTTTTTTTGTTTGGCAGCGCATTGAACTTCTCTCTGTTGGACCTTGCTTCATTTTTCTAACCATCACCCCCTGACTGCTTAGTAACACGCAGCCCACTTTTATTTATTTTATTTTGTATTTACTTTTGATTACAAAAAAGGCTTTGGGCCTAGTAAATTGTCTCAACTTTTAAACCACCCATTTTCTTTTAAAACCCCCCAGACTTCTAATTTCATTTTTATTTTATTTTTCTTCTTCTTTATTTTATTTTATGTTCTTATTATTATATTTGATCAAAAATACCAAAAATATATTTTATTAAATAATTAGACCAAATATTTTATTTATTTATATTTTCTATTTCATTTCTTTTAAACAAAAACCCTAAAAGATATCTCCATTCTTATAATAATTGAATTAATTTAGACTTAGGTTTTAACTTTCTCTTAATTAAATTAATTTAATTTAGACATTAGAATTATTATTTTCTTTCTTTTTTTAATTAATTAGGTTAAACCTTTTTCATACCCAAAAACCCATAAAAAACAATTTTCTTTTCTTTCACATTATCTTTATATTCTTGTACATTCTACTATTCAATATGGTTGTAATAGTAATTAGGTTTTAATTGCTTTTTATCCCCCATTTGTAATTTATATCCTCATCCCCTAAAGTGATGTAATAGCGTAGGACTTTTAAATTTCCGCAATTTATCACTTTTAATATTATTGCTAGTAATTAGAGTTTGTATGGCAAGATTTAAAATCAACAAGTAGACAACCCTAAAATCAAGACAATGCATGAAATTAATACACTTTGCACACTTGCAGCTCTAGGGTTAACCCACACTTTTTGCCTCGAATAAAAACAATCACGTCCCTCGAACGTGGGATGTTTTAGCAAAAGACCCTGGATTAAAAGATCGTAGTCTCTCGATAACCCTTCGATGTTGCCTTCGGTAAACGATCTTAGACCCTTACAACAATTGCTAAAAACATCTTACAAGTTGCCTTTTATGACTGTACGATGACCCATGCTTGTCCCTCAGATCCAATGATATGCCTCTCTACCAACCAATGGTAAAGTAACACTATCTAAAGGAGGAGGAAAAGAATAAAGACTTTTTGAGTAGGTAGAATGCTCGTAATTGCTTGCTCACAAATAAAACCATTTCCACACCTCACACTTTCAAAAACAAACATCTTTCCAAACATTCCCTTTCAATAAATATTTTCAAAACCAACACTTTGTATACATTCGCAGCGATACGAAAATCATTGCAAAGTTTGCCGAACTAAGGCGTTTTCAAAATATTTCTAAAATAAACATTTTGTATAAATTCTCAACAATACTAGAATCATTACAAAATCACCACTTTCAAAACATCTTCAAAACATCTCCAAAACATCTTTCAACTTACACAAAGCACAAAGCATTTCAAAGTGATATAGCAGCTAAGAGCCCGTAGATAACTACAGGTGAAAAGGGTGCTAACACCTTACCTTTTCATAACCTACCCCCCGAACTCAAGAAAATTCTCAAAAGGTCTTTCCTGTTCTTTTCACCCTTTCCTTTATTGGATAAAAGAAAAGACGACGGTGACTCTTGCTATCAGCAACAATTGCGATAAAACACAAAACACTAAGTCAGTTCTCCCACCGTATAACAGAACTAGCGACTCTGCTGGGGATTTTTTTTAAAAGTGGGGTTACCTTAGATACTAGATCACATTTAAATGCTTTCATTGTTTGACTTGCTTACTTTACTCTTAAACGGGTGTTTGGGTTTTGTATAGATCCCCTACCCGAATCTGGGGGCATTATTAGGTAAGTAGCAATAGATTGTGGAGACTGTACAGTGTAGACCAATATGGTTGAAACAATGGCTACGTTAGTGTGACACATTTTTTGGTACAAGTATCCCTTGTGTTGAATCGAGGAGAATACAGGGCCGCTGTATGGTGTCATGAAGCACTAACTGACCATAGAACCTTTAGTTGAACAACTTGGCTATTAGGAAGTAATGAGATATCCGACTTTGGTGCAAAGTTGAAGATTGGTTGATACTCGATGCTACACTCATTGAGACCGGACTTTCGGGATATTTTGGCCGCAAGAAAAGATTGATTGTACTAAAACATTGCCCCATGAAGAAAGATCAGTGATATTGAGAATCCCTATAACCTGGTTACTTTCTAGGACAGATTGAACCAACTAAGCTTCAAGAGGGTACTTACCTATCAAACCCATGCAAGCCTAAACCTAAGGTCCTTGTGTGCTATGTTTGTGATTAGTTGTTCATGACATCATAAACATCATAACATCATAATCATTCTCACTAACCATTTCAAGGATTTAGGAATTTAGCTTTGTTCTATTTTGTAGGACATGGCTTCCATTTGTAGAAATACCATCCGAGTCAACTTCGTGAAAGTGCCTCCTCAACTTCAAGAGTTAGCATCAAGGGTGCCTAAAGATTCTCCCTTCAACAATAAATATGGTCAACTTATCAACTTGGATACCTCAATCTTTCAAGAAGAAATGATGTGTATGCTTTTTCAGTTCTTTGATCCTATGCATCATTGCTTCACATTCCCCGACTACCAATTGGTGCCTACATTGGAAGAATTCTCTCAACTGCTATGAGTGCCTGTACTTGATCAAATACCATTCAGTGATGTAGAGGAAACTCCAAAGCTTGAAGTTATTGCCAAAGCCTTACATTTAAAGAGATCCGGCATTGTGGAAAATTGGGAAACAAGGAGTGAAGTTAAGGGTTTTCTAGCCAAGTTCCTGTTGGAGAAGGCTCGATTGTTTTGGGAAGATATGGATTTCCAAGCTTTTGAAGATGTCTTGGCCCTTCTAGTCTATGGTTTGGTTCTATTCCCCAATCCGGACCAACTCATAGATGAGAATACCGTCAAGATTTTTCTCTCTTGTAATCCCGTGCCTACGCTACTTGGAGATATCCTACATTGTTTTCACACTCGCACCATGAAGAAGAGAGATAATCTTTTGTGTTGTATTCCATTGTTGTCTAGGTGGTTTATTTATCACAACCTCGATCAACATTAAAGAATGAAGAAGGCTTGACATAGTCTCAAAGGATAATGTCGCTCCCACACTCGGATATTCATTGGTGTTCCCGATCTTTGGAGGATATTACCATCATTGACCGTTGTTGGGGGCTCCATAATGTTCCACTCTTGGGAATTAGGGGAGGTATTACCTATAACCCTTCTCTTGCATTATGACAATTTAGGTATGCGCGAAGAGACGGTCCCCATGATGCGCTTATCCAAGGCTTAGTATTCGATTATGAAGATGACATCCAAGGCTATCGTCAAAGGTTCGTACGAGCTTGGAGAATGATAAACAAGGTGGATAGCAAGACTTTGGGGTAAAAAAATTCCATCCCTCTTGAACCTTACCTCAAGTGGGTACAAATTTGTGCTCAAAGCCTCATGATGCCTTACCCAGCCATCCTACCTGTAATCATGGAGCCCGTTGCAAAGGGAGACACCCCTTACACTCTTCTTCACCCTGACATACCTACCGACTTCAAGGAATTGCAAAAATTGTGGATTCAACTCAAAGGGGAACGAGACACCTTTGAAGCACAATTCTACACAAACGAGAAGAAGGTTTTGGAGCTCACGAAGCAACTTCATGAAGAGCGAAGTTTGAATGCCTACATTGAACTAAAGAGGATGCACCCATGGAAAGCTTGAGTCCTTTTTGTTTTAGGAATTTATTTTGTATCATTTTGAAACCTTTTTGTTTCTTCCATTGTAAGCCCGAGAGGCATTTCTAATTCCTGAATTTATTATTGCAATTAATTTTTTGTTGTCTTCTCTTTGTCTAACAAATTTAAATTTCTTAAACTCCTTGAAAGCATTGCATTAGCATAACATGCATCATATCATAAGCAGGTTTTCCGACACCGATTTCCTCATCCTTTTACTATTTATTTCAGTATAAGATGGATCTCGAGAAAATTGTCAAGGACTTGCAGACTCAACACTCTCAAATCCAAGAGACTCTGCTCAATTTATCAAAGGGGCAACAAGAAATGATGACTCTTCTTGTTACGAAGAAGAAGACAAAGAAGAAAGCTATAATTAACATGGGGAAGAGGTTTAAAGGGCCCTCCAGACAATACAAAGTTAAAGTGGTTTCCTCCGAAGAGGATGAAAATTAAGATGAAGATGCTACGAGCACCCATGCTGGGGGTGGAAACAATCAAATCTCTAAAGACGAGGATGTTAGAACATAGTTTGATTCTACAACCCTTAATTAGAGTTTTGATGATAAAAAACACAAAGAACAAATATTCACTTTAAATTTGTGTTATTTTGTATGCAGAAGTTCTGACTGAAACAACATAAAAAAATTAAGCTACAGAAGCTTTCAAGCTGAGGTAATCAGAATCTGCACTGAAGAATGATGAACAGAACCTGCACTGAAGTGAAGAATACTCTGATTCTGAATAGAAGTATAATATATCATCAGATCCTCACATCTCCGAGTCATCAATGTTCTGAAGCAATTGCAGCATACAAGATTCTAAGCTCTGAAGCATTACTTTTCAATTAAGACAACATCATATGCAACAACTTCATTCAGACAAGAATCTTCTCAATATGGAAATAAATTTGAATATCCATTATTACGCTTTATATTGGACAAGATTTCCACGCCTATATAAACAAGCTTAGAGGATAAATCGTTTATGATTTTGACACACTACTGAAAATACCTCTCAAACATTGCAATCTTACATATTCATATAAACGCTCAAATTGTGTAAAATATCACAGTAGTGATATAGTTTTTGTAAGGAAAAACAATACTACACAGTATATTCTTTTATTGTGATTAAGCTAGTTTTCCTTGAGATAAACCGGGTTGTGGTTGTACTCAAGAAGACTTTGGCAGTTGTCAAAGTTGTGTTGTAATCAGTTTTTGATTAGTGAATTAAGTCCTCGTTGGAGAGAGGCGAAATCACCTTGCCGGGTGGAATGGAGTAGTTTGAGATCAAACGAACAAGGATAAAAATATCGTGTCTACTATGCTTTTGATTTTAAGTTTCAATTCAACCCCCCCCCCCCCTCTTGTGTTTTTCACTTCTTCAATTGGCATCAGAGCGCCTGGTTCCGAGTTCATACACTTAACCATGTCAGTACAAGATCCAAGCTTTAGAAAAACACTATGGTGGGACCAAGCCAAAACATCAGCAATGACTATCATGAGGACAAGGACAGAATCAGCGGCCAACCTCCAGTCTTTGATGGAGAAAATTTTAACTACTGGAAAGACAAAATTGAGAGCTTCTTTCTGGCTCATGATGTTGATCTATGGGACATGGTAATTGATGGATACACACATCAAGTGGATGAAAGTGGTCAGAAGATAGACAGAAAAAGGATGTCTGACCAGCAAAAACGTGATTTCAGAAACCATCATAAAGCCAGAACAATAATTCTCAGTGTTATCTCATACTCAGAATATGAGAAAATATCAAACAGAGAGACAACCAAAAAGATGTTTGACTCTCTGAGAATGACGCATGAAGGCAACATACAATTCAAAGAAACCAAGGCCCTTGCGCTTATTCAGAAATATGAAGCATTCAAGATGGAAGACAGTGAATCCATAGAAGCAATGTTCTCAAGATTTCAGATTCTTGTTGCTGGGCTGAAAGTTCTTGACAAAGGATATTCTACTGTCGATCACGTAAAGAAGATCATCAGAAGTCTACCCAAGCAATGGAGGCCAATGGTCACTGCACTTAAGCTGGCTAAAGATCTCAACAAGATATATCTGGAGGAACTTGTCAGCTCTCTCAGAAGTCATGAGATAGAGCTAGAAGAAGATGAGCCTCAAAATCAAGGTAAGCCTCTAGCATTAAAATCTAACAAAAAATATGATTCTAAGGTTTTGCAGGCTATGGGAGAAACCTCTGATGGATCCTCATCAAAAGAAGATGAATTGTCTCTTCTCTCCAGAAGGGTCAATCAACTATAGAAGCAGAGACAAAGAAAATTCAGAAACCCGAGAAGATCAGAGAATCAAAATGAATCCTCCTCCAGATACAGAAAGTCTGAGTCCTCCTCTGGACACAGAAGATCTGAAGCTTCTTTGGGACACAAAAAGTCAAATAACAAAGACATCATCTGCTATGAGTGCAATGAACAAGGGCACTACAAAAGTGATTGTCCAAGGCTTCAGAAGGAGAAGCCCAAAAAGAAGTTATTCAAAGAGAAGAAGAAAAGCCTCATGGCAACATGGGATGATTCAAACACTTCTGATGCTGACTCAGAGTCAGATGATGAAAGAGCCAACATAGCTCTCATGGCAAATGTGTCAGAAGACAACGAAGCTTCTGGGTCAGACTCAGAATCAGACACAAAAGAGGTATTCCCTGATTTCACTGTTAATTTTACTAAGGCTGAACTTGCAGAAAGTATGAATGAAATTCTAGAAAGATATCAGCAGATCAGAGTCAAATTCAAGAACCTGAAAAGGGAACTTATCTTTGACTCTGAAAGAACTGAGAGTCTTAGATTAGAGAATTCTGAGTTAAAAGAAAAGATTTTAAAATTAGAAAATGATTTACAAAACTCTCAGAAAGAAATAATCTCAGAGACTCCCAGTAATGCTGATAAGATCATCAAAGAGTATGATCGCAGCTTTCAGAAGTTTCTGGCTAAAAACATCGATAGAAGCAAGATGGCTTCAATGATCTATGGAGTTAGCAGGAATGGAAGAAAAGGAATAGGATACCAAGGTAAGGTATCTCCACCTAAGAAAGTCATGGACCTTGTTATAAAATGCACACCACTAAAATCACACTTCACATATGGGCACACACATGAACTAAAATACACTAGTAATGATTACTCTGTCAAACCAAAATTCAAACAGAATTTTGGTAAAACTAACAAACCAGGACCCAAAAAGATATGGGTACCTAAGGATGAAATTATATATGTAGAAGATATCTTTAGCAGCAAGGCTAAAACACCAGTCATGGTACCTGGACACTGGATGCTCTCGACACATGACGGGAATAAAGCGTATGTTCCAAAGCCTGGAACTTAAACCTGGAGGCTACGTGGGCTTTGGAGGCAACCAAAGAGGGAAGATCATTGGCTCTAGAACAATAGGTAATGGTAATCTTCCTTCTATCAATAATGTTCTTTTAGTTGATGGATTAATGCACAACCTGTTATCCATAAGTCAATTAAGTGATAACGGTTATGATATAATCTTTAATCAAAATTCATGCAAAGCTGTTAGTCAGAAAGATGGAACTATCCTTTTTAATGGAAAGAGGAAAAACAACATTTATAAGATAAAACTTTATGAACTAAAAAGTCAGAATGTAAAATGTCTTCTCTCTGTTAACAATGAGCAATGGGCCTGGCACAAAAGATTGGGGCATGTTAGTATGAGAAGAATATCTCAGATTAATAAACTCAATCTGGTCAGAGGACTTCCTAATCTGAAGTTCAGCTCAGATGCTCTGTGTGAAGCATGTCAGAAAGGAAAATTTGCAAAACCTGCTTTTAAATATAAAAATGTTGTTTCCACCTCTAAGCCATTAGAACTTCTGCACATAGACTTATTTGGACCAGTAAAAACTGTGTCTATTAGTGGCAAGAAGTATGGGTTAGTGATCATAGATGACTATAGCAGATGGAGATGGGTAAAGTTCTTAAGACACAAGGACGAGTCACATTCTGTGTTCGTTGCATTCTGTAACCAAGTTTAGAATGAAAAGGATCTTAGAATTTTCAAAGTCAGAAGTGATCATGGGGGAGAATTTGAAAATAAAAAATTTGAAACATTTTTTAATGAAAAAGGCATCTTGCATGAATTCTCTTATCCTAGAACTTCCCAATAAAATGGAGTTGTAGAATGAAAGAACAGAACATTACAAGAAATGGCCAGAACCATGATCAATGAGACTAACATTGCTAAGATCTTCTGGGAAGAAGCAATTAACACGGCGTGTTACATTCAGAATAGAATCTCTATAAGACCTATTCTGGAAAAGACTCCATATGAATTGTGGAAGAACAAACAGCCCAACATTTCTTATTTCCATCCTTTTGGATGCACTTGTTTTATTCTGAATACTAAAGATCATCTAAATAAGTTTGACTCTAAAGCACAAAAGTGTATTATGTTAGGATACTCTGAATGCTCAAGAGGGTACAAAGTATACAATACAGAAACACAGATTGTTGAAGAGTCAATCAGTGTTAGATTTGATGATAAGCTTGACCCTCAAAAGTCAAAGAAGAATGGATCTCTTGCATATATAGAAGTTGAATTCACAAATACTGAAGACAACTCATCAGAAGTTACCAACAGAGACGCTCCAACAACTTCAGAAAGAAATGTTACAAGTGATCCAGTACCTTATGTTGATCATCTCCAGAAAAGGTTATCCAGAAGCAGCACAGCTCACCCAGAAGATAAGATCCTGTGAAAGAAGGATGATCCAATCAGAACAAGATCAACATTCAGAAACTCTGAAGAATCCCTCATGGGACTGGTCTCACTGATTGAACTAACAAAAATTGATGAAGCTCTTCTGGACAATGACTGGATTCTGGCAATGCAGGAGGAATTAAACCAGTTCACCAGAAATGACGTATGGGATCTGGTTCCCAAACCAAAAGGATTCAACGTCATTGGAACAAAGTGGGTGTTCAAAAACAAACTGAATGAGCAAGGAGAAGTCATCAGAAACAAAGCACGATTGGTGGCACAAGGTTATAGTCAGCAAGAGGGGATAGACTATACAGAAACCTTTGCTCCAGTCGCCAGGTTAAAATCTATCATACTCTTAATCTCCTTTACTGTCAATAATAGCACCACTCTGTATCAGATGGATGTCAAAAATGAATTCTTAAATGGTTACATAGATGAAGAGGTATATGTGCACCAACCCCCCAGGTTTGAAATTTCCAAACACTCAGAATATGTTTTCAAACTAAAGAAGTCACTCTATGGTCTGAAACAAGCTCCCAGAGCTTGGTATGAAAGACTAAGTAACTTCCTGTTAGAAAAGGAATTCACCAGAGGGAAAGTGGACATAACCTTGTTCTGTAAGACATTTAAGAATGATATTTTAGTTTGTCAGATTTACGTAGATGATATCATTTTTGGATCCATTAAACCTTCTCTTGGAAGAGAATTTTCTAAGTGCATGCAGGCAGAGTTTTAGATGAGCTTAATGGGGGAACTCAAATTCTTTCTGGGTATTCAGATAAACAAAACTCTAGAAGGAACTTACATTCATCAGAGAAAATATGTCAGAGAACTTATGAAGAAATTTGACCTCTCAGAATGTAAGCCCTCAAAGACTCCAATGCATCCCACGTGCATTCTGGAAAAGGAAGAGGTAAGTAAAAAGGTAGAACAGAAAATCTACAGAGGTATGATTGGATCTCTCCTTTATCTAACGACTTCAAGGCCTGATATTTTATTCAATGTTTGCTTATGTGCTAGATTCCAATCAGATCCTAGAGAATCTCACTTAACAGCAGTTAAGCGAATTTTCAAGTATCTGAAAGGTACTACTAATCTGGGTTTGTTTTATAGAAAATCTAATGAATACAACTTAGTAGGATACTGTGATGCTGACTTTGCTGGAGACAGAGTAAAGCGTAAAAGCACTTCTGGAAGCTGCCAGTTTCTGGGAGACAACCTGATCTCATGGACAAGCAAGAGACAGTCCATAATAGCATTGTCAATAGCAGAAGCTGAATACATAGCAGCTGCTGGATGTAGCACTCAAATGCTCTGGATGAAAATTCAACTTGAAGACTTCAACATATTTAAGAGTAACATTTCTATCTTCTGCGATAAAACTTCTACCATATGTCTCTCTAGAAATCCCATTTTGCATTCTAGGTCTAAGAATATAGAAATAAAACATCACTTTATTAGGGATTATATTCAGAAAGGAATTCTTACTTTGAAATTTATTGACACAGACCATCAATGGGCTGATGTATTTACAAAACCCCTTTCTGAAGATAGATTCAATTTCATTCTGAAACATCTCAGCATGAAATTGTGTCCATAATAAAATGTTTTATTTGCATATCCTAACCCTCAGAACTTTATTGTTTTCTGTGAACATCTGATCAACTTGTCTTCAGAAGTTAGAAGTACAGTTGCCTTAGAATCTATCTATGAAG
The DNA here is from genome assembly GCA_948472305.1 of Vicia faba. Lineage (NCBI taxonomy): Eukaryota > Viridiplantae > Streptophyta > Magnoliopsida > Fabales > Fabaceae > Vicia > Vicia faba. The sequence goes on from OX451740.1 coordinate 382,115,647, forward strand.
ATCTGAACGTTTCATTTCAAGGATAGAGGCGTGCAGTTCACACCATCAAACATCTATCATCCTCTCATAAGCTACCTTCTAAGGCTGAACACGCGTTCAAATTATGAAGGGTCCAAGGCTCTGATTGGATGCATTGAGACACTTTTCATTGGTAACTATTCAATATCTCTCTAAATCCCCTAATTTCAGGTTTCATTAATGCATATAATCATTAGTTATTTTCTCTTTCTTACTGATTACGTTTTCTAAAAGAACCTATATAAACTCAATTTACTATTTCATTCATTCACGTTTTACCATCTTAAATATTCTCTCTTGTTCTAGTTTCTTTTTCAAAAACCCTTTCTATCAATTTTCTTCAAAGAATCCGTGTGAACAATGGCATCATCATCAAGTCTCAAGAATCTCAACCGTGCTCCTGATTCTTCATCTACTGAACAATAGGAGGAGCCCATTAGAACGCTACTCACTCCGATTGACAACCTTGAAGTTCTCTATGAATTGATCATTAATTTTGAAAGCTTACAAGAAAATGGGTTTAATCTGTATGAAGATGTAACAACACAGGGATGAAACAGATACTTTGATCGTCAGTTGGGTCCAACTTTTCCCATTAATGTTAAAGAGTTTTGGATTCATGCTACCTCATCCAACCACCAGGCCACATCATATGTTATAGGGAAGAAGATAGTGATTACAGAAGATTTGATTGGGAAACTCATTGTAGAATGGCAGTGGAGTCAGATGCATTGATATGGCTGATAAGTGTTCTGACCTAAAATCCATTGCAATGGAAATCTTCACTTCTGGACAGCCATCCAGCAAGATCAGAGACTTGAAAGATCATTACAGAATCTGGGCTAGAATAATTCTGGTATGTACCAATCACAGGAAGCCTACAAGCTCTCCCGATTACATCAACATTGATCAGCAGTTTCTGATTTACTTCATTGCAAAGAAGACCAAGATAAACCTTCCACATTTTCTCTTCAACCATCTCAGAACAAGTGTGAAAGAGACAAGAGAAGAAGAAAGAACTAAGAGGGATTGGATTTCTCAGGGAAGATTGATTTCAAATATTCTAACGGAGAACAGACTGATAGAACATCTGACAGAGGCTCAAGAAATCAATACTCTGGAAGCAACCGCTGGGAAACCTATTGTGATATGGTGGCAGAACCGACTATTAATACTGGTTTGCGTTTTGCATTTTTGTTTGCAAAATGTCGCGTTAAGCAAGAGTCGCCACCGACTTTTATTTCATCCAACAAAGGAAAAGGAAAAAAAAACAGAAAAAACCTTTTTCGAGAATATTTCTGAGTACGAGGGGTAGATTATAGAAAGGTAAGGTGTTAGCACCCTTTCTATCCGTAGTTTTATATCGACTCTTAGGTACTTGCTCATTTTTAAATTTCTTATGTGTGCTTTGTTTTGAAATTTTTTGTTTTACTTTGTTTTAACCCTTGTTTCTATCCTCAACAGTCTTACGAAGTTGTTTTTGGAAAATTTGTTTTAAAAAGTGTTTGTGTGAAAAAGATTTGTTTGTTTGTTTGAGCAAGTACCTAGGAACTAATCTACCTACTCGAAAATGGTCTGTTCGTTTTCCTTTTAGACAATGCTATCCCATTATTACGAAATAGGTAGCATCGTCATTGGAGTTTTAAAGGGACGTTCGAAGGGACGAAATGGTCACTGAAGGCAACAAGTAAGGATACCTTAGCGTTCAAAGGGACTATCGTCATAAGATCAATTCCTAGGCAACTCGAGGGACAAGTAGGGACTGTGATCTTTATGACGACTTTGAATCGTGGGTCATTGCTAAGGTACCCCTACGTTTGAGGGACACGACCATTATTTCCGAGGCAACCAAGTGAGGCAAACCCTAGGAGTGCAAGTGTGCAAAAGTGTTTGACTTTAGTTATTTATCTTGTAATTTAGTGATCTAGGATTGATTCATTAGTCATACACGCCTAAGTTGCTAACCGTTATATACAAGCATGCAGAATATAAAAGCGAGAAGGTAAAGGTCCTACGCTATTACAGGGCTTTTGCAGATACATGATTATCTTGGACTGAAAATAAAAATGCGGAAGTTTAAACCCTAATTACTATTACAACCTCGAAACAGTTACAATAATAATAAAAGGAATTAAAATGCGCGCGGAAAATTTAAATGCGCAAATTAAAGGACCCTAACAATCTAATTGAAAAAATAATTAGGTTATTATGATTATTTTTTGAGAAAATTAATTAAGTTATGTACAAATTAAAAACCCTAATTTCTAATTAATTTAAATTATGTAAAAAACAATTAAATTGCCCTAAACAATTAAACTAATTAATTAATTAAAGAAACAAAATAATTTTTATGAAAAAAGATTTTTTTGGTTTTTTGTGATTTTTGATTTAATAAAATAAAAGGATTTTTGTTATTTGGTAAAAAAAAATTATTAATGAAATAATAAAATAATAAAAATTAAAATAGAAAAGAAAGAATGGGCCTCTTTATGAAGCTGAAAAGCGGGTGTAGATCTGAACTTTTGGGCCCATTAGTGGCTAAGCCCAGTCAACTCATTGGATTCCATGTTGCCTCCTCCTGTTGGTGCACCGTGGTCCTCTCTTGCATGGGCGTTGGATTGGATTGATAAGGAATCCATTGGCTAGATGGTGAAAGCACATGGTATGCTCCTAGGACGCGTATGCATAGGATCTGCAGTTATAAAGTTAGAAAATAAGAAAATGCTGGGACCTAGGATCGAACCCAGGTCCTCTACCTTTCCAAACACACGCTTCACCACTGGGCCACCTATTCTTGTTTGTTATAATAATGAAACCAAAACAACATAATGCAAATTAGTCACAAGCTTCAGAAAATGCGCAAATATTTAAATTTCCCAATGATGGTCAGCCACGTTGTTATCTCTTTCCCCAGGACTGTCATTTTTGACAATAACCCTTTACCTACGGTCAAATACGTCACTGTATGCTATAGCGACGATATTGGTCTGTAGCTACAAACCTGCAAAATCTCAAAATGCACAGCAAGCAATATTAATTAGAACTAAGGACATAGGCCCACTAAGAATCTTGCCCTGAGTCCATTGGTATCATTAATCAGCTCTAATTTGGCCTCTACAGAGAAACCCTAATTTGAAGCTTCCAAACCCTAATAATGGCGTAAGCTTGTTTCTGCACTAGAAATAAAATCCAAGCTATCCAAAAGATCACAAGCATGATTAGGAATACATTTATGCAAGCAAATTGGATTAAAAGTACGTACAACCCTGAAAACAAATTTGAGTTCAGAGGGTGCAAACCGTGAGGATTATGTGATGATTCCTGGAGCTTTGAGGCGTGCAAACGATCGTGTTAGCTTCTGGGAAGGTCCAGGAAAAAATTGGTAGCTTTTAAAGTCTTTGAATCGGCTTCTAAACTAGAAATTGATCTAGCACTTTTTTGACAACTTTTTAGTTTTTGTTTGCAGCTTTTTCGACCTCCAATCCTGTTTCTTGTGCACTGGTTGTGTTCTATATATGTAATAGAATGAATTAGGTTAACAAAAACAGTTGGTATCTTTTTCATTAATGGAGATTTGATTTGGTTTTTATCTTGTATAATATGTTTCTATATCAAGCCAAATCATACAATTTTCATCCCAATCATCCTTGGAACGATTTGATTTGGTTTGACAACATATTTGCATTATGATTCCATTCAAAATCAGATCAAAAACAAATCTTCCATATTTTATATCATTTATTTTATTTAATTTGGATTTTAAATGATAAAAAATCAAAATAAATTAAATAAATAAATTCAATAATATATGGTAGAGTGTTTGGGTCGTGGATCATGTTAGAAGCATAATGCAAGCTTAAAAAGTTAGGCCCATTTGGCAAAAAATGCATTTGTGAGTATATTTTACTTTTGGCAATTTTCCAAAAAAGGTCAACTTTGACAATGCATAACTCTTCCAATTTTGGCCCTAAAGAGATGTTCTTGGACTTTTTTAGAAATTTTAGGATGTCCCCTAAACAACCCTTTTGGTCTCATCTCAATTGGGTCTTCCATGTTCATGTAAGAAGCTTTGACCCAAAAGGTGTTTTTGTTGACTTTTCAAAAGGACCTATAATGTCTGAATTTATATCTTTTCATGAGTGCATTTCTTGAACTTGAGGGATGATGATTATTTGTAGGGAATTGGATTCTCTTCAAAATGATCCTTGTATGAGAAGTTTCTGATAAAGTATGAGTAATTTATGCCCGATCAAAGTTTGGTTGACTTTTCCTGAGAAACCCTAATTTAGCAACTTTTGAGTTTTGATGAATTAGGAGCATTCCTTGAGGAATCATGATCAACCCTTGATCAAATGATGAATATAAATTCAAAATGTTGATGTTGACCAAAAATCTTGAAGTTTGACTGTATGTGGGCCTCAATTGACTTTTGACCTAATATAGTCGATTCTCAAGCATCTGAGCAATTGACTGAGCAAACTTCTTGTGCAAGGCATGAAACTTGACATGGATGATCTTAAGAACATATTGGGACCATGGAAGGCATTTGGGACCTTTGGAGTTCACATCTCTTGATAAAAATGGAAACCCTAGTTTGAGGTACATTGTCTTAGGAGAGAGTTTGTCTGGTCAACTCTTGGGCATCCTTGAGCAAGTTGAGGACCTCAATGGGCATGTATTGAGTAAAATGAGAGGGAAAATTTTGGGGTACAATAGCTGCCCCTGTTCAATCTTCTTAATCCTTATGATGTAGATTGGATGTCTGCCTTTCATAATCTGAAGGTGGAAGATGATTGAACACTAGAGTGCCCAGAAATTTGCACTCGCATGAAATGATACTTGATTTAGTGATATCGAGAATGGGCTTACAGATGCCATTTGGAAGTTGTTAGAGAATCGTCGGAGATGGGCTTAACGATGCCATCCAGAAAATATACTGGTTGCCTGAAAGATTCTTTTGCAAGAATTCTTGTACTTACCGTCGAGGAGCACTTTGCTGGAGAATGTTGATTCCCGTCTTGGAAAATAGAGGCTAGGAGCTGCAATTGTCCATTACTCTACTGGGGAATTAAATCCTACTTGAGGAAGCGGATGTGAACTGCATATCTGGTCAGGGTCCAGGCTGCACAACGACTTACTGGGGAAAGGTGAAATCGACCGAAACTAGGGATGAAAGAGAAGGAACCTGGATAGTAGGGTTACTTCGGAATGAAAGCCGAGATAGTAGGGATGTGAGAAGGAACTTGGATAGTAGGGTTGCTTCGGAATGAGAGCCTGGATAGTAGGGCTGTGAGAAGGAACCTGGGTCGTAGGGTTGCTTCGGAATGAGAGCTTGGATAGTATGGCTGTGAGAAGGAACTTGGGTCGTAGGGTTACTTTGAAATGAAAGCTTGGATAGTAGGGCTATGAGAAGGAACCTGGGTCGTAGGGTTACTTCGAAATGAAATCCTGGATAGTAGGGTTGTGAGGAGGAACCTGGGTCGTAGGGTTACTTCGAAATGAAAGCCTGAATAGTAGGGCTGTGAGAAGGAACCTGGTTCGTAGGGTTACTTCGAAATGAAAGCCTGGATAGTAGGGCTTATGAGGAAGGAAATTGGATAGTAGGGTTGCTTCAGAATGAGAGTCTGGATAGTAGGGCTATGAGAAGGAACCTGGGTCGTAGGGTTACTTCAAAGTGATAGTGTAGATTAGTTGACCCGTTTGGTTTTAGGAACTGAGTTTCCATTAGTCATCTGTAGACGTGACCTGTATAACCACTGGATTTGTTGAAGCTAGTCATCTTTCCTGAAAAGATAACAGGGTTAATTATGTGCGATGCATGAAATGCATGGTGAGATGATGTTCTCAAAATAAATGAGATAATTTCGCATATGATATTTATGCGCTTGTCATGATGTATGTACATGAAATGCTATCAGAGTATGTCCGGGTTTGGGAAAATAAATCCCTGACTGCTGCTGGAGATTTATGAATATTCTGTCAGGAAGAGATTCTGCTTGAGAATAAACTCTACAAGGAACAAGCTTAGAAAGTGAATCTTTATAGCTGAAGGAATGAGCTCTGTCAGGGATTGAGCCTCTACATCGAGAGAAATAAACTCTGCCTGGGGGATGAAATTTACTGACTCGCCCGCCATTATGAAATTCGGCTGGGGGATATAGCTGTCAGGTTTCTGAATGACCTTGGCTGGGGAGGTTACGTCCTGTTTCGGGAAAGCTGACATCAATGCTTTTGAATACTTTTACTCTGTGGGGAGTGTATGTACTACTCATTATGTTCCAAAGCTATCTCTGTCCCGGTACCTACTGGGCGGAGTAACTGTCGGGTTTGGCAATTCTTGTTTTTGCCCTTGTTTCTGGAATTACGAGTAATTGTCTTTTGTTTCTTATGTAAATATTTATGAGCAACAATCATTTTCAAATGCATATATCAAAAATAAATCTTTGGACGTTCTTTCGAAACAAAACAGAAAAAGAAAAAAAAACTCGAATTTTCTTGTGAAAAGAATTTTGCATTGATTTCTGAAGTTGGCCTATAATAGGCGTTTTTGTACGAGGAGGCTGACGCTCTAGTAAGAGAGCGCCGCCGAAAAATAGAAACTATACAATTTGTGTAAAAGAAAAAAAAGCTATATGAAACAACCCCATTGGGTTCCAACTCTGTTATTTCCCTTATATCCTCAAGCGTCTCATCACTTTGCTACTTGGCCGAAAGTTGATCAGATTGATTAGTGTCGTATAAGCTTGATAGTCGATACATAAATCTGGTCACAAGATGATCCAACGAGACATAGTGATACGCTTTATACCCCTAAATTTTTCCTGGACTTCCCTTTCAGGTTTTCAGTCCACTGGGATACCCTTTTTTTCCCAAGTCTCCCTTTCAGGTTTTCGACTTGTCGGGTGTACAGATTTTTTCTTTTCATCCCTTAATTTTGCCCGGACCCTTTTGGTTCGTCGGGGAGCCCTTATGTTTTTCTAGGCCAGTCAACCTAGCAGGTCTTTTGATTAGGCGTAGTATCTTTTCACTATGTCTGCATTGACAGGGTGAGGAAGGTCGTCACCGTCCATGGTGGTTAGAATCATAGCTCCACCCGAAAAAATGTTCTTAACCATAAATGGCCCTTTGCACGTGGGAGTCCATTTGCCCCTGGGATCACCTTGCGGAAGTATGATGCACTTGATCACTAGATCCCCGACTTGATATTCTTGACACCTGACTTTCTTTTTAAAAGCCTTGATCATTTGCTTTTGATACGTCTGACCATGGCAGATAGTAGTAAGTCTCTTTTCATCGATTAGATTTAATTGATCAAATCGGGTTCGGATCCAGTCGTCTTCGTTCAAACCCGCATCCTTCATAATCCTGAGAGAAGGTATATGGACTTCGATGGGTAGGACTGCCTCCATGCCATATACCAGAGAGTATGGTGTTGCCCCTATCGATGTCCGTGCTGAGGCACGGTACCCATGAAGAGAAAATGGTAACATCTCATGCCATTCGTTATATGTCACCGTCATCTTCTGCACAATCTTCTTGATATTCTTGTTAGCTGCTTCAACATCGCCATTCATCTTTGGCTGGTAGGGAGAAGAATTATGATGTTGTATCTTGAACTGTTTACAGAGCTCGGTGATCATTATGTTATTGAGATTCGTACCATTGTCAGTAATAATTCTCTCTGGCATACCATATCGACAAATCAGATTATGTCGGATAAATCGCTCCACGACATTCTTGGTTACTGTAGCAAAGGAAGCTGCCTCAACCCACTTCGTGAAATAATCAATGGCTATTAGGATGAAGCGATTCCCATTGGAGGCGGTGGGCCTGATTTCTCCGATCATATCAATGCCCCACATTGCGAAGGGCCATGGAGCTGTCAAGACGTTTAAGGGGACCGGAGGCACATGTACCTTATCAACATAGATTTGGCACTTATGACAAGTTCGAGAGTGCTGATGACAATCAGCTTCCATAGTGGACTAGTAGTATCCTTCCCGTAGGATCTTCTTAGCCATGGTATGTTCACTAGAATGGATCCCGAAGGTGCCTTCATGTAGATCTGTCATGATCCTCTCTGCTTCGCTCTTGTCTACACACTGTAGTAGTGTGGATTCATGGTTGCGTTTATAGAGAATTCCATTATTGGGGAAGAACTTTGCAGCGAACCTTCTCAGAAACTTCTTATCATTGACAGATGCCCCTTCGGGATACTCTTGAGCCTCGAGATACCTTTTGACTTCGTGAAACCAGGGTTTGTCTGCCCTTCTTCGGTATCAATTTCACAGCAGTGTGCTGGTTCATCCAACCTATCAATGGTGATTTTGGGAGCTTCATTGTCCCACCTAACTTTGAACATAGAAGACATGGTAGCTAACGCGTCCGCTAACTAGTTCTCCTCTCGTGGGAAATGTTCAAAAGTTACCTCCTCGAAGTGTGAGAGCAATGTCAATGTGTACTCTTTGTATGGGATGAGATTCTGATGCTTCGTATCCCATTCACCTTTGATCTGGCTTATTACCAAGGCTGAATCCCCGAAAACGTCCAAGAACTTGATCCTGAGGTCAATAGCGGCCTTGAGTCCCATGATACAAGCTTCATACTCCGCCATGTTGTTAGTGCAGTTGAAGCATAGTCGGGCGATGAAAGGGGTATGACAGCCCTCAGGATATATGATTACAGCGCCAATGCCATTACCCAGTGCGTTCGAAGCTCCGTTAAAAAACATAGTCCATCAGGATCCCTCCTCGGGTCCTTCATCCAGTCCAGGTTCTTCATAGTCAGTCACCAGCATAATATTCTCATTCGGGAACTCAAAATTCATGGACTGGTAGTCATCCACAGCCTGATGAGCCAAATGATCAGCCAAAACACTCCCCTTGATTACTTTTTGGGTTGTATATTATATGTCGTACTCAGTTAAGATCATTTGCCATCTTACTATTCTTCTGGAAAGGGCGGGTTTCTCGAAGATGTATTTGATTGGATCCATCTTAGATATCAACAAAGTAGTGTGGGTCAACATGTACTATCTTAGTCGGCGAGCAGCCCATGCCAAAGCACAACAATTTTTCTCGAGCAGTGAGTATCGTGTCTCACAGTCGGTAAACTTTTTGCTAAGGTAGTATATTGCATGCTCTTTTCGACCAGACTCGTCATGCTGCCCCAGTACACACCCCATTGAATTGTATAACACTGTTAAGTACAATATCAAAGGTCTTCCTTCAACCGGAGGCATCAGAATTGGTGGTTCTTGAAGGTATTATTTGATTCTTTCGGAAGTGGTCTGGCATTCATCATTCCACTTTACCACTTGATCTTTCTTCAGAAGCTTGAAGATGGGCTCACAAGTAGCAGTCAGATGTGAAATGAACCTGGCGATGTAATTCAAGCGTCCCAAGAAACCTCTAACTTCCTTCTCTATACGGGGAGCTGGCATTTCTTGTATGGCATTTACCTTTGTAGGATCTACTTGGATACCTTTTTCGCTGACAATGAAACCCAGAAGTTTACCAGACCTTACCCGAAAGGTGCACTTGTTCGGATTCAACCTCAGCTTGTATATCTTCAATCTATCAAATAACTTTTGTAGATGATCAAGGTGCTCTTCCTCAGTTTGAGACCTGGCTATCATGTCATCAACATAAACTTCGATCTCATGGTGAATCATATCATGGAACAAAGCGACCATGGAACGCTGATAAGTTGCCCTAGCATTTTTCAACCCGAAAGGCATCACCTTGTAACAGAAGGTGCCCCACTGTGTGACGAAGGTTGTCTTCTCCATGTCTTCAGGAGCCATCTAGATCTGGTTGTAGCCAGAGAAACTATCCATGAAGGAGAACATTTTGTGTTGCACGGTGTTGTCAACCAAAACATCAATGTGAGGAAGAGGGAAGTCATCCTGGGGGCTTGCCCTATTCAGATCTCTATAATCCACACACATCCACACTTTACCGTCCTTCTTAGGTACCGGAACGACGTTAGCAACCCACTGTGGATAAGAAGTGACAACTAAGAATCCTGCGTCGAACTGCTTTATGACCTCTGCCTTGATCTTCTCTGACATTTCAAGGCGCATACGACAAACCTTCTGTTTAACCGGAGGACAGTCTTCTTTGGTCGGTAGACGATGAACCACGATATCAGTGTTTAAACCTGGCATGTCTTCATATGACCAGGCAAAGATCTCAACATAGTCGTGCAACATTTGTATCAACCGTTGTTTGACCTTAACTTCCAAATTTGCACCAATCTTGACCTCTTTTCTGTCTATCTCTGTGCCCAGGTTTATTGTCTCAATCGGCTCTTCATTAGGCTATATATCCCTTTCTTCCTGTTGTAATAGTCTAGCAAGCTCTCCAGGTACCTCACAATTATCCTCACTTTTGTCTTTGGCTTGGTTGATCGGATTTTTGAAGTTATAACGAACATTAGTAGAGCTGTTATCAATGGGATCCAGAGTGGATATGGATCTGCAGTATGATACGTGAGTGTGTGTAAGAGAATAGCTGTTTTGATAAAGTGAAAACAGAAAGGAAAAACAGAGAGCGTAAAATTTGTATGCAAGGAATGTCCAATGCTTTATTAATGATATATGAAATGACAAATAATATCCCTCACAAGGAAAGCCAATGTGCCTCGGGCAAGGCACAAGGCCGTAGAGTTTTAAATTGTTTATTACAAAACTTAAAAACAACTAAGACAATTACTGCGGAATAAAAGAAACTGGTATAAAGTCCCTAGCATCCAGTTACTCAGTCCACCGTTGGTAGTTGGGTAGATCCAGCTGTCAATGTCTGAGTCTTCCTCGCCGTCTTCAATGACATTAATTTCTCGATTTCTGATGCGTAGGGGAGGTCCTCCAGCCCGAGCGCGTCGAACAACCCTTTGAGCTCCTGAAGTAAAGCCCAAACCAAACTTGTCAGTTTTATGAGTAAAATCAGGGAGCTGTCCCCAGTTGGCACACACACCTTCTTCAATCACGGATCTTGCGTCTTTGAGGGAAGCCATCTTCAGAGGAGGTTTGTTGGTAGTAGTTTCAGCCGATGCCAGGATCTGGGGAACCTCTTCAAAATTTTGGCAAGGAATCTCTATGAATTCCCCGTCCATCTCTACGTACTTGAAGGAATTGAGGTGGCTCACCATATACTCCTCCTCACCTTGCACAGTGACAATCTTTCCTCTTACTGGATATTTTAGCACCTGGTGCAGTGTAGAAGTGACTGCCCCAGCTTCATGGATCCAAGGACGACCCAACAAACAAGAATATGATGGCTGGATGTCCATTACATAGAAGGTGGACTCAAAGGTTTGAGAGCCTACTTTGACAGGGATGTCCACCTCCCCATGCACCATTCTCTTTGACCCATCAAAAGCCCTCACCACAATGTTACTAGGCTTTAAGGTCAAGCCCTCATAGTCCAACCGATCCAACGCCTTCTTAGGCAGGACATTCAGCAAAGACCCAGTATCTACCAGCACATGAGCCATAGTGGTGCCCCTGCACTCAATCGAGACATGCAGAGCATCATTATGCTTCCTCCCTTTCAGTGTCAGGCCCATATCTGAAAAACCCAGCCCATTGTCAACAGTCAGGCTAGCCACACAATCTTTGAATTGATCAGTTGAGGTCTCCTGCGGCACATGCGTAGTCTTGAGGAATGCAATCAAAGCCTTCACATGGGATTCAGAACACAATAGAAGATACAACATGGATATCTTTGAGGGGGTCTGCCCCAGCTGCTCGACCATGTTGTATTCGCTCTTTTTGATTATTTTCAATATTTCCTCTATCTCTTGCTTAGAGGCTTCCACGACAATCTTTCTAGGTGCATCCGTCCGGGCGGGCTCAACTATAACTTCTTTGCCGCGGGTACCAGACAATTCACTGGCAGGGGTAATCATTGGAGTAAGAACAGGGGCCGTAGTTGATGTACCAACAGGAACAGCAGACAGAATGACAATAGGCCTGTTGACAGTCTTAGGGGAAATCTCGAGAGAGAAGACCCTTCCACTTCAGGTAACCTTGCTGGTCCCGACAATGTTACTAATATCAGGATCAACCTCTTCATTTTTCAGATCTTGTTTGATGCCATGATAGTACACATCGGCACCATAATGCCAGGGGATAGCTTTCTCCGAGACATACGGGACAGGACCAGGAACAATGATTATTAGCGAAGCGATTCTTGGAGCAGATGTAATCCTAACAGGTCTTCTCGAGGAGACCTTGGAAGTATTGGCGGAAATGGTTATAAGGGCAATGTCTTCAGATGGAACAACATGAACCAAAGTTTTCTCGAACAAAGTTTATTTGCTGTCCATCAGGTGTTGAACACCTGACTTCAGCAAATGGCAACCAGAAGACAGAAATGAACACATGTGGCAACCTTCACCACAACCCGGAAATAAACCGGCCAATAGTAAATTCTTCTTCACAATCATGAGAGGAGTAGAAACTTCATCCACCAAGGTCACAAACAAGTCGGTATCAACAGCATTAACTCCATGATCGTGCTTAGGCATGGGATCAATTATGACATTGGGCTTTTCCGGAGCATCAAACTCAATTTCCTTGGCTTCGATCATATCTTGTACTTTATTTCTTAGAGCCCAGCAGTCATTGGTATCGTGGTCAGGACTCTCAAAATGATAGGCACATCGAGTATTTGGATTAAATCGGGGAGATGTGGTATTCGGATTCTTGGGAGCCTCTTTTAAGGTCGCCAAGTTGAATCTCAGCAGATGAGGTAGAACTTCAGCCAACGTCATATTGATTCGGGTAAACTGCCGTTGTAGCCTTTCCACCCTTGTTTGATTATTGTGGAGCGGCCGCAGGCCTAGGTATCATTACGGCACTTACTGTCTGATGATGTTCAGCTCTGCTTTGGCCCCTCGGGCTGTAGATGGCACTGGCTTCTTTCTTACCAACAAAAGGCTTCTTTATCGAACTCGACGAGGCATCCTTCTGTATCTTGCTGCTCTGAATCCCAGCTTCTACTCTCTCTCCAGTCAGAATCAGCTCGGTGAAACCAGCTGACGAGCTTCCGATCAAATGATTAAAGAATGGACCAGATAGCGTCCCCAGAAACATATCAACCAACTCCCTATCAGACAATGGGGGTTGGACTCTTCCAGCCAAGTCTCTCCACTTCTGTGCATAGTCCTTAAAGCCTTCACTCGCCCCCATGGACATACTCTGGAGTTGAGTACGAGTAGGAGAAAGGTCGGCGTTGTATTGGTACTGCTTATAGAAAGCAGCAACCAGATCTTCCCAATTTCGGACATTGGCTCTCTTCAGTTGGTATAACCATTCAAGTTGAGTCCCTGACAGACTATCTTGAAAGAAATGAACCCACAAATTTCTATCAGCAGTGTGGGGCTGGATCTTTCTGACATAAGAGCGGAGATGGATTTTTGGGCAGGACACCCTATCATACTTTGCAAAAATTAGAGCTTTGAACTTCTGCGGGATGACCACTCCCGACACTAATCCCAATTCTTCGAAATCCAGCCCAGGTATCCTCTGGACTTCCATAGCACTCGAGTGATCTTCCAACTGCTTGTATCTATCCTCAGTGGGAGGATACTGCTCATCATTGTAGTCGGTATCATTGTCAGAAACTTCAGGACTGGGATCCTTCTCCCTTGTCTCTTCTTCTTGATTCTCTTCTTCCTTGGATGAAGAGGTCAGATCGACTTGTTGCTTCAATTGCCCTCTAAACCTTCTGCCCATATTCAGAATACCAGCAACTTTCTTCTTTTTCTTTTTCTCTTTCAGGATGAGGGCTTTCAGATCCTCCTGCCCTTTTTCCAGATTTATGAACATTTTCTGGAACTAGGCGTTTTGTGCCTGAAGATCCTTAATGCTTTGTTCGGAAGACATTTCTGCTGAAATAAACAGCGAAGAAGATGAGAAACCTGTAATGGTACCTGTACATGCAATGCTATGAATGAGATGCGTATGCAATGATTTCAAAGACTTTGGGGAAATTTAAATTTGCGAACAAAAACAAAACAAAGATTGTATTAGTTGAATTCAAGGTTCAAATGCCTTTAGGTGTTACAATTAAAAACAAATCTAAAACTAGAAAAAATCAAAATTCCCATGGACGCTTCCTCTTCTTGCCGAGATAGACATTGAGTCCTCTTTCCTTATGGAGCTGCTTTGTGAGCTATAAAACCTTCCTCTCCTGGGCATAGAACTGATCCCTGTAGGTATCCCGCTCTTTCTTCAACTGAACCCAAGACCTCTGTATTTCTCCAAGATCAGTGGGCATATCATGATGGAGAATCGTGTAAGGAATACCCACTTCAGTAGTGGGTTCCACAATCACTGGTAGAACGGCCATATAGAGCATCATAAGTTTCTGGGCGCGAGCTTGTACCCATTGGAGGTAAGGTTCCATAGGAATGGAAGCCTTTGGCCCCAAAGCCTTGGCATTCGATCTGTTTACCATGCCCCAAGCTCGTATGAACCTCCGTCGATACTCTTGAACATCATCCTCATAGTTGAATACAATGCCTTCGATAAGTAACTCATGGGGACCATCCCTTCGAGCGTAACCAAATTGTCACAGAGCTAAACAAGGATTGTAGGTTATACCCCCTTTGATGCCAAGTAACAGGACATTAGGGTACTCCATACAGCGGTCAATAATAGCAGTGTTTTCCATAGTTCGGTAACACCAAAGAATATCCATGCGAGCGAGTGATATTATCCTTTGTGACCAACCCACACCTTCTTCATTCTTCAGTATAGACTTAGGGAGGTGAGAAATAAACCACCTCGACAACAACGGTATGCAACACATAAGAACCCCTCTTCTCTTCATGGTACGGGTATGGAGAGCATGCAAAATGTCTCCGAGCAAGGTAGGCACGGGGTTGTGAGAGAGGAAGATCTTGATAGTATTCACATCTATGAATGAGTCTATATTAGGGAATAGTACTAAACCATAGATTAGAAGGGCCAAGACCTCCTCAAAAGCCTAAAAATCCATATCATCCCAAAACAACTTGGCCTTGTCTATCAGGAACTTGGCCAGAAAACCCTTGACTCCGCTTCTTATTTCCTAATTGGGTACCACGTCGGCCCATTTTAGATGCAAAGCTGAGGCACTGACTTCTAGCTTAGGAACTTCTTCCAGACATGTGAAAGGCAACTGTTCAAGAATAGGTATATCTAACAGCTGAGAGAATTCTTCCATGGTAGGCACCAACTGATAATCTGGAAAGGTGAAGCAGTGGTGCTTAGGACCAAAGAACTGAAAGATTATACTCATCATCTTTTCATCAAAGTTCGAAGTAACAAGGTTGAGAAGTCGACCATGTCTCTTAGTGAACGCAGAAGTTTCGGAAACCTTTGATACTAGCTCCTTGAGTTGGGAAGGTACTTTCACAAAGCTGATTCAGATAGTGTTTCTACGGGCGGAAGCCATGATCTGCAAAACAGAACAAAGATAAATTCCCTTGGTCCTTGAAATGGTTAGTGCAATAAGAATGGATGCTATGTTATGATGCATGATGTCATGATAAATCACAGGTATAGCAAACACAGATAAATCACACCAAATCCCTAGGTTTAAAGGCTTGCATGAGGTTAAAGGTAAGTACCCTCTTGAAGTTTAGTTGGTTTCAACCTATCTTAGAAGAGTAACCGGGTTCTAAAGATTCTCAATATCACTAATCATCCTTTGTCGGCATTGTTTCAGCTCAAGCTATCTTTTCTTGCGGCCGAAATATCCCGAAAGTCAGATCTCAATGAGTGTAGCATCGAGTATCAACCAATCCTCAGCTCTATACCGAGATCGGCTATCGCACTACTCTCTAATGGCCAAGTTTGTTCAACTAAGGTTATAAGGTCCGTTAGTGCTTCACGACACCACGCGGCAGCCCCGTATTCTCCTCGTTTCCCCACGAAGGATATCGGTACCAACCAAAGTGCCACACCAACACAACCATCGCTTAAACCATATCGGCCTACACCGTACAGTCTCCACGATCTATCACTGTTTACCTAAAAAGTGCCCCTAAATCCGGGTGTATGATCTATAGTAACCTAAGAAAAACCCTTTAAGAATAAAGCAAACAAACAAGAAAGCAATTTTAAAATGACCTAGATCCTAAGGTAAACCCCAATTTATATTATTATTTCCCCAGCAGAGTCGCAAGTTCTGTGATACGGTGGCAGAATCGACTGTTAATACTGGTTTGCATTTTGCATTTTTGTTTGCAAAATGTCGCGGTAAGCAAGAGTCGCCACCGACTTTTATTTCATCCAACAAAGGAAAAGGAAAAAGAACAGAAAAAACCTTTTTCGAGAATATTTATGAGTACGGGGGGGGGGGGGGGGGGGTAGAATATAGAAAGGGAAGGTGTTAGCACCCTTTCTATCCGTAGTTTTCTACAGGCTCTTAGGTACTTGCTCATTTTTAAATTGCTTGTGTATGCTTTGTTTTGAAAATTTTTGTTTTACTTCGTTTTAACCCTTGTTTCTGTCCTCAAGAGTGTTACGAAGTTGTTTTTGGAAACTTTGTTTTAAAAAGTGTTTGTGTGAAAAAGATTTATTTGTTTGTTTGAGCAAGTACCTAGGAACTAATCTACCTACTCGAAAATGGTCTGCTCATTTTCCTTTTAGACAATGCTATCCCATTATTGAGAAATAGGTAGCATCGTCGTTGTAGTTTTAAAGGGACGTTCGAAGGGACGAAATGGTCACTGAAGGCAACAAGTAAGGATACCTTAGCGTTCGAAGGGACTATCGTCATAAGATCAATTCGTAGGCAACTCGAGGGACAAGTAGGGTCTATGATCTTTATGACGACTTTGAATAGCGGTTCATTGCTAAGGTACCCCTATGTTCGAGGGACACGACCATTATTTCCGAGGCAACCAAGTGAGGCAAACCCTAGGAGTGCAAGTGTGCAAAAGTGTTTGATTTCAGTTATATATCTTGTAATTTATTGATCTAGGATTGATTCATTAGTCATACACGCCTAAGTTGCTAACCGTTATATACAAGCATGCATAATATAAAAGCGAGAAGGTAAAGGTCCTACGCTATTACAGGGCTTTTGCAGATACATGATTATCTTGGACTGAAAATAAAAATGTGGAAGTTCTAACCCTAATTACTATTACAACCTCGAAACAGTTACAATAATAATAAAAGGAACTAAAATGCGCGCGGAAAATTTAAATGCGAGAATTAAAGGACCCTAACAATCTATTGAAAAAATAATTAGGTTATTATTATTATTTTTTGAGAAAATTATTTAAGTTATGTACAAATTAAAAACCCTAATTTCTAATTAATTTGAATTATGTAAAAAACAATTAAATTGCCCTAAACAATTAAACTAATTAATTAATTAAAGAAACAAAATATTTTTTATGAAAAAAGATTTTTTTGGTTTTTTATGATTTTTGATTTAATAAAATAAAAGGATTTTGTTATTTGGTAAAAAAATAAAATTATTAATGAAATAATAAAATAAGAAATATTAAAATAGAAAAGAAAGAATGGGCCTGTTTGTGAAGCTGAAAATCGGGTGTAGATCTAAACTTTTGGGCCCATTAGTGGCTAAGCCCAGTCAACGCATTGGATTCCATGTTGCCTCTTCCTGTTGGTGCACCGTGGTCCTCTCTTGCATGGGCGTTGGATTGGATTGATAAGGAATCCATTGGCTAGATGATGAAAGTGCATGGTATGCTCTTTGGACGTGTATGCATAGGATCTGCAGTTATAAAGTTAGAAAATAAGAAAATGCTGGGACCTGGGATCGAACCAAAGTTCTCTACCTTTCCAAACACACGCTTCACCACTGGGCCACCTGTTCATGTTTGTTATAATATTGAAACCAAAACAACATAATGCAAATTAGTCACAAGCTTTAGAAAACGCGCGAATATTTAAATTGCCCAATGGTGGTCAACCACGTTGTTATCTCTTTCCCCAGGACTATCGTTTTTGACAATAACCCTTTACCTACGGTCAAATGCATCGCTGTATGCTATAGCGATGACATTGGTCTGTAGCTACAAACCTGCAAAATATAGAAATGCACAGCAAGCAATATTAATTAGAACTAAGGACATAAACCCACTAAGAATATTTCCCTGAGTCCATTGGTATCATTAATTAGCCCTAATTTGGACTCTACAGTGAAACCCTAATTTGAAGCTTCCAAACCCTAATAATGGCGTAAGCTTGTTCCTGCACTAGAAATCAAATCCAGGCTATCCAAAAGATCACAAGCATGATTATGAATACATTTATGCAAGCAAATTGGATTAAAAGTACGTAAAACCCTGAAAATGAATTTGAGTTCAGAGGGTGCAAACCGTGAGGATTATGTGATGATTCCTAGAGCTTTGAGGCGTGCAAACGATCGTGTTAGCTTCTGGGAAGGTCCAGAAAATGATTGGTAGCTTTGAAAGTCTTTGAATAGGCCTCTAAACTGGAAATCAATCTACAACTTTTTTGACAATTTTTCAGTTTTTGTTTGCAGCTTTTTCGACCTCCAATCCTGTTTCTTGTGCACTAGTTGTGTTCTATATATGTAATAGAACGAAATAGGTTAACAAAAACAATTGGTATCTTTTTCATTCATGGAGATTTGATTTGATTTTTATCTTGTATGATATGTTTCTATATCAAGCCAAATCATACCATTTTCATCCCAATCATCCTTGGAACGATTTGATTTGGTTTGACAACATATTTGCATTATGATTCCATTCAAAATCAGATCAAAAACAAATCTTCCATATTTTATATCATTTATTTGATTTAATTTGGATTTTAAATGAGAAAAAATCAAAATAAATTAAATAAATAAAGTCAATAATATATGGTAGAGTGTTTGGGTCGTGGATCATGTTAGAAGCATAATGCAAGCTTAAAAAGTTAGGCCCATTTGGCAAAAAATGCATTTGTGAGCACATTTGACTTTTGGCAATTTTCCAAAAAAGGTTAACTTTGACAATGCATAACTCTTCCAATTTTGGCCCTAAAGAGATGTTCTTGGACTTTTTAGAAATCTTAGGATGTCCCCTAAACAACCTTTTTGGTCTCATCTCAATTGGGTCTTCCATGTTCATGTAAGAAGCTTTGACCCAAAAGGTGTTTTTGTTGACTTTTCAAAATGACCTATAATGTCTGAATTTATATCTTTTCATGAGTGCATTTCTTGAACTCGAGGGATGAAGATGAGTTGTAGGGAATTGGATTCTCTTCAAAATGAGCCTTGGATGAGAAATTTATGATAAAGTATGCGAAATTTATGCCTGGTCAAAGTTTGGTTGACTTTTCCTTAGAAACCCTAATTTAGCAACTTTTGAGTTTTGATGAATTAGGAGCATTCCTTGAGGAGTCATGATCAAACCTTGATCAAATGATGAATATCAATTCAAAATGTTGATGTTGACCAAAAATCTTGAAGTTTGACTGTATATGGGCCTCAGTTGACTTTTGACCTAATACAGTCGATTATCAAGCATCTGAGCAATTGACTGAGCAAACTTCTTGTGCATGGCATGAAACTTGACATGGATGATCTTGAGAACATATTGGGACCATGGAAAGAATTTGGGAACTTTGGAGTTCACATCTCTTGATAAAAATGGAAACCCTAGTTTGAGGTACATTGTCTTAGGAGAGAGTTTGTCTGATCAACTCTTGGGCATCCTTGAGCAAGTTGAGGACCTCAATGAGCATGTATTGAGTAAAATGAGAGGGAAAATTTTGGGGTACAACACCTTTGAATGCCAAGAATCTGAAGAAAATGAAGATTATTGAAAACATTAAGAAGGAACCAACAATTTCTTCTCATGAGGTCATCACTTCTAGGAGAATCCCTCTGAAGGATTTTCCACTATTCTCTGAGATAGATGCCTCTCCAGAGATTATAGTCAAATACCTTGAAGCTTGCAAGGCTGATGGGACGATTCCAGAAATCAACATCCAAGATCTGCACAAGCCAGCTCCAGAGGTTGTGCTAAAGAAATCCAGAAAGAGGAAGGCAGCAGGAGAAGGATCCTCTCAGAGGACACCCAAAGCTGCGAAAAAGAAAGGTTACCCATCTTTTATTTCTGTTGTAGAATCAATAGCTATTACAACATCTGGAACCATTCCCCCTCAACAAATAGAAAATCCTTCACCCCAAACATTTGAGGATTTTGACATAGAGTTTGACCCATCTGTAACTCTTGGAAATTTCTTAAATGAACCTCACTCCCCCAATCCAAATTCAGAACAACACCAACCAGAACTTGCTAGAGTTCTCTCTGATATTGAACTGTTTGATCAAGACTTTTCCTCATAACCAGAAAATCCAAACACTCAACCTCCACAACTAGAAAATCCAAACACCCAACCTCAAAAACCAGAAAATCCAAATCCTCAATCTCAACAACCAGAAAATCCACAACCACACTCTCCTCAACCAGAACACCAAAACCTCAACTCTCCTCAACCAGAACACCAAAACCTCAACTCTCCTCAACCAAAACACCAAAACCTCAACTCACACCAACCAGAAAATGAAAACCCTCTCACTCCTCTATATGAAAATCCATCTTCTAAAACACCTGAACCAGAAATTCAATACACTACCGCAAACCAATCAGAAGACTCCCTTTTAGACTCTGACACCACTACCCCAATTCCTAGGATAACAGAACCTCTTACGGTTCATTTACCTCTCTCCATTCATGATATTCCATAAATACCTTCACCATATGAATCCACTCCACCAAACACCCCTCACACACCAATCCTGATTTCTGACTCTTCCACTCCCTCACCTATCAACCGTCCAGCTGACAACCTCAGACTTGTCATTGATCTACAAGTGCTGGACCAACTAGCTTCCACCTCAAACAAAATTGCCACCCCCAAACCTAAATCAACCTCAACCAAATTAGATGTTGGTAAGAATCTGTTGATTTTTGAGACAGAAATACAGGAATGGATTTCTTCTTTGAAGCAAGCAAGTCAAGATATTTCTAATCCTACTGCTTCTGATTCTCTGTGGGAAAGATTCAGAAAATGGCTCAACTCTGAAACCCAGAAGCTGAAAGAATTGAGCTATGAAAGGGCTCAGCAGAACTTTAGTGATCAGCTGAAAGCTTTCAAAGATCAAGTTCTGAGCCAATGGGACAAGAAAGAAATTCTTCTGCTGGATAATGCTCCCTGGAAAATGCACCAACCTTCAGAAGCCACTGAACCAGATTCTGATAGTCACCCTCTGACTACTGCTCCAGAAAAAGTGATTGCAACAAAAAAAGTTGTTCAATCAGAAGAGGCTGCAGAGTGTTCTGAATGACATGCAACCCCTGAAGATACACCAGCTTCGTCTCTAGTCATGCAAACTATGGAAGAGTTGAAGAAGGAGAATGCCTTAATCCATGTCAGACTAGATAAGCAAGATGACACAAACAAAGAGATCAAGGATATATTGGATAAACAAGAAGATACAACAAAAGAAATCAAAGACATTCTAAGAAAGCAGGAAGCATCAATCACTCAGATTAAGAGCTTGTTGGAAGCATTGTTCACATGTCTTCCCCCTTCTTCTTAGATTTTCTTTAACTGTTTATCTGTATTTTTCATCTTATCCTCCTTGTTTCTGAAAAATGTCATTGCATTCTGTTTACAATATAAATCATCTTTTTGACTCTGATTATATTTCTTTTTGATACCTGACAAAAAGGGGGAGAAAGTAAGATATTTTCAATAATAGTATACTGGGACAAAGTCTCAAACATTCTGAATATCTTAACCTCTATATTTTCTGAAAAGTTTGAACAGGAACATATTCTGATAAGGACAGAAGGAGATGCATCAAAAGCTCTAACGAGAAGGAACTTCAGGGAAGTAACTCATCTCTATCTGAGTAATCAACTTAGGGGGAGACTCTCTTAAGCTTTTTGTTCTATATTTTTCATTGAAAATACTAGTTTTTGTCATCATAAAAAAGGGGGAGATTGTCAGAACATAGTTTGATTCTACAACCCTTAATTAGAGTTTTGATGATAACAAACACAAAGAACAAATATACACTCTAAATTTGTGTTATATTGTATGCAGAATTTCTGACTGAAACATCATAAAAAATTAAGCTACAAAAGCTTTCAAGTTGAGGTAATCAGAATCTGCGCTGGAGAATGATGATCAGAACCTACGCTTAAGTGAAGAATACTCTGATTCTGAACAGAAGTCTAATATATCATCAGATCCTCACATCTCTGAGTCATCAATGTTCTAAAGCAATTGCATCATGCAAGATTCTAAGCTCTGAAGCGTTACTTTTCAATTAAGACAACATCATATGCAACGACTTCATTCAAACAAGAATCTTCTCGATATGGAAATAGCATTGAATATCCATTATCACGCTTTATGTTGGACAAGATTTCCACGCCTATATAAACAATCTTAGAGGACAAATCATTTACAATTTTGACACACTACTGAAAATACCTCTCAAACGCTGCAATCTTACATATTCATATAAATGCTCAAATTGTGTAAAATATCACAATAGTGATACAATTTTTGTAAGGAAAAACAATACTACACAGTATATTCTTTTATTGTGATTAAGCTAGTTTTCGTTGAGATAAACCGGGTTGTGGTTGTACTCAAGAAGACTTTGGCAGTTGTCAAAGTTGTGTTGTAATCAGTTTTTGATTAGTGAATTAAGTCCTCGTTGGAGAGAGGAAAAATCACCTTGGTGGGTGGACTGGAGTAGTTTGAGATCAAATGAACCAGGATAAAAATATCGTGTCTACTGGGCTTTTGATTTTAAGTTTCAATTCAACCCCCCCCCCCCCCCCCCCCCCCCCTCTTCTTGTGTTTTTCACTTCTTTAGAGGATTTTACTGATGAGCAATATCCTCCAGCCAACGACAAATATAAGAAACTAGAAGACAGACGAAAAGCAGTGGAGATCCAAGTTGTGTCTGGTTTAGACTTTGAAGAATTGGGTTTGGTACCTAGGGTAGTCATTCTCTACAAATTAAAGATCCCATTATTTGCCAACTATGATGGAGTTTCATGTTCGAAGCTTCATTTAAGATCTTATGTCCATAAAATCCAGCCGCACACCACCGATAGGAAACTATGGGTGCACTTTTTCCAAGAGAGTCTATTAGGGACACAGTTGGAGTGGTTTTACCAATTTGAAGGAACTAACATCCATACTTGGGAGGATTTAGCCGTTGTCTTTTACTGCCAATATCAATATAACACTGATCTTGCGCCAACTCGGGTGCAGTTGTAAGGCATGACCATGGGTTCAAATGAGGGCTTCAAAGAGTACGCCCAAAAGTGGAGAGACTGGGCTGGCAGGGTGCAGCCACCTGTAACTGATAGGGAATTGGTAGATATGTTTATGGGGATATTGACTGGACCATTTTTTAACTTACTGATTGGAAGTTTATCATCCAGATTTACTGAATTGATTTTAACTGGTGAGAGGGTTGAAAGCGAGATTAAAAGTGGGAAGATACCCATGGCCTCCACCTCAAATGCTATGAAAAATCCATTTATCGGTAAAAAAGAGACTAATGTTGTGTATGGGTCAAGAAGCTGTGCGAAGAATGACCGTCATCATTCAATAAGGGCGGTTTTGATCTCCAATCCAACTCCAACTCAGCACCCGCGTCAACAAAATAACAATTAACAAAGACCGGACATCCCAAGGAGAAAATTTACCAAAATTAACATGTCACTATCTCAAGCTCTGCAACACCTATCGAAATCCAATTTGGTGACCTTGCGAGATCCCTCTTCCAACCCTAACACTGCTTCCCTAAAATACAACCCCAATGCCAAATGCGCTTACCACTCAAACAGTCCCGGACATGATACCAATGATTGTTGGCCTCTAAAGAACAAAATACAAGACTTAATTGATAAAAAGACAATTGAATTCGACCCTCCGCCAACTCCCAATGTGATCACTGCACCCATGCCAAATCATGGTAAGTGTGTCAATGTTATTGAAGATACCTATTTTGTTTCCTCCGTCAAATATTTGACCACTCCTTTGCAGACTATTAAAAAGAATTTGTTGAAAGCCAGAGCATTCCATGGCTGCCTTGAAGACTGTTGTTGTGTGTTGTACAACTTAATGGTTGCGAATGGCTGAAGAAAGGTGTCCAACACATGATGGATAGCCATGAGATGCTATTTGAAAAACTCCACCTGTGAAAAGTTTGACCCAAAGTGTATCTCAAGAATTTAAAGACGTGTCCATCATTACTATCTCAAAAAAACCTATTAGGATCACCTCCAAAGGTCCTATTAGGATTCCCATTGAACCAATAATAGCTCAACTAATTATCTCCACATCGGGGCCAGTCCCTTACTCTTCTGATAAGGCTGTGCCCTGGAAGTATGGGGCAGAAGTGTATTACCATGGTATCAAACAAGATTTATGGATTGATGAAGATGAAACTGCTGACATTACAAACATTGTTGGATCAAGTAAAGTTACTATGATGGGGTGGATCTTCTCTCCAGAGATTTCACCTCCGACAACCACAACTACACCCATTTGTATTACTGCTATTAAACCTGTTGCTAATACTCGAGGAAAGGAAAAAATGATTGAGCTTTCTAGGACAGAGGCGCCCACAGAAGATATTACCATTGAGGACCCATCTACCCAAGAGATGGATGAGATTTTAAAAATTATCATAAAAAGTGACTATAAGATAGTAGAACAGTTGGGGAAAACACCCTCGAAGATTTCCATGTTGTCTTTGTTGCTATGTTCCGAGGCACATGCTCAAGCCCTGATAAATTTTTTGAAAAGTGCACATGTCCCACAAGAAACTACGACTGACCAATTTGAAAACTGTGTAGCAAGCTTGACTGTCGATAATGATATAGGGTTCTCTGATGTAGATTTGACCCCGATGGGGAAGAATCACAACAAAGCTCTCCATATTTCCATAGAATGCAAGGGACCCACCCTGGCACATGTATTAGTGGATAATGGATCTTCTCTCAATGTCTTACCAAAAGGAGCTCTAGATAGGTTGGAATGTGAAGGTTTGGTACTAAAGCCTAGTGATATCGGGGTGAGAGCTTTTGACGGATCAAAGAGGATGGTCCATAGAGAAGTTGATCTCCCTATAAAAGTTGGGTCTCAATTATTTAACTCAAAATTCTACGTGATGGATATCCGTCCTGCTTATTCATGGCTTCTTAGTCGCCTATGAATCCATGGGGCAGGTGCTGTGACTTCCACACTACATCAAAATTTGAAATATCCGGTCAAGGGGAAAATTGTCACTGTATGCGGAGAAGAAGAGTTTATGATCAGTCACCTGAATTCATTCAAGTATATTGAAATGGACGGCGAGTTAATTTAAACTCCTTGTCAAGCCTTTGAGGTGGTCTCTCCCATGGTTGTTGTTGCCAACGCCACTCTTGACACTCCCAAAGATGCTAAAAATACACCGAGGATGGCCTCTCTCAAAGATGCTCGTGCTGTTGTTGAAGACGGAAGATGCACCATTCGGGGACAACTCCCTGATATCCATTTCAAGTCAGACAAATTTGGGTTGGGATTCACTTCCAAAGCTCAAAAAGAGGTATGGCATGCTCGTGCATGGAAACCACCTCTCCACATTAGTAACCATGATGGAGGACTCGACAACTGGCAGACCAAATACTTCATTCCAATCTCCTTCAACCATGAGTAATTTCCATTTTCTGTTTTTATTATTTTGAGAAATTTGTCTGTAATTTCCATTTAAATAATGACTTTAAACCATGTGTCTTTCCCGAGGCACAATGGTCCATTTGTTAAGGGTTTGTCATTTTCATATGCCATATGCTTATTTTAATGAAACATTGGGCTATTTTGCATTCGAATTTTGCGCTCTTTGTCTTTCTTTTACTTTTATTACATTTTCAAATAGCCATGTGACCTTACATGCACACACACATATTTGCAGATCCACATCCACTCTGGATCTCATTGACAACGATTCTGCTATTGCCAGCTATGAATTTGAAAATCTAATCTATCAAGCCGAAGATGAAGGTGAAGAGGATTTTGAAATACCTGGGGAACTCACCAGACTCCTAATACAAGAGGAAAACGACATTCAACCGCACGAAGAACCAGTTGAAGTGATAAACTTGGGGACTGAGGAAGACAAGAAAGAAGTCAAGATCGGCGTTAACCTGGAAGACAGTGTCAAAGGAAGATTGGTTTATATGTTGCATGACTATGTAGAAGTATTTTCTTGGTCGTATGAAGATATTCCATGGCTTGATACTGACATTGTGGTTCACCGTCTTCTAATGAAGGAAGGCTGTCCTTCGGTCAAGCAAAAGATTCGTCGCATGCGACCAAATATGTCTAAGAAGATAAAAGCTGAGGTAATGAAGCAGTTCGATGTATGTTTCCTAGCAGTGATGTCATATCCTCAATGGGTTGCAAATGTAGTCCCAATACCGAAGAAAGACAGAAAAGTCCGTATGTATGTAGACTATAGGGATTTGAATAGGGCAAGCCCTAAGGATGATTTACCACTACCACACATTGATGTCTTGGTTGATAACAATGATCAACACAAAGTTTTCTCCTTCATGGATGGATTCTCCGGTTACAACCAGTTCAAAATGGCACCCGAAGACATGGAGAAAACCACTTTTATCACACAGTGGGGCACCTTATGTTACAAGGTCATGCCGTTTGGTTTGAACAATACTGGCACAACTTATCAAAGGGCTATGGTAGCTCTAATTCATGATATGATTCATCATGAGATAGAATTCTATGTTGATGATATGATTGCAAGATTTCAAAGTAAGGAAGAAAACCTTGATCATCTCCACAGGCTATTTGAGAGGTTGAAGAAATACAAGCTAAGGTTGAATCCCAATAAATGCACCTTCGGGGTAAGGTCTAGAAAATCCTAGGGTTTGTCGTCAGTGGAAAACGTATTGAGGTCAGACCTGCAAAAGTCAAAGCCATACAAGAAATTCCATATCCTTGTACTGAGAAGGAGGTCAGAGGTTTCTTAGGTCAACTCAACTATATTGCCCGGTTTATATCTCACTTAACTGCTACTTGTGAACTGATCTTCAAACTATTGAAGAAAGATGTAATACGGTGAGAGAACTGACTTGGGTGTTTTGCATTTTATCACAATTGTTGCAGAGAGCAAGAGTTGCCACCGAATTTTCTTCTATCCAATAAGGAAAATGTGAAAAGAACAGGAAAGAACTTTGAGATATTTTCTTGAGTTCTGGGGGTAAGTTATGAAAAGGGAAGGTGTTAGCACCATTTTCATCCATAGTTATCTATGAGATCTTAGTTTCTTGCTAGATCACTTTTGAAATTACTTTGTTTGAAATGTATTTGTGGTGGGTTTTGAAAGTATTTTTGAAAAGCGCATTCATTTAGGCAAACTTTGTAATGATTCTCGTCTCTATAAGAATGCATACAAAGTGTTGGACTTTTTGAAAATATTTCATGTTTTGAAAGTGTTTGGTGTGTTTGAAAAGATGTTTGTTTTTGAAGATGGATTGTGATCAAGCAACTAAGAAGGTTCTACCTACTTAAAAAGTCTTTTGTTCATTTCCTCCTCCTTTAGATGTTGCTATCTTACCATTGATTGATAAGAAGCCCTATCATTGGATGTGAAGGGACGGGTGTGGGTCATCGTATAGTCATAAAATGCAATGTTGTGAGATACCTTAGCATTTTTCTTAAGGGTCTAAGATCATTTTGAAGGCAACATTCGAAGCGTCATCGAGGGACTATCATCTTGTATTTTTGAATGATTTTGCTAAGGTGTCTACGTGCATAACATGACCATTTTCTCAAGGAAACAAAGTGGAGTTAACCCTAGAGGTGTAAAGTGTGCAAGTGTGTATTTTTCATGTATTTTTGTTTTGAATTAGGGTTTTTTATTAGTTGATTTTATGTCTTGCCGTAGAAACCCTAATTACTAGCATTTATATTGAAAGTAATAAATTGCAAAAATTGTAAAATTCTACGCTATCACATCATTTGGGGATGGGGGTATAATTTGCAAATGGGGGAAAGAAAGCTATTAAAACCTAATTACTATTACAACCATATTGAATAATATAATACACAAGAATATAAAAATAATGTAAAAGAAAAAATATTTTTTTATGGTTTTTTGTATAAAAAGGTTTTAATTAAAGTAAATTGAACTAATTAATTTACAAGAGAAGTTAATTAATTATTTAACAAAACCTAAAATATAAATTAATTAAAATAAATCCTAAGTCTAATTTAATTGTTTAGAAAATAACTTTGGTTAATATTAATTTGGAAAAGAAAATATTTTATAATGTAAAAGAAAATAATAGAGTTTAATTTAATAATAATAAAATAAATACTTGAATTGAAATATTTAAGAAAAATATATGCCTTTGTGTTTTTTAGAAATAAAACCTTTAAAAGGTACTATCTTGATTTAACTATAAATAATTAAAATAAAAATATTTTTTGTGATATTTTTTTATATTCATAAAATAGAGGTGATAAATAAATAGTATGAAAAAAATCAACTCAAAAGGAGTTGTTTTGATTGGTTAAATAAATTGTTGAAGTTTGTTAAAAAATGTGAAATAAAACAAGTGGTAAAAATTAAGTCTGGTATTGCCAAGGCTTGAACCCAAGACATCAAGGTTCCTGGCTCAAAAGATTACCACTAGGCCAA
Source organism: Vicia faba (assembly GCA_948472305.1). Taxonomy (NCBI): domain Eukaryota; kingdom Viridiplantae; phylum Streptophyta; class Magnoliopsida; order Fabales; family Fabaceae; genus Vicia; species Vicia faba. The sequence continues at coordinate 382,144,398 of OX451740.1, forward strand.
GCGCGTTTGCTTGTTAAAAATATGCTCGCATGACATTATATGAGAATATTGCTTCCTGAAATCACAAAATCACAAAATAACATAAAATATGCAAAAATGGGGTTCACTATGGTTCGAACACACGGTCTTAAGGTGAAAGTGACATGAAACACACGCTGCTTGCCACTGGGGTGACTGTTACTGTAATAACATACTTCCATTTTTTTCAAAAAATTCTAACTTCTTCATTTCTCAACCAAATACAAAAATGTAAAAATGAAACTTGCTTAGAACTTCACAAGGATTTCAAATATGTAATTAGTTTTTATTTATTCCCATTATAACTCACGAATTTCTACCTGTACCAAGCTGAAAACCTAAATTTCCAAAAAATTCAGTTTTAAAATTCTCATCCCACAGTCAATTAAAATGAAATTTAAAGATATGGTTAGCTTCATAGACATGATATCTACATTTTATCTTTTAAAAGTAAGTGCAAATGATTCTTGTATCAAGATTTCAAAGTTGGAAAAACTTACCTCTTGATGAAAAAAATTAAATATCCTCTACACGACTTCCAGAAGCAATATGATGATTGCTTTAGCTTCCTGAGACCTTAGTGAGTATGTTGCAACTTTTACTTTGCATTGAAAGTGTCTGGATTGGTCTACTCAAGTCAAGTTGCAATGGTGGATTTTGAAAATGGTGGATGATGAAAATAATGTTACAGTGAGGAAATAGGAGTATGGGTAGTTTCTATATGATATATATGAAATGTTTGGATGATTTGTTTGGACAATAGTTGCAAGAGTGATGAGTTTCCAAGTTAAGGTTTCAAAAGCTTTAAAATGGTGATTTTTTGCCAATTCGGATTTGAGAGTGTATGAGAGGGCTTAAGGGCTTGTAAATTCATGGAATGGATTACAAATGATCCATCTATTTATAGGCAAGAGGTTTGATATCTTGAAGTAACCAGAATCTTGAGATAACAAGTTATGGTTTTGAATTTGGTTTGAAAATGCACAAAATGCAAGTTTGCTTCATGATGATGAAAGGAGTGATTCAAGGGACTTTGTCATGCTTTAATAGCTGCTATAAGATTACCTCTGATCACCAAGATTATTTGTACTCTTTGGAACAAGTCATAAGCTTGAATGAATAGAGTGGTTAGCATAAAACTTGCTTTATCAAAGCGGATATGTTACTTTTTGCAATTTCAACCATAAATGGTATCAAGACTTGGACAAAGCATCAAATCCTTGTGTAATACACTTAGGGCCTGTGTAATTACTTAAGTATGGAGATATTTAGAAGCAACATGATCTGAAAAGTGAGATTGAATGATAAGGTTATAAGATTTGATTATGAGTTCATCACAAAAACGACTTATAATTCAAGTTTAACATGTCAACTTCAAGTCTTCGAATCTCCTAGCTCAAAAATGATCTCTTAAAGTTCTTGGACATTTTGGAAAGCTTGAAACATCCTATACAACTTTCATGTTTTCAATTTCGATAAAATCCTCTTGGAGCTTGGTGAAAATTGGCCAAGAAGTTGGGTCAAAAATCTGCCTAAACTTGTCGAAAATTTCACTAAGTGTTTTAGAAAAAGTGCTTGACTTCATAAATTTATAACTCAAAATCCAAGAACTTATAGGAAAAGTTATAACCTACAAATTTTTAGATCTCATTGAGATCTAAAACTTTCATGTTGGAAGTTCTTCTTGAATCATCTTGCGTCGTGGTGAAAATTTGGTATGAAGTCATGAAAAAGATAATGTTTAAAACAGTTAGAAAAAATTCTAAGTGTTGAAAACTTTGACTTTTTAAGTTGAAATTTGACTTTCTTGATTTCTTGATGATAAAGCTTCATATTTTGATATGTCTTGATTTTGAAACCTAATTTTGATAAAAAAAAGGTCAAAGTTTGACTTTTTAGTGTACAATTGACTTTTTCATCAGTTGATCAAATTTTAACTATCAATCAATTGATCTTGAGAAATGATTTGAACCATACAATTAGGTCAAGATGATGCATTTGAATCCTTTATATCATGTTTCAAGCAAATAAGTCATGTATTAGGTCAAAAGTAAAAAAAACAAGCCTCCTAAGCCAAAACCCTAATTTTGACCATTTTGTCCTTTTGATTGATCTGCTCAATTTCTTGAGGAATTGTGATCCAAAATTGACCAATTGATACATATGATTTCAAAATGTTGATATGGGCCAAATATCTTGAGGTTTGACTATAACTTGGCCATAGTTGACTTTTTAACCAATGCAACTGATTTTAGGTCATCTGATCAATTGACTGAGCAAACTTGAACTGCAAGACATGAAACTTGACATGAGAAATCTTGAGGGTCTAAAATGATCCATCAAAGTTATATGAGGCATTAAAATTCCATTTGTAATTGTTCAAACTCAAACCCTAATTTGAGTCATCAGTGTTGAGGAAGTGTCTTGAGCTGATCAATCCTTGTGCAATTTTGAGCAATTGAAGATCTTGTGAGAAATTTCTTGAGAAATGAGAGGGAAAATTTTGGGGTACAACAGCTGCCCCTGTTCAATACTCTTAATCCTGAAGAGTTAGATTGGTGGATCCACCATTCGTGACTTGAAAGTGAAAGATGATTGAACACTAGAGTGCCCATAAATTTGCACTCAATGATGGCATATTAGCTGATTATATCAGGAATGGGCTTAAAGATGCCACTTGGAGAAATTATGAAAAGTTGGTCGAAGATGGGCTTATAGATGCCACCCAGAGTGACTGTTGGTTGAAATTGTAGACGCCCTTTGTCTGTTTTTAACTGGGAGAGATAAATCCGATCCAGAAGAGGATTTTCCTGATGATTGATTTCTTCCTGCAAGGAAGGGGGTTAATTGTATGCATGGTGTAATGTTGTTATCATAATAAATGAGATTATGATATATGCATTTGTTATGTATGTGATATGATGTATGAATATGAAACACTAAAGTGTATCTTTGTCTGAAAATGAATCCCTGACAAATTGCTGGGGAGTTTTGGGAAATTAAATCCCGGACTACTGCTGGAGATGAAGAGTATGTGTATCTTTGAACTTTGTTCAGAGTGCTTCCTGTTGGGAATTTCTGATTTTTGAGGAGAACTCCACTGGGGAATAATGATTTTGGCTCTTTGCTTTGAGGAAACTCTGCAGAGAGTGTTGATTTTTTGCTTGGGGAATAGAGTTAAGGAGTTATTGCTCTACTGGGGAGCTATCTGAAAGTTTAGCTGTTATCTGGTCGAATTCCAAGTTTCCCAACAACTTGTTGGGGGTAGTAAAGTTAAATTTTATCTGGTCGTATGTCATACCCCAATTTTTGAACTAAGATCCCACCTCCCATCTGTGTCATTACATAGCAAGTGTTCACAAGCGATTCGACCCATTTTTGCCATTTTCTCAGGTCAGATTTCAAAATTCATAACTTCTTCGAATTTCGACATTTTTTAGTGGTTCTTTTACACATGATTCTCCTTGACAACAACTACAACTTTTCTTTAGAAGTCAAGAGCTGATTATTTTTTGAAATGCCACGAAAAATGAAAACGTTAGAAGTCGCTTTATGAATTTAATGAAATTTGATCATGTCTTGTCCAACCTTTACCAAATCGTACATAGCGCATATTTTTTCCGTCTTGTATTTATCATTTTTGTCTTATTTGAAAAAAATCTAAAAAATGTGTATTTTAGTTCATGTCACTTTTTTACTATTGCATTATTAGAAAAATCACAAAAGTTATTTATAATTAGCATTATAGTATTTTAAATTCGCAATTCTTAATTCAAAAAAATATCAAAAATATAGTTCATACCATTTTACATATTGCATTTTTATTTAATTAATAATTAGATTTGAAATTGAGTTTTCATTTCTAATTATTAATTGACTTTTTTTCAGTTGCTTTTTGTTTCAATCATTTTTGCATTTTGCATTAATAATCGGTTTTTGTCATTATTGTCTTACTAACAATTTTTTTTCTTTTTGTTACTTTATTGTTATTATTATTGTTGGGCCTTTTATCTTTTTGTCATAATAAAAAATAGAAATTTTGAACCACTACTAGAGGTTCACACGGAAGACACAACCTTCATTTCAAAATGTTACTGTTACATTATGCTAAAAATGGCTAAGCTAAAATATACTAAGAAAAAGAAAGACCGTTTTAGCACTAATAGAGTTTCATCCAAAACTGGCCAAAATGGTAAAAACGGGAATTACAATTGGCAAAATATGGAAGACAGGTTGCTACACTAAAAAAAAACTACTATGCTATATCACAACCTGCAAAAAGCTGCATCATATCAGTCCAAACCAGCCAAATATTACACTAATTTAGCAAGACCAAAACTTGTATCAAAAAGCCATAAATCAGAGTATCAAATATGTTCAAGTCTCACCATTTCCCCCCCCCCCCCCTAAAAATCCATAATGATTCACTATACAAAGAGGGGAATAAATAGAACGAAAAAAAAACATGATGGATCTCTGCACAAAAAAAACTTCTGTGAAGCAGTAAAATTCCTCTACAATTTCTTGCCCAAATCTTGATCTCAGAAAGCTTCCTCTGTGAAATTCCTTTATAGTTTCTCTGCGACTCCAATCTTCATCGCACAACAGCATCAATATTCATCAATCATCATCATTACTACAATATTCATTTTCATCTTCCTTGCATACACATCATACAACAACACCTCTGCTTAAGCATATTCATCACAGTTTCGCAAGTACAACAACGAGTGCTTGAGAAGTAATCAAAATGGAATCAGAGAAGAAAATAAAACGAATTCAAAATACGCATACCTGAGTCGCTGTTCTCCGGTTTTCTGTTCGTTTTCATCAAGCTTGAAGAGCCACCGGAGTTCTCTGGTAGGTAAGCCTTACATTACTTATTGTTTCTGCATCCCTGTGTGTTAAGATCAGTAGCATATAGTGTTTTTGTTTCCTTCCATTTCGGATTTCATCGTGAACGAACCGAGAACGTGTTGATTGTTGAGCGCGATGGTTGGAAGTTGGATGTGGATGAGTGCAGGAGGTGAAGCTGTTGAAGCAGAAGACGAACTATGATGTTGAGCGAAGGCGAGGTCCACGATTAGAGACGAAGATGTATCAACAGAGTCGAATCGAAGGCAGTGTTCGAAGAAGATGAGATGTAGCACGAAGAATCAACGTCGAAGATAAGCGACGGTGAATATCGAGTTGATGTTGTCGATGGTGGACTGTTGATCTTGTCGAAGTGAGCGGTGATAGAGCGAAGTTGAATCATAGATTGAAGGTGATGACCACGGTGGAATTGAGACTTGAATTTGAGAAGGGTTGAGAAAAGAGGAAGGTGATGGTGTTGATACTGTTGGGAGAGAGAGGATCGATACAACTGCTTGATATTTGTTCCAATTTTTTTTATTTAATCTATTTTATTGAAAAGGATATAATAATAATAATATTTAAGTCTGACTTTTTCCCTTTCCAATAAAGCTAACAGCGGCGCCTTTGTTCTTTAGTTTAGGGTTTCTTGTTTCTCTTCCTTTTCCCTTGACCCGGTGGCCCATTGGGCCCAATTTTAGTCCATTCCAATTTCAATTTTCCTTTATATTTTATTTAACTTATACTAATTAATGAATAATAGTACAGCTCAATTGGTAAAAGGCATTAACAGCATTCTAAGGGTCCTGGGTTCAAGTCTTGGTTGGGACATTTTTTTATCTTTGGCCAATTATTTAACATATTTAATAATATTAATTTAATTTGCTGTTTAATTAGTAACTATTATAAAAAACATAAAAATGTTCAATTAAAATTTATCTTTATTTATTTTGTTAACATACTATTTAATTCTTATTTTTATTTTGTGTTGTTGTCTATTTAATTATTCAAAAATACATGTTTCATGATTTAATTTTTGTCATGTGTTTAATTATCAAAAAAATCTATGTTTTCTTAATTTAATCTTCATGCACTTTTTGATTATTTATTTAATTGTTAATATGCATGCTAGTATGATTTAAATTTCATTAGTTAATTGTTTAATTATAATTTTAATTAATTGATCGTTAATCCGCATATCTTTCGTCCGTTTCAATCCAAGGGAATTGTTTAATTTTTTGTCGACTTCATGTCATCAAAAAAACATCGTGCGAATACCCTCATTCATTAAAAACTTAGGATAATTTTCCCAAATATCCAATTTCTTCAAAAACTCACACCTTTTAAGTCAAAACTTCGACATTAGGTCGTCGTATCTTCAAAAACTCGTCCATACCCATTTTCGGCCAAAATAATTTATTTTTAATCAAACAAACATTTTTTTTAATAAACAGATATTTCAAAAGGTTCCTATAGAATACTATAGATACGTTGGGTACTAATACCTTCCCATTGTATAACCAACCCCCGAACTCTAGACCTCTTTTCAAAATGCCTTGTATTTTCATTACTTTTCAAGTATTATTTTACATTGCATATTTTAGGGTTTTATTTCGCTCTTTTCCCTTTTCCCTTGGAAATAATAAAGCGCGGTGGCGACTCTTGCTTTTGTGAGACGAATTAATTAATAGTTCGATCTCCGATTTACCCCGCTACATTTTTTATCGCTACAGAAATGGCGACTCTGCTGGGGATAGATTGACCTCTTGCTGGTCCATCCCTAAGTGGGTTAAGCCTAGTTTGTTTTATCTGTTTTATTATTATTTGTTTTGTTTGATGATGTGTTTATATTGGGGTTGTTTGGGTTTTTACAAAGGACGAATCCTATACCCGGATTAAGTTACACTTAAGAATAGGACGGGCGGTATAGTCGTGTTAACTTTGAGGGAGTAATCCCGAAGAAGGAGGCATGAAATCCCCCACTCAGTGGAAGGCCCTTTTGAACGTAATATTTGTTTATCGAGTAATCGGGAAGACATTATTATTTTCGACCTGGGAGCCAGAGAAGCTGGGAACCGTAGAACCCTAACCTATCTTGGCCTTTTAGGTGTAGCGCGGAGATTATAACGGAGTAATCCGGAAGTAGTTGTTACGCGATGCTACGCTCGGATGAGTTTCTCTTGAGAATATTGCTAATTATTGAATAATCAAGACGTTGGTAATATCCGAAGGAGGGATGTAGACTCTGGGAACTCTTAGAACCTTGTCTTGCAGGTGTGATTAAACCATTAGTACATACCTTGGGGTGGGCTTTATCCCTTGACTCCATACTCGAAATGTTGAACCTTTGAACCCCATGTTTGTGAACTTGTGTGTAATTGTTGGATTATCATTCATCCATGCATCCATCAACATTTTTTGAAAAAAAAACTATCAAAATGAGCGATCATTTGCATCGTATATCATGCATCATCCAACATTCCACTTCACATGTTTTCTAAAACTAGATTTTGTAACGCATGGAGTGGTTTTTTTTCCAGAACTGGATTGCTGTTGATGTTCCTGTTGCGATGCACATTTCTGAGTAATGTTTTTTTTGAAAAAAAATTTTCGCTCTGCCCAAGGCGAAAAGTACTTGTGTCAGGCTATGTTGAAAATAAATCCTTTTGCTCTGCCCAAGGCAAAAGAGAAAATGTCTGGGCTCTTTGTTTCAAGTATTGCCCCTCATGAATAAAAATGTTATTTTGTCCACTACTGTTTTATTTTTCACTTTTTCTGGGAAATAGTAATGAAAATTAATTGGTAGTAATAGGAAAATATAATAATATTTTGTTTCATTTGTACAACATTCATATTAATCGATTTCTAAAATAAAGCATAATCATATGTGCAGATTAATCCATGACTTAACCATTGAAAACAATGATCCTATGCCCTCTCCCAACTTTGAATTCCCTGTGTTCAGAGCCGAAGAAGAGGATAGCGAAGAAGTTCCTGATGAAATTTCCCGTTTGCTTGAGCATGATGAAAATATTATTCAACCGTTTGAAGAGCCTGTAGGGATGATCAATTTGGGTAATGAAGAAGATAAAAAGGAAGTCAAGGTCGGAGCATTTCTTATCCTAGAGGTCAAAGAGAAAATGTTGGAGCTTCTCTAAGAGTATGTTTATGTGTTTGCTTGGTCCTACCAAGATAAGCCAGGTTTGGACAACAATATTGTGGAGCATCATTTACCGTTGAGACCTGAATGTCTGCCGATTAAGCAGAAGTTGAGAAGGACTCGTCCCGATATGGCTGACAAGATCAAAGAAGAAGTTCAAAAACAAATTAATGCAGGTTTCCTTGTTACATCGGTCTATCCTCAATGGTTAGCCAATATAGTGCATGTTGCTAAGAAAGATGGCAAAGTTCGAATGTGTGTAGACTATAGAGATCTGAATAGAGCTAGCCCAAAGGATGACTTCCCATTACCGCACATTGACGTATTGGTCGACAGTACCGCAAAGTTCAAATCTTTTCTTTCATGGATGGTTTCTCTGGTTACAATCAAATCAAGATGGCACCAGAAGATATGGAGAAGACAGCTTTCATTACACCTTGGGGAACATTTTGTTATCGGGTTATGCCGTTTGGTTTGAGGAATGCTGGTGCAACATACCAAAGGGCCATGATTGCTTTGTTCCATGATATGATGCATAAAGAGATAGAAGTGTATGTAGATGACATGATTGCCAAATCACAAACTGAAGAAGATCATTTGGAACATTTATTGAAGTTATTCCAGCGTTTGAGAAAGTATAAACTCCGTCTGAATCCCAACAAGTGCACTTTTGGTGTTCGTTCTGGAAGACTTCTGGGTTTCATTGTCAGTCGGAAAGGTATTGAGGTAGATCCTGATAAAGTCAAAGCTATTCGGGAAATGCCCGCACCCAAGACAGAAAAACAAGTAAGAGGATTCCTTGGGAGACTGAACTATATTTCTAGATTTATATCTCATATGACTGCTACCTGTGGGCCGATTTTCAAGCTTCTCCGAAAGAACCAAGGATGTGTATGGACAGAAGATTGTCAGAGAGCTTTTGATAGCATCAAAGAATATTTACTTGAACCTCCCATTTTGTTTCCTCCGGTGGAAGGAAGACCTTTGATTATGTACCTGACTATATTAGAAGATTCCATGGGATGTGTGCTTGGTCAACAAGATGAGACTGGAAGAAAGGAACATGCCGTATATTATCTGAGTAAGAAATTCACAGACTGTGAGTCTCGATACTCAATGCTTGAGAAAACCTGTTGTGCTTTAGCTTGGGCTGCTCGCCGTCTGCGTCAGTATATGATTAACCACACCACTTGGTTGATCTCCAAAATGGATCCGATCAAGTATATCTTTGAGAAGCCCGCCTTATCTGGAAGAATAGCTCGTTGGCAGATGTTGTTATCTGAATATGACATTGAGTATCACACTCAGAAAGCAATCAAAGGGAGTATTTTAGCCGACCATTTGGCTCACCAACCAATTGACGATTATCAATCCATCAAGTTTGATTTCCTAGATGAAGATGTTATGTACTTGAAAGCTAAAGATTGTGAAGAGCCGTTACCCGAAGAAGGACCTGATCCCGAATCCCATTGGGGTTTAATATTTGACGGAGCTGTGAACTCTTATGGAAATGGAATTGGGGCAATCATCGTCACTCCCCGAGGTACTCATATCCCGTTCACGGCAAGATTGAAGTTTGACTGCACGAACAACATGGCTGAATATGAGGCATGTATTATGGGTCTCGAAGAAGCAGTGGATCTAAGGATTAAGATTCTTGATATTTACGGAGATTCGGCATTGGTAATTAATCAAATCAAAGGAGAATGGGAGACTCGTCATCCTGGTTTGATCCCTTACAGAGACTATGCTAGAAGATTGTTAACTTTCTTCAACAAAGTGGAATTACATCATATCCCTAGAGATGAAAACCAAATGGCTGATGCTTTAGCTACTTTGTCTTCAATGTTTCAAGTGAATGGTTGGAACGATGTGCCTACAATCCGGGTTATGCACCTCGACAGACCTGCTCATGTGTTCTCAGTAGAAGAGGTCACCGATGACAAACCGTGGTTCTATGACATTAAATGTGTTCTTCAAACTCAAGAGTACCCGCCTGGGGCATCCAATAAAGATAGGAAGACATTGAGAAGATTAGCAAGCAGTTTCTTCCTCAATGAAGAAGTATTGTATAAGAGGAATTACGACATGGTCTTGCTCAGATGTGTAGACAGACATGAAGCAGACATGCTGATGCAAGAAGTACATGAAGGATCCTTTGGCACTCATGCCAACGGACATGCAATGGCTAAAAAGATGTTGAGAGCTGGTTACTATTGGATGACAATGGAATCTGATTGCTGCAAATATGTGAAGAAATGTCATAAATGCCAGATTTATGCGGACAAGATACATGTGCCACCGACCCTCCTCAACGTTATCTCTTCACCTTGGCCTTTCTCTATGTGGGCATTGATATGATTGGAATGATTGAACCCAAAGCTTCAAATGGTCATCGTTTCATCTTGGTAGCGATCGATTATTTTACTAAATGGGTGGAAGCAGCATCTTATGCTAATGTAACCAGACAGGTGGTAGTCAGATTTATCAAGAATCAGATCATTTGTCGATACGGCATCCCGAGCAAGATCATCACTGATAATGGTTCGAATTTGAATAACAAGATGATGAGAGAGCTTTGTGAAGAGTTCAAGATCGAACATCATAATTCTTCTCCTTACATGCCGAAGATGAATGGGGCTGTTGAAGCTGCTAACAAGAACATCAAAAAGATTGTCCAGAACATGGTGGTAACTTATAAAGATTGGCATGAAATGCTTCCGTTTGCTTTACATGGATACCGTACTTCAGTTCGAACTTCAACAGGTGCAACCCCATTTTCCCTAGTTTATGGTATGGAAGTAGTACTCCCCGTGGAGGTTGAGATTCCGTCTATGAGAGTGTTGATGGAAGCTAAACTTTCTGAGGCTGAATGGTGTCAAAGTAGATATGATCAGTTGAATTTAATTGAAGAAAAGAGATTGACAGCATTGTGTCACGGTCAATTATATCAGCAGAGAATGAAGAAGGCTTTTGATAAGAAGGTTCGACCACGCGAGTTCAGAGAAGGTGACCTTGTGCTCAAAAAGATATTATCTTTCCAACCTGATTCTAGGGGCAAGTGGGCTCCGAATTATGAAGGACCGTATGTCGTTAAGAAAGTTTTCTCTGGAGGTGCCTTGATTCTCACAAATATGGACGGTGAAGAGCTCCCGCGCTCCATGAACGCCGATGCAGTCAAGAAGTATTTCTCTTAGGTTTGAGTTGACAGTTTGCTAAGTCAAAAACCCGAAGGGGCGGCTTAGGCAGGCTTTTGGTCAGACCGGCTGTGGCATATGAGCACGTTTCCGAATTCGAATTTGTTAGGGAGAATAGTGATCATTGTTTTTGTGTAACCTTTTTCTTTCATGTACTATTTCCCAAACTTTTGTAAACTGTTGGATTCGCGTTGTTAGCGAACTACCATCTTATTAATGAAATTTGAGCATTTACCTTTTGTGGGCAAAATTTTAATTTTACGGAAATATTTGAAACAAAGTTATTTAAAGTATTCTTATTTTAAAAATGTGTCGTAAATAATGAAAGGAATATTAACAGTTGTTCCGAGGATGGTCAAGCCATGAAATGCAAAACAATACAGTAATTTATCCTTGCATGATGAACATGTTCTATTTCAAAATCGTCATGAGATGTTGGTTGTGTAAACTTGTGTTTCTCGCGGTACTAAGCTTGGTGACTCCCCAGCATTTCCAGTTAAACTTTGTTTCAGATATCTTTATTTGAGCAGATTTCTGAGGTGTGGTACGTTTTGTATCATGCCAGTGGTCTATTGGTGTTAGAAGATTGGATTTGAATACTTTTCTCCTCAGAAGACTTGAGCCTTGTAGCGTGATACGCTCTGACGTTGCTTTGTGGTTCCAGTTCCAGTTATTTTTCGTCTTTTTAAGATTGGCCGAGTATCTATTATTTCGTGACATCTTATCGTCTTCAAGATATTCCATCTGTTTGTTTTGTCAGCATAACATTCATTAACTCATTTACACTTATATCACGCATGCATATTCACATTTGTCGTTGATCTTGGGTTGTATACTTTGCTTATTAAGACAATGTACATGTTCTTTCCAAGTAGAAGGTTAGCTTAGGCAGAAAATGTGCTTCCTTTCTAAATTCCCCAACTGAGCTAATCCTCGTGGATGATTTTTTGATTTAGCCTACCTTGTCCATTTCTGGATAGGATGAATCCCCCAATCAAGTTACTTTCTCATTGGGTGGAGTCTTGTTTGACTGTTTTCTCTCTGGTTTATTCCTGGAGGGAGTTGTTGTCTCTTGCATAGGCTATCTCATGATTTTCCCCAGTGAAGTCGCCACCTAGAGAATGATGCATTTATTTTGCACATTTAAGTATGTGATCTCCTCGGGAAGGATTGATTCATGGTTCTCTTTGACGAAGATTTTATTCTCTGCCAGTGTCATCGCAATTTTCTTCTGAATTACTCTTCGGAAAGCGACAAGCGGCAGCTCTGCACGAGCAACTTGTACGTTATTATTCTTCGGAAAACGACAAGCGGCAGCTCTTCACGAGTAACTTGTACGTTATTATTCTTCGGAAAACGACAAGCGGCAGCTCTTCACGAGCAACTTGTACGTTATTATCTTTTGGAAAACGGCAAGCGGCAGCTCTTCACGAGTAACTTGTACGTTATTGTTTTTGGGAAAAAACGGCAAGCGGCGGTCTCTTCATGGGCAACTTGCGCGTTATTGATTTTTTTCTGGAATACAGCAAGTGGCGGCTTCTTTATTTGAGCAGCTTGTATGTTATTGGTATTTTTTGGAAAACAGCAAGTGGCGGCTTCTTTATTTGAGCAGCTTGTATGTTATTGACATCCCTGGACGACAGCAAGTGGCAGCTTCTTTATTCGAGCAACTTGAATGTCATAGTATTTTTGGAAGACAACAAGTGGCGGCTTTTTTATTTGAGCAGCTTGTATGTTATTGACATCTTTGAACAACAGCAAGTGGAAGCTTCTGTATTTGAGCAGCTTGTGTATCTACAACCATATTATTATTTTAGCATTAATTGGTATCCCTCTGGAAAAATATCGCAGAGAGACTCGTTATGAAATCTTTGCCTTCAGAAGTTGGTAGTCCATTATCAGCAAAATTGATACATTTTTTGTCTATCTTTGACCTTGAGTTGTGAACTCACTGTTATTTTGGGTCAATAATCTGTTTTTGTGGCCTATGCAAGATGCCTTCTTTGTTAGAGTCAGAGGTCGTATTCTCTCAAATTTGTATTCGCCGTCAAGAGTCTATCATTTGAAGTCGATGGCTTATTTCCCCAGTAGTGTATAATCTATGTTCCTGTGATTTGTTGGTGTTTGGCTTCTCCAGCATTGTTTCTGTCTCATACAGTATCATTCTCCATGAATTTAAATACTACATCCATATCATAAACATAATGGCGGTATCTTAGGGCAAAAATTGCGTATTATGTATTTAAGTACCTTCAATCTCGTCGAGACGAAGATTTTAATCTTCATATCTCCGGATAGAAGAAACTTAAACAGGGGCAGCTGTCATACCCCAATTTTTGACCTAAGATCCCACCTCCCATCTGTGTCATTACATAGCAAGCGTTCACAAGCGATTCGACCCATTTTTGCCATTTTCTCGGGTCAGATTTCAAAATTCATAACTTCTTCGAATTTCGACATTTTTTAGTGGTTCTTTTACACATGATTCTCCTTGACAACAACTACAACTTTTCTTTAGAAGTCAAGAGCTGATTATTTTTTGAAATGCCACGAAAAATGAAAATGTTAGAAGTCGCTTTATGAATTTAATGAAATTTGATCATGTCTTGTCCAACCTTTACCAAATCGTACATAGCGCATATTTTTTCCGTATTGTATTTATCATTTTTGTCTTATTTGAAAAAAATCTAAAAAATGTGTATTTTAGTTCATGTCACTTTTTTACTATTGCATTATTAGAAAAATCACAAAAGTTATTTATAATTAGCATTATAGTATTTTAAATCCGCAATTCTTAATTCAAAAAAATATCAAAAATATAGTTCATACCATTTTACATATTGCATTTTTATTTAATTAATAATTAGATTTTAAATTGAGTTTTTATTTCTAATTATTAATTGACTTTTTTTCAGTTGCTTTTTGTTTCAATCATTTTTGCATTTTGCATTAATAATCGGTTTTTGTCATTATTGTCTTACTAACAATTTTTTTCTTTTTGTTACTTTATTGTTATTATTATTGTTGGGCCTTTTATCTTTTTGTCATAATAAAAAATAGCAATTTTGAACCACTACTAGAGGTTCACACGGAAGACACAACCTTCATTTCAAAATGTTACTGTTACATTATGCTAAAAATGGCTAAGCTAAAATATACCAAGAAAAAGAAAGATCGTTTTAGCACTAATAGAGTTTCATCCAAAACTGACCAAAATGGTAAAAACGGGAATTACAATTGGCAAAATATGGAAGACAGGTTGCTACACTAAAAAAAAAAACTACTATGCTATATCACAACCTGCAAAAAGCTGCATCATATCAGTCCAAACCAGCCAAATATTACACTAATTTAGCAAGACCAAAACTTGTATCAAAAAGCCATAAATCAGAGTATCAAATATGTTCAAGTCTCACCATTTCCCCCCCCTAAAAATCCATTATGATTCACTATACAAAGAGGGGAATAAATAGAACGAAAAAAAAACATGATGGATCTCTGCACAAAAAAACTTCTGTGAAGCAGTAAAATTCCTCTACAATTTCTTGCCCAAATCTTGATCTCAGAAAGCTTCCTCTGCGAAATTCCTTTATAGTTTCTCTGCGACTCCAATCTTCATCGTACAACAGCATCAATATTCATCAATCATCATCATTACTGCAATATTCATTTTCATCTTCCTTGCATACACATCATACAACAACACCTATGCTTAAGAATATTCATCACAGTTTCGCAAGTACAACAACGAGTGCTTGAGAAGTAATCAAAATGGAATCAGAGAAGAAAATAAAACGAATTCAAAATACGCATACCTGAGTCGCTGTTCTCTGGTTTTCTGTTCGTTTTCATCAAGCTTGAAGAGCCACCAGAGTTCTCCGGTAGGTAAGCCTTACATTACTTATTGTTTCTGCATCCCTGTGTGTTAAGATCAGTAGCATATAGTGTTTTTGTTTCCTTCCATTTCGGATTTCATCGTGAACGAACCGAGAACGTGTTGATTGTTGAGCGCGATGGTTGGAAGTTGGATGTGGATGAGTGCAGGAGGTGAAGCTGTTGAAGCAGAAGACGAACTATGATGTTGAGCGAAGGCGAGGTCCTCGATTAGAGACGAAGATGTATCAGCAGAGTCGAATCAAAGGCAGTGTTCGAAGAAGATGAGATGTAGCACGAAGAATCAACGCCGAAGATAAGCGACGGTGAATATCGAGTTGATGTTGTCGATGGTGGACTGTTGATCTTGTCGAAGCGAGCGGTGATAGAGCGAAGTTGAATCATAGATTGAAGGTGATGACCACGGTGGAATTGAGACTTGAATCTGAGAAGGGTTGAGAAAAGAGGAAGGTGATGGTGTTGATACTGTTGGGAGAGAGAGGATCGATACAACTGCTTGATATTTGTTCCAATTTTTTTTATTTAATCTATTTTATTGAAAAGGATATAATAATAATAATATTTAAGTCTGACTTTTTCCCTTTCCAATAAAGCTAACAGCGGCGCCTTTGTTCTTTAGTTTAGGGTTTCTTGTTTCTCTTCCTTTTCCCTTGACCCGGTGGCCCATTGGGCCCAATTTTAGTCCATTCCAATTTCAATTTTCCTTTATATTTTATTTAACTTATACTAATTAATGAATAATAGTACAATTCAATTGGTAAAAGGCATTAACAGCATTTTGAGGGTCCTGGGTTCAAGTCTTGGTTGGGACATTTTTTTTATCTTTGGCCAATTATTTAACATATTTAATAATATTAATTTAATTTGCTGTTTAATTAGTAACTATTATAAAAAACATAAAAATGTTCAATTAAAATTTATCTTTATTTATTTTGTCAACATACTATTTAATTCTTATTTTTATTTTGTGTTGTTGTCTATTTAATTATTCAAAAACACATGTTTCATGATTTAATTTTTGTCATGTGTTTAATTATCAAAAAAATCTATGTTTTCTTAATTTAATCTTCATGCACTTTTTGATTATTTATTTAATTGTTAAGATGCATGCTAGTATGATTTAAATTTCATTAGTTAATTGTTTAATTATAATTTTAATTAATTGATCGTTAATCCGCATATTTTTCGTCCGTTTCAATCCAAGGGAATTGTTTAATTTTTTGTCAACTTCATGTCATCAAAAAAAACATCGTGCGAATACCCTCATTCATTAAAAACTTAGGATAATTTTCCCAAATATCCAATTTCTTCAAAAACTCACACCTTTTAAGTCAAAACTTCGACATTAGGTCGTCGTATCTTCAAAAACTCGTCCATACCCATTTTCGGCCAAAATAATTTATTTTTAATCAAACAAACATTTTTTTTAATAAACAGATATTTCAAAAGGTTCCTATAGAATACTATAGATACATTGGGTGCTAATACCTTCCCATTGTATAACCAACCCCCGAACTCTAGACCTCTTTTCAAAACGCCTTGTATTTTCATTACTTTTCAAGTATTATTTTACATTGCATATTTTAGGGTTTTATTTCGCTCTTTTCCCTTTTCCCTTGGAAATAATAAAGCGCGGTGGCGACTCTTGCTTTTGTGAGACGAATTAATTAATAGTTCGATCTCCGATTTACCCCGCTACATTTTTTATCGCTACATCGTATTACAGGCTTCACAGCGATTTACTAGGGAATATGAAATTAACTGTTATCTGGTCAGATTCCAGGTTTGAGCAATTTGAGTTTGGGGTTAACTGTTATTTGGTCAGGTCCAGGTTTCAGCAACTTGAACTGTTATCTGGTCGGGTCCAGGTTTCAACAATTTGATCTTGAGGTTAACTAATATCTGGTCAGGTCCATGTTTCAGCAACTTGAATTGTTATCTGGTCAGGTTCAGGTTTTAACAATTTGATCTTGAGGTTAACTGGTATTTGGTTGGGTCTAGGTTTCAGCAAGTCGAACTATTATCTGGTCGGGTCCAGGTTTCAGAAATTGAAGAAGTTAAAATATTATCTGGTCGGGTCTAGACTTTAGTAACTTAAAATGTTATCTGGTCGGGTCCAGGCTTTGAATTAACTGTTATATGGTCGGGTCCAGGTTTCATAGTAATTTGTTTGGATGGGATGAAGTTGAACTAGTATCTGGTCGGGTCCAGGCTTCATAGTAACTTGCTTAAAAGGATGAAATTGAAATGTAACTGGTCGGGTCCAGGTTTCGTAGTAACTTACTAGGATAACAATGACTCCATTGGGGATTAAGGAGTTTCTTCCATTGATTTGTAATAGTCTGAGAAGCAAACTCAAGGTGGGGAATTTGTAGTTTGTTGGGGAAACAAACCCTGTTGAAAAGAAAATTTGATGACCTACTAGGTGAAATTAATTCTTTAGGATGAACTCTACCAAACTCAACTGGGGAGAGGATTTTCCTGAGATTGAAACTCTGGTTGGGGATTGCATGAATCCATGTCTGTGGGGATGATTCAAATCCTTAAGGAGATACTTATTACTCTTTTCATATAATTGTTAAAAGTTAATCATGTTCATATGCATATGTTCATTCAATTTTAGCCATTGGACGCTTTTGCATTCAAAACATAAAAACAAAAAAAGTTTGCACTTCAAAAAAAGTTTGCACTTCAAAAAAGTTTGCCCGTAAGTAGGCATTTTTGTACAAGGAAAACAAATATCCTAGTAAGAGGAAATCGTTGAAAGAAATGAAAAGAGTACAAAGTGAAAGCAAAAATAATAGCCATGTGGAAGTGATCTCATTGTGTTCCAACTTTGCTATTGCCCATATGTATTCGGACATCATCCCTCTCCATTGAAAGAAATTTATTGAATTGTTCTTATACCATTGAACTTGGTCCTTGGTAATAAAGTTGGATGTAGAGATTTTACGGGACATAGTCATACACTTTAATCCTTAACTTTTTCCTAGACCGTCCTTTCGGGTTTTCAGCCCACCAGGATACCAATTTTTGCCCAAGCCGCTCTTTCAGGTTTTCGACTTTCCAAGTGTACAATATTTTGCATATATCCCAAATTTTTGCCTGAACCTCTTTGGTTCGCCAGGATGCCCTTATTTTTGCCTAGGTATGTCAACCTAGCGGGTCATTTTATGTGTAGTATTTTTTAACTATGTCCGCGTTCACAGGATATGGGAAATCTTCACCATCCATAGTAGTCACCATCATGGCACCACTGGAGAAAACTTTCTTAACAATAAAAGGCCCTTCGTATGTGGGAGTCCATTTTTCCCTAGGATCACCTTGTGGTAAAATGATGTGCTTTATTACCAGGTCACCAGTATGATATACTCGAGGCTTGATCTTTTTGTTGAAAGCTTTGATCATACATTTTTGATACATTTGACCATGACAAACAGCAGCCAATCTCTTCTCATTAATCAAGTTCAACTGATTCACCCTAGTCTGAATCTATTCGTCTTATCCTAAGTCTGTTTCCTTCATAATCCTTAGAGAAGGAATCTGAACTTCGACAGGGAGGACAAATTCTATGCCATAGACCAACGAGAACAGGGTTGCCCCAGTTGATGTTCGAGCTCAAGTACGGTAGCCATGGAGAGCAAACGGTAACATCTCATGCCATTCTTTATATGTTACCACCATCTTTTGCATAATCTTCTTGATATTTTTATTGGTGGCTTCCACTGCGCCGTTCAACTTAGGTCTGTATGGAGAAGAATTGTGATGCTTGATTTTGAACCGAGTACAAAGCTCCATAATCATAGCATTGTTGAGGTTGGTTCCATTTTCAGTGATGATCCTTTTGAAGATACCGTAACGGTAGATGAGGTTATGCTTGATAAACATGGCTACAACGTTCTTGGTAACTGAGGCATATGAGGCAACTTTGACCCACTTGGTAAAATAATCAATGGCAACAAGGATGAAATGATTTCCATTGGAAGCGGTAGTTTTGATCTCTCCAATCATGTCAATGACCCATATTGCAAATGAAAACAGAGCGGTCATGACATTCAGAGGAATTGGGGGTACATGGACCTTGTCACCATAAATTTGACACTTGTGACAAACCCTTGAGTGATGATGAGAATTAGTTTCCATTGTGGACCAATAGTAACCAGTCCTCAGGATTTTATCGGCCATAGTGTGCCCACTAGAGTGAGTCTCAAAGGTTCCATCATGCATGTCTTCCATAATTTTCTCTGCCTCTTTCTTGTCCACACACCGAAGTAAAGTAGAATCATGATTTCACTTATACAGGATTCCATTGCTTAGGAAGAATTTGACTGAGAATCTTCACAAGAATTTCTTATCATTGATGGAAGCTCCTTCAGGATACTCTTGTGCTTCGAGATATATCCTTACTTCATGGTACCATGGTTTCTCTTCGTCAGTGTCAAGCTCATAGTAATGTGTAGGTTCATCAAATATTTTGATTATAATCATAGGAGCTTCGTTGTCCCATTTGACCTTGAACATGGAAGACAATGTTGCCAAGGCATCAGCCAACTGATTTTCTTCTTTAGGGAAATGTTCAAAGATGATCTCCTCTAAGTATGGTATCAGGGTTAACACAAGCTCCTTGTAAGGGATAAGGTTAGGATGCTTAGTGTCTCATTCTCCTTTAACTTGATTTATTACTAGAGAAGAATCTCCGAATACATTTAAGAACTTGATCCTTAAGTCAATGGCAGCCTTTAGACCCAAGATGCACGCTTCGTACTCAGCCATGTTGTTCGTACAATCTGTAGCGGTAGAAATGTTTAAGACTAAGCCATTAGATTGACTTGACTTATACAAATCAAAATAAAATCGCCACCATGCTTTATTGTTTCCAAAGGAATTGGAAAAGAGAGAATAAACTAAAAGAGGGGGAAATATTAAAGGTAAGGGGGTTGGTTATGAAAAGGGAATATATTAGCATCCTAAACATCTACGGTACTCCGCAAGAACGTCTTTGTAAAATCTGTATATTTTGGCTATAAAATGTTGCATGAAAATAGATGGTGGGGGATGAGAAAAGAAATATATTTTTTTATGATTTTTGCACCCGCCGCGGTTGCGAACCTTTAGTGCCTACGTACCACCTTCCGTGTAATAGGGGATCAGGGTACACATAGTTCCTCTTTAAAAAATTTAAAACACAAGTGTGCTGGTTAATTTTATGAGATAAGACATCATCGTCATTGTCCATGTGGAAAACATATTTAATACCCACAATCATGAGAAAGGAGAATTTGCATCATCTAAAAGTGGATGATATGGCTTGGATTTTAAAATCAACAATGCCTCACTCAACACCCAAGTGGAAAATATCTCGCTTCACTACATATTGTAGAAGTATAGTTGTTTGCATCACAACAAGGATTGAAAAGAGTCTAATATTTTGAGAAAATTTTAAAGATAAGAGACAAAATGGAAAAATGGTTTGAATAAGATTGATTGACTTTTAGTCTTCTCACAAAAATGTCAAGGTATTATTACGTTGATTGAAGTTTATTTATGAAAATGTTTTGAAAATGCATGGACCTAAGTCCAAGTTTATTATGAAAGTGGTTCAAGTTTATAAACAAGAAGAGTTTTCAAAATGAGGGAGAAGAATTTTGAAATTAAAGAAGATGGAAGGAGATGAAGGGACTATCCTAAAGCATAAGGTAAAAGCTAGGGAGAAGAACCATCTAACCAACAAGAAGCCAATACTTGACTTTATGAGTCAAGATAGAATTCCCATTCTTTGGATTGAAACCAAGCAAGCAGAGATACTAGACCTCTTGAGAAGACCAGACTTCAAATGTATTAAGTCTTCACAAAAATTGGGCAGAGTAACGGGTGTATACAGATGAATTCCAGATTATAGACAAAGTATGTAATCACAATAACTTGCACACAAAACAAACAAGCAACCCAATGTCTTGAGGTAAACCCCAAGAACTCCAAACAAAATATCAATTAAGGTTACAAGGTCTCCAATATAGGCCAATGTCTCTAATCCTAAGTCCAAGAAGTCTAATACTCCATAATGCCAAGGATAGTAACCAAGTAATCCAAATATCATTAATGTTTTTTATGGTTCATCAAATTATCTTTAAATTTAACCAATCATCAAGATGAATTCAAGTACTAAACATATCATTAATCCAAAGCACCAAAAATCAATTGAATAATTCACTCTTTGGTAGATTTGAATTAATGAACATTTATCCAACTTTATCTACACCCAAAGTCCATTGAATTTAAAGAGAAATTGGACCTTTAAAATTGCAATCCAAATTAACAATCAAAAGAAGTGAGTAGAAAAAGATAGATGAATCAAAATAGCCCCAAAACAAGGCAGAAAAAGCATTTTGGCACTGTTACAATCGATTGCGCTCAGACAACAATAGATTGCGCGCAGACAGCAATCGATTGCATCAGTGCATTTTTTTCAAAAAAATGCAAAATGATTCTATGAAAATCGATTACACTATTACCGCAATCGATTGCACCCTGTTAAAATCAGAAAAACAACATTTTAAAAGGCCAAATTCTTGTTCAAACTTTCCATTAAACACCTTATGATCATGGACTCAATTGAGCACGAAAATTCCATCAAATTATGAGAAAATAGCACCAATGGAATCACAAAATAATTCTCAATGAATCAAGCCCAAAGATCAACAAGATATCACATTATGAAAGATGAAGAATCCAACTTACCAAAGGTAGATCTAGAGAATTATCAAAACAACCTCAATAATTTGCTTCAATTCAGCCCCAAGAATCAATTTCCCAAGCTTGGATGTAGAGAATTGATAGAGAAAAAGTGTTTGGATGAAGGTTTAGCTCAAAGATTAGTAAGATTCAATGCAAAGCTTACTAACTTTTTTTAAAAATGGAGCTTTGAGTGAATTTGGTAAATGGAGGGAATTGAGAGATTTTTTAGCAAAGTGATTTTGGCTATCAAAAGCTTGAGATTTGAATGAAATGGGAGCTCTATTTATAGAGTTTAGGCTTGAGATTAGTGGTGGTTTGGTAATTAATTCTTGGAGCCAAAATTTGAGTTAATGATATATCTTTCAAAAAATGAAAAATTGGCACCAAAATTTGAATTAATGATATATCTTTCAAAAAATGAAAAATTGGCACTAAAATTTGAATTAATGATATATATTTCAAAAAATGAAAAATTGACACCAAAATTTGAATTAATGATATATATTTCAAAAAATAAAAAATTGGCACCAAAATTTAAATTAATGATATATATTTCAAAAATAAAGAAAAATTGGAGCCAAAATTGACAAGCTTGAAATTGCTGATTTTTTTTCAAATGTTCACTTTGTGCAATTGATTGCACTCTGGGCTCAATCGATTGCATCAGTGTATTATTTCAAAAATGGCACAAAATTCACTTTGTTCAATCGATTGCACTCTAAGAGAAATTGAATGTACAGTGAAAAAATTGAATATTTTTTAATTATTTTTCTTTGCAAATAGAGATTTTAGGAAAATAATACCAGAAAACCTTATTTGTCAGATGCTTTGACTCGGTACCTACAAACCACAAATATTCAAAGACAAATATTTTTGTTTGTATTTTGATTAGAAGTTAGTCGATAACATATATACAAAATATACAAATAAGGTGCTTGGAGATTCCTCAAGAGTAAACTTAAAGATAGGAGATAGAGAAAGAGGAAGAACCAACCCTAATGTGATATTGTTATGATAGGGGAATCTTAGGGGCAAAAATTGGGGTACAAAAACTGCCCTTACTTATGTGTCTTCTATCCGGAGATACGAAGGTTAAAATCTTCGTGTCGATGTGATTGAAGATACTTAAATATAAAACAAACCCTATTTTTGGCCCTAAGATACCACGCAATGCTTATGATTATGCATGCAAATGAAAATATCCAAAAGGATGCAAGACACAACTGGGGATGTAGGGAATAAAACAAGGATCAAAAGAGAAACTCGATCAGAAAAATAAATCACTAGTGAGCAAAAGACTCGACTTTATTAAGGGAGAGCTCCAAAGAGGGGATAAGACATCATCAACTCAAATACTGAGGAAATAATAAAGGATAAAAGTGATCGACAGATAACTGTGAACTACCAACTCAATAGTTAAAGGTAGAAGATAAAAAAGATATCGACTCACAGATGACGGTAAAAGATCAAAGGATACACCAATATTCACTGAAGGTGAAACTACCGACATTCACTGAAGGTGAACTACCAACGTTCACTAAAGGTAGAGAGAAAACATAAATCACCAACATTCACTCAAGGTAGAGAGAAAAGAACATAACACCAACATTCACTGATGGTGAACTACCAACGCTCATTGATGGTAGAAATAAAGAATAATATTGAAGTTCACTAACGGTGAACTACCAACATTCACTGAAGGTAGAAAGAGAAAAATAACACCAACGTTCAATGATGGTGAACTACCAACGTTCACTGAAGGTAGAAAAAATAATAACACCGACGTTCACTAACAGTGAACTACCAACATTCACTGAAGGTAGAAAGAGAAAAATAACACCAACGTTCACTGATGGTGAACTACCACCATTCACTGAAGGTAGAAAAAAGAATAACACCGATGTTCACTGATGGTGAACTACCAATGTTCACTGAAGGTAGGAAGAGAAAAAAATAATCACCAACGTTCACTGAAGGTGAACTACCAACGTTCACTGAAGGTAGAGAGAAACAAAAATCACCAACGTTCACTAAAGGTGAACTACCAACATTCACTAAAGGTAGAAAAAAGAATAACACTGATGTTCACTGATGGTGAACTACCAACGTTCACTGAAGGTAGAAAGAGAAAACAATAATCACCAATGTTCACTGAAGGTAGAAAAAATACAACACCGTAATTCACTGACGGTGAGCTACCAACGTTCATTGAAGGTAGAAATAGAATACAACACCGATGTTCACTGACGGTTAGCTACCAACATTCACTGAAGGTAGAAAGAGAATACAACATCGACGTTCACTGACGGTGAGCTACCAACATTCACTGAAGGTAGAAAGAGAATAATAATCACCAACGTTCACGAATGGTGAACTACCAACATCCACTGAAGGTAGAAAAAAAAGAATATATTGACAATAACAAGTTTCCCAAAATCATGACGTTTCACCTATAAAGGGTCTCCACTTCTTCTTTAACCAAGGAACTCTGCCTGGAAAGGGTAATATATAAGATGTCTCAAATAAAGAGACTACCACTTGTAAAGATTCCACACCGAACTGTCTCTGCCATATTGAAAGACTTGCCATCCACTGGAGTGATTTGACAACAAACTGAAAATTATCCGCTCATAGAGAAGATAGTAAAAAAAAAATAACGTCGACTTTTTACGGGGAAGTACAAATTGCTCAAATAAAGAGACCTGCTACTTGCTGTTATGGGAAGGATTGTAAAAATGACTTTTTGGGGAAAAATATGGCTTCCTTGGGAAAGAAATATGGCTTCTTGGGGGAAATGCCAACATATTCCTGCTGAGGAGATAGAGTCTTCTCGTGCCAAAATAAATGCACATTCTCAAACCCAAGCTCGATGCTTGCGGAAATCCAAAGTAATAATATTGCTAGGAACCAAAGATTTAAACCAGAAATAAACTGGAACGAAACAGTCAACCGTAATACATCCTTTGAGAAATAAACTCAAGAGGGAAATCCAACCCATCCAGACAAAGAGCTGTACAGGAAGGCTAAAGAAAAAATCTTTCACAAGGGATAGCTCAGTGGGGAATTTGAAAGAATATACACTTTCTACTTAAGGTCGACACTCTATTGGAGAGAAGACAACACAACTCTGCAAAATAGGGTAATGTGCTAACAGAAAATTAATGAATGCCAATGAGCAATAATTTGCTAAATTCAAATATGCATGATGTATGTATGAATGTATGAGTGTTATCATGTATATGCTGACAAAATAGACGTATAACACTGGGAATAACCAAACAAAACCAACTTGGGTACAACTAATACTCGACTAAATCACATCCAAGGTGAAAATTCCATAAGAAAGTAAGCACCAACTGAGAAGCCAAATTCCTATTTCGTAGCTTAACTTTACTGGGGAAGAACAATATCCGAAAATAATTAAATCATAGCAATAAATCAGTACATATACAGGGATATAACATCCTCCTTCAGGCTTCACTAGGGAATATCACACAGACTTTAATGGGGAAAACAAAATGTTTCACGGTCCGTACTTCTATTGAGAATTGCAATACCGATTTCAAATAAGGAAGATGAAAACCATATCGTCAAAACATCAACTGAGGATCTTGTGCTGACTTCTTTGAGGAAATATCATACAGACTTCACTAGGGGAGATAGTGCCTCATCATCGAGATACCAACTGGAGACCTTGTGCTGACTTCATTGGGGAGGACAACACCACATCGTCAAGGGGAAATCAAGATACATTCTTCAATATTGAGATTGAGTATTGCACCAACCTCTCTGGAGAAAGTATGAAACCTCATGGGGATAACAACTTAGGGAGTTATGAAGTCAAACATTTCAGTAAGAAATCAAACTTATGGGAATTTTAAATCAAATCCAGCACTTGGCGAGTGAAAACCCAAAAAGTTGATAACCATTTCAACACTTCTTAAATAAAACATTGCCCTTGCCTGAATAACGGGAAATCAAACAAAAATGTAAGTACTACCGAAAGGAGATGCTTCGCAAATGATTCCAACTCAGCATGCACGGGGAGAAAAGACTTTTATTAAATGAGTGAAGCCTTCACTAGGGAATGTTGGATAGAGTCTTCAGACCATGCAAACCCGAGGTTCAAATGAAACAAAACTTGGTTGGGAAAACAGAATCATGAACCCAACGCCGAGACATACATCAATTGGTATCATCTTCAATTATATGAGCAACACAAGAAGATCATACTTATTCCAACCAGAGTGCCCTGGGATAACCTTTCTGGGGAATCAAGAAGTTAACATTATAGCAATAGATCAAAAATACGGGGATTTTAAATCATACCCAGCACTTGGCGGGTGAAAACCTAAAGAGTTGACAACTATCTCAATACTTCTTAGAAAAGATATTGTCCTGGTCTAGTTGCCTGGGAAACAAACAACAACAATAATGCCAACACTGCAAAAAGAGCGAAATTTTACAAATAGTTCCATCTCAGCACATAACGAGAGAAGGAGCTTTTGTCATATGAGTGAAGACCTCACTGGGGGAATCTGGGATAGAGTCTTCAGACCGTGCAAACCCAGAATAAAAAAATGAACCAGGACTTGACTGGGGACAATGGGATCACAAACCCTATACTTCACCTTACGCCAATTGGTATCATCTTTAATATACAAAAATCATGCGCATACCAGTGAAAACGACCTAAGAAAACCTTCTTGGAGAAAACAAAACCTCCCAAAATTACTGGAGTTCATCCATTCCTGGGATCGCCACTTTTCTTTTCCTCTTGAATCACAAAAATATAAAGTAAAAGTAATTTGTAAATTCATTTTGAAAAACAATTTTGTTATTTAATCTTTTCACTTTGAAAATTACTATCAATAATAAAGGAAGTCTTTGTAGGTAGAATAAAATAAGAATTACAAAGAATTGGATATAAGCTTAAACTTTATTAATAAAATGGTAGTCTGCGAATGACAAGACTCCACAGATGATTACAAAGCGGGAAATGGTACTATATAATGGAAAAGATACATTGAAATACAATGACCACTATTCTCCCTAACAACTTTGAAATCCTGAGCAGCAGCTTCTGTTAAAGGATGGTGAGGATCCAAGAAGATTGTTGCTTCAATGATCAAGTTTTGTCTGATGTAGTTACTTGCCAAGAAAGTCTCTAACTTTTTCCTAAGTTTCCCTTGTGGGTTTTCAACTTAGCGGGAAAATTTATTCTGTTTATGTCTCTAATTTTTGCCTAGACCGCCCTTTCGGGTTTTCGGCCTACCGAGACGCTCTTTTTTGCCTAAGCCGCCCTTTCGGGTTTTCGACTTAGCGAGCTATTCTTTTATTTCTTTAGGCGAAGTATTTCTTGACTGCATCAGTATTCATGGGACGTGGGAAATCCTCACCATCCATAGTTTCAATAATTAATGCACCGCCAGAGAAGGCTTTCTTGACAACATATGGGCCTTCAAAATTGGGAGTCCACTTGCCCTTAAAATCAGTGTTAAAAGACATGATCTTCCTGAGTACGAGGTTTCCTTCTCTGAATTCACGAGGCTTGAACTTCTTATCAAAATCTTTCTTCATTCTCTTCTGATATAAATTCCCATGACACAAAGCCGTCATTCTCTTCTCTTCAGTCAAATTCAATTGGTCAAATATGTTCTGGACCCATTCATCCTCTGACAACTTGGTTTCCATTACCACACGTAAAGAGGGGATCTCAACCTCGTCTGGGAGCAGTGCTTCCATACCATACACAAGGGAGAACGAGGTGGCTCCTATTAAAGTACGGACATATGTCCGATATCCGTGTAAAGAAAAAGGGATCATTTCATGCCAATCTTTATAAGTAACAACCATCTTCTGGATGATCTTCTTGATATTGTTATTGGCAGCTTCAACAGCCCCATTCATCTTGGCATGTACGGAGATGAATTATGATGGACAATCTTGAATTCTTCACAAAGTTTTTTCATCATCTTGTTATTCAGATTTGAGCCATTGTCGGTGATAATTCTGCTTGGCACACCATACCGATATATGAGATTATTCTTAATAAAACGCACTACCACCTGCTTAGTAGCGTTAGCATATGAAGCAACCTCCACCCATTTGGTGAAGTAATCAATTGCTGCCAAGATAAAACAGTGTCCATTCGAAGATTTGGGTTCAATCATTCCAATCATATCAATACCCCACATATAGAAAGGCCACGAGGAAGAAATAACTTTGAGAAATGTCGGAGGTACATGAATTTTGTCTGCATAAATCTGACATTTATGGCACTTCTTTGCAAATTTATAACGGTCAGATTCCATTGTCATCCAATAGTAACCTGCCCTTAGCATATTCTTAGCCGTCGAATGTCCATTGGCATGAGTGCCAAAGGAACCTTCATGAATCTCATGCATCAACATGTCCGCTTCGTGTCTATCCACACATCTGAGCAAGACTATATCATAATTTCTCTTATACAACACATTTCAACTGAGGAAGAAGCTTCCAACCAATCTTCTCAATGTCTTTCTATATTTATTCGATGCACCAATCAGATATTCCTGAGCCGGGAGAAGATGCTTGATATCATGATACCAAGGTTTCTCATCTGCTACTTCCTCTGTTGTAAACACGTGAGCAGGCCTATCCAGTTGCCGAACTATAATTCAAGGTATATCATTCCAAGTATTCACTTGATACATAGAAGCCAGAGTTGCCAAAGCATATGCCATTTGATTTTCGTCTCTGGGAATGTGATGGAATTCAACTTTATTGAAGAAGGGTAACAATCTTCTAGCATAATCTTTGTAAGGGATCAAGCCAGGGTGCCGAGTATACCACTCTCTTTTAATCTGATTTATTACCAAATCTAAATCCCCATACACATCTAGAATTTTAATTCTGAGATCAATAGCTTCCTCGAGACCCATGATGCAAGCCACATATTCATCCATATTATTGGTGCAATCGAATGTCAACCTTGCAGTAAAAGGTATGTGCGATCCATGAGTGATAATCACGAAACCAATTCCTTTACCATAAGCATTCACAGCTACGTCAAATATCATACTCTAACGAGACTCGGGGTCAGGACCTTCCTCAGGAAATGGTTCATCACAATCTTTCGCTTTCAGAAACATCACATCCTCATCGGGGAAATCATACCTCACAGACTAATAATCATCAACTGGTTGGTGAGCAAGATAATCTGCCAACACACTGCTTTTAATAGCTTTTTGAGTTCGGTATTCAATGTCATATTCAGATAACAACATCTTCCAATAGATAATTCTCCTAATAAGAGCAGGCTTTTCAAAAATGTACTTGATTGGATCCATTTTGGAGATCAACCAAGTGGTGTGATTCAACATATACTGTCGTAAACGTTTTTTCGCCCAGGCCAGAGCACAACATGTCTTTTCAAGCATAGAATACCGCGACTCGCAGTCAGTAAACTTTTTACTGAGATAATAAGTGGCATAATCTTTCATTCCTATTTCATCTTGTTGTCCCGTAATACATCCTATGGAATTATCTAACACTGTCAGATACCTAATCAATGGTCTTCCTTCAACAGGAGGTAGCAAGATAGGGGGTTTAAGTAGATATTCTTTAATACTTTCAAATTCGCTTTGACAGCTGTGATACGGTGGGAGAACTGACTTGAGGTTTTGCGTTTGTGTTCGCAAATGTTTCGGTTTAGCAAGAGTCACCACCGACTTTTTATTTTATCCAAAGGAAAGGTCAAAAAGCACAGGAAAGACCTTTGAGATGTTTTCTTGGGTTCGGGGGGTAGATTATGAAAAGGGAAGGTGCTAGCACCCTTTTCATCCATGGTTATCCATGGGCTCTTAGTTACTTGTTTAGATCACTTGCTTTTGCTTTTCAATTGTTTGAAATGGTGCTTTGTGTGTGGTTTTGAAAATATTTTGAAAAGAGGCCTTTGTCTAGGCAACCTTTGTAACAATTCTTGTTTGAATGTTTTACAAAGGTGTTTGTCTTTTGAAAAGATGTTTCAATGTTTGAAAGTTTGTTTTGGAAAATTGTTTGAAATTGTGTTTGTGATGTGTTTTTGAAAATAGCAAGGATGTTTGCAAGTTTGATCAAGTAACTAGGAGCATCTACCCTACCTACTCAAAAGTATTTCCTACACATTTTTAAACCTTTGACATTGTTGTTTTACCATTGTATTTGGTAGACAACCTTGTGTTTGGATGTTAAACGGGACATGCGCGGGTCATCGTATGACCATGATAACAATATTGCCAAGTATCTTAGCAAGTTTTTTGAGGGACTAGATCATTTTTGTATAGGAAACCAAGATAGCGTCATCAAGGGACTATGATCTTTTTGTTTTGTTTTTGTTTTTCCAAGACACCTAGTATGCATACCATGGCCATTTTAAAGGCAACAAGTGGATGAAACCCTAGGGGTGCTTGTGTGCATTGTGTTGTCATTTTCATGCATTTTTGTCTTGTTTTAGTCAAGCTATTTGTTTGATTTTGGATTTTTGCATACAAACCCTAACCTTTCTATCATGGCATATTTGAAAGCAATAAAAGCGTAAAAGTAAATCTAATACTATTACAACATGATCATGGGGAGGGGGATACAAATTTGAATTTGGGGATATTTGCAAGAAAATAAAAACCCTAAGATTATTACAACCATATTGAATTCTTTGTTCAAATAATAAATAGACAAATATTTAAATGAACAATTAAATAAATATGCAATATATTATAAATATGCAAAAAGTGTTTTTTGTATTCTTTTTATGTATGTAAAAATAAATTATTTTTATATCAAAAAAAGAGAAAATAAAAGATTATTTTTATTAAGGGTGAAAACCCTAATTTTTTGGTTTAAGAATATATATATATATATATATATATATATATATATATATATATATATATATATATATATATATATATATATATATATATATATATATATATATATATATATATATATATATTTATGTACAAGTAAATAAAATAAAATATAAACAAATGTTTAGAAAATAAAAATATATGAGAAAATATTATTTAAATGTATAAATAATAAAAATAAAAATATATGGTATTTTTTGTATTATTTACAAGTCTTTATTTAAGAAAATAAAAGTATATTATTAAAGTAATTATTTTTATGTCCAAAAAAATAATAAAAATAACAAAATAAAATGTGAAAATTTATGAAAATATTTTTAGTAATTTTTTATGTTTAGAAAAATAAAATAAAGTCAGAAACTAAAAAAGAAATGAAAAAAATATGAAAATATAAAACAATGGGCCAAGGGGGTGTAAACAACAATAGTGGTGTGTCAATAGCATGGAACAAACAGGCCCAGCCGAGATGGCCTTCATCTTCAACCTTGTAACAAAAAACGCGCGCCTGGTATTCAAAACTGGAAATCCTGCATTTGTGCTTAAAAACGAAAACTTGCAACATGAAAGTTATAGAGCATGATCATACGATTCTAACCATATAAAAAACTTAATCTAACTTTCAAAGACCAGAGAGAATTTCTCTGGCCCTAATTTCTAACCTAGCTTTTTCAGGAAGTTCAACATTCAAATTCTCCCAACACAGTTAACCTAAATGAAATCTATGCATATGTGCAGCTTAAGGGTAATGAGTACTACATTTTTTATTCACAAACCTAAGCCTAATGTTTCCTAAATAGAGATATAGAAAGTTGAACTTTACCTGTTTCAGTTGAGCTCGAGTATGGCAATGTAGGGGTTTTTAGTGAGGCCTGAGATGCTGGTGAGCTTGCTTGAAGTTCCTTTGAGCTTTCCCAATGCCTAGCTAGCTTTGAACTTGCTTGAATAAGCTTGTAGAAGTCAACCTGCACAGTCAGAATTCAAGAATAGTGAAGCTTTAAGACAAGGTTACATTTGTTGGCCAATGGTTGGGATAGCTTAGGTAGGTTGTATGGAGTGTGTTGGAAGAGGTTTGGGGCAAAACGAACGAGTGGTTTGTGATTTGGAAACCAAAATGCAGAAGTTGCCCTGTTTTGCAAGAAAATGTGATTTTGGTGTTTTGGAAGGTTTCAGAAGTGGTTAGCCCGTGCTTCTGACTTAATGTGATATGCAAAACCTGTTTGAAATGGTTACAACACTTGGTTATATCAGATTGCAAAGATGTTGACCTTTTGCAAGGTTTCTTGGTTTTGAAGCAAAAGTGTGAAGTGACTAAGGGCAGGCATGTACAGGCTAGCTTCAAGCATGCACAAAGTTGTTGTACCTTTACCTAAGTTTATGGAGTTGGTTTTCTACAAAGGAATGGGTTCAAGGCTCAAGGGAAACAAAAATGAATAAAGTGAACTTTATTAAAATGGCATTGTTAACTTTTTGCCATTTTTGGATTAATCCTTTGTGTAATCTTCCATTGATCAGAACAATGCATTAATCCATTGAGTTTGCATTCAATTTTTGAGTGTGGAAGGGTTTAGATACCTGTAAGCAAGTACAAACAAAGCTTGACAGAAATTGCAACTTGTAGCAACATGAAAAATGCCATGGATCAAAGTGATATTTTGCCAAATTCAAACCTTCGATTCTCCCTAACCAAAAATGATTTTGGAGAGTTATTAGACATTTTGGAAAGCTTGTAACATGATCTACAATCCATCTTTGAAATGCTTTTTTAAATTCCAATTGAAACTAGGTGAAACATTTCCATGAAGATAGGTCAAAATCCTGCCTAAACTAGGGCAAAATTTCACTAAGTTAAAAGTTTCATGGACCCTTGTTCCAAAAAGCATAACTTGAGATACAAGCATCTTTTGGGAAAACTTTTTGACTCAAAGTTGTATATTTTGTGTAGGAATACAACTTTCATGTTGGAAGTTTTGTTTGAATCCAATTGAATCATGGTGAAAATATTGGGCAAAGTTGGGAAAAAATAAGAAAATTTCATAACTTAGAAAAATTCTAAGTTATGAATTTTTTTCAATCTTAAACCCTAATTTGCAAAATTAAGTTTCTTGGTGAACAAGTTTCATGTTTTGACACATCTTGATGAAAAATGACCCTTGGCACTTGATTTTGACCAAAAAGTCAAAGTTTGACTTTTCAGTGTACAGTTGATTTTTGATCAGTTGATTGGAAAATTCATCTGTCAATCCAATGCAATTGAGATCATTTGAACCTTGTGATTAGGTCAAGATGATGCCATTGGGTCCTTGAATCCATGCTTGAACCCAATTTACCAATGGCTAGGTGAAAAATCAGAAATTTCCCTTCTGCACTCAAAACCCTAAAAATGACCATTTTGCCCTTTTGATGATCTGATCAAATTTCTTGAGGAGTTATGGTCCAAACTTTATCAAATGGTTCATATGAGCCTATAATGTTGATGTGGATCACAAATTATGAGTTTTGACTGTAAATTGGCCACAATTGACTTTTTCCCCAATACAACCGACTTCTAGGTCAACTGTCCAATTGATTGGGCAAAAATTTGATTCAAGGCTTGAACCTTGGTATGGGCAATCTTATAAGTCCAACATGAAGTATGAAATTCACATTGAACATTGGAAGTTCAAAAATCCCTGTGCAAACTAAAACCCTAATTTCAGGTCATCAGTGCAAGGAGATGTCTTGAGCAGAGCAAACCCTAATCCTGTCTGGAGTTCAAAGAGTTTTGTGAGGGGAAATCTTGATAAAATGAGAGGGAAAATTTTGAGGTACAAAAGCTGCCCCTGTTCAATCTTCTTGAACCTGAAGAGTTAGATTGACGAGTTTGCCTTTCGTGACTCGAAGGTAAAAGAGGATTGGACACTAGAGTGCCCGTAAATTTGCACTCGTCAGAGTATAGTTGAGGGAATGGGCTTAAAGATTCCATTTGGAGATGTGATAGAATCTTGTCGGAGATGGGATTAAAGATGCCATCCAAGAATGTTTGTTGAATTGTAAGTTATAGGTGAGCGTCAGAATGGTATCCGTGTCTGGAGCATCTCTGAGCTGGGGATCTGAATAAGCAATAGAAAAGCATCCGTGTCTGGAGCATCCATAAACTGTTTTCATGATCCTTGAATTTGAATAAGCAATAGATTAGCATCCGTGTCTGGAGCATTTTTAGGCTATTTTCTGAGGCTGAATCTGAACAAGCGATAGATTAGCATCCATGTCTGGAGCATCTGTAAATTGTTTTCATGATCCTTGAATCTGAATAAGCAATAGATTAGCATCCGTGTATGGAGCATCTCTAGGCTGTTTTCTGAAGCTGAATCTGAACAAGCGATAGATTAGCATCCATGTCTGGAGCATCTATAAACTGTTTTCATGATCCTTGAATTTGAATAAGAAATAGATTAGCATCCGTGTCTGGAGCATCTCTAAGCTGTTTTCAGATTGTATACTGGTAGTTTGTTAATCTTATCCTGAAAAGGGTAAAATATTAGCTGAAACACAAAGTTATATTGCATGAAATGTATGATGCAATATATGTGTTTTATCAATGTTTACGATATATGATTGTAATGTATGCGCGTGTAAGCTAATTAGCTGTCTTGTTGAGGAAAATAAATCCTTGACCACTGCTGGAGATTCAAAATCTTTGATTGCTGAAGGGGAAAATAAATCTTTGACCACTGCTGGAGATTCAAAATCTTTGACTGCTGAAGATGAGAAATCCTTGCTGACTGCTTGGGGATAGAGAATCCTTGGCAACTCGTGGGGATTATCAAAACTTTGACAACCTTCGTGGGGATGTGAGAATCCTTCACGACTTTCCTGTGGGTTATACGATGAGAATCCTTACTCGGCTGGGGAATAAGGGAAACTCTGGAGATCTCTATCGAGAATCACACAAAGGAAAACCTTGATCTGCTGGAGAATAAGGAAGACTCTGATGGCTTCTGCAGAGAAATGGGATTCTTCAATCTGCTAGGGGAAATAAAAATTTTGATGAATTCATGTTGGGTAGCAGTGAAGACTCTGGCAACTTCACTGGGGAATTAAGAATGAGAATCTTCATTATGTTGAGGAGTAAAAGCTCTGTGGGGAGTAGCTATACTGCTGAAGAGTAAGCTATCCTATTAGAGAGTGAGTTCTGGACCCTGGGGGAAAAAGCTTACTGCTGGGGATTAGCTATCCCGCTGGGGAGAACAGGAGCTTAGGTTGTATGCCAATCTATTGGGGAATTATCCTAGGTTGGGGATAAGACAAAAGTTAATTGTTATCTGGTTGATTCTCAAACTTTAAGACAACTTGCTGGAGAATCTGGAGACACTGAATGGTTTCCGTTGTGGATTGATAGTTTGACTCTGCTGGGGAAGAAGGTTTTAAGATAACTCTCTGGGGAATTATCTGGTTTTAAAGCAACTCTCCGAGGAATTTGGAGGAAACTGGATGGTTTCCACTGGGGTTTAAAGGTTGAAGATTTGACTCCGTTAGGGAGGAAAGTTTCATCTTCACTAAGGATCTGTAATTCAAAGTTTTGGCTCCGCTGGGATTGGGAGTTTGAAGACTTAACTCTGACAGCGATTTTGAATTTTAAATCCACTGGGGATATGTATCTCAAGGTTTTAGCTCCGCTGGGGGATATGT
This sequence comes from Vicia faba, assembly GCA_948472305.1. Classification (NCBI taxonomy): domain Eukaryota; kingdom Viridiplantae; phylum Streptophyta; class Magnoliopsida; order Fabales; family Fabaceae; genus Vicia; species Vicia faba. The sequence continues at coordinate 382,179,812 of OX451740.1, forward strand.
ATTTCAAGGTTTTAGCTCCGCTGGGGATCTAGATGATGTACTGCATGGGATTTCTCCTGGAATAGCCCAAAGACATTTTCCTATACTTTCAACCTGTCAGTAATTATTCTTTCGCATTTTGTTCATTTGTAAGCAGTGATTATATTCAAATGCATATGCTCATTTAATAAATCATTGGACGTTTTCAAATAAAACACAAGTGTAAAAAAGAAAGAAAAGGCAAATAATTTTCTGCACTTTGAAGTATCTTTGTATTAACTTTGTGTAAGTATTTTGTACAAAGGAGACATACATCCTAGTAAGAGAATGTTGTCATAAAAAATGAGAAAAACTTATATAAAGAAAGGTGGCTATGTGTAAAAATTCCATGGGGTTCCCATTTTGCTAAAGCCTTCGTAACTCTGAACATCTTGTCCATTCGTTGCTTCGTCCGATGATGATTGAGTTGATCAGAAGCATGGAGTTTGTCTGTGAAGAGATTGTCCTTAAAGTGATCCGACGAGACATAGTCATACGCTTTAATTCCCTAATTTTTGCCTGGACCGCCCTTTCGGGTTTTCGATCCACCGGGAAACCCTTTTTTGCCCAAGTCGCCCTTTCGGGTTTTTAACTTGCCGGGTGTACAGATTTTTGTTTATCCCTAATTTTTGCCTGAACCTCCCTTTCGGGTTTTCGATTCACCGGGATACCCATTTTTGCCCAAGTCTCCGTTTCGGGTTTTCAACTTGCCGGGTCGTTTATGCGTAGCATCTTTTGACTATGTCTGCGTTCGCAGGGTGTGGCAGGTCGTCACCGTCCATGGTGGTTAATATCATTGCCCCACCAGAAAAGATGTTTTTGATCACAAATGGTCCTTCGTAGGTAGGATTCCATTTTCCCCTGGGATCACTTTGCGGCAAGATGATCCGCTTGATTACAAGATCCCCGACTTGATATACCTGGCGCCTGACTATCTTGTTGAAAGACTTGATCATCCGTTTTTGATACGTCTGACCGTGGAAAATAGCAGTAAGTTGCTTTTCGTCAATCAAGTTGAGTTGATCAAGCCGGGTCTGAATCCAATCGTCTTCACTCAAACCAGCATCCTTCATGATTCTCAAGGAGGGAATCTGAACCTCGATAGGTAAAACAGCTTCCATGCCGTATACCAAAGAAAAAGGTGTTGCCCTAGTTGATGTTCGTGCCGTGGTACGATACCCGTGAAGAGCAAACAGTACCATCTCATGCCAGTTCTTGTAGGTGACTGTCATCTTTTGTATGATCTTCTTGATATTTTTGTTCACATCTTCGACAGCACCGTTCATCTTTGGCCGATAGGGAGATGAATTGTGATGTTGAATCTGGAACTGCTTGCACAAGGCGGTGATCATAGTATTGTTCAGGTTTGTACCATTGTCCGTGATGATCCTGTCGGGGATACCATACTGGCAAATGAGGTTCTGTTTGATGAAGCGGGCAACCATATTCTTTGTAACAGAGGCGAAGGAATCTACTTCGACCCACTTGGTAAAGTAGTCAATGGCCACCAGGATGAAGCAGTGTCCATTGGATGCTGTAGGCTTGATCTCTCCAATCATGTCGATTCCCCACATTGCGAATGGCAAAGGAGCTATTAGGACATGTTGAGGAACTAGAGGTATGTGTACCTTGTCAGCATAGATTTGACATTTGTGACAAGTACGGGAATGTTGATGACAATCAGCTTCCATGGTAGACCAGTAATAGTCTGCCCGTAGAATCTTCTTAGCCATCGTATGTCCGCTCGAGTGGGTGCCAAATGTACCATTGTGCAGTTCAGCCATGATCTGCTCAGCTTCAACCTTGTCCACACAATGAAGCAGAATTCAATCATGATTGCGCTTGTATAGGATACCATTGCTCAGGAATAACTTGGCAGAGAATCTCCTCAAGAACTTTTTGTCGTTGACTGAAGCTCCTTCAGGGTATTCTCGAGTCTCGAGATACCTTTTGAATTTGTGAAACCAGGGTCGGTCCACTACTTCTTCGGTATTAATCTCGTGACAATGAGCAGGTTCGTCCATTCGCTCGATGGTGATTTGGGGAGCCTCATTATCCCAGTTAAGTTTAAACATGGATGACATTGTAGCTAGAGCATCTGCTAGCTGGTTCTCTTCTCGCGGGAAGTGCTCGAAGGTAATCTACTCAAAATGAGGTAGCAATGTCAAGACATGTTCTTTGTATGGGATGAGATTAGGATGTTTAGTATCCCACTCTCCTTTGATCTGACTGATGACCAAAGCGGAGTCTCCAAACACAACCAAAGATTTGATTCCTAGGTCAATTGCAGCCTTGAGACCAAAGATGCAAGCTTCATACTCGGCCATGTTGTTGGTGCAGCTGAAGCAGAGTCTGGCGGTGAAAGGTGTATGGCAACCTTGTGGAGAAATGAGTACTGCGTCGATACTATTCCCAAGTGCATTGGAGGCACCATCAAAGTACAGATTCCATCGGGATCCTTGTTCAGGTCCGTCATACGGTCTGTTATCTTCAATGTTGTCCAAAGTCATAATGTCCTCGCCGGGGAAGTCAAACTTCATGGATTGGTAATCTTCGACAGCTTGATGTGCTAGATGGTCAGCTAGCACACTCCCCTTTATATCTTTTTGGGTCGTGTACTGGATATCATACTCAGTCAGGATCATTTTCCATCTAGCTATTCTTCCGGATAAAGCAGGCTTCTCGAAGATATACTTGATCGGATCCATCTTAGAAATCAGTAGAGTGGTATGAGTCAACATGTACTGCCTTAGCCGGCGAGCAGCCCATACCAAAGCGCAGCAAGTTCTCTCGAGCAGTGAGTAGCGGGTCTCACAGTCGGTAAACTTTTTTCTAAGGTAATAAATGGCATGCTCTTTTCGGCGAGACTAGTCATGTTGGCCCAGTACGCACCCTATTGAATTATCCAAAACAGTCAGGTACATGATTAGTGGTCTTCCTTCGATGGGAGGCATCAAGATAGGAGGTTCTAGCAAATACTCCTTGATTTTATCGAAAGCAACTTGACAGTCATCATTCCATTTAACCACCTGATCTTTCTTCAACAGCTTGAAGATTGGCTCACAGGTAGATGTAAGGTGAGAAATGAACCTGGCAATGTAGTTTAAGCATCCCAAGAAACCTCTAACCTCCTTCTCAGTGCGAGGGGCAGGCATTTCTTGTATAGCTTTGACTTTGGCGGGATCAACCTCGATGCCTTTGTTGTTGACGATGAATCCCAAAAGTTTACCGGACCTGACTCCGAAAGTGCACTTGTTAGGGTTCAGTCTGAGCTTGTACTCCTTCAATCTGAAAAACATCTTTTGTAAGTGGTTGAGGTGTTCTTCTTCTGTTTGTGAACGGGCTATCATGTCGTCTACATAAACTTCAATCTCATGATGTATCATGTCATGAAACAAAGCTACCATGGCTCGCTGATAGGTTGCCCCGACATTCTTCAGTCCGAATGGCATCACTTTATAGCAGAAGGTACCCCACTGTGTAACAAAGGTAGTTTTCTCCATGTCTTCGGGGGCCATTTTAATCTGGTTATACCCTGAAAATCCATCCATGAAAGAAAATACCTTGTGTTGAGCTATATTGTCAACCAAGATGTCAATGTGCGGTAGTGGAAAGTCATCTTTAGGGCTAGCCCTGTTTAAGTCTCTGTAATCCACACACATTCTCACTTTGCCGTCCTTCTTAGGCACGGGCACAATGTTAGCAACCCATTATGGATAGGAAGTAACAACAAGAAACCCAGCATTGAACTGCTTCATCACTTCGGCTTTGATCTTTTCAGACATATCGGGCCTCATTCGGTGGAATTTCTATTTAATTGGTGGACAATCCTCTCTTGTAGGGAGACGGTGAACCACAATATTTGTATCGAGTCCCGGCATGTCTTCATAGGACCAGGAGAAGATCTCAACATATTCATTCAATAGCTGAACTAAACGCTCTTTGACACTTGGCTCAAGGTTGGCACCCACTCTGACTTCTTTTCTGTCTTCACCAGAACCCAAGTTGATTGTCTCTAACAGCTCTTCATGGGGCAGAATAGCCCTTTCTTCCTATTGCAACAGTCTAGCCAACTCTCCTGGAACTTCACAGTCTTCATCACCTTCGTACTCGGCATGATTGACCAGATCTTCAGAGTCACTGAAGGCCATAGCAGAATTGTTACCCATGGAATCCGGAATGGAAGGGTACTGATTTATGAAAGTAATGGGAACAAAGTCCTTTGCCTCCCAGTTGTTCAGTCCTCCTTCAATAGTCGGGAAAATCCAGTCTTTAAAGTTGCTCTCATCTTCACCATCCTCCAAAGCATTGACTCCATGATGGGTGATCTTCACTGGTGGTCTCCCAGCCCGAGCGCGACGTACAGCCTTTTGAGCAGAAGCAGTGAAACCCAAGCCGAACTTATCTGTCTTGAAAGGAAAATCTGGAAGCTGACCCCATATTGTGCTTCCTCCTTCCTTAATCAGAGCCTTCGCATCTTTAAGGGATGACATCCGGGACACTGGTTTGGTAATGATGGGTACTGAAGTCATTGTCTTGGCTGTCGCCACTTCAGGAGAAACCTCTTCAAAGTGTTGGAAAAGGGTTTCTATGAATTCAGCATCTAACTCCACATAGCGGAAAGAATTAAGATGGCTTATCATATACTCCTCCTCGCCATGAACTGTTATAATTTTCCCCTGGACTGGGTGCTTGAGCATTTGGTGCAAAGAAGAAGTGACGGCCCCAGCATTATGAATCCAGGGTCTTCCCAACAAGCAAGAGTAGGAGGGACGGATGTCCATCACATAAAATGTGGAGTTTAAAGTTTCCGTTCCCACCTTAATCGGGATGTCCACCTCCCCGTGGACCATCCTTTTAGAACCGTCAAAGGCTCTGACAATGATATTGCTGGGCTTCAGGGTCAAACCTTCACAGTCCAATTTGTCCAATGCTTTCTTCGGCAAGACATTTAAAGACGACCCGGTATCAACCAGAACGTGAGCTAAAGTAGTCCCTCTGCATTCCACCGAGACATGCAGCGCGTCTTTATGCTTTCTCCCCTTAGATGTTAAATCGGCATCGGAGAAGCCAAGACCGTTGTCGGCTGTTAGGCTAGCTACACAATCCTGGAACTGGTCTGCAGAGGTTTCCCGAGGCACGTGGGCCGTCTTCAACAATCTGATCAAAGCTTTGGCATGAGCTTCGGAACAGAGCAACAGGGCTAGCATAGGGATTTTTGAAGGGGTTTGCCCCAGTTGTTCTATGACATCATAGTCACTTTTCTTAATTATTTTTAAAATCTCCTCCATTTCCTTTTGAGTGGTCTCGGGGATGACCAAAGGCTGAGCCCTCGTCCTGACGAGCGCTTCTTGGATCCCCTTACCTTTATCAGCAGCAACAGCAAAGGGTACAACTACGGGAGTAACAATTTCTTCAATAACTGGAGCTCGTACATATATGTTGACCGGCACAGGAGTAACCTTAGGAGCATTTGAGGGTCCGAAGATTTCCCTTGGAGGAGCAATCTCCGGAGAGAAAATTCTTCCGCTACAGGTGATTTTACTCGTCCCAGCAATATTTCCTATGTCAGGAGTCTCTTTATCAGAACTTTCTTCAACTGATTCAATCTGCTTAACACCGTGGTAGAAGATCTCTCCTCCATAATTCCACGATATTGATTTGTTGGACTTGTATGGGATAGGCCCCGACATAGTCATCTTCAGAGGTACAATCTTTGGATCAGATGTAATCTTAACAGGGCTTTTGGAGATCTTGGAAAGATTGGCGGAAATGGTAATTATAGCAACATCGTTGACAGGAGTCGGAGTAACAGGAGTTTTCTCAAAGAGGATTTCTTGATTATCCATTATGCGTTGGATGCCTAACTTCAACAACGGACAATCCGATTGTAAGGACGAACAAAGGTAGAAATCTTTTTCACAGCCCGGGAAAATTCCGGCTTTCAACAGATTCATCTTGATTATTGGTAACAGAGTCATCAAATAATCAACAGCAGCAACAAAAAGATCTTCTTCAATAGCATGGGCATTGTGGCCATGCTTTGGCATTGGAGCAGAGATCACATTCGGCTTTTCAGGGGCGTCGAATTCCACTTCCTTAGTGTTTATTAAATCCTGAATCTTATTCTTGAGGGCCCAACAATTGTTGGTGTCGTGCCCCACGCTATCTGAATGATAAGCACACTTGGCATTGGGATGGTAGTGTGGATAAGTTGTATTTGTATTCTTCGGTGCCTCTCTTAAACTAGAAAGGTTTAACTTCAGGAGATGGGGGAGAACCTGAGCAGGTGTCATGTTTATCTGGGTATATTGCCGTTGCGGTCTTTCCACCCTTTGCTGGTTGGTTTGATTGTTTCTGGGCTGATCGGCTGCAGACTTCTGAATCATTACAGCCCCCACCGCTGGCTGGCGCTCAACTCTTCCTTGGCCTCTTTGAGAGTAAACAGTTGAGACTTCTTTCTTTGCTGGAAAACATCTTCTTGACGGCAGCGGAAGCAGATGTATCTTTTTTAATTTTACCGCTCTTGATTCTGGCTTCAACTCTTTCACCAGTCAGAATCAACTCGGTGAACCCCGCAGACGAACTTCCTATCAGGTGATTAAAGAATGGACCCGACAGAGTCCCCAAAAACATATCAACAAGCTCTCTTTCAGATAATGGTGGCTGCACCCTTCCAGTCAAGTCCCTCCATTTCTGGGCATACTCCTTAAAGCCTTTATTGGAGACCATGCCCATACTCTGTAATTGAGTACGGGTTGGTGCTAAGTCCGCATTATATTGATATTGTCTGTAGAAGGCAGCAGCCAAATCCTCCCAATTGTGCACAACAGACCTCTCAAGCTGGTAGAACCAATCCAATTGCGTCCCTGACAAACTATCCTGAAAAAAGTGGACCCACAGGTCCTTGTCAGAAGAATGAGGTTGAATTTTTTTGACGTAAGACTGTAGGTGCATCTTTGGGCAAGACACCCTATCATACTTAGCAAACAGAGGAACTTTAAACTTGGGGGGGATGACAATCCCAGAAACCAACCCTAACTCTTCGAAATCCATCCCAGGCACTCTTTGCACTTCCATAGCTGCAAGACGTTCTTCCAGATTCTTGTACTTGTCATCTGCAGGAGGGTACTGCTGTTCTGAATAGTCTTTATCCTCCCCCTCTTCTTCTTCAGCCTCAGACTCAGATGGTACTGCACCTCCCTTTCCTTTTCCTACCCCTTCATCAAATGTTGAGGGGAAGTCCAGGACCCTTCTAGTTTGACCTTCAAATCTTCTACCCAAAGTAGCCACACCAACTCTTTTCTTTTTCTTTTTCTCTTTTTCCTTCTCTATAAGTGCTTTAAGATCCTCCTGACTCTTTGCCAAGGTCATGAGGAGTTGTTGGAACTGTGAATTCTACGCTTGTAAGTCTTTGACCGTCTACTCTATATCCATCTTGCTGAAATAAACAGCAGAGAGATAAGGAAACCTGGTGTGAAGACCTGTTTATGCATATGATGAATGATATGTATTCATGTAATGCATTCAAGGATTTAGAAATTCAAATTTGTTGTAAACAAAAAGAACACACGTCATATTAATAAAAGTAGAATTTGTTAGTACATAAATTCCCCATGGGAAAAATAATACAAAATTCTAAGGTAAAAAGACGTTGCACATCCTCTTTGGTGCGATGTAGGTGTTGAGAGTTTTCTCTTCGTGGAGTCGACGAGTAGGTTCCAAAACCTTCTCCTCACTGGCGTAGAAGCTGGCTTCAAAAGTGTTTCGTTCTTCCTTGAGCTGTATCCAACTCTTTTGCAAATCTTCCAATGATGTTGGCATGTCAGGATGTAGGAGGTGTATGGAACCTCTCCTTCCATAACAGGCTCTTTGATCACAGGGAGAATGTAGGGGTAAGGCATCATAAGACTCTGGGCACGAGTTCGTACCCACTTGAGGTAAGGCTCAAGGGGGATGGAATTCTTGTGTCCCAAGGTCTTACTGTCCACCTTGTTGGGCATCCTCCAAGCTCGGATAAACCTTTGTCGAAGTCTTTGACCGTCATTGTTGAAGTCAAAAACCAAGTCTGGAATCAGCATGTCATGAGGGCCATCCCTTCGGGCATACCCAAACTGTCTCAGAGCCAAGCAGGGGTTATAGGTAATGCCTCCCCTAATTCCAAGTAGTGGGACATTAGGGAATTCCCCACAACGATCAATGATGATGACATTTTCTCTGGACCGAGAACACCAATGAACATCAGAATGTGTAAGAGTCATCAACCGTTGTGACCACCTCAAGCCTTGCTCATTCTTCAAGACTGACTGGGGAAGGTGAGAAATAAACCACCTTGCTAGAAGAGGAGTACAGCACATGAGAACACCTCTTTTCCTCATTGTTCGTGTGTGAAATGAGTGGAGGATGTCCCCAAGCAATGTAGGCACATGATTCCGAGATATGAAAATATTGACAGCATTCACATCTATAAGCTGATCAGGGTTTGGGAACAAGACCAACCCATAGATGATAAGTGCTACAATCTCCTCAAAAGCTTGCAGATCTAGAGAATTCCAGAAGTCTTGTGCCTTCTCAAACAGAAACTTTGCCAAGAAACCCTTGACACCACTTCTGGTTTCCCAATGACCTATGATGTCAGATGGTTGCAAGTGTAAGGCTTGGGCAACATCTTCAGGCTTTGGATCTCTTTCCGTACTGTTGTAGGGTAGTTGATGGAGAATAGGAATCCTCAGGAGTTGAGAAAATTCCTCCAAAGTAGGCACTAACTGGTAATCAGGAAATGTGAAGCAGTGGTGTAGGGGGTCAAAGAACTGGAAGAGAACTTTCATCATGTCTTCTTCAATGTTGGAGTTGACCAAGCTGAGAAGTCGACCATGTCTTTCAGTGAATGGAGAATTCTCTGAAATCTTGGAAGTAAGCTCTTTGAGTAGAGGAGGAATTCTCACAAGGTTGACCTAGATTATTTTCGTGCAGAATGATTCCATAACCTACAAAACAGGAACAAAGATGAAGATCCAAACCCTTGAAATGGTTAGTGGATGCAAATGATGCTTCATGATGTATGCACAAGTATATGTACAAGCAAGTCACACAAGTTCCTAGTTTCAGGCTTGCATAGGGTTTCATAGGTAAGTACCCTCTTGAAGTCAGTTGGCTCAACCTGTCCTATAAATAGTAACCGGGTTCTAAGGAGCTCAATATCACTGGATTATTTTCTGTATTCATTGTTTCAGTTTATCCACTTTACTGGCGACCGGAATATTCCAAGAAAAAAACCCTCAATGAGTGTAGTATCGAGTATCTACCAATTTCGGACTGCACCAAAGCCGGTCATCTCACTACCCCTAAAAAGGCCAAGATGGTCAAGTAAAGGTTCTAAGAGTCCATTAGTGCTTCATGACATCACTCAGCGGCCCCATATTCTCTTTGATTAACTCAAAGGCTACCGGTACCCACAAATATGTCGCACTAATATAGCTATTGCTCTAGCCATGTTGTTATACCCCGCACAGTTTCCACAACGTATTGCTATTTACCTATGAATGTTTCCCAAATCCGGGTAAAGGATTTCAAACCCAAACAATAGAACCAAATGTAAAGCAATCAAAGTAAACAAGATAAGCATGTAAAGGTGATCTAAACCCTAAGGTAACCCCACTTTTAGATAGATCCCCAGCAGAGTCGCCAGTTCTGTGATATGGTGGGAGAACTGACTTGAGGTTTTGCGTTTGTGTTCGCAAATGTTTCAGTTTAGCAAGAGTCGCCACCGGCTTTTTATTTTATCCAAAGGAAAGGTCAAAAAGCACGGGAAAGACCTTTGAGATGTTTTCTTGGGTTCGGGGGGTAGATTATGAAAAGGGAAGGTGCTAGCACCCTTTTCACCCATGGTTATCCATGGGCTCTTAGTTACTTGTTTAGATCACTGGCTTTTGCTTTTCAATTGTTTGAAATGGTGCTTTGTGTGTGGTTTTGAAAATATTTTGAAAAGAGGCCTTTGTCTAGGCAACCTTTGTAACAATTCTTGTTTGAATGTTTTACAAAGGTGTTTGTCTTTTGAAAAGATGTTTCAATGTTTGAAAGTTTGTTTTGGGAAATTGTTTAAAATTGTGTTTGTGATGTGTTTTTGAAAATAGCAAGGATGTTTGCAAGTTTGATCAAGTAACTAGGAGCATCTACCCTACCTACTCAAAAGTCTTTCCTACACATTTTTAACCCTTTGACATTGTTGTTTTACCATTGTATTTGGTAGACAACCTTGTGTTTGGATGTTAAACGGGACAGGCGCGGGTCATCGTATGACCATGATAACAATATTGCCAAGTATCTTAGCAAGTTTTTTGAGGGACTAGATCATTTTTGTATAGGCAACCACGATAGCGTCATCGAGGGACTATGATCTTTTTGTTTTGTTTTTGTTTTGCCAAGACACCTAGCATGCATACCATGGCCATTTTAAAGGCAACAAGTGGATGAAACCCTAGGGGTGCTTGTGTGCATTGTGTTGTCATTTTCATGCATTTTTGTCTTGTTTTAGTCAAGCTATTTGTTTGATTTTGGATTTTTGCATACAAACCCTAACCTTTCTATCATGGCATATTTGAAAGCAATAAAAGCGTATAAGTAAATCTAATACTATTACAACATGATTATGGGGAGGGGGATACAAATTTGAATTTGGGGATATTTGCAAGAAAATAAAACCCTAAGATTATTACAACCATATTGAATTCTTTGTTCAAATAATAAATAGGCAAATATTTAAATGAATAATTAAATTAATATGCAATATATTATAAATATGCAAAAAGTGTTTTTTGTATTCTTTTTATGTATGTAAAAATAAATTATTTTTGTATCAAAAAAAGAGAAAATAAAAGATTATTTTTATTAAGGGTGAAAACCCTAATTTTTTGGTTTAAGAATATATATATATATATATATATATATATATATATATATATATATATATATATATATATATATATATATATATATATATATATATATATATATATATATATATATATATATATATATATATATATATATATATATATATATATATATATATATATATATATATATATATATATATATATATATATATATATATATATATATATATATATATATATATATATATATATATATATATATATATATATATATATATATATATATATATATATATATATATATATATATATATATATATTAATTATATATTTATGTACAAGTAAATAAAATAAAATATATACAAATGTTTAGAAAATAAAAATATATGAGAAAATATTATTTAAGTGTATAAATAATAAAAATAAAAATATATGGTATTTTTTGTATTATTTACAAGTCTTTATTTAAGAAAATAAAAGTATATTATTAAAGTAATTATTTTTATGTCCAAAAAAATAATAAAAATAACAAAATAAAATGTGAAAATTTATGAAAATATTTTTAGTAATTTTTTATGTTTAGAAAAATAAAATAAAGTCAGAAACTAAAAAAGAAATGAAAAAAATATGAAAATATAAAACAATGGGCCAAGGGGGTGTAAACAGCAATAGGGGTGTGTCAATAGCATGGAACAAACAGGCCCAACCCAGATGGCCTTCATCTTCAACCTTGTGACAAAAAACGCGCGCCTGGTATTCAAAACTGGAAATCCTGCATTTGTGCTTAAAAACGAAAACTTGCAACATAAAAGTTATAGAGCATGATCATACGATTCTAACCATATAAAAAAACTTAATCTAACTCTCAAAGACCAGAGAGAATTTCTCTGGCCCTAATTTCTAACCTAGCTTTTTCAGGAAGTTCATCATTCAAATTCTCACAACACATTTAACTTAAATGAAATCTATGCATATGTGCAGCTTAAGGGTAATGAGTACTACATTTTTTATTCACAGACCTAAGCATAATGTTTCCTAAATAGAGAGATAGAAGTTTTAACTTTACCTGTTTCAGTTGAGCTCGAGTATGGAAATGTAGGGGTTTTCAGTGAGGCCTGAGATGCTGGTGAGCTTGCTTGAAGTTCCTTTGAGCTTTCCCAATGCCTAGCTAGCTTTGAACTTGCTTGAATAAGCTTGTAGAAGTCAACCTGCACAGTCAGAATTCAAGAATGGTGAAGCTTGAAAACAAGGTTACAGTTGCTGGACAATGGTTGGGATAACTTAGGTAGGTTGTATAGAGTGTGTTGGAAGAGGTTTGGGGCAAAACGCACGAGTGGTTTATGATTTGGAAACCAAAATGCAGAAGCTGCCCTGTTTTGCAAGAAAATGTGATTTTGGTGTTTTGGAAGGTTTCAGAAGTGGTTAGCTCGTGCTTCTGACTTAGTGTGATATGCAAAACCTGTTTGAAATGGTTACAACACTTGGTTATTTCAGATTGCAAAGATGTTGACCTTTTGCAAGGTTTCTTGGTTTTGAAGCAAAAGTGTGAAGTGACTAAGGGCAGGCCTGTACAGGCTAGCTTCAATCATGCACAAAGTTGTTGTACCTTTGCCTAAGTTTATGGAGTTTGTTTTCTGCAAAGGAATGGGTTCAAGGGAAACAAAAATGCATAAAGTGAACTTTATTAAAATGGCATTGTTAACTTTTTGCCATTTTTGGATTAATCCTTTGTGTAATCTTCCATTGATCATAACAATGCATTAATCCATTGAGTTTGCATTCAATTTTTTAGTGTGGAAGAGTTTAGATACCTGTAAGCAAGTACAAACAAAGCTGGACAGAAATTGCAACTTGTAGCAACATGAAAAATGCCATGGATCAAAGTGATATTTTTCCAAATTCAAACCTTGATTCTCCCTAACCACAAATGATTTTGGAAAGTTCTTGGATATTTTGGAAAGCTTGTAACATGATCTACAATCCATATTTGAAATGAATTTTGAAATTCCAATTGGAACTATGTGAAAAATTGCCATGAAGATAGGTCAAAATCCTGCCTAAACTAGGGCAAAATTTCACTAAGTTAAAAGTTTCATGGACCCTTGTTCCAAAAATCATAACTTGATATACAAGCATCTTTTGGGAAAACTTTTTGATTCTAAGTTGTATATTTTGTGGAGGACTACAAATTTCATGTTGGAAGTTTTGTTTGAATCCAATTTCATCATGGTGAAAATATTGGGCAAAGTTGGGAAAAAATAAGAAAATTTCATAACTTAGAAAAATTCTAAGTTATGAAATTTTTTCAATCTTAAACCCTAATTTGCAAAAATTAAGTTTCTTGGTGAACAAGTTTCATGTTTTGACACATCTTGATGAAAAATGACCCTTGGCACTTGATTTTGACCAAAAAGTCAAAGTTTGACTTTTCAGTGTACAGTTGATTTTTGATCAGTTGACTTGAAAATTCACCTGTCAATCCAATGCAATTGAGATCTTTTGAACCTTGTGATTAGGTCAATATGATGCCATTGGGTCCTTTAATCCATGATTGAACCCAATTTACCAATGGCTAGGTGAAAAATCATAAATTGCCCTTCTGCAGTCAAAACCCTAAAAATGACCATTTTGCCCTTTTGATGATCTGATCAAATTTCTTGAGGAGTTGTGGTCCAAACTTGATCAAATGGTTAATATGAGCCTATAATGTTGATGTGGATCACAAATTATGAGTTTTGACTGTAAATTGGCCACAATTGACTTTTTCCCCAATACAGCTGACTTCTAGGTCAATTGTCCAATTGACTGGGCAAAAATTTGATTCAAGGCTTGAAACTTGGTACGGGCAATCTTATAAGTCCAACATGAAGTATGAAAGTCACATTGAACATTGGAAGTTCTAAAATCCCTGTGCAAACTAAAACCCTAATTTCAGGTCATCAGTGCAAGGAAATGTCTTGAGCAGAGCAAACTCTAATCCTGTCTGGAGTTCAAAGAGTTTTGTGAGGGGAAATCTTGATAAAATGAGAGGGAAAATTTTGGGTACAACAATAGTCATCTGTCCACACACAACCTTGATATTTCTTTAACAACTTAAATATCGGTTCACACGTTGCAGTCATGCGGGAGATGAATCTGGAGATGTAATTCAAACGCCCGAGGAAACTTCTGACTTGCTTTTCATTTCTCGGCACTGGAATTTCTTGAAATAATTTGACTTTATTAGGTTCAACTTCAATCCCTCTTTGGCTGACAATGAAACCTAACAACTTCCCTGATCAAACACCGAAGGTACATTTATTTGGATTCAAGCAGAGACGATACTTCCTCAAACGCTGAAACAACTTCAACAAATCTTCTACATGCCCTTCTTCAGTGTGGGATTTAGAAATCATATAATCAACATATACCTAAATTTCCTTGTGCATCAGATCATGGAATAAGGTTGTCATAGCCCTCTAGTACGTTGCACCAGCGTTCTTCAACCCGAAGGGCATCACGCTGTAACAGAATGTTCCCCAAGGTGTGATAAACGTTGTTTTTTCCATGTCCTCAGGAGCCATCCTTATTTGATTATATCCGGAAAGTCCATCCATGAACGAGAAAACTTTTAATTTTGTTATGCTATCCACTAACATATCAATGTGCGGTAATGGAAAATCATCTTTTGGACTAACTTTATTTAGATCTCTATAATCCACGCACATGCGAACTTTTCCGTCTTTCTTTGATACTGGGGAAATATTGGCAATCCACTGAGGGTACACTGATGTCACAAGAAAACCGGCATTAATCTGCTTTAGAACTTATTCTTTGATTTTTACTGCCATATCTGGGTGGGTTCTTTGCAACTTCTGTTTGATTGGCGGGCACTCTGGCTTCAGCGGAAAATGGTGCTCTACAATATTTGTATATGGACAAGGCATATATTAATAAGACCAAGCAAAAATATCCACATACTCTTTCAACATCTTAATCAACCTGCTCTTCACATCAGGATGCATCAATGCTCCAATCTTGACTTCTTTCCGATCTTCTTCTGAACCCAAATTGATTACTTCCAATGGCTCTTTATATGGCTGAATGGAATTCTCCTCACACTCAAGCAACCGTGATACCTCTTCCGGAATCTCATCACAGTCTTCTTCTTCGGCCCCGTTCACAGGATATTCAAAGTTAGGAGAGGGTGTGGGGTCATTGTATTCAACATGTTTTTTAATTAATCTGCACATATGATTTATGATTACTTTTAGAAACTGACACATATAACAAGTGATTATGCAGATTCAATTTCAGTTAATATTTATTTTGAAAGGTTTTTTTATCACCATTTTCCAAGAAAAAGTAGAAAATAAAAAACACAATTTAGGAAACAAAGATAACTTTTATTATTGATTTTAAAGATCAAAGCAAAGAGATAAGCCCATAAAACATCAATACTTTCACCTTGGGAAGAGGGAAAGCTTTTCGAAAAGATTAACAAAAACAAATTACTTTAAGACATGTGTGCAAGAGGGAACATCAATGGTGATCCAGTTCTGAACCGTAACTCCGTGCGTCACATAACTTGGCATTTCTGGCTTTGCTTCATCTTCCACAATGGCATGTAACTGCACCAAATCATTGTTCATATATTCCACATCAAAGATTATGAACTCCCTAGGACATCTAGAAACCATGTTTACTTCCTCCTCATACTCTGCCCTAGGCCTGATTATATGGATGAGGCCCTCATCTATCATCTCTTGCAAATCACCCTTTATCTTGTCAAAACCCTGTAGATTTATGCTGCAAATACCACAACCAGCATGGTCATGCGTGTAGTAACTAAACTCGTAGAGGTCAGCATGCATTTTTACCAAATCTCCTCTAACCAAATTATCATTGAAAATCTGAAGTCACCTGGACAACCAGCCACCATGTTTACAACATTTTCTCCCCCATGCTTTGGTAGAGGATTATCTTTCACGTCCGGCCCAACATCTTTAAAGGATAAGATACCAGTCCTCACCAATTTTTGCACTTTGGTTCTCAAAGGATAGCAGTTCTCACCATTGTGTCCTGGTGCTCCCTGATGAAAAGCACATGTTTGGTCCACCTTATAATACCAAGGCCACAGTGATGGTATAGCAGGAGGTGGTCTGTTCTGAACCAACTTCTTTTGAATTAACACCGAGAGAAATAATGCATAGCTCATAGGGATAAGGTCATATTTATCCCTCTTCTTCTTATTATACCCTTTCTTCCCCTGATGGGACGGTCTCTAATAAGAAACTGTGGTTGGAGCTACACCAACAACTGGAGTTACTGAGTTGACATGTTGATGACCTGATAATTTCTTCTAGGGGGATTAACCCTTCTCTCTTGCATAACAACATATGTATCTCCTTACTTCTTTTTGGAAAACCCATAGGGTGGCTTCTTCGTACCTCCGGAACTTTCACTTTTCGTTAGACGACCCTCTCTTACAGCCTCTTCCAAACGAACACCCATGCCCACCATTTCAGTAAAGTCACTTGGCACACTCACTACCACCATCTCATAGTAGAAAACACCCTGAGTCTTCAGGAAAATCTTAGTCATCTCTTTTTCTTCCATTGGAGGAATCACTTGGGTGGCTACCTCACGCCATCTCTATGCATATTCTTTGATTAATTTCCTGTCTTTCTGGACCATGGCCCTGAGTTGATCACGGTCAGGCGCCATGTCCAGATTGTACTTGCACTGCCTAACGAACGCTTCTCCCAAGTCATTGAAAGTATGGATATCGACATTCTCCAAACTCATGTACCACTTCAACGTAGCACCAGTCAATGTATCTTGAAAAAAGTGAATCCACAGACGTTGATCATCAGTGTGGGTAGACATTCTTGTTACATACATCACATTTAAGTATCTTGACATTCGGGACCAAGCATAAATCATTCACATTCTAACCGAACAAATCCTTTCCCATGAGAGCCTTCATCTTCGTCTGCATCTAGCCAAACTTGTCCTGAAAATCATTCATTCGATCATAGAGACCCAAGCCTTCACTTGGTGGAATAAAAGGACGATAAGATTCGTCATTAGAAAACGGGACCACATTCACCGAAGGAGATGCAACAGGAGTATCATGCACCACAGGAGGTGTGGGAGTAACAATAGTCTGAACAACTGGAGTAACTTGAGGACCAAGATTAAAACCTGCAGGCATAAAGTTCTCTGGCATTCCCTATGGATAACCTTGAGGCAAGCGATTCTGAATAACAGCTGGAGTAGTAGATACAGGAACAACCGGAGCTTCAGTAGTAACCATTATTTGTTGAGGTTGAGCAATCAGTGGCTGATTCTGAGCAGCCACCAAAGATTCCATCAGAACAGTAAGATTGGCCATGCCAGCCTTTAGAGAAGAAACTTCCTCGCGCAGTTCGCGATTCTCTTATTCTAAGTTGTCCATCTTTCTTCTGAAATTGGCCCAAGTATTGTAGTGATGAGACAACTTGCTGAACAAAGTAAAGGAGCTCAGTAAGACACCTAGATATGCACAAAAAATGCAAGAAATATGTACAATATGATGCATGATGTGCAATGCACATGTATTATTTTATTTAAATCATTTCAAGGGACTTAATTATTTATAGACAACATTGCAAATATCAAAGTAATAACACATTTGAAATACTGAAATTTTTTATTATAATAAATTCAAAATGGATTACAAGTTTCAATAATCCCAAGTACAAGATGAAAGTAAAGTCTAAAACCTAAGAAGTAAAGCTGATGGAGATCACTCTACATGCCGACGCTTCCCGATAAGTCTGGCAATTTGAGCCTTCAACCTCTGGTTTTCTTCTGCATATCTGGTGGCGACCTCCTTCCAATCACCTGAATCAGGAACTGAGCAACTAGCATCTGAATGAGGCTTAGGGGAAAATAAATCCCCTTGTCTCTCCATCGTCTCTACAGCTCGACTCTCGAGAATCTCAATTAAGTCGTCTTTCCCCTTCAAGTCTACTCTGTAGGAAATCTCTAGAGTTTGGCACTTATTATTCCAAGCTTCCTTTTCCTTCTACATCCTGACTAAAGCAAGCTATATCTCTTCCACATCATCTAATAAGGGAGGAGTGGTCTTCACAAACAAATCAGGCATAGGTGTTTCCCGAGAATACGACATCTTCAACTGAATAACTCTCGCTTGTACCCACTGAAGATAAGGCTCCAAAGAAATAGCCCCTCTAGGTCCCAAGTATTTCCTACTCTTCTTATGAACGTGACGCCAGGACTTCACAATCTTCTCCCTAGCTTCCTTATGGTCTTCTCCTGCTTTCAAGAAGAAACTACTCAAATGGATACTATTTCGTTTATCCCTCATCGAATATCCAAGCTGTCGTCGTGCAAGAACATGGTTGTAGTTAATTCCTCCCTTTGTACCAAGAAGAGGTACATTGGGGAAACTACCACAATTGTCGACAATCTCTACATCATGGTAAGCCTGATGATACCAAACAATATCTGAGTGAGTAAGTGCCATGATCTTAGGAGCCAAACAGGGTTCCTTCCTGACATCCCATAAAGCATCAGACTGAGGCAGATGAGAAGTAAACCGCCGGTACAACAGAGGCATACAATAGATGATCATCCCCCCATGATAAAAATCTCGAAGATGAATAGAGTAATAAGCATCACCTAACAATGTAGGAATTGGGTTCCCAATCATGAAGATCCTGATGGAATTAATGTCAACAAATTTGTCCACATTAGGAAATAAGAACAACCCGTAAGCAAGTAGAGCAAAGATGGTCTCAAAAGTGACTGTACTCTTCATCCTGGTAAAGTAACGAGCTTTCTCTAATAAGAACTAAGCTGGTAATCCTCTAATCCCTCCTTTAGTAGTCATATGGGCTTCCACCTCAGACTTTCCCAGATGGATCAAAGCGGCAATCTCATGTGATTTTGGCTCACCCTTCAAACCAGTAAAAGGAATATAATCAGTAATAGGAAAACCCAGTAGAGAAGAATACTCCTCTAGTGTAGGCATCAACTGATAGTCAGGGAAAGTAAAGCAATGATACGCCGGATCATAGAACTGGACCAAGGTCGAGAGAATACCCTCCTTCATCCTAAGCTTTATGAGATAAATGATGGAGCCACACTTCCTCCAAAAATCTGCAGAACACTCAATCTCGGGAATTCGAATAATCAACTCATATATCTTGGGATCTTTGAAACTGTACTTTCCGGTCTTTCTTTTTCCAGAATCCATAGTTAAAAAGTACCTGAGTTATTCACAAACGGTCAACTTTTAAGTCCCTTGAAATAAAATTTCTTCAAAAGATGCTTATGAGTGAATGGATGCATGATGCAACAATCACACACAAGATCATAAACATAGGGTTCATAGGTTCAACGTCACGAGCATGAGGTCGAAGATACTACCCATAAGGAATTGGTCTAAGAGTCATCACCTGCCGAACAAGGTTCTAGAGGTTCCCAGAGTCTACATCCTTCCTTCGGATATTACCAACTTCCCGATTAACTCGGTAATTAGTAATATTCTCAAGAAAAACTCGTCCGAGCATAGCATCGCGTGACAACTATTTCCAGATTACTTCGCCATAGCTTCCGCACTACACCTAAAAGTCCAAGATGGGTTATGTATTCTACGGTCCTCAGCTTCAGCAGGCTCCCAGGTCAAAAGCAGTACGCCTTCCCGATTACTCGGTAAATGACACTACAGTCAAAGGGGCCTCCATTGAGTGGGGGATCTCATGTATCCTTTTTGTACTCCCTCAAAGTTAACATGACTATACCGTCCGTCCTATCTTAAGTTTTCCCAAGTCCGGGTATAGGACTCATGAGTAATCACCAAGCACCCTGAAAACTAGGAAAATCCAGAAAAACATATATGCAACAAATAATATAACACATGATAATACTAGCCCATTGTTGTACCCCAAAATTTTCCCTCTCACTTATCAAGAATTTGCTCATAAGATCTCCTTGACTCAAGACTGCATTAGGGTTTGATCAGCTCAAGACACCTCCTTAAGTACTGATGACCAAAATTAGGGTCTGAGTTTGCACAAGGATTTTTGAACTTCCAATGTCCCATGTGACTTTCATGGATCATTACGGACCCCCAAGATTACTCATGTCAGGTGTCAAGCCTTGGATCACACTTTTGCTCAATCAATTGAGCATATGACCTAAAAATCAGCTGTATTGGGAAAAAGTCAACTATGGCCAATTTACAGTCAAACTTCATAATTTTTTATCCACATCAACATTTTAAACTCATATGTATCATTTAATCAAGTTTGGACCATAATTCCTTAAGAAATTTGATCAAATCTCCAAAAGGGCAAAATTGTCAAAATTAGGGTTTTGACTGGGAAAGTGCAATTTCTGATTTTTGACCTAGAAAATTGTCAATTGGTTTAAAGCATGATCTCAAGAGTCCAATTGCATCATTTTGACCTAATGACATGGTTCAAAACATTGCAATTCCATTGGATTGACAGATGAATTTTTGAGTCAACTGATCAAAAGTCAATTGTATGCTGAAAAGTCAAACTTTGACTTTTTGGTAAAAATCAAGTGCCAAAGATCGTAATTCATCAAAACATGTCAAAATATGAAACTTATTCATCAATAAATCAAAAATTAAAAATTTCTAAACTTAGAAATTTTTCTAAGTGTTGGAAATTTCATATTTTTTCACAACTTTGAATAAATCTTTCACCATGATGCAAGATGATTCAAGAGAAACTTCAAACATGAAAGTTGTAGATCTCCATGAAATCTAAAACTTTTCTTTACACAACTCCTTCCAAAAATGCTTGTATCTCAAGTTATAACTTTATGAACATAGGGTCATGAAACAAAACACTTAGTGAAATTTTGCCCTAATTTGGTCAGGATTTTGACCCAAGTTCATGGCACCTTTTCATATAGTTCTAAGGGGAATATTCAAAAGCAATTCAAATATGGGTTGTAGAGCATATTTCAATCTTTCCAAAATGTCAAAAAACTCCTTGAGATCATTCTTGATTAGGGAGAATCGAAGAGATGAAGTTAGGGTTTTATCACTTTAATTACAAGTCATTTTAGTGATGAACAAAATTCAAATTCAAACTATGATGCATAAACACTACTTTGCAGGCCTCAAACTTGTTAGAAACTCCATAATTAATGGTTTACACAGCTGTTAGAGGCCTCACTTCAAGCATTCAATGCATGGACATGCTTTATATCCATTTTTGGAAGAAACGTCACATTGCCATTTTGATAAAGTGACTTTTTGTACAAAACTTGTTCTTGAGCCTTGCACTTGTTCTCTTCTGATCAACCAGGTCCTATAACTCATAAGAAATGTTTCAAACACTTACAATCACCCATCCCATGCTTGTACTTCTTCTTGAAACTTGTTTCCCTCTTTTCTTCAAAATCAAGTAACCTAGCCAAAAGCTAAGGACTTGTACTTATGACTTGCCAATGCACTCAAACACTTTTGTTTATACATACACAAACTATTTGCACAAAAGACACAAATTCTCAAGCCTTGAAAGAACCTAGAACTCAGAATCACACTTCACACTTCCATTTTTACACAAACTGACCAAAAACTTGAAACTCATAATCTACTTGTGCGTTTCTTGGCCTTTTGGTTTCTAAAGTTTCTAAACATCATATAGAGTTGATCCCACACCCTGTTACAAAACTGTAACACCATTAACACCATCCTCCATTTTCAAAAACTCAGCTCTGCACATTGACTTCTCCAGACCATTTCAGCCATCCATTGTTCAAGCTAATCATTGTATTAGCTTCTTGGGACCTCAAGGAAGCTAACCTGATCATCACCATCACTTGAAACAAGCTCAAACTCAAAACACGATTTCCAGTTTTGAGGTAAGTTTTCTCAACTTTGAACTCTTCATACAGGCATCATCAATGATTTATTTGTGAACAAAACATGTAGATATCATTGCCCTAAAGCTAACCATGTCCATAGTTTCCATTAATTTTGCTTGAGCTTAGAGAATTTTGAAACTGAAATTTCTGAGATTTTTAGGTTTCATATTAGGGCCATTAAAATTCATGTTTATCTTTGATCTATAGTTTTAATGCTCTATATTTCTAAAATCGTGAGAAAATTTTCTACAAGTTTCATGTTTACAGTTTTCATTTTTGATGAGAAATGAGCAAGTTACAGTTGGTCTGACTAGAGGTTGAAGATGAAGTCATCAAGGCGCGTTTTGCCTTGTATATTTATTAATTTTCCTATGTTAACGGATGTATAGCAAACCCAATGGTAGAAGCGCGCGTCTGTAACCTTTGGGGCATGGGTTCGAGCCCCAGTGGTACCCTTTTGCATTTTTTTTACATGTTTTGCATTCCTGACTTTTTTGCAAGCGCCTGGGCCTTATTGGGCTTGTATTGTTTTTTTATTTTTGCTTACTAACCCCACTTGCAGGCTGTTTGCACCCCTGGCCCAATTAATTTTATTTTCTTATTTTTATTTTATTGATTTACTTAATATATTTTCTAAATACTAAAAAATCATAAAAATACAAAAAAATGATAGATTTATATTTTGGCTTATTTTGTTTTTATTTTTCTCATAAAAAATATTTTTATTAACTATACTTTATTTATTTTTACTTATTATCTTGTAAATTTAATTAAAACTAGGTTATTAGTTATTTTCTTTCACACTAATTAAAATATATTATTTTTTTATATAAAAAAGACTAAAAATATTTTATAATGCTATAAATATTTTCAAGACAAAAATACCAAAAAATTCTTTTCCTAAACTCATTTTCTTTTGATTAATTAATAGAACTAGGGTTTTATTTAAAATATTTTCTTAATAAATTTAAGTTTAATTAATTATTTTCTTTAATTAATTAGGTTAATACAATTTCCCCTTTTTCTCATGAAAACCAAACAAAGATCCATTTTCTTTATATTTTGCATTTTTGTACATTTATTTATTTTGTACTTTGTATTTATTTATTTTGTTGTACATTGATACCAATTCAATATGGTTGTAATAGACTAACTAGGTTTACATTTTTGCAATCCCCATTCAATCTGTATACCCTCCCACAAATGTTGTAATAGCGTAGTAACTTTAAATTCTGCAATTTATCGCTTTTACACATAATATGCTAGTAATTAGGGTTTGTATGGAAAGACTAAAAACAATACTTAGAAAACCCTAATTCAATACAAAAACAAGCATGAAAACAATACACTTGCACACAAGCATCCCTAGGGTTATTCCACTTGGTTGCCTTACACAAAATGGCCATATTACGCATGTAAGGTATCTTAGCAAAAACAAGCAAATACAAGATCATAGTCCCTCGATGACGCTATCTAAGTTGCCTTTAAAATGATCTTAGTCCCTAAAGAGAATGCTAAGATACCTTGTAATATTGGTAATCATGGTTATACGATGACCCACGTCCGTCCCGTTTACATCCAAAGATAGGGTTACTTACCAAATTAATGGTAAGATAACAATGTCAAAGGAAAATGAATAAAAAAGACTTTTGAGTAGGTAGAATGCTCCTAATTACTTGCTCAATTTCAAACAAACATCCTTGCTACTTTCAAAAAACAAACACCTACACTTTCAAACATCTTACAAACTTGAAAACATTTTCAAAAGATCAAACATCTTTGTATACATTCTTACAAACAAGAATCATTACAAAGATTTCCTAAACAATGGCCTCTTTACAAAATACTTTCAAAAACCACACCAAACACCATTTCAAACAAAAAGCAAATGATCTAGAAAGTAACTAAGAGCTCATGGAAAACCATGGATGAAAAGGGTGCTAATACCTTTTCTCAAGTATTGCCACATTTGTTAAGATCCAACCTAGTGACTTTGAAAGAAGCTCTAAAGAATCCTAACACAACCTCTCCTCATTATCGTCCCAATGCCCGCTGTGCATACCACTCTGAGAGTGCCGACCATGACACTAATAAATGTTGGGCTCTAAAGAACAAAGTACAAGACCTCCTAGAAGCCAAAGAGATTGAATTCGTTGTTCCAGAAAAGCCCAATGTCATTTCTGCCCCTATGCCCAAACACGGCCATAATACCAACGCCATTGAGGAAGATATGTTTGTTACTTCAGTTGTTGAACTTATGACCCCCACTCCTGATTATCAAAAAGAACTTATTGAATGCTAGTGTTTTCCCAGGCTGTGATGAAATCTGTCATTTCTGTTTGTCCTCACCAACCAATTGTCCTTTGTTGAGAGCAGGCGTTCAATGCCTAATAGACAACAAGGAAATTTTGTTCGAAAAGACTTTCGTTCCACCTGTTCCTTATAATGATGTTTCCATCGTTACCATTTCCGCCAATTCTTCCAGGGTCTCCACCAAAAGACCCGTTAGAATTTCATCAGTACCAAAAGTAGCTCCTTTGATAATTACAATGTCTAGACCAATCCCGTATTCGTCAGACAAAACCATACCATGGAATTATAGAGGGGATGTTTACTACCACGGTATCAAGCAAGATTGGCCAGCTGCTGAAGATTCAAGTTCTGAGAAGGATGACTCTAATATCAGTAATATTGCAGGTACTAGCAAGATTAACCGAAGTGGAAGGATATTCTCTCCAGAGATTGCTCCTCCAAAAGCAGTTCCTGGACCCGTAATCATTCTTGTTGTTGTTGCTCTTCCAAAGGTTGTTCCCAGTCCTACAATCATCTCTGCTAATACTCCTGTTAACAAAGCTGTTATAATCCATGTTATCACTCCTACTGACATTCCTGTTACCGAGTCAACCGAGACTCGAGGTAAAGGTATTCTGATTGAGCCTGTCCGGATGAAGGCACAATCATTGGCTATTCTTGAAACTTCCCGTAAAGAGATGGATGAAATCCTAAAGATCATCAAAAGAAGCGACTACAATGTAGTCGAGCAACTAGGGAAAACTCCATTAAAAATTTCCATGCTGGCTCTATTACTATGTTCTGAGGCTCATTCAAAAGCCTTGGTAAAATTCCTGAAAACTTCTCATGTACCCCAAGAAACATATGTCGATCAGTTCCAAGACTGCGTAGCCAGATTGACTGCAGATAATGGTCTAGGTTTTTTGGATGCTGATTTAACGCCAAGAGGAAGGAATCATAATGAGGCATTGCATGTCTCAGTGGAATGTAGGGGTACAACCTTGGCTCATGTTTTGGTGGACACCAGGTCGTCTCTGAATGTGTTGCCTAAAAAGGATCTTGATAGGCTTGACTGTGAGGGATTGACATTGAAGCCAAGCAACATAGTAGTGAGGGCCTTTGACGGCTCAAAAAGGATGGTGCATGGGGAAGTGGATATCCCCATAAAAGTTGGAACCCAAACATTTGATTCAACTTTTTATGTAATGGATATTCGCCCTTCATATTCCTGCTTGCTAGGCCAACCATGGATTCACAATGTCGACGCTGTTACTTCTACATTGCACCAAATGCTGAAGTATCCGATTCAAGGGAAGATTATCACCGTTCATGGAGAAGAAGAGTATATGATCAGCCATCTCAATTCCTTCAGATATGTGGAATTAGATGGTGAATTTATTGAAACTCCATTCTAACATTTTGAAAAAGTCCCACAAGATGTGGCAGTGACCAAGGCTGTGTCTCAAGTTCCCAAGATTACAAGGCCTCCGCCAAGGATGTCATCTTTGAAGGATTCCAAGGCAGTGATAGAAGAAGGTGGGTGCACTATTTGGGGACAACTCCCAGATATCCCATACAAATCTGATAAGTTTGGCCTGGGTTTCACTTCAGGTTCCCAGAAGGATGTACACCATGCTCGTGCTGGAGGACCACCCTTGAAGATCAGCAACCACCAAGTTATCACCGTGGAGGATGATGAAGACAGCTACAACCTGGAGGATTGGATCTTTTCAACTGTCAGTGGAGGGCTCAGCAACTGGGAAGCTAGAGATTTTTTCCCGATCATATTTATCCCACAGTAATTTGTCTTTACACTTTGTTGGATCTGTAATATTAAAATAATTTAGACTCTTAAAACCTTGTGTCTTACCCGAGGCATAATGGTCCATTTGTAAGGGTTATTATCTCATTTCCATATGACATCAATGAATCATGGACGTTTTTGCATACAAACTTTGTGCTCATTGTTTTTATTTTTTACATTTTTCATTTCTTTCAAAGATAGCTATACTCTTACACACACTCACACTCACAATGCAGGTCTACATCCATTCGGGATCTCATGGGTAACAGTTCTGCTATGGCTTTTTGTGACTCTTAAAATCTAATCTACTGAGACAAAGACGAAGGTGAGGAACATTGTAAAGTACCAGGGGAACTTGCCAGATTACTACAACAAGAAGAGAGAACCATTCAGCCCCACGAGGAACCCGTGGATACGATCAACCTAGGTACCGAATAAGACAAAAGAGAAGTCAAGGTGGGTGCCAATCTGGAACCTAGTGTCAAGGAGCGTCTTATTTAGTTGCTACATGAATATGTTGAGGTCTTTGCCTAGTTTTACGAAGACATGCAAGGACTTGATGCAGATATTGTGGTACATCGTCTACCAACAAAAGAAGACTGCCCTCCAGTAAAACAAAAGGTCCGTCGCATGCGACCATACATGTCAGAGAAGATCAAAGTGGAAGTCATGAAACAATTCAACGCCAGATTCTTGGCTGTTACCTTCTATCTACAATGGGTTGCCAATGTTGTTCCCGTGCCTAAAATGGATGGCAAAGTACGAATGTGCATGGACTACAGAGATTTGAATAGGCCAAGCCCTAAGGATGATTTCCCACTCCCCCACATTGATATTCTAGTTAATAATACGGCACATCACAAAGTGTTTTCCTTCATGGACGATTTCTCAGGCTACAACCAAATCAAAATGGTGTCTGAGGACATGGAGAAGACAACTTTTGTCACATAGTGGGGCACATTCGGCTACAAGGTTATGCCATTCGAACTGAAGAATGCTGGGGCAACCTATCAGCGTGCCATGGTAGCTCTATTTCACAACATGATACATCACGAAATAGAGGTCTATATGGACGACATGATAGCTAGATCTCAAACAAAAGAAGAGCATCTTGATCATTTAAAAAAACTGTTTGAGAGGCTAAAGAAGTACAAGCTGAGGTTGAACCCAAATAAATGCACGTTTGGAGTAAGGTCTGGTAGGCTCTTAGTCTTTGTTGTCAGCAATAAGGGTATTGAAGTAGATCCTGCCAAGGTAAAAGCGATAAAAGAGATGCCTGCTCCTCGTACCTAGAAGGAAGTCAGAGGATTCTTGGGACGTTTAAACTACATTTCCAGATTCATTTCTCACCTGACAGCTACTTGTGAACCAATCTTCAAATTACTGAAGAAAGATCAAGTAGTCAAATAGAATGATGAATGCCAAACCGAGTTCGACAAGATCAAAGAGTATCTGCAAGAGCCTCCTGTTTCGATGCCACCAGTCGAGGGAAGACCATTGATCATGTATCTAACCATTTTACAAAATTCAATGGGGTGTGTGCTGGGGCAGCATGACGAGTCTGGCCGAAAATAGAACGCTATTTATTACCTGAGCAAAATGTTTACCGACTGTGAAACAAGATATTCACTGCTCAAGAAAACTTGTTGCGCTCTGGCATGGGCTGCTCGCCGGCTAAGATAGTATATGCTGACTTATACTACCTTGTGATATCTAAAATGGATCCGATAAAATACATCTTCGAGAAACCTGCTCTCTCTGGGAGAATAGCGAGATGGAAGATGATCCTGACAGAATATAAAATATAGTATACTACCCACAAAGTAATAAAGGGCAGTGTACTAGCTGATTACCTTGCTCACCAAGCTATGGAAGACTACCAGTCCATGAAGTTCGAATTCCCAGATGAGGACATCATGATGGTAAACAACTATGAAGAATTCAGGCCATATGAAGGACCTGAACAAGGATCCCGATGGACCCTGGTTTTTGATGGGGCATCTAACGCACTCGAAAATAGTATCGGTGATGTACTCATATCTCCTGAAGGGTGTCATACTACTTTTACTGCAAGACTCTGCTTCAATTGTACAAACAACATGGCGGAATACGAAGCGTGCATCTTTGGTCTTAAAGCTGCCATAGATTTGGGGATCAAATCCTTAAATGTATTCAGAGATTCAGCTTTGGTCATCATCCAGATCAAAGGGGAATGGGACACCAAACACCCTAACCTTATCCCTTACAAATAACATGTTTTGACATTTCTCCCATATTTTGAGAAGATTACCTTCGAGCATTTCCCACGAGAAGAAAATCAGCTAGCAGACGCACTAGCCACAATGTCGTCCATGTTTAAACTTGAATGGGATAACGAGGCTCCCCAGATCACCATTGAACGAATGGATGAACCAACACACTGTCACGAGATTAATACTGAAAAAGTAGTTGACCAGCCTTGGTTTCACGAAGTCAAGAGGTATCTCGAGGCTCAAGAATATCCAGAAGGAGCTTCAGTCAAAGATAATAAGTTCTTAAGGAGATTCTCTGCTAAATTCTTCCTTAGTAATGGCATTCTTTACAAACGCAACCATGAATCTGTGTTACTTTGGTGCATAGACAAGGTTGAAACTGAAAGGATCATAGCTGAGTTACATGAAGGAACTTTTGGCACCCATTCCAGTGGGCATACGATGGAGAAGAAAATCCTACGGGCAGGCTATTACTGGTCTACCATGGAAGCAGATTGCTATCAACACTCTCGAACCTGCCACAAGTGTCAAATTTATGCTAACAAGGTGCACGTACCTCCGGTTCCTCTGAATGTCTTGACGGCTCCTTGGCCCTTTGCTATGTGGGGAATCAATATGATTGGGGAAATCAAGCCAACAACCTCCAATGGACACCGCTTCATCTTAGTGGCTATTGACTATTTTACAAAGTGGGTTGAGGCAGCCTCTTTCGCTTCCGTGACCGAGAATGTTATAGCCCGGTTCATCAAGAAGAATCTCATCTGCCGGTACGGTATCTCAGAGAGGATCATCATAGAAAATGGTACGAATATAAACAATACTATGATCACCGCCCTGTGCGAGCAATTCAAGATTCATCATCACAATTATTCCCCTTACCGGCCAAAGATGAATGATGTTGTCGAAGCCGCAAATAAGAACATTAAAAAGATCATACATAAAATGAAAGTCACATACAAAGACTGGCATGAGATGCTACCATTCGCTCTCCACGGGTATCGTACCACAGCTCGCACATCAATTGGGGCAACACCCTATTCTCTGGTATACGGCATGGAGGCTGTCTTGCCTATTGAGGTCCAGATCCCCTCTCTAAGAATTATGAAGGATGCAGGGCAGAATAAAGACGATTGGATCCAGACTCGACTTGATCAACTAAACTTGATTGATGAGAAAAGGCTTACTGATGTCTGTCATGGTTAAATGTATCAAAAACAGATGATCAAGGCTTTTAACAAAAAGGTCAGACAACAAGTATATCAAGTCGGGATTTGGTGATCAAACGTATCATATTGCCGCAAGGTGATCCCAGGGGAAAATGGACTCCTAGATAAGAAGGACCATTTGTAATCAAAAACATATTCTCTGGTGGAGCAATGATCTTGACCACCATGGATGGCGACGACCTGCTGCACCCTGTGAACGCATACATAGTCAAAAGATACTACGCATAAGAGACCCGCTAGGTTGACACACCTAGGCAAAATAAGGGCATCCCAGCGAACCAAAAAGGTTTGGGAAAAAATTAGGGATAAAACAAAAAAATATGTACACCCGACAAGTTGAAAACCCGAAAGGGCGACTTGGGCAAAAAAGGGTTTCTCGATGGACTGAAAACCCGAAAGGGCGGTCTAGGAAAAAGTTAGGGAATTAAAGCGTATGACTATGTCCCGTTGGATCACCTTACGGACAACCTTTGGCTTCCACTGACAAACTCAGAGGTTCTGATCAATTCAATCATCTTCGGACGAGGCAACAAATAGACAAGATGCTCAGAGACATGAAGGCTATAGCAGAATGGGAACCCCATGGGATTATTTCACATAGCTATCTTTTCTTTGTATCAAAATTTCCATTTTTTACGACGACATTCTCTTACTAGAATGTTTGTCTCATTGTACAAAAATACTTACTCAAAGTCAATACAAAGATATCCCTTTGAAAGTGCAAAACTATCTGTTTTTTTTTACTCTTGTGTTTTGTTTACAAAAACGTCCAATGATTTATTGTTGAACATACTCATTTGAATATAATTACTGTTTATGAATAAACAAAATAGAAAGACTGAGGGCTTTAAGATAGGGAAATCTCTCTAAGTTATTTCCATAAAATCCCCCGCGGTATGCAGTTTAATCCCCAGCGGAACAAAGCTTCCAATTAGCAATCCCCAGTAGAAGTCGTTCAATTTCTCTGGATTCCTCAATAGGATTTTACAAACAGTACACGACATTTCCCCTATAACATAGTTTATTTCTCTAAGCGGAAACTCACCAACACTTCAAATTCACAACATGAAGACTTACACCCCATATCCTCAGCAGTAGTCAGGGATTTATCTTCCCCAAATCCAACAAGCAGTGCAGCAAATTAGCTCACATACACATACATTGCATCCATGTATCATAAACATCGATAACACGAATGCATCATACCATGCATTTCATACAATATGACTTTTCATTTTAGCTAACATTTTACCTTTTTCAGGATAAGGTTAATAGCTACCATTAACAAATTCAAAGTTTTCAGATATAGTTCAGATACGCCCCAGACACGGGTGCCATCCTGATACTCATTCAGATTCAATCTTTAGATATAATATAGATACGCTCCAGACACAGATTCCATTCTGATACTCATTCAGATTCAATCTTCAGATACAATATAGATACGCTCTAGACACGGATGTCATTCTAATACTCATTCAGATTCAATTTTTAGATACAATATAGATACGCTCCAGACACGGACGCCATTCTAATACTCATTCAGAGTCTCTTCCAGATACATTATAGATATGCTCTAGACACGGACGCCATTCTAATACTCATTCAGAGTCTCTTTCAGATACAGTTCAGATACGCTTCAAACACGGACGCCATTCTGATGCTCATCCGGTTTCAAATTACAAACACAGTTCATCAATCACTTATGGATGGCATCTACAAGTCCATCTCGAACAACTTTCTATCATCTCTCCAAATGTCATCTTTAAGCCCATTCTCTCTACCATCACATCACCGAGTGCAAATTTCTGGGCACTCTAGTGTCCAATCATTTTCCACCTTCGAGTCACGAATGGAAAAACTCGCCAGTCTAACTCTTTAGGTTTAAGACAATTGAACAGGGGAAGCTGTTGTACCCCAAAATTTGCCCTCTCACTTATCAAGAATTTTCTCACAAGATCTCCTTGACTTAAGACTGCATTAGGGTTTGATCAGCTCAAGACACCTCCTAAAGCACTGATGACCAAAATTAGGGTTTGAGTTTGCACAAGGATTTTTGAACTTCCAATGTCCCATGTGACTTTCATGGATCATTATGGACCCCCAATATTACTCATGTCAAGTTTCAAGCCTTGGATCACACTTTTGCTCAATCAATTGAGTAGTTGACCTAAAAATCAATTGTATTGGGAAAAAGTCAACTATGGCCAATTTACAGTCAAAATTCATAATTTTTTATCCACATAAACATTTTAAACTCATATGTATCATTTTATCAAGTTTGGACCACAATTCCTCAAGAAATTTGATCGAATCTCCAAAAGGGCAAAATGGTCAAAATTAGGGTTTTGACTAGGAAAGGGCATATTCTGATTTTTGACCTAGAAAATGGTCAATTGGTTTAATAAATTATCTCAAGAGTCCAATTGCATCATTTTGACCAAATGACATGGTTCAAAACATTGCAAGTCCATTGGATTGACAGATGAATTTTTCAGTCAACTAATCAAAAGTTAACTGTATACTGAAAAGTCAAACTTTGACTTTTTGGTCAAAATCAAGTGCCAAAGATCATAATTCATCAAAACATATCAAAATATGAAACTTATTCATCAAGAAATCAAAAAGTCAAGATTTCATTTTGAAAAGTCAAATTTTCTAAACTTAGAAATTTTTCTAAGTGTTGGAAATTTCATATTTTTTCACAACTTTGAACAAATTTTTCACCATGATGCAAGATGATTCAAGAGAAACTTCCAACATGAAAGTTGTAGATATCCATTAAATATACAAATTTTATTTACAAAACTACTTCCAAAAGTGCTTGGATCTCAAGTTATAATTTTATGAACATAGGATCATGAAACAAAACACTTAGTGAAATTTTTCCCTAATTTGGTCAGGATTTTGACCCAACTTCATGGCACTTTTTCATATAGTTCCAAGGGGAATCTTCAAAAGCAATTCAAAGATGGGTTGTATATCACATTTAAAGCTTTCCAAAATTTCCAAGAACTCCTTGAGATCATTCTTGAGTAGGGACAATCGAAGAGATGAAGTTAGCGTTTTATCACTTTAATTACAAGTCATTTTAGTGATGAACAAAATTCAAATTCAAACTATGCTGCATAAACACTCCTTTGCAGGCCTCAAACTTGTTAGTCACTCTATAATTAATGGTTTACACAGCTGTTAGAGGCCTTACTTCAAGCATTCAATGCATGGACATGCTTTATATCCATTTTTGGAAGAAAGTTCACATTGCCATTTTGATAAAGTGACTTTTTGTACAAAATTTGTTCTTGAGCCTTGCACTTGTTCTCTTCTGATCAAATAGGTCCTATAACTCATGAGAAATGTTTCAAACACTTACAATCGCCCATCCCATGCTTGTACCTCTTCTTGAAACTTGTTTCCCTCTTTTCTTCAAAATCAAGTAACCTAGCCAAAAGCTAAGGACTTATACTTCTGTCTTGCCCATGCACTCAAACTCTTTTGTTTATACATACACAAACTATTTGCACAAAATACATGAATGATCAAGCCTTGAAAGAACCTAAAACTCATAATCACACTTCACACTTCCATTTTTAAACAAACTGACCAAAAACTTGAAACTCATAATCTACTCGTGTGTTTCTTGGCCTTTTGGTTTCTAAAGTTTCTAAACATCATATAGAGTTGATCCCGCGCCCTGTTACAGAATTGTAACACCATTAACACCATCCTCCATTTTCAAAAACTCAGCTCTGCACATTTACTTCTCCTGACCATTTCAGCCATCCATTGTTCAAGCTAATCGTTGTATTAGCTTCCTGGGACCTCAAGGAAGCTAACCTGATCATCACCATCACTTGAAACAAGCTCAAACTCAAAACACGATTTCCATTTTTGAGGTAAGTTTTCTCAACTTTGAACTCTTCATACAGGCATCATCAATGATTTATTTGTGAACAAAACATGTAGATATCATTGCCCTAAAGCTAACCATGTCCATAGTTTCCATTAATTTTGTCTGAGCTTAGAGAATTTTGTAACTGAAATTTCTAAGATTTTTAGGGTTCAGATTAGGGCCATTAAAATTCATGCTTATCTTTGATCTATAGGTTTAATGCTTTACATTTCTGAAACCGTGAGAAAATTTGCTACAAGTTTCATGTTTACAGTTTTCATTTTTGATGAGAAATGAGCAAGTTACAGTTGGTCTGGCTGGAGGTTGAAGATGAAGTCATCAGGGCGCGTTTTGCCTTGTATATTTATTAATTTTCCTATGATAACGAATGTATAGCCACCCCAGTGGTAGAAGCGCGCGCCTGTAACCTTTGGGAACTGGGTTTGAGCCCCAGTGGTACCCTTTTTCATTTTTTTACATGTTTTGCATTCCTGACTTTTTTGCAAGCGCCTGGGCCTTATTGGGCTTTTATTGTTTTTTTATTATTTTTGCTTACTAACCCCCCTTGCAGGTTGTTTGCACAACTGGCCCAATTGATTTTATTTTCTTATTTTTATTTTATTGATTTCCTTAATATATTTTCTAAATACTAAAAAATCATAAAAATACAAAAAATGATAGATTTATATTTTGGCTTATTTTATTTTTATTTTTCTCACAAAAAATATTTTTTTTAACTATAATTATTTATTTTTACTTATTATCTTGTAAATTTAATTAAAACTAGGTTATTATTTATTTCATTTCACACTAATTAAAATATATTATTTTTGATATAAAAAAGACTAAAAATATTTTATAATGCTATAAATATTTTCAAGACAAAAATACCAAAAAATTCTTTTCCTAAACTCATTTTATTTTTATTAATTAATAGAACTAGGGTTTTATTTAAAATCTTTTCTTAATAAATTTAAGTTTAATTAATTATTTTCTTTAATTAATTAGGTTAAGACAATGTCCCCTTTTTCTCATGAAAACCAAACAAAGATCCATTTTCTTTGAATTTTGCATTTTTGTACATTTATTCATTTTGTACTTTATATTTATTTATTTCCTTGTACATTGATACCAATTCAATATGGTTGTGATAGACTAACTAGGTTTACATTCTTGCAATCCCCATTCAATCTATACACCCCCTCCCACAAATGTTGTAATAGCGTAGTAACTTTAAATTTCACAATTTATCGCTTTTACACATAATATGCTAGTAATTAGGGTTTGTATGGAAAGACTAAAACCAATACTTAGAAAACCCTAATTCAATACAAAACAAGCATGAAAACAATACACTTGCACACAAGCATCCCTAGGGTTATTCCACTTGGTTTCCTTACACAAAATGGCCATATTACGCATGTAGGGTATCTTAGCAAAAACAAGCAAATACAAGATCATAGTCCCTCGATGACGTTATCTAAGTTGCATTTCAAATGATCTTAGTCCCTAAAGAGAATGCTAAGATACCTTGCAATATTGCTAATCATAGTTATACGATGACCCACGTCCATCCCATTTACATCCAAAGATAGGGTTACTTGCCAAATTAATGGTAAGATAACAATGTCAAAGAAAAAGGAAAATGAACAAAAAAGACTTTTGAGTAGGTAGAATGCTCCTACTTACTTGCTCAATTTCAAACAAACATCCTTGCTACTTTCAAAAAACAAACACCTACACTTTCAAACATCTTACAAACTTGAAAACATTTTCAAAATATCAAAGATCTTTGTATACATTCTTACAAACAAGAATCATTACAAAGATTGCCTAAACAATGGCCTCTTTACAAAATACTTTCAAAAACAACACTAAACACCATTTCAAACAAAAAACAAGTGATCTAGAAAGTAACTAAGAGCCCATGGAAAACCATGGATGAAAAGGGTACTAATACCTTCCCTTTTCATAATCTACCCCCCAAACTCAAGAAATAATCTCAAAGGTCTTTCTTGTGCTTTTTCACCTTTCCTTTTGGATAAAAGAAAAGTCGGTGGTGACTCTTGCTAATAGCAACATTTGTGATCAAACGCAAAACACCCAAGTAAGTTCTCCCACCGTATCATAGGATTGGCGACTCTGCTGGGGAAAATTCTAAAAGTGGGGTTATCTTAGGGTTAGATCATATTTACTTGCTTTCAAATGTTTGACTTGTTTTCTTTGCATTATGGTTCTTTGTTTGGGTTTGAATCCTCTACCTGGATTTGGGATACCTTATAGTTAAGTAACACTATGTTGTGGAAACTGTGTGGGGTATACCGATATGGTCTAAGAAATAGCTACGTTAGTGCGACATATTTGTGGGTACCGGTAGCCTTTGAGTTAATCAAAAAGAATATGGGGCCGCTGAGTGATGTCATGAAGCACTAATGAACATTTATAACCTTTACTTGACCAACTTTGCCTTTAGGATGTAGTGAAATGACCGGCTTTGGTTCAGTCCGAAGTTGGTAGATACTCGATACTACACTCATTGAGGTTTGGTTTCTTGGGATATTTCGGTCGCCATTAAAAAGGCTTGTGATGAAACAATGACCAAGGAAACAAACCAGTGATATTGAGCTCTTTAGAACCCGGTTACTATTACTAGGACAGGTTTGAGCCAACTAAACTTCAAGAGGGTACTTACCTATGAGACTCCATACAAGCCTAAACCTAAGGACTTGTTTGATTTGTTTGTATATACATACTTGTACATAACATCATGAACATCATAACATCATACACATTCACTAACCATTTAAAGGATTTTGGGATTCATATTTGTTCTTGTTTTGTAGGACATGGATTCTATTTGCAGGAAAACTATTCAAGTCAATCTTGTGAGGATCCCTCTATAACTTAAGGAGCTAGCTTCAAGGATCCCTGAAAACTCTCCATTCACCGAGAGACATGGTCGCCTACTCAACTTGGTCACCCCCAACACATATGAGGACATGATAAAGGAGTATGGCAACCATCAGGAGAAATAATCACAGCACCAATTCCATTGCCCAAAGCGTTGAAATCCCCATCGAAAACCATAGTCCATTGAGATCTTTGTTCAGGTTCTTCACAATCAGTTACCAGCATAATATTCTCATCCGGGAAGTCAAAGTTCATAGACTGGTAATCAATAATAGCTTGATGGGCCAAATGATCTGTCAATACGCTTCCTTTAAGTGCCTTTTGTCTGGTATACTGGATGTCATATTCGGTCAGAATCATTTTCAATCTAGCCATTCATTCGGAGAGAGCTGGCTTCTTGAAGATGTACTTGATAGGTTCCATCTTAGAAATCAATAAAGTAGTGTGGGTCAACATATACTGTCCTAGCCGGCGGGTAGCCCATGCCAGAGCGCAACAATTATCTCGAGCAGTGAATATCTGGTTTCATAGTCGGTAAACTTTTTGCTCAGGTAGTATATTGCATGATCTTTTCGGTCAGACTCATCATGTTGGCCCAACACACACCCCATGGAATTCTCAAATACAGTCAAGTACATGATCAAAGGCCTTCCTTCAACTGGAGGCATCAAGATAGGAGGTTCTTGTAAATATTCCTTGATCTTGTCAAAGGCAGCTTGGTAGTCGTCGTTCCATTTGATTACATGGTATTTCTTCAAGAGTTTGAATATTGGCTCACAAGTAGCAGTTAAGTGAGAGATAAAGCAAGCAATGTAGTTAAGTCGACCCAAGAAGCCTTTGACTTCCTTCTCAGAATGGGGAACTGGAATTTCTTGAATAGCTTTTACCTTTAGAGGATCCACTTTAATACTTTTGCCACTAACAACAAAACCAAGGAGCTTTCCAAATCATACCCCGAAGGTGAACTTGTTAGGATTCAGCCTTAGCTTGTACTTATTCAACCTCTCAAACAACTTGTGTAGGTGATCGAGGTGCTCTTCTTCAGTTTGCGACCTCGCAATCATATCATCCATATAGACCTCTATTTCATGATGGATCATATCGTGAAATAAAGCTACCATAGCTCTTTGATATGTTGCCCCTGCATTCTTCAATTCGAACGACATGACTTTGTAACAAAAGGTTCCCCATTACGTAAAAAAGGTGGTCTTCCCCATGTCTTCGGGAGCCATCTTGATTTATTTGTAGCCATAAAATCCATCCATGAAGGAGAAGACTTTATGTTGAGCGGTATTGTCAACCAAGACGTCGATATGAGGTAGAGGGAAATCATCTTTGGGGCTTGCCCTATTTAAATCCCTATAGTCTACACACATACGAACCTTCCCATCTTTTTTCGGTACGGGGACCACGTTTGCAACCCATTGAGTATAAGATGTCACAGCCATAAAACCTGCACCAAACCGCTTCATTACCTCAGCCTTTATCTTTTCATACATGTCTGGCCGCATACGACGAACTTTTTGTTTGACATGAGGGAAATCTTCCTTTATCGGTAGACGATGAACCACAATGTCAGTATCCAACCATGGCGTCTCTTCATACGACTAAGCAAATACTTCAACATATTCATGTAACATCTGAACTAACCTGCTCTTGATACTGTCTTCTAAGTTAGTGCCGATCTTGACCTCTTTCTTGTCTGTCTCAGTACCTAAGTTGATAACTTCACCTGGCTCCTCATGAGGTTGAATAGCTTTCTCCTCTTAGATTATAAGTCTAGCTAGTTCCCCTGGTATTTCATAATCTTCCTCACCTTCGTCTTAGGCTTGGTTAATTGGATGTTCAAAGTCATAATTGGAAATAGTAGAGTCGTTGGCAATGAGATCCGGAGTGGATGAGGATCAGCAAGTGTGTGTGTGTGTGTGTGTGTGTGTATGTAAGATACATGGCTATTTGAAAAATGCAATAAAGAAAAAGAAAGACAATGAGCATAAAATTTGAATGCAAAAGGTCCAATGTTTTCCATTAAATGATCATATGATATATGAGCATGAACAAAACCCTTAACAAATGGACCGTGGTGCCCCGGGCAAGGCACATGGCTTAAAATTAATTGTTTGGCATTTAAAATTATAGACAAAAGTTCTTGAATTGACAGAAAACAGTAAACAATAATTACTCCTCAATGAAAGAGATGGGAGTGAAATCATTTCCATGCTAGTTGTTGAGCTTTCCTCCGACAGTAGGGTAGATACATTCTTCAAAAGCACATTCATTGTCAGATTCTTCCACAGTGTTTACCTCATGATTTCTGATGCGAAGAGATGGCTTTCCTATGTGAGCGCGCCTGAATTCTTTCTGAGCTTTGATGGTGAAACCCAACCCTAATTTTTATGCTTTAAAAGGAATGTCGTGGAGTTGTCCCCAGATAGTAAAACTTCCATCTTCGGCCACGGCACAAGAATCTTTAAGTGAAACCTTTCTTGGTACAACTTCATCAGCCTTTGATATGTCATAGGAGATTTTGGTGGAGACAACCATAGGAGGAACAACTTTGAAAGCCTGGCACAAAGTTTCTATGAATTCACCATCCATTTCCACATACTTGAAGGAATTAAGGTGGCTCACCATAAATTCTTCTTCGTTGCAAACAGTAACGATCTTTTCTTTGACTGGATATTTTAATTTTTGATGAAGGGTGGATGTTACTGCCCCTGCCCCATGGATCCAAGGGCGCCCAAGCAAACAAGAGTAGGCGGGTCGTATGTCCATTATATAAAAGGTGGAGTTGAAAATATGTGATCCCACTTTAATGGGGAGATCCGCCTCTCCATGCACCATCCTTCTAGACCCATCAAAATCCCTTACAACTATATCACTTGGTTTCAACACCAGGCCTTCATAATCTAGTCGCTCCAAATCACCTTTAGATAGAACATTTAGAGAGGAACCTATATCAATCAGGACATGAGCCAGGGTAGTTCCCTTGCATTCAATAGAGACATGCAAGGCCTTGTTATGATTCCTTCCAACCGATGTCAAGTCAGCGTCAAAGAAACCTAATCCGTTGTCAGTCGTTAAACTCGCCACATAATCATCGAATTAGTCAGCTTTAGTCTCTTGGGGCACATGAGCTTTCTCCAAGAACTTGATTAAAGCTTGGGCATGAGCATCGAAACAAAGTAGTAATGACAACATGGAGATTTTTGAGGGGGTTTGCCCCAGTTGTTTGACTATTTTGAAATTACTCTTCTTTATAATTTTCAGGATTTCCTTCATCTCTCGAGTGGAGGGCTCTTCAGCATCAACATCTTTGGAAGGTGCCTCTATCTCATAAGGCTCGCTTACTTTTTCTTTGCCTCTAGTGTTGGCATTAGGCTTGTTACTGGTTATGTGATTAAGAGTTGTTGTAGTAATCGGAGGTGAGATGTTAGGGGAGAAGATCCTCCTTGTTCTTGTTACCTTACTAGAACCTGCAATATTTGTAACATCGTTGGTCTTGTCTTCATTGATCCATGAATCTTGCTTTATTCCATGATAGTAAACTTCGGCACCATAGTTCCATGGAATCGCTTTGTTGGAGGAGTGAGGAATTGGCCCATGGGCAGTGATTATTAAAGGAGAAATTGTTGATTCATTTGAAATCCTAATAGGACCCTTTGAGGAGATCTTAAGAGGCTTGTTGGAGATTGTTATTATGGAAAGGTCTTCAGCTTTGTTGGTCAAACTCTTGATGGTAGGAAATTTTTTTAAACAAGATCTCATGAATATCTATCAGACGTTGAACACCTTCTTTCATCCACTTGCATCCATTTATTTGTTCAGTACAACAATCATAGTCTTTTAAACATCTAGGGAACACCCCAGCTCTCAGCAAATTTCCCTTCACATTAGTCAATGGAGTAGTCAAATCCTCAACGGAGGAAACAAAAGTAGTTTCATCAATCACATTGACACCTTTGCCATGGTTCGGCATTGGTGCAGTTATCACATTTGGAGTTGTAGGTGGATCAAACTCAATAGTTTTGTTATCTATCAGGTCTTGAATCTTATTCTTCAGAGCCCAACATTGATCAGTTTCATGCCCATGGTTGTTGGAATGATACGCGCACTTGGCATTTGGATTGTACTTTGGTGATGTAATATTTGATGGTGGATCATGCAATGTCACCAAGTTGGCCTTCAACAGATGTTGCAAGGCTTGGGACAATGACATGTTAATCCTTGTGAACTGTCTTTGAGGAATTTCGGATCGTTGATGGTTTGATGATTGTCTTTGAGTAGATGGAGGGTTGGAGATCAAAATAGCATTAACAGATGGACGGTGATCCTTCTTGGTATGGGCCCTTGATCCATAAACAACATTGGCTTCTTTCTTGCCAGTAAAGGTTTTCTTATAGTGCTTGATGTAGAAGCAGATGCCATGGGAATTTTTCCACTCTTGGTTCCACTCTCAACCCTTTCACCAGTCAGAAATAACTCAGTGAAACCAAAAGATGAGCTACCAATTATCAATTTGAAATATGGTCCTGCTAGTGTTCCCATGAACATGTCCACCAACTCCCTATCAGTCAGTGGTGGTTAAACTCTACCAGCAAGATCCCTCCATTTTTGCGCGTACTCTTTAAACCCTTCATTAGTACCTGTTGTCATTCCTTGAAGTTGAACTCTTGTCAGTGCTAAATCGGCCTTGTACTGATATTGATGATAAAAAGCAGTGGCCATATCTTCCCATGTGTGAATGCGGGAACCCTCCAATTGGTAAAACCATTCTAACTGAGTCCCAACTAGACTCTCTTGGAAGAAATGGACCCAAAGCTTCTTGTCAATAGTATGTGGTTGTATCTTGTGG
Organism: Vicia faba; assembly: GCA_948472305.1. NCBI lineage: Eukaryota > Viridiplantae > Streptophyta > Magnoliopsida > Fabales > Fabaceae > Vicia > Vicia faba. The sequence goes on from OX451740.1 coordinate 382,220,852, forward strand.
ACGTAAGACCTCAGATGAAGTTTTGGGCATGAAACTCCGTCATACTTAGCAAATACTTATATTTTGAACTTATGGGGAATGACGACCCCGTGTACTAAGCCCAAATCACCAAAATCCAAACCAGGTACGGCTTGAATTTCAACAGCTTTTAGTCTATCCTCTAACTGCTTGTATTTATCCTCGACCGATGGATACTGTTCATCAAAGTAGTCTTCGTCTTTGGAAGCTTGATCATTTGCACCCCCAACACGGGTGATCCTTGCCTCTTCCACCTGGTTCTCGTCTTCCTCGAATGACTCTTCAACTATCTGCACCTGACGGACTGGGCCTTTAAACCTTTTCCCCATGTTGATGAGGGACTTCTTCTTAGTCTTCTTTTTGCCTGCTAGCAGTGTCATCAGCTCTTATTGTCCCTTGGCTAGGGTCAGCAAGGTCTCTTGGAACTAGGAACTATGCATGCAAATCTTTCACGGTCTGCTTGATATCCATCTTACTGAAATAAACAGTAGAAAGATGAGGAAACATGTTGTGGAAAGCTTGCTTATGTTATGATGCATGAAATGCGTATGTGTGATACGGTGGCAGAACCGACTGTTAATACTGGTTTTGCATTTTGTATTCGTAAATGCCGCGGTAAGCAAGAGTCGCCACCGACTTTTCTTTTATCCAACAAAGGAAAGGGTGAAAAGAACTAAAAAGACCTTTTTTCGAGTTACTGAGTAAGGGGGTAGATTATGGAAAAGGAAGGTGTTAGCACCCTTTCCATCCATGGTTTTCCATGGGCTCTTAGGTACTTGCTCATTTTTTGAAATTGCTTATGTTTGTGTGTTTTGAAAAGCTTTAAAAAATGCCTTAGTGCGGCGATTCACTTTGTGATAACTCTTGTATCATTCCTCAAGAGTGTTGACAAGGCAAATGTTTTGGAAAGTGTTTTGAAATTTTTTTGTGTAAGTGCAAAAAGTTATTTTGAGCAAGCATCTAAGAACTTATCTACTTATACTCGAAAAGGTCGTTCTTTTCTCCCTATCCTTTAGACAGTGCTATCCTACTATTAGTGAGTAGGTAGCCCTATCGTTGGATGTGTGAGGGACAGGCGCAGGTTATTGTTATGGTCATAGAAGGCAACATATAGGGATACCTTAGCAGTTCGAAGGGACTGTCATCATATATTCGTAGGCAACATCGAGAGACAAGATCATTTCTCGTAGGCAACTCGAGGGACTTGAGGGACTATGATCTTTATGATGACTTTAATCGAGGGTCTTTGCTAAGGGTATCCCTACATTCGAGGGACATGACCATTGTTTCCGAAGGAAACCAAGTGAGATAATACCCTAGGGGTGCAAGTGTGCAAAAGTGTGCTTTTTCAGATATATTTGTCTTTGATATTAGTGATCTACTGATTGATTGATTAATCATACATACCTAGGTTGCTAGCAATTATATACAGGAATATAAAATATAAAAGCAAAAGACAGAGGCCCTAAGCTATTATAAGGCTTTGGTGTAGATACATAAGAAATTTGACTAAAAAAATAAAATGCGGAAATAAAAACCCTAATTAATTTATTACAAACCGGGCATAGTTACATCAATAGTAAAAACTAATCGTACGGTAAAAATAATTACGCGTGACAATAAAAACTGAGATAAGTTTGAAATCCTAAAAACCTAATTTGATCATTGAAAATATTTTTTTGGGATTTTTGCGAAAAAAGATTTGAAGTTTGACCTAACTTTTCTAATTAATTTTAATTAATGAAACAAATTAAAATTGAGGAAATTAATTAATTTACAAAAATTAATTTATTAAAAAAGCTAAATCATATTTTTTGTGATGTTAATTTTTATGATTTTATGAAAAAATTAATTTAAACAAAGTAAATAAACTAATTTAAATAAAACAAAATTAAAAAAGGGAAAAGAGTGAGCCCGAGGGGTGTAAACCCAAATTGGAGGGTGCATGCTGAATTTATGTTCAAAGCCCAATCTAGTAGGCCCATCGATGCGTGTGATTCAGTATGGTTGTCCCAGGAGCGTCCACCATGGGGAGCTTCATTGGGAGCATTGGATCCATGCGTTGATTAATCCAAGTATGAGGATCCGGGGCCTATGGTATGTGTGCTTCGAAAGGATAACATGAGATTTGCAAAGACTGGTTAGAAAAAATAACATGTAGGAGGCAGGGATCGAACCCCTGACCTCCTACACACGCGCGCTGAAAATCCTTCCCCTTCGCCACTGAGTCAGTTATTCAATCATTAACATAAACAAATAACATGTATTATATGTGATAATGGTTAGTGGCTATAAAAAAACACGCCAAAATTCAAACGGGCCATTCAGGTTTTGACACGCAGTCATCTTCTTCGTTGGCTGTCACTTTAGCCCAGAAGCCTTTTACCTACAAGCAGCATTGTAGCTACAAGCCTGCACATCTCAAAAATCATAATTATGCAATATAAGTTCAAACCAAATATGCAGATTAATTGGATTTGGTCTCGTGAGTACAATGGTACTCATCGTTTGTCCTGATTTTGCCTGAAATAAAAAGCCCTAAAATGAAACTTGGAACCCTAACCATGGTGTTCAATCAAATATGCATCAAAACATATAATTAATCATGCATATATGTTCTAAATAATCATACAAACATGAATACATATTTAAAACTCATTGATCATGCATATATTTCAAAGACCAGTTTCAAGAAAACGTGCAAACCGTGTTACCTGTATATACCGTTTCTTGATGTGTTGATGCGTGGGAGTGGACGAGAAAGCTTCCAAATGTGCCTGGGAAGGGATTGCAGTCCCTGAAACACCTTGAATCTCCTTCTAGAGCAAAACTCGTTCCACACTTTTTGTCAAAAATTCTGAGCAGTCTTGGTGTTCTTCACGGAAAAAATTACCCCTTCTGATCAGGGTTCATCATGTATATATAGTGGGGATGAATTAGGTTAACAAAATTGAACAGAATCTTAAAGATTGAGTGAAAAATATTTGATTTGTATCTTGCATCTTTTGTTTCTAAAATGGAAAAATCTTTGTTGTGTTTCTCCACGCGTTTTCCTTGATTTGCCAGCCTTCTTCAATCTTTTTTCAATTGGGCTTTCTGGCTTGTTTTGGGCCAAGTCTCAGTTTCATTCCTTTGAATGCCTTCCTTGCCAGCTTTGCTTCATTCGAACTGATCATGCCTTTCCTTATTTGAACCTTGCTCTCTTTGATGACTCTGAGTAGAACCGTGCCAGCTTCAGTACAAAGACTTCTTCGATTGGACCCCTTCTTTGCTTCGATTTCCTATCCATTTGAAGAGAAGTCTCTGGTCGAAGTAGCTCTTGTGGAATTGTGACACAACAAGGCAAGACTCTGGCCTGGGCATGTTTTCAGAGTGCCCTCTTGATGGCCTCTTTCGAATGGCCTGGAGGGAGTCCTTCGAAGGGTCCTTGTCCAAGTACCAATCGAAGGATACTTGTTGGAATATCAAACGAAGAGTCTTTTGTTATGTCAAATGAAAACCCTTGACACAATGCCTATCGAAAGGCTTGTCATGAGTCCAATCGAAGGGCCTTTTGCAGCTATCATTCGAAGAACGCTATGGGGATGGTAATTGAAGAGCACTATATAGATGGTAATCAAAGAGCACTATATAGATGGTAATCGAAGAGCATTATATATATGGAAATTGAAGAGTGCTATATATATATATATATATGGAAATCGAAGGACACTTAGAAACAGGCCAATCAAAGAGTTCTATATATATGGCAATCGAAGGACACTTAGAAACATCATTTGAAAAAATTTCCTTGTCTTCAGGCCATGGTTTGTGACCACCTATGCAAGAGGAAAATCTTGGAAAAATATGAGAGGGCAAATTTTGGGGTACAACAGTATGAAAATGATTTCAAGGACTTAGAAGATTTAAATTTGTTTAGACAAAGAAGGAACGGACATTAATTTCATTAATAAGTTCAGATTGATTACAACATGCCTCTTGGGCTTACAATGGAGGAAGCAAAAATAATACAAAATAAACTCCAAAAAACAACAAAAAGAATCAGGCTTCCCATGAGCGCATCCTCTTTAGTGCAATGTAGGCGTTCAAACTTTGTTCTTCATGAAGTTGTCTCGTAAGCTCCAAAACCTTCTTCTCGCTTACGTAGAACTGAGTTTAAAAGGTGTTTCGCTCCCCTTTGAGTTGAATCTAAGATCTTTGCAACTCCTCGAGAGTAGTTGGCATGTCAGGATGGAGAATAGTGTAAGGAACATCCTCCTCAACAATAGGTTCCATGAAGATAGGTAGGATGGCGGGGTAAGGCATCACGATACTTTGAGCACGAGTTTGTACCCACTTAAGGTAAGGCTCAAGGGGGGTGGAATATTTATGTCCCAATGTCTTACTATCCACTTTGTTTACCATTCTCCAAGCTCGTATGAACCTTTGACGATAGCCTTGGTATTTTCCCTCGCAGTCGAATACCAAACCTTGAATGGGCGTATTATGGGAATCATCTCTTCATGCATACCCAAACTACCGTAATGCAAGAGATGGGATATAGGTGATACCTCCCCTAATGCCTAAGATTGGGACATTAGAGAATTCCCCACAACGGTCAATAATGGTAATATCCTCCAAAGATCGAGAACACCAATGGATATCCGAGTGCGAGAGTGACATCATCCTTTGAGACCATGTCAAGCCTTGCTCATTCTTCAATTTTTATTGAGGTAGGTGTGAAATAAACCACCTAGACAGTAATGGAATGCAACACAAAAGAGTACCCCTTTTCTTCATGGTGCGAGTGTGGAAACAATGTAGAATGTCTCCAAGCAAAGTAGGTACGGGATTATGAGAGAGGAAAACTTTGATGGTATTCTCATCTATGAGTTGGTCCGGATTGGGAAATATAACCAAACCATAGATTAGAAGGTCCAAGACATCCTCAGAAGCTTGAAATCTATATCTTCCCAGAAAAAACGATCCTTCTCCAACAGAAATTTGGCTAAGAAACCCTTGACTCCACTTCTTGTCTCCCAATTTGCTACAATGTCAGATCTCCTCAAATGCAAGGCTTTGGCAATAATTTCAGATTTTGGAGTCTCTTCTAAACCGGTGAATGGTATTTGATAAAGCACAAGCACTCCTAACAATTGAGAGAACTCTTCTAATATAGGCACCAATTGGTAGTCGGGAAAAGTGAAGCAATGATGCATATGATCAAAGAATTGGAAAAGCACACACATCATTTCTTCTTGAAAGTTTGAGGTAGCCAAGTTGAGAAGTCGACCATATTTTTTGGTGAAGGGAGAATCTCCAGGCACTCTTGATGCTAACTCTTGAAGTTAAGGATGCACTTTCATGAAGTTGATTCAGATGGTATTCCTACGAGTGGAAGTCATGACCTACAAAACAGAACAAAGATAAATTCCTAAATCCTTAAAATGGTTAGTGAGAATGCTTATGATGTTATGATGTTTATGATGACATGAATAATAATCACCAACAAAGCACACAAAGACCTTAGGTTTAGGCTTGCATGAGTTTCATAGGTAAGTACCCTCTTGAATTTTAGTTGGTTCAACCTGTCCTACAAAGTAATTGGGTTCTAGGGAATGTCAATATCATTGATTTTTCTTCATTTGGAATTGTTTTAGCATAATTAATCTTTTCTTGCGGCCAAAATATCCCAAAAGTCCGATCTCAATGAGTGTAGTATCGAGTATCAACAATCTTCAGCTTTGCACCAAAGTTGGCTATCTCACTACTTCCTAATGGCCAAGTTGTTCAATTAAAGGTTTTATAGTCAGTTAGTGCTTCATGACACCGCTCAGCGGCCCCGTATTCTCCTCAATTCAACACAAGGGATATCGATACCAACAAATGCGTCACACTAACGTAGCTATTGCTTCAACCATATCGGTCTACGCCGTACAATTTCCACAATCTATTGCTACTTACCTAATGATGTTCCCAGATCCGGGTAGAGGATCAATACAAACATAAACAAGGACCCATAAATGTAAAGCGAAGAAATCAAACAATGAAAGCAATTAAATGTGATCTAGCACTAAGGTAACCCCACTTTTAAGTATTTCCCCAGCAGAGTCACCAATTCTGTAATACGATGGGAGAACTGACTTGGGTGTTTTTTGTTTTATCGCAACTGTTGCGGATAGCAAGAGTCGCCACCGACTTTTCTTTTATCCAATATGGAAAGGGTGAAAAGAACAGGAAAGACCTTTGAGATATTTTCTTGAGTTTGGGGGGTAGGTTATGAAAATGGAAGGTGTTAGAACCCTTTTTATCCATAGTTATCTATGGGATCTTAGTTGCTTGCTAGATCACTTTTGAAATTTCTTTGTTTGAAATGTATTTATGGTGGGTTTTGAAAGTATTTTTGAAAAGCGCCTTCGTTTAGGCAAACTTTGTAATGATTCTCGTCTCTATAAGAATGCATACAAATTGTTGGACTTTTTGAAAATATTTCATGTTTTGAAAGTGTTTGGTGTGTTTGAAAAGATGTTTGTTTTTGAAGATGGATTGTGATCAAGCAACTAAGAATGTTCTACCTACTCAAAAAGTATTTTGTTCATTTACTCCTCCTTTAGATGTTGCTATCTTACCATTGATTAATAAGAAGCCCTATTATTCGATGTGAAGGGACGAGCGTGGGTCATCGTATAGTCATAAAATAAAATGTTATGAGATACCTTAGCATTTTTCTTAAGGTTCTAAGATCATTTTGAAGGCAACATTCGAAGCGTCACCGAGGGACTATGATCTTGTAATTTTGAATGTTTTTGCTAAGGCGTCTCACATGCATAACATGACCATTTTATTAAGGAAACAAAGTGGAGTTAACCCTATAGGTGCAAATTGTGTGTTGTACCCCAAAATTTTCCTCTCACTTATCAAGAATTTGCTCACAAGATCTCCTTTGGCTCAAGACTGCACTAGGGTTGATCAGCTCAAAACACCTCCTTAAGCACTGATGGCCAAAATTAGGGTTTGAGTTTGCACAAGGATATTTGAACTTCCAATGCCCATATTACTTTCATGGATCATTATATACCCTTAATATCACTCATGTCAAGTTTCAAGCTTTGGATCACACTTTTGCTCAGTCAATTGAGCAGTTGACCTAAAAATCAATTGTATTGGGGAAAAAGTCAACTGTGGCCAATTTACAGTCAAAATTCATAATTTTTGCTCCACATCAACATTTTAAACTCATATGTATAATTTTATCAAGTTTGGACCACAATTCCTCAAGAAATTTGGTCAAATCTTTAAAAGGGCAAAATGGTCAAAATTAGGGTTTTGATTGGGAAAGGGCAATTTCTGATTTTTGACCTAGCAAATGATCAATTGGTTTAAGGCATGATCTAAAGATTCCAATTGCATCATTTTGAACTAATGACACGGCTCAAAATATTTCTCAAATTCAATGGATTGACAAATGAATTTTCAGTCAACTGGTCAAAAGTCAACTATATACTGAAAAGTCAAACTTTCACTTTTTGGTCAAAATTAAATGTCAAAGATCACAAATCATCAAAGAATGCCAAAATATGAAACTTATTCATCAAGATATCAAAAATTCAAGATTTCATTTTGAAAAGTTAAAATTTCTAAACTTAGAAATTTTTCTAAGTGTTGGAAATTTCTTATTTTTTCACAACTTTGAGCAAAATTTTCACCATGATGAAAGCTGATTCAGAAGAAACTTTCAACATGAAAGTTGTATATCTCCATGAAATCTACAATATTTCTTTACATAACTCCTTCCAAAAGTGCTTGGATATCAAGTTATAATTTTAAGAACACATGGTCATGAAACAAAACACAGTGAAATTTTGCCCTAATTTGGTCAGGATTTTGACCCAACATCATGGCACTTTTTCATATAGTTCCAAGTGGAATTTTCAAAAGTGATTCAAAGAGGGGTTTTAGATAACATTTCAAGATTTCCAAAATGACCGGGAACTCCTTGAGATCATTTTTTAGTTGGGAGAATCAAAGAGATGAAGTTAGGGTTTTCACACTTGAATTAAAAGTCATTTTGTGATAAACAAGATTCAAAATTCAAACTTATGCTGCATAACCTCTACTTTGCAGGACTCAAACTTGTTAGGCACTCCATATTTAATTGCTTGCACAGCTGTTAGAGGTCTCATTTCAAGCATTCAATGCAAGGCCATGCTTTATATCCATTTTGGGAAGAAAGTGCACAATGCCATTTTGATAAAGTAGTTTTTTGCATAAAACTTGTTCTTGAGCCTTGCAGTTGTTCTCTTCTGATCATACATGTCTTATAACTTAAGAGAAACTTGTTTAGACACTTACAATCACCCAGCCCATGCTTGTACTTCCTCTTGAAACTTGTTTTACCACTTTTCTTGAAAATCAAGTAACATAGCCATTAGCTTGTAACTTGTACTTCTGACCCTCCAAAGTACTCAAGACCTCTTGCTTATACATACACAAGTTATTTTCCATAAATCCCACGCATGCTTAAGCCCTGAAAACACCAAGAACACAGAATCACCAAAAACACCTCAAAACTTGCCATTTCTGAGTTTTGAATCCAATCTCCAAATTTGCTCGTGCGTTTCTTGGCCTTTTACTTTCAAAAGCTTCTAAACAACATACACAAACAATCTCAACACCTGTAACACTACTGTGATCGGTGGATCTGGAACTGACTGTTTAACGCTGGTTCGCGAAATGTCGCGGTAAGCAAGAGTCGCCACCGTCTTTTATTTTCTCCAAATGGAAAGGACAAAAGCACAGAAAAATTCCTTAAAGAGATTGCTCTCGGTTCGGGAGGTAGGTTATAGAAAGGGAAGGTGTTAGCACCCTTTCTATCCACGGTTATCCATGGGCTCTTAGATACTTGCTCATTTGTGTTTTCAAAAATGGTTTGTTTGCTTTTCAACTGTGGGTTTTAAAGAGTTTCTTTGAAAATTTCAGTTCGACTCTTGTATCGGTCCTCAAGAGTGTTTGAAAAGTTGCTTTCAAAAGCTTTTTGAAAAGGTGTCGGTGTGAAAAGTATTTTTTGAATTTGCTTTGAAATTAGATCAAGTATCTAGAGTCGTCTACCTACCCTAAGGAATTCGTCTGTGTAAATGTCCTTTAAAGTAGTGCCATCCCACCATTGAGAGGTAGGTAGCACCACCATTGGAGGTGTTCGGGTCAATTCGAAGGTTCAGGACATGGTGATCACCAGAGCAATAGGAAGATACCTTAGAAGCTACCCTCATGCCAGGTTCCCGGATCATGAGGACTTACTAAGACATCCTCTACTCGACGATCACCTTTCGAGAGGCAAGGCAACAGTGAGGCGTACCCTAGGGGTGGTGTGTGATTTGTGTGTCGTCTTCGTTTACATTTATCTTGTTCATGTCATGGGTGATCTACGCTTTTGTTTTTATTTAGACATTCATTCTTGCATGCGATTATTAACAGTTAAAAGTTGCGAGAAATATAAAGTTCCTAAACTATTACAAAGGCGCGGGTCCACATCACCAAATTAAATCCAGGATCCGATTTGACATAAAATAAAGTGCGAGAAATATAAATGTTTAATTTACACGGCTTTGGGAGAATTACATAAGTATTATAAGAAAAGAAATAAAAAAAATGCGAAGCAAATTAATAATCGAAAGCGAGGGCGTTGGACCCTTTTTAATGAAATTAAATTATGATTAACAAATTAATTGAATTAAAGAAAAAAGAAAAGATTTTTTTGAGGTTTTTTGTATTTATGAATTTTAATGAGAATTAAATGAAATTAATTAATTAACCCTAATTCTAGTTATTTTTATTTATTAAGAAAAAGCGTTAAAATTTAACCTAAAATTAAACCTAATTAATTAATTCAATTTTTATTTACAAAAATAAATAATTAGTTATTAATAATGAGAAAAGAAAAGAAAAAGATAAAAATTGATTAAAACCCTAATTCTACAAATTTTAAGTTTATTAAAAAAATATTAAGACTTAAACCTAAAATTAAGACTAAATTATTTAATAAGATTTATTTACAAAAAAAATTTAAATGAAATATATTTTATTTTTGGGACTTTCTGATTTTTTATTATTTTTTATATTAAGAAAATATTAATTTAAAGAATTAAATAAGAATTAAACAAAATAAATAAAAAATAAAAAAAAGAATAGAAGAGCAAACCAAGGGGGGTTCTGTCCCCAAAACTGGAGGTACATTCCTAGTAATTCTGGCCCAATAATTTCCTGGCCTCGTTGACTTTGTTGGCTTGCATATGACGCGTCTGACTCATGCCCATGGTGGGCTCCCAATCAAGGCCCTTGGATTGTCCTCAGTGGCCATGTGGCAAGCTGGATATTGAGTGCATAGTAGACCCCTGTAATACGCGTTGCATAGGAAGATGGAATAGAAAATAATATGAGAAAAGGGAGGGGGACCTGGGATCGAACCCAGGTCCTGTTGCTTACCAACCCAACGCCTTGACCAACTGTACCAAACACGCACTTTGTTTATTATATGACCAACAATTAATATGAAATAAAACAAGAGTTAGTGGGACGTTTTCGCGCGAATTTCAAATGAGCCAACCGTGCCTTGCCACCTAGTCTTCTTCTTCGTTGTTTGCGTTTTCCTGAAACAAACAAAACAAGATTGCGGGGGTTTTAAACACCCACTATATGATATATAGAAAAATAGCGATTAGCCCGTCTTTGATCAGAAATTGGGCGCGACCTAAGCATTGAATTCGTTGGAAGCTCTTGGTTCTAATGGTACCAGTCTCGTGTCTCAATTTTTCTTTGAACGTAAAGCCCCAAATTTGAATCCCTGCAACCCAAAAACACTCCAATGGTGGATTCGCGTATGGATGAGGAAAACTCAATTAAAGTATACAGTTAGCTTTAGAACCAATCAATTAGTGTAAATCAGTAAAGAAAGCACATGAAAAATGTATGTAATTCAATATGCGATTATGAATATATTTCTGAAAAGTGGGACATGCTTCTACCATTTCTTGGTGTTAGAGCTTATGATTTTGATTCAGGAAGTTCCCTTGATATCTCAGGAAGGTGATAGAATGGTCGTTTGGCCTTGAAACCTGCTAAAAATAGGAGAACAGTTTTGACTTTCTTCACCAAAATTGCAAAGTGCATAAGAGGTTTTGGGCGCAGATTTTTGGTGCCTAGCACTAGGGTTTACATCCTGCTTATGTATGGAATGATTAGGGTTGAAAATTGGATCCAAAAAACCTTTGCATTGATGTAGAGAATATTTGATTTTCATGCATATAATTTTCAATCTTTTTCATGCATATTTGATACCAATCATGTCCAATCAACATGATTCTTTCTATATCTAATAATGCACGAAATCCTTAAGTTATTCCATGCATAAAAAGATTTGAAAACTTTGGTTTAGTATTTTTTCCATATTTTAATTAATTAAATGAATTATTAGCAATTAAAAATTCAAATAAATAAATAAAAATGATGAATAACTTCCCTTTGGGCCAAGTGGTCGTGCACATGCTTTGGATGATGAATCTTGGAAGAAAATGTGGCCCATTAGCAATTTTAAGACATTTGAAGCAAAGTTGACTTTTCAAAATATCCAAAGATTTCCCAACTTCCACAAGGCATATCTTGCTCAATTTCTAAGATTTGCTCATGTTCTTGGACATTTTGGAAAGGTCTTGAAGTCCTCTAACCAATGCCTTTGGTCCCATGTCATTTTGATTTACCAATCTCAAGTTATGGCCTTTGACTTAAAGTCCCTTTTTGTTGACTTTTGAAAATGACCTATAATGTTGAAATTGATAACTTTTTGTGAGAGCATTTCTTGGACTTGAAGTGTGAAGAGGAGTTGTAGTAAATGTCCTTATCTTCAAAATGAGCTTTGGATGGAATTTTTCTGATAAACCATGTGGAAGTTGTGGCTTGGTCAAGTTACAGTTGACTTTTTCAACTGTCCAAATATGGAAACTTTTGCATCTTGAGACTTTTTGAGCCAAGATTTGAGAATCATGATCAAGAATTGATCAAATGATGTTTGTGGCTTCAAAATGAGATGTTGACCAAAAATTTGAACTTTTGACTGTCAAATGACCATTTTGCCCCTGCAGTTGACTGTAGTGCAATTAGGGTTTTTGACTGTGCAATCTTGTGCTGTAAGCCTTGACACTTGGTATGAGGATGCTTGACCATATTTGTAGGCATGTGAGACTTGATTGGACCCTTGGAAACTTCAATTTCTTTGTCAGAACCAAAACCCTAGTTTTTGACTGTTTAGGAGGCCCTTGAACTGTGCAACCCTTGGGGAGATTTGAAGCATGCTCTTTGCAATTCTTGAAGAATATGGGGGGGCAAATTTTGGGGTACAACAGTTGCCCCTGTTCAATCTTCTTAGACCTGAGGATTCAAATTGGCTGACGTGCCTTTCGTAATCCGAAGGTGGAAGATGATTGAACACTAGAGTGCCCAGAAATTTGTGCTCACATAGTAGCAGTGTGACGGTGGAATGGGCTTATAGATGCCATTTGGAGATTGATGGATAGGATGATGGGCTTATAGATGCCATACTAAGAGATGATGGAAGGTGGATGGGCTTATAGATGCCATCTGGATGTTGATCGCGTAAGAGATTCCTTAGCGAGAGTTTGCGTACCTGAAAAAGAAAAATGATTACCTGACCAGTTACAGGAGCTGGTCTTCAAACTCTTTGCATAGATGTGTCCTGACTGGTTACAGGAGCTGAATCTGGAGCTTCAAAAGGTGATGAATGAACCAGGGATGGTTACTACCTCAACGGGACGGTGAGAGAACCTTGAACGATTACTACCCCAACAGGAACGTTGAGAGAACCTTGGGCGACTTCAACCTCAACAGTATCATTGAGAGAATCTTGGACGACTTCAACCTCAACAGTAACGCTGAGAGAATCTGGGGACGATTACTACCTCCGCAGTAACGGGGAGAGAACCATAGGCGACTTCAACCTCAACAGTATCATTGAGAGAATCTTGGACGACTTCAACCTCAACAGTAACGCTGAGAGAATCTGGGGACGATTACTACCTCCGCAGTAACGGGGAGAGAACCATAGGCGACTTCAACCTCAACAGTATCATTGAGAGAATCTTGGACGACTTCAACCTCAACAGTAACGCTGAGAGAATTTGGGGACGATTACTACCTCCGCAGTAACGGGGAGAGAACCATGGGCGTCTTCAACCTCAATAGTATCATTGAGAGAATCTTGGACGACTTCAACCTCAACAGTAACGCTAAGAGAATCTGGGGACGATTACTACCTCCGTAGTAACGGGGAGAGAACCATAGGCGACTTCAACCTCAACAGTAACGCTGAGAGAATCTGGATATCTTCTACTGAGTCTTTATCAGGAAAATCTGTTAGGGGTCGATTTAGTTGGACTAGAGAAGGCCTTTGACTGGATAAGAAACAGGAAAATCTTAGGGTCGATTTAACTGAACCGGTCTCGGTCTTGAAATCTTCAACTGGATAAGAAACAGGGAGATCTTAGGGTCGATCTGACTGAACCAGAGAAGGCCTTTGACTGGATAAGAAACAGAAAAATCTTAGGGTCGATTTAACTGAACCGGTCTAGGTCTTGGAATGTCTTCAACTGGATAAGAAACAGGGAAATCTTAGGGTCGATCTGACTGAACCAGAGAAGGCCTTTGACTGGATAAGAAACAGAAAAATCTTAGGGTCGATTTAACTGAACCGGTCTAGGTCTTGAATGTAGCTGAGAATTTAACTGGGTCTTTCCTGAAAGGTAAAGGTCAGTCATATGCAATTGCATGATATGGATCAAGCAATGATGTTCTCAACATAAATGAGATTTGTAAGATATGATGCGTATATGCATGCTATAATGTATGAAAATGTTATATTTATGAATGTCTGTTTTCGTCTTAGGAAAATAAATCCTTGACGGGTGCCGGGAAGTCAAATCCTGGGCTGATGTTGGAGAATAGATCTCTGCTTCCGCTGGGAATGATAGTTGCAAGAATACCGGTAGGAGAAGATAACTCCGTTGGGGAATAAACTTGGCGAATGGATTACTCTGCGGGGAGAAAAGTACTCTAGCGATCTTGCTGGGAGGCAATACTCTGTGGGGAGAGAGATACTTTGTTGAGTTGTTGATAATAACTTGTTGGGGATACCCTTGTTGTGTTGGAAGTGTTAATAGACTTCGCTGGGGATAAGAAGATTTCATCGAGGACGCTCTTTCCGTGGCTTTTTGGCTGAGGATAACCCAGTTATACCCTGGTAGGGAAATAACTCTTTGAATAAAGTCGGGAGACGCGTTCGTGCTCTGCGAGGGATAAGCTTCCAGAATCTACTGGGGATAAGCTTACTGCTTGGGGAGATGGATTCCAACTTTCCTGGGGACACTGGATTGGACTCTTCTGGGGAAGTTTTGAACTGTATTGGGGAAGTGACTCCATCGAATGTTTGATATACCGCCGGGGAACAATCTTTAGGTCAAGACTGCCGGGGATGCTTGTTTAAGAATACCTGTATATTGCTGGGGAATGTTGAGATCTGCGGGAGGATACCCAACTTCCTTAAGTTTGATTGTAACTTTGCTTGGGGAGAGTGTACTGACTCGCTGGTTCACTCTCTGGTGGGTTAAGATATACTGGTTGTGCTTCAGCTGAACCTATCTTGGTACCTTGATGGGCAGAACTATTAGACCGTTTAGACAGCTCGTTATTGCCCCTGTTTCTGAGGTGGGAGAGGAAGACCTGTGAGGTGCTGATAGTTGTTGATGGACCAACCTTCTTCTGGTAGGCAGGTGACAAGATGACAGGACATAGTCGTACACTTTAATCCCTAACTTTTGCCTGGACCGCCCTTTCGGGTTTTCAGTCCAACGGGATACCCATTTTTGCCCAAGCCGCCTTTTCAGGTTTTCGACTTGCCGGGTGTACAGATTTTTCATTTTCATCCCTTATTTTTTCCCGAACCCTTTTGGTTCACTGGGAAGCCCTTATTTTTCCTAGGTATGTCAACCTAGTGGGTCTTTTATCGTGCGTAGTATCTTTTTACTATGTCTGCTCTTAGAATGTAGGGAGTTACCCCTGTTAGAAGTGCTTTGTCATGCCACCAGAAGATGTTTGATCAGGCAAGATTCGTTGTTGGAATGCCCCAAGTGACTCAGGCGGAGATTTGCCCCAGGCTATTTGGCATTCTTGAGAGATTCCTTGAATCTTGACTGGACTGCCCCAGATAATAGACCCTGATCATGTCGTGCCCCTTGATTGGAAGTGCTTCTGTTCATTAGGCATTCGTCATGCGACTTTCTATACTGTTCAAACAAAAAGTCATATGCGAACAAAGTTATGTTAAAAATGCAAAGCTTATGTCTGTCTTGAAGATTTTGAAAATGCATTCTTTTTCATAAAACAAGTGATTGTTTGTAAAACGTGATGTCAACTCCGTATTTACCGTAGGCCTTAAGGAGTCAGGATACCTTTCGCAACAGTATGATTTCGAACTAACCCATGCTTCAGCTAGGACTTTTAAGGGTTATAACGTGGCCTGGTTCACGGTTTAAGAAACAAAGGATAAAGGCTCAAATTTTATTTGTACCCACCCGCTCTTCGTGATGTTCTCCAAACCTAAACTCAGTTGATCATACGTTAGACCTTGTTTGAGTCTTTGTCCTGATGTTCCAATGATGGTTCAGATATTGATGATTTATTCTGAATATGCAGTCATTTCCTTTTTGTGGAGGGTTTGTAAGACCTCTTTCTTTCTTTTCTTTTTTGATTTTGTTATCCCTGTTTTTTTGCCTGAACTGTTCTTTTGTGATTACAGTCAGCGGGATGCCCCAGTTTTGTAAGTCTCCTTCATTGGTTTTGACTTTATGGGTTTTTATTTTTGAGATATAATGACTGCCTATCCTTATGATTATTCGGAACCATCACTGTCTTTTGTTTATTTAAGGACCTCTTTGGTGCCATTCGTTATGCACTTGGATCAACTGAGAGAACTACCCTGCCCCAGGTTATGATTAAGGGTTTTAATTTTCGAAAAGAAAAACTCCTACTTCTTTGGCTCAGAGGGGTTGACGAGGGATTATCTTCCTTATAACTCCAGTGTTTAGGGATTGAAACAATGCTTGTACCTCATCAGCGGGGTCTGTTCAAAAGCATACTGTATATCGTGGTATCGTTTTTGTCATCCTCCCTCAAGAGGCTTAGAACTATTTGATCATCAGAAAAAATATGAAAATAATTTGCGTATAGTGAATACGAATATATTGCTTCAAAAAGGACATATGTGATGCATTAATGAAATAACAATGTTTAACAATGAACAAATGTTTGAACAATAAAAAAGAATTACAACTTGAACATTCGAATGAACAAAAGTCTTTTCATCTCAGGGCTTGTTATTTCAAATGGTGAGCCTTGAAGGGATGGTAGAAAAACTCAGCCTGACCATCTTGTGTGAACTCCAGTGCTCCTTCATCAATCAGGTCCTGGATCTTGTTCTTCAGAGCCCAACACTCATTTGTATCATGTCCTGGACAGGCAGAGTGGTAGGCACACCTCTTATTGGGATCATAGATAGGAGATGATGTGTTGGGGTTCCGGGGATGAGCCCTTAAAGTGATCAGCTTCAACCTCAACAGGCGTTGTAAAGCTTGAAACAGCGACATGTTAAGCTGGGTGAATTGCCTCCTGGGCTTGTCTGGCTGAAGCTGGTGAAGTTTCTGCTGAGTTTGTGACACTGAAGCCACCTGAGGAGCTCTCCCCTTATCTCCTTGTCTCAAAGATGGTTGAATGATGAATGGCCTTTCACCCTTAGATGTTTGCCCCAGTTGGTTACCCCGAAGCAGTTGGTTGACGAGAACTCTGAGCTCTTCTTGTCTTTGAGCTAAGCCTTGAATGATAGTCATCTGCCCCAGCATCTGGGCTCTCACTGCATCCACTTCAGCTTGCAGATGTTTCAGCCGTTCGTCCTCAGCGCTGTTCCTGACCAAAGTCTCCATGAGAAGTGTCCTTAGCTCCTCCTGCCCCTTGGATAGATTCAGGAGGATTTCCCCGAACCGAGTCTCTTGAGCCAGAAGGTCCTGGTTATCTTGTTGGGAAGCCATTGCTGAAATAAACAGCGGAGAAGATAAGTAACCTGCAACAGGGGTACCTGTTATGCAATGATATGTATGTATATATATGCAATGTTTTCAAAGATCTCGCGGGGTAAACAAGAAAGATTTGTAAGAATTTGAATCTGGTAGCTTGAGTGAAGGAACTTCATGTTGTTGAGAATCCTTCTTCAAGAGTCAAAGGCTCACCATATCCAGTGGGTCATAGCCCCTGACTACTTTGTCTAGAGGAAAATAAATCCCCTTTGCCCCTTGCTGGGATAGTTGATTCACCATGACCTGCATCACAAGCCCTTGAGATCCTTGAAATGGGTTAGGATGTATGCAATGGTATGATGTTATGGTATGCATGGGGTAATGTGAGTAAACCCTATTATGAGTCCCTAATTAAGGACTGCAAACCAAAACCTGCAAGGAACTCAAGTAAAACCTGCTATGAGTCCCAATTAAGGACTATAAACAAATCCTGCAAGAAACTTAGTACGCTCTGTTGTGAGTCCCAATCAAGGACTATAAACAAAACCTGCAAGTAGTTCATGTGTCAGATAACAAGCATGCAAGTAGTCAAGTACGAAGGCACACAAGTCACACAAGAGAAACCCTTAGAGTTTAGGCCAGCATGGGGTCTGGGTATTACCCTTTTGAAGTTGGTGGGCTCAACCTGTCCTATCAGAAGTAACCGGGTTCTAAGGGTCTCAATATCACGGGATTGCTTTCATTGTTCATCGTTTCGATTTAGCCACTGAACTGGCGACCGAAATATTCCAGGAAAGCAACCCTCAATTGAGTGTAGTATCGAGTATCAACCAACCTCGGACTGGACCAAAGTCAGTTATCTCACTACCCTAAAGAGGCCAAGATAGTTCAATTAAGGTTCCTAAGGTCAGTTGATGCTTCACGACACCACGCGGAGGCCCCGTACTCTCCTTGACTGAACTCAAGGGTTACCGGGACACACCAAAGTGCCACATCAACGTAGCAGACTGCTTCAACCATGTCGGTATACCCCGCACAGTTCCCTCACAGCCTTGTTGCTACTTTCTAAGAAGTTATCCCCCAGATCCAGGTTAGGATCTATAGAACTCCCAAGACAGTCCCACAATTTAAAGCAAGCAAATCAATACAATTGAAAACACGGTTATGAACTAACCCTAAGGTACACCTCACTTTATAATCGTCCCCAGCAGAGTCGCCAGTTCTGTGATCGGTGGATCTGGAACTGACTGTTTAACGCTGGTTCGCGAAATGTCGCGGTAAGCAAGAGTCGCCACCGTCTTTTATTTTCTCCAAATGGAAAGGACAAAAGCACAGAAAAATTCCTTAAAGAGATTGCTCTCGGTTCGGGAGGTAGGTTATAGAAAGGGAAGGTGTTAGCACCCTTTCTATCCACGGTTATCCATGGGCTCTTAGATACTTGCTCATTTGTGTTTTCAAAAATGGTTTGTTTGCTTTTCAACTGTGGGTTTTAAAGAGTTTCTTTGAAAATTTCAGTTCGACTCTTGTATCGGTCCTCAAGAGTGTTTGAAAAGTTGCTTTCGAAAGCTTTTTGAAAAGGTGTCGGTGTGAAAAGTATTTTTTGAATTTGCTTTGAAATTAGAGCAAGTATCTAGAGTCGTCTACCTACCCTAAGGAATTCGTCTGTGTAAATGTCCTTTAAAGTAGTGCCATCCCACCATTGAGAGGTAGGTAGCACCACCATTGGAGGTGTTCGGGTCAATTCGAAGGTTCGGGACATGGTGATCACCAGAGCAATAGGAAGATACCTTAGAAGCTACCCTCATGCCAGGTTCCCGGATCATGAGGACTTACTAAGACATCCTCTACTCGACGATCACCTTTCGAGAGGCAAGGCAACAGTGAGGCGTACCCTAGGGGTGGTGTGTGATTTGTGTGTCGTCTTCGTTTACATTTATCTTGTTCATGTCATGGGTGATCTACGCTTTTGTTTTTATTTAGACATTCATTCTTGCATGCGATTATTAACAGTTAAAAGTTGCGAGAAATATAAAGTTCCTAAACTATTACAAAGGCGCGGGTCCACATCACCAAATTAAATCCAGGACCCGATTTGACATAAAATAAAGTGCGAGAAATATAAATGTTTAATTTACACGGCTTTGGGAGAATTACATAAGTATTATAAGAAAAGAAATAAAAAAAATGCGAAGCAAATTAATAATCGAAAGCGAGGGCGTTGGACCCTTTTTAATGAAATTAAATTATGATTAACAAATTAATTGAATTAAAGAAAAAAGAAAAGATTTTTTTGAGGTTTTTTGTATTTATGAATTTTAATGAGAATTAAATGAAATTAATTAATTAACCCTAATTCTAGTTATTTTTATTTATTAAGGAAAAGCGTTAAAATTTAACCTAAAATTAAACCTAATTAATTAATTCAATTTTTATTTACAAAAATAAATAATTAGTTATTAATAATGAGAAAAGAAAAGAAAAAGATAAAAATTGATTAAAACCCTAATTCTACAAATTTTAAGTTTATTAAAAAAATATTAAGACTTAAACCTAAAATTAAGACTAAATTATTTAATAAGATTTATTTACAAAAAAAATTTAAATGAAATATATTTTATTTTTGGGACTTTCTGATTTTTTATTATTTTTTATATTAAGAAAATATTAATTTAAAGAATTAAATAAGAATTAAACAAAATAAATAAAAAATAAAAAAAAGAATAGAAGAGCAAACCAAGGGGGGTTCTGTCCCCAAAACTGGAGGTACATTCCTAGTAATTCTGGCCCAATAATTTCCTGGCCTCGTTGACTTTGTTGGCTTGCATATGACGCGTCTGACTCATGCCCATGGTGGGCTCCCAATCAAGGCCCTTGGATTGTCCTCAGTGGCCATGTGGCAAGCTGGATATTGAGTGCATAGTAGACCCCTGTAATACGCGCTGCATAGGAAGATGGAATAGAAAATAATATGAGAAAAGGGAGGGGGACCTGGGATCGAACCCAGGTCCTGTTGCTTACCAACCCAACGCCTTGACCAACTGTACCAAACACGCACTTTGTTTATTATATGACCAACAATTAATATGAAATAAAACAAGAGTTAGTGGGACGTTTTCGCGCGAATTTCAAATGAGCCAACCGTGCCTTGCCACCTAGTCTTCTTCTTCGTTGTTTGCGTTTTCCTGAAACAAACAAAACAAGATTGTGGGGGTTTTAAACCCCCACTATATGATATATAGAAAAATTGCGATTAGCCCGTCTTTGATCAGAAATTGGGCGCGACCTAATCATTGAATTCGTTGGAAGCTCTTGGTTCTAATGGTACCAGTCTCGTGTCTCAATTTTTCTTTGAACGTAAAGCCCCAAATTTGAATCCCTGCAACCCTAAAACACTCCAATGGTGGATTCGCGTATGGATGAGGAAAACTCAATTAAAGTATACAGTTAGCTTTAGAACCAATCAATTAGTGTAAATCAGTAAAGAAAGCACATGAAAAATGTATGTAATTCAATATGCGATTATGAATATATTTCTGAAAAGTGGGACATGCTTCTACCGTTTCTTGGTGTTAGAGCTTATGATTTTGATTCAGGAAGTTCCCTTGATATCTCAGGAAGGTGATAGAATGGTCGTTTGGCCTTGAAACCTGCTAAAAATAGGAGAACAGTTTTGACTTTCTTCACCAAAATTGCAAAGTGCATAAGAGGTTTTGGGCGCAGATTTTTGGTGCCTAGCACTAGGGTTTACATCCTGCTTATGTATGGAATGATTAGGGTTGAAAATTGGATCCAAAAAACCTTTGCATTGATGTAGAGAATATTTGATTTTCATGCATATAATTTTCAATCTTTTTCATGCATATTTGATACCAATCATGTCCAATCAACATGATTCTTTCTATATCTAATAATGCACGAAATCCTTAAGTTATTCCATGCATAAAAAGATTTGAAAACTTTGGTTTAGTATTTTTTCCATATTTTAATTAATTAAATGAATTATTAGCAATTAAAAATTCAAATAAATAAATAAAAATGATGAATAACTTCCCTTTGGGCCAAGTGGTCGTGCACATGCTTTGGATGATGAATCTTGGAAGAAAATGTGGCCCATTAGCAATTTTAAGACATTTGAAGCAAAGTTGACTTTTCAAAATATCCAAAGATTTCCCAACTTCCACAAGGCATATCTTGCTCAATTTTTAAGCTTTGCTCATGTTCTTGGACATTTTGGAAAGGTCTTGAAGTCCTCTAACCAATGCCTTTGGTCCCATGTCATTTTGATTTACCAATATCAAGTTATGGCCTTTTACTTAAAGTCCCTTTTTGTTGACTTTTGAAAATGACCTATAATGTTGAAATTGATAACTTTTTGTGAGAGCATTTCTTGGACTTGAAGTGTGAAGAGGAGTTGTAGTAAATGTCTTTATCTTCAAAATGAGCTTTGGATGGAATTTTTCTGATAAACCATGTGGAAGTTGTGGCTTGGTCAAGTTACAGTTGACTTTTTCAACTGTCCAAATATGGAAACTTTTGCATCTTGAGACTTTTTTAGCCAAGCTTTGAGAATCATGATCAAGAATTGATCAAATGATGTTTGTGGCTTCAAAATGAGATGTTGACCAAAAATTTGAACTTTTGACTGTCAAATGACCATTTTGCCCCTGCAGTTGACTGTAGTGCAATTAGGGTTTTTGACTGTGCAATCTTGTGCTGTAAGCCTTGACACTTGGTATGAGGACGCTTGACCATATTTGTAGGCATGTGAGACTTGATTGGACCCTTGGAAACTTCAATTTCTTTGTCAGAACCAAAACCCTAGTTTTTGACTGTTTAGGAGGCCCTTGAACTGTGCAACCCTTGGGGAGATTTGAAGCATGCTCTTTGCAATTCTTGAAGAATATGGGGGGGCAAATTTTGGGGTACAACAGTTGCCCCTGTTCAATCTTCTTAGATCTGAGGATGCAAATTGGCTGACGTGCCTTTCGTAATCCGAAGGTGGAAGATGATTGAACACTAGAGTGCCCAGAAATTTGTGCTCACATAGTAGCAGTGTGACGGTGGAATGGGCTTATAGATGCCATTTGGAGATTGATGGATAGGATGATGGGCTTATAGATGCCATACTAAGAGATGATGGAAGGTGGATGGGCTTATAGATGCCATCTGGATGTTGATCGCGTAAGAGATTCCTTAGCGAGAGTTTGCGTACCTGAAAAAGAAAAATGATTACCTGACCTGTTACAGGAGCTGGTCTTCAAACTCTTTGCATAGATGTGTCCTGAATGGTTACAGGAGCTGAATCTGGAGCTTCAAAAGGTGATGAATGAACCAGGGATGGTTACTACCTCAACGGGACGGTGAGAGAACCTTGAACGATTACTACCCCAACAGGAACGCTGAGAGAACCTTGGGCGACTTCAACCTCAACAGTATCATTGAGAGAATCTTGGACGACTTCAACCTCAACAGTAACGCTGAGAGAATCTGGGGACGATTACTACCTCCGCAGTAACGGGGAGAGAACCATAGGCGACTTCAACCTCAACAGTATCATTGAGAGAATCTTGGACGACTTCAACCTCAACAGTAACGCTGAGAGAATCTGGGGACGATTACTACCTCCGCAGTAACGGGGAGAGAACCATAGGCGACTTCAACCTCAACAGTATCATTGAGAGAATCTTGGACGACTTCAACCT
This sequence comes from Vicia faba, assembly GCA_948472305.1. Lineage (NCBI taxonomy): Eukaryota > Viridiplantae > Streptophyta > Magnoliopsida > Fabales > Fabaceae > Vicia > Vicia faba. The sequence goes on from OX451740.1 coordinate 382,243,680, forward strand.
CAACAGTAACATTGAGAGAATCTGGGGACGATTACTACCTCCGCAGTAACGGGGAGAGAACCATAGGCGACTTCAACCTCAACAGTATCATTGAGAGAATCTTGGACGACTTCAACCTCAACAGTAAAGCTGAGAGAATCTGGGGACGATTACTACCTCCGCAGTAACTGGGAGAGAACCATAGGCGACTTCAACCTCAACAGTATCATTGAGAGAATCTTGGACGACTCCAACCTCAACAGTAACGCTGAGAGAATCTGGGGACGATTACTACCTCCGCAGTAACGGGGAGAGAACCATAGGCGACTTCAACCTCAACAGTATCATTGAGAGAATCTTGGATGACTTCAACCTCAACAGTAACGCTGAGAGAATCTGGGGACGATTACTACCTCCGCAGTAACGGGGAGAGAACCATAGGCGACTTCAACCTCAACAGTATCATTGAGAGAATCTTGGACGACTTCAACCTCAATAGTAACGCTGAGAGAATCTGGGGACGATTACTACCTCCGCGGTAACGGGGAGAGAACCATGGGCGACTTCAACCTCAATAGTATCATTGAGAGAATCTTGGACGACTTCAACCTCAACAGTAACGCTGAGAGAATCTGGGGACGATTACTACCTCCGCAGTAACGGGGAGAGAACAATAGGCGACTTCAACCTCAACAGTAACGCTGAGAGAATCTGGATATCTTCTACTGAGTCTTTATCAGGAAAATCTGTTAGGGGTCGATTTAGCTGGACTAGAGAAGGCCTTTGACTGGATAAGAAACAGGAAAATCTTAGGGTCGATTTAACTGAACCGGTCTAGGTCTTGAAATCTTCAACTGGATATGAAACAGGGAGATCTTAGGGTCGATCTGACTGAACCAGAGAAGGCCTTTGACTGGATAAGAAACAGAAAAATCTTAGGGTCGATTTAACTGAACCGGTCTAGGTCTTGGAATGTCTTCAACTGGATAAGAAACAGGGAGATCTTAGGGTCGATCTGACTGAACCAGAGAAGGCCTTTGACTGGATAAGAAACAGAAAAATCTTAGGGTCGATTTAACTGAACCGGTCTAGGTCTTGAATGTAGCTGAGAATTTAACTGGGTCTTTCCTGAAAGGTAAAGGTCAGTCATATGCAATTGCATGATATGGATCAAGCAATGATGTTCTCAACATAAATGAGATTTGTAAGATATGATGCGTATATGCATGCTATAATGTATGAAAATGTTATATTTATGAATGTATGTTTTCGTCTTAGGAAAATAAATCCTTGACGGGTGCCGGGAAGTCAAATCCTGGGCTGATGTTGGAGAATAGATCTCTGCTTCCGCTGGGAATGATAGTTGCAAGAATACCGGTAGGAGAAGATAACTCCGTTGGGGAATAAACTTGGCGAATGGATTACTCTGCGGGGAGAAAAGTACTCTAGCGATCTTGCTGGGAGGCAATACTCTGTGGGGAGAGAGATACTTTGTTGAGTTGTTGATAATAACTTGTTGGGGATACCCTTGTTGTGTTGGAAGTGTTAATAGACTTCGCTGGGGATAAGAAGATTTCATCGAGGACGCTCTTTCCGTGGCTTTTTGGCTGAGGATAACCCAGTTATACCCTGGTAGGGAAATAACTCTTTGAATAAAGTCGGGAGACGTGTTCGTGCTCTGCGAGGGATAAGCTTCCAGAATCTACTGGGGATAAGCTTACTGCTTGGGGAGATGGATTCCAACTTTCCTGGGGACACTGGATTGGACTCTCCTGGGGAAGTTTTGAACTGTATTGGGGAAGTGACTCCATCGAATGTTTGATATACCGCCGGGGAACAATCTTTAGGTCAAGACTGCCGGGGATGCTTGTTTAAGAATACCTGTATATTGCTGGGGAATGTTGAGATCTGCGGGAGGATACCCAACTTCCTTAAGTTTGATTGTAACTTTGTTTGGGGAGAGTGTACTGACTCGCTGGTTCACTCTCTAGGGGGTTAAGATATACTGGTTGTGCTTCAGCTGAACCTATCTTGGTACCTTGATGGGCAGAACTATTAGACCGTTTAGACAGCTCGTTATTGCCCCTGTTTCTGAGGTGGGAGAGGAAGACATGTGAGGTGCTGATAGTTGTTGATGGACCAACCTTCTTCTGGTAGGCAGGTGACAAGATGACAGGACATAGTCGTACGCTTTAATCCCTAACTTTTGCCTGGACCGCCCTTTCGGGTTTTCAGTCCAACGGGATACCCATTTTTTCCCAAGCTGCCTTTTCAGGTTTTTGACTTGCCGGGTGTACAAATTTTTCATTTTCATCCCTTATTTTTGCCCGAACCCTTTTGGTTCGCCGGGAAGCCCTTATTTTTCCTAGGTATGTCAACCTAGCGGGTCTTTTATCGTGCGTAGTATCTTTTTACTATGTCTGCTCTTAGAATGTAGGGAGTTACCCCTGTTAGAAGTGCTTTGTCATGCCACCAGAAGATGTTTGATCAGGCAAGATTCGTTGTTGGAATTCCCCAAGTGACTCAGGCGGAGATTTCCCCAGGCTATTTGGCATTCTTGAGAGATTCCTTGAATCTTGACTGGACTGCCCCAGATAATAGACCCTGATCATGTCGTGCCCCTTGATTGGAAGTGCTTCTGTTCATTAGGCATTCGTCATGCGACTTTCTATGTTGTTCAAACAAAAAGTCATATGTGAACAAAGTTATGTTAAAAATGCAAAGCTTATGTCTGTCTTGAAGATTTTGAAAATGCATTCTTTTTCATAAAACAAGTGATTGTTTGTAAAACGTGATGTCAACTCCGTATTTACCGTAGGCCTTAAGGAGTTAGGATACCTTTCGCAACAGTATGCTTTCGAACTAACCCATGCTTCAGCTAGGACTTTTAAGGGTTATAACGTGGCCTGGTTCACGGTTTAAGAAACAAAGGATAAAGGCTCAAATTTTATTTGTACCCACCCGCTCTTCGTGATGTTCTCCAAACCTAAACTCAGTTGATCATACGTTAGACCTTGTTTGAGTCTTTGTCCTGATGTTCCAATGATGGTTCAGATATTGATGATTTATTCTGAATAGGCAGTCATTTCCTTTTTGTGGAGGGTTTGTAAGACCTCTTTCTTTCTTTTCTTTTTTGATTTTGTTATCCCTGTTTTTTTGCCTGAACTGTTCTTTTGTGATTACAGTCAGCGGGATGCCCCAGTTTTGTAAGTCTCCTTCATTGGTTTTGACTTTATGGGTTTTTATTTTTGAGATATAATGACTGCCTATCCTTATGATTATTCGGAACCATCACTGTCTTTTGTTTATTTAAGGACCTCTTTGGTGCCATTCGTTATGCACTTGGATCAACTGAGAGAACTACCCTGCCCCAGGTTATGATTAAGGGTTTTAATTTTCGAAAAGAAAAACTCCAACTTCTTTGGCTCAGAGGGGTTGACGAGGGATTATCTTCCTTATAACTCCAGTGTTTAGGGATTGAAACAATGCCTGTACCTCATCAGCGGGGTCTGTTCAAAAGCATACTGTATATCGTGGTATCGTTTTCGTCATCCTCCCTCAAGAGGCTTAGAACTATTTGATCATTAGAAAAAATATGAAAATAAATTGCGTATAGTGAATACGAATATATTGCTTCAAAACGGACATATGCGATGCATTAATGAAATAACAATGTTTAACAATGAACAAATGTTTGAACAATCAAAAAGAATTACAACTTGAACATTCGAATGAACAAAAGTCTTTTCATCTCAGGGCTTGTTATTTCAAATGGTGAGCCTTGGAGGGATGGTAGAAAAACTCAGCCTGACCATCTTGTGTGAACTCCAGTGCTCCTTCATCAATCAGGTCCTGGATCTTGTTCTTCAGAGCCCAACACTCATTTGTATCATGTCCTGGACAGGCTGAGTGGTAGGCACACCTATTATTGGGATCATAGACAGGAGATGCTGTGTTGGGGTTCCGGGGATGAGCCCTTAAAGTGATCAGCTTCAACCTCAACAGGCGTTGTAAAGCTTGAAACAGCGACATGTTGAGCTGGGTGAATTGCCTCCTGGGCTTGTCCGGCTGAAGCTGGTGAAGTTGCTGCTGAGTTTGTGACACTGAAGCCACCTGAGGAGCTCTCCCCTTATCTCCTTGTCTCAAAGATGGTTGAATGATGAATGGCCTTTCACCCTTAGATGTTTGCCCCAGTAGGTTACCCCGAAGCAGTTGGTTGACGAGAACTCCGAGCTCTTCTTGTCTTTGAGCTAAGCCTTGAATGATAGGCATCTGCCCCAGCATCTGGGCTCTCACTGCATCCACTTCAGCTTGCAGATGTTTCAGCCGTTCGTCCTCAGCGTTGTTCCTAACCAAAGTCTCCATGAGAAGTGTCCTTAGCTCCTCCTGCCCCTTGGATAGATTCAGGAGGATTTCCCCGAACTGAGTCTCTTGAGCCAGAAGGTCCTGGTTATCTTGTTGGGAAGCCATTGCTGAAATAAACAGCGGAGAAGATAAGTAACCTGCAACAGGGGTACCTGTTATGCAATGATATGTATGTATATATATGCAATGTTTTCAAAGATCTCGCGGGGTAAACAAGAAAGATTTGTCAGAATTTGAATCTGGTAGCTTGAGTGAAGGAACTTCATGTTGTTGAGAATCCTTCTTCAAGGGTCAAAGGCTCACCATATCCAGTGGGTCATAGCCCCTGACTACTTTGTCTAGAGGAAAATAAATCCCCTTTGCCCCTTGCTGGGATAGTTGATTCACCATGACCTGCATCACAAGCCCTTGAGATCCTTGAAATGGGTTAGGATGTATGTAATGGTATGATGTTATGGTATGCATGGGGTAATATGAGTAAACCCTGTTATGAGTCCCTAATTAAGGACTGCAAACCAAAACCTGCAAGGAACTCAAGTAAAACCTTCTATGAGTCCCAATTAAGGACTATAAACAAATCCTGCAAGAAACTTAGTACACTCTGTTGTGAGTCCCAATCAAGGACTATAAACAAAACCTGCAAGTAGTTCATGTGTCAGATAACAAGCATGCAAGTAGTCAAGTACGAAGGCACACAAGTCACACAAGAGAAACCCTTAGAGTTTAGGCCAGCATGGGGTCTGGGTATTACCCTTTTGAAGTTGGTGGGCTCAACCTTTCCTATCAGAAGTAACCGGGTTCTAAGGGTCTCAATATCACGGGATTGCTTTCATTGTTCATCGTTTCGATTTAGCCACTGAACTGGCGACCGAAATATTCCAGGAAAGCAACCCTCAATTGAGTGTAGTATCGAGTATCAACCAACCTCGGACTGCACCAAAGTCAGTTATCTCACTACCCTAAAGAGGCCAAGATAGTTCAATTAAGGTTCCTAAGGTCAGTTGATGCTTCACGACACCATGCGGAGGCCCCGTACTCTCCTTGACTGAACTCAAGGGTTACCGGTGCACACCAAAGTGCCACATCAATGTAGCAGACTGCTTCAACCATGTCGGTATACCCCGCACAGTTCCCTCACAGCCTTGTTGCTACTTTCTAAGAAGGTATCCCCCAGATCTGGGTTAGGATCTATAGAACTCCCAAGACAGTCCCACAATTTAAAGCAAGCAAATCAATACAATTGAAAACACAGTTATGAACTAACCCTAAGGTACACCTCACTTTATAATCGTCCCCAGCAGAGTCGCCAGTTCTGTGATCGGTGGATCTGCAACTGACTGTTTAACGCTGGTTCGCGAAATGTCACGGTAAGCAAGAGTCGCCACCGTCTTTTATTTTCTCCAAATGGAAAGGACAAAAGCACAGAAAAATTCCTTAAAGAGATTGCTCTCGGTTCGGGAGGTAGGTTATAGAAAGGGAAGGTGTTAGCACCCTTTCTATCCACGGTTATCCATGGGCTCTTAGATACTTGCTCATTTGTGTTTTCAAAAATGGTTTGTTTGCTTTTCAACTGTGGGTTTTAAAGAGTTTCTTTGAAAATTTCAGTTCGACTCTTGTATCGGTCCTCAAGAGTGTTTGAAAAGTTGCTTTCGAAAGCTTTTTGAAAAGGTGTCGGTGTGAAAAGTATTTTTTGAATTTGCTTTGAAATTAGAGCAAGTATCTAGAGTCGTCTACCTACCCTAAGGAATTCGTCTGTGTAAATGTCCTTTAAAGTAGTGCCATCCCACCATTGAGAGGTAGGTAGCACCACCATTGGAGGTGTTCGGGTCAATTCGAAGGTTCGGGACATGGTGATCACCAGAGTAATAGGAAGATACCTTAGAAGCTACCCTCATGCCAGGTTCCCGGATCATGAGGACTTACTAAGACATCCTCTACTCGACGATCACCTTTCGAGAGGCAAGGCAACAGTGAGGCGTACCCTAGGGGTGGTGTGTGATTTGTGTGTCGTCTTCGTTTACATTTATCTTGTTCATGTCATGGGTGATCTACGCTTTTGTTTTTATTTAGACATTCATTCTTGCATGCGATTATTAACAGTTAAAAGTTGTGAGAAATATAAAGTTCCTAAACTATTACAAAGGCGCGGGTCCACATCACCAAATTAAATCCAGGACCCGATTTGACATAAAATAAAGTGCGAGAAATATAAATGTTTAATTTACACGGCTTTGGGAGAATTACATAAGTATTATAAGAAAAGAAATAAAAAAAATGCGAAGCAAATTAATAATCGAAAGCGAGGGCGTTGGACCCTTTTTAATGAAATTAAATTATGATTAACAAATTAATTGAATTAAAGAAAAAAGAAAAGATTTTTTTGAGGTTTTTTGTATTTATGAATTTTAATGAGAATTAAATGAAATTAATTAATTAACCCTAATTCTAGTTATTTTTATTTATTAAGAAAAAGCGTTAAAATTTAACCTAAAATTAAACCTAATTAATTAATTCAATTTTTATTTACAAAAATAAATAATTAGTTATTAATAATGAGAAAAGAAAAGAAAAAGATAAAAATTGATTAAAACCCTAATTCTACAAATTTTAAGTTTATTAAAAAAATATTAAGACTTAAACCTAAAATTAAGACTAAATTATTTAATAAGATTTATTTACAAAAAAAATTTAAATGAAATATATTTTATTTTTGGGACTTTCTGATTTTTTATTATTTTTTATATTAAGAAAATATTAATTTAAAGAATTAAATAAGAATTAAACAAAATAAATAAAAAATAAAAAAAAGAATAGAAGAGCAAACCAAGGGGGGTTCTGTCCCCAAAACTGGAGGTACATTCCTAGTAATTCTGGCCCAATAATTTCCTGGCCTCGTTGACTTTGTTGGCTTGCATATGACGCGTCTGACTCATGCCCATGGTGGGCTCCCAATCAAGGCCCTTGGATTGTCCTCAGTGGCCATGTGGCAAGCTGGATATTGAGTGCATAGTAGACCCCTGTAATACGCGCTGCATAGGAAGATGGAATAGAAAATAATATGAGAAAAGGGAGGGGGACCTGGGATCTAACCCAGGTCCTGTTGCTTACCAACCCAACGCCTTGACCAACTGTACCAAACACGCACTTTGTTTATTATATGACCAACAATTAATATGAAATAAAACAAGAGTTAGTGGGACGTTTTCGCGCGAATTTCAAATGAGCCAACCGTGCCTTGCCACATAGTCTTCTTCTTCGTTGTTTGCGTTTTCCTGAAACAAACAAAACAAGATTGCGGGGGTTTTAAACCCCCACTATATGATATATAGAAAAATTGCGATTAGCCCGTCTTTGATCAGAAATTGGGCGCGACCTAAGCATTGAATTCGTTGGAAGCTCTTGGTTCTAATGGTACCAGTCTCGTGTCTCAATTTTTATTTGAACGTAAAGCCCCAAATTTGAATCCCTGCAACCCTAAAACACTCCAATGGTGGATTCGCGTATGGATGAGGAAAACTCAATTAAAGTATACAGTTAGCTTTAGAACTAATCAATTAGTGTAAATCAGTAAAGAAAGCACATGAAAAATGTATGTAATTCAATATGCGATTATGAATATATTTCTGAAAAGTGGGACATGCTTCTACCGTTTCTTGGTGTTAGAGCTTATGATTTTGATTCAGGAAGTTCCCTTGATATCTCACGAAGGTGATAGAATGGTCGTTTGGCCTTGAAACCTGCTAAAAATAGGAGAACAGTTTTGACTTTCTTCACCAAAATTGCAAAGTGCATAAGAGGTTTCGGGCGCAGCTTTTTGGTGCCTAGCACTAGGGTTTACATCCTGCTTATGTATGGAATGATTAGGGTTGAAAATTGGATCCAAAAAACCTTTGCATTGATGTAGAGAATATTTGATTTTCATGCATATAATTTTCAATCTTTTTCATGCATATTTGATACCAATCATGTCCAATCAACTTGATTCTTTCTATATCTAATAATGCACGAAATCCTTAAGTTATTCCATGCATAAAAAGATTTGAAAACTTTGGTTTAGTATTTTTTCCATATTTTAATTAATTAAATGAATTATTAGCAATTAAAAATTCAAATAAATAAATAAAAATGATGAATAACTTCCCTTTGGGCCAAGTGGTCGTGCACATGCTTTGGATGATGAATCTTGGAAGAAAATGTGGCCCATTAGCAATTTTAAGACATTTGAAGCAAAGTTGACTTTTCAAAATATCCAAAAATTTCCCAACTTCCACAAGGCATATCTTGCTCAATTTTTAAGCTTTGCTCATGTTCTTGGACATTTTGGAAAGGTCTTGAAGTCCTCTAACCAATGCCTTTGGTCCCATGTCATTTTGATTTACCAATCTCAAGTTATGGCCTTTGACTTAAAGTCCCTTTTTGTTGACTTTTGAAAATGACCTATAATGTTGAAATTGATAACTTTTTGTGAGAGCATTTCTTGGACTTGAAGTGTGAAGAGGAGTTGTAGTAAATGTCTTTATCTTCAAAATGAGCTTTGGATGGAATTTTTCTGATAAACCATGTGGAAGTTATGCCTTGGTCAAGTTACAGTTGACTTTTTCAACTGTCCAAATATGGAAACTTTTGCATCTTGAGACTTTTTGAGCCAAGCTTTGAGAATCATGATCAAGAATTGATAAAATGATGTTTGTGGATTCAAAATGAGATGTTGACCAAAAATTTGAACTTTTGACTGTCAAATGACCATTTTGCCCCTGCAGTTGACTGTAGTGCAATTAGGGTTTTTGACTGTGCAATCTTGTGCTGTAAGCCTTGACACTTGGTATGAGGATGCTTGACCATATTTGTAGGCATGTGAGACTTGATTGGACCCTTGGAAACTTCAATTTCTTTGTCAGAACCAAAACCCTAGTTTTTGACTATTTAGGAGGCCCTTGAACTGTGCAACCCTTGGGGAGATTTGAAGCATGCTCTTTGCAATTCTTGAAGAATATGGGAGGGCAAATTTTGGGGTACAACAACTACTGTAACACCTCCATCATCATCCACCATTTTCAAAAACAACATCTTAGACCTTGACTTCTCCAGAACTCCTCAGGTACTTTCAGCTCAAGCTAGGTATCACATTAGCTTCCTGGGAACTTGAGGAAGCTAATCCAATCATTGGAACTCACTAAAAGCTACTCAAACTACAAACACGATACCCTCTTGCAAGGTAAGTTTTCTGACTTTTGAACTCTTCATACATGCATCATTAATGGTTTATTTGTGAATGAAAAATATAGATATCATTGCCATAAAGCTAACCATGTCCATAGTTTTCATTTATATTGCTCGAGCTTAGAGAATTTTAAGATTGAAGTTTCTGAAATTTTTAGGGTTCAGATTAGGGCCATTAAAATTCATGCTTGTCCTAGATCTATAATTTTATTGCTTTGCATTTCTAAAATCGTGAGGAAATTTGGTACAAGTTTCCTGTTTACATTTTTCATTTTTGTTGAGAATTGAATGAGATACAGAGGTTCAGGCTGGGCGTGAGGTTGAAGATGAAGTTGGCCTCAGGAACGTGTTTACCATATATATTTATGGTTTGATTTATATAAACGGATGTATAGCCACCCCAGTGGTAGAAGCGTGCGCCTGTGGCTATATGGACCTGGGTTCGAGCCCCAGTGGTACCCTTTTGGATTTTTTTTCATATTTTTCATATTCTGACTCTTTTTTTGGCAGCGCTGGGCCTCCTCCTTGGGCCTTATGTTTTTTTTTCATTTGTGACCCCTTGCTGGCTATTCACACCCTGGCCCATTTTTTTTTTCATTTTTTTTTCATTTTTATTTATTTATTTTTCTTAAATATTCTATCTAATACTAAAAAATCAGAAAAAATATAAAAATATCAGATTTATATTTTGTTATAGTTTATTTTTTTTATACACAAAAAATTATTTTATTTAATCATAATTTATTTATTTTACTAATTGGTTTGTAAATTTAATTAAAAACTAGGGTTTTAGTTATTTTCTTTTACACAATTAAAATATATTATTTTAAAGCAAAAAAAAGACCAAAAATATTTTATAATACTATAAATTATTTTTAAAACAAAAATACCAAAAATATTCTTCTTATAAACTTAATTTCTTTCTTAATCAATTAATAGATTAGGGTTTTATTTAAATTATTTTCCTAGTAAATTTATGTTTTACTCTTTACTAATTTATTTAATTATTTATCTTTTAATTAATTAGGTTTAAACAAAATCTATTTTCCCTAAAAATCCAAATAAACATCCATTTTCTTTACATTTACATTCTTGTATATTTATTCATTTTGTACATTATTTATTCAATTCTTGTACAAATTCAATTTGGTTGTAATAGATAATTAGGTTTATTTTCTAGCAATCCCCATTTATAATCTGTACACCCCCTCCCACAAGTATTGTAATAGCGTAGTAATTTTAAATCCAGTAATTTATCGCTTTATATACAAATGCTAGTAATTAGGTTTTGTATGGAAAGACTAAAAACAATCAATTAGAAAACCCTAATCAAAGACAAAAACCAAGTATGAAAAACAATAAACTTGCACACAAGCAACCTTAGGGTAAAATCCACTTGGTTGCCTTACAAAATGGTCATGTTACGCATGTGAGGTATCTTAGCAAAAAGAAGCAAAATACAAGATCATAGTCCCTCGATGACGCTATCTATGTTGCCTTTCAAATGATTTTAGTCCCTAAAAAAGAATGCTAAGATACCTTGCAACATTGCTAATCATGGTTATATGATGACCCACGCCCATCCCGTTTACATCCACAGATAGGGTTACTTACCAAATCAATGGTAAGATAACAATGTCAAAGGAAAGAGGAAATGAACATGAAATAATTTTGAGTAGGTAGAATATTCCTAGTTACTTGCTCAATTTAAAAACAAAATATCCTTGCTATCTTAAAAAACAAACACCTACAGTTTCAAAACATCTTACAAAACTTGAAAACATTTTCAAAAGATCAACATCTTTGTATACATTCTTACGAACGAGAATCATTACAAAGTTTGCCTAAATAATGGCCTATTTACAAAATACTTTCAAAAATCACACAAAGCACAATTTCAAACAAAAGCAAGTGATCTAGCAAGTAACTAGGAGCCCATGGAAAACCATGGATGAAAAGGGTGTTAATACCTTCGCTTTTCATAATCTACCCCCCGAACTCAAGAAATAATCTCAAAGGTATTTCCTGTGCTTTTTCACCTTTCTTTTTGGATAAAAGAAAAGTCGATGTCGACTCTTGCTAACCGCAACATTTGCGATAAAATGCAAAACACCCAAGTCAGATCTCCCACCGTACCACATAACTGGTGACTCTACTGGGGAAGATTCTAAAAGTGGGGTTACCTTAGGGTTAGATCATATTTATTTGCTTTCTTTGTTTGACTTGTTTGCTTTACATTATGGTTATTTGTTTGGGTTTGAATCCTCTACCCGGATTTAGGATACCTTATAGGTAAGTAGCAATATGTTGTGAAAACTGTGCGGGGTATACATACATGGTCTAAGCAATAGCTACATTAGTGTGACATATTTGTGGGTACTGGTAGCCCTTGAGTTAATCAAGGAGAATGCAGGGCTGCTGAGTGATGTCATGAAGCACTAATGAACTTTTAGAACCTTTACTTGACCAACTTGGCCATTAGGACACCGTTGGATGACCGGCTTTGGTGCAGTCCGAAGTTGGTAGATACTCGATACTACACTCATTGAGGTTTGGTTTTTTGGGATATTTCGGTCGAAATTAAAGAGGCTTGTGCTGAAACATGGACCAAGGAAACAACCAGTGATATTGAGCTCCTTAGAACCCGATTACTATTGCTAGTACAGGTTTGAGCCAACTAAACTTCAAGAGGGTACTTACCTATGAGACTTCATGCAAGCCTAAACCTAAGGACTTATTTGCTTTGTTTGTGTATATTTACTTGTACATAACATCATGGACATCATAACATCATACTCATATTCACTAACCATTTCAAGGATCTTGGGATTTATCTTTATTCTATTTTGTAGGACATGGATTATTCGCAGGAAAACCATTCAAGTCAATCTTGTAAGAATCCCTCCACAACTTAAAGAGCTAGCTTCAAGGATTCCTGAAAATTCTCCATTCACCGAAAGACACAGTCGCCTACTAAACTTGGTCACCTCCAACACTGATGAAGACATGATGTAGGTGCTCTTTCAGTTCTTTGATCCCTTACACCATTGCTTCACATTTCCCGATTATCAACTTGTGCCAACTTTGGAAGAATTATCATAACTCTTGAGGATTCCCATTCTCAATCAACTACCTTTCAAGGGTACGGAAAGAAATCCAAAGCCAGAAGATATTGCTCAAGCTCTACACTTACAATCATCTGATGTCACAACCAATTGGGAAACAAGGAGTGGTGTCAAGGTTTCCTAGCAAAGTTCTTGTTTGAGAAAGCCCAAAACTGTTGGAACTCTTTGGATCTGCAAGTTTTTGAGGAAATTTTGGCTCTCCTCATCTATGGGATGGTTTTGTTTCCAAATCCTGACCAACTCATAGATGTGAACACCGTTAAAATCTTCATATCCCGCAACCCGGTGCCTACTTTGCTAGGGGACATCCTACATTCTTTTCACACTCGCACCATGAGGAAAAGAGGTATCTTATGTGTTGTACTCCTATCTTGGAAATATGGTTTATTTCACATCTTCCCCAATCTATATTGAAGAACGAGAAAGGTTCAAGGTGGTCACAAAGGTTGATGATGCTCAAACATTCAGACATTCATTAGTGTTCCCGATCCTTATAGAATGTTACTATTGTCTACCATTGTGGATAATTCCCTAATGTCCCTTTACTTGGAATTAGAGGAGGTATCACCTACAACCCCTGCTTAGCCTTAAGACAATTCGGTTACGCCCGAAGGGATGGCCCACATGAGATGCTCATTCAAGGATTGGTATTTGACTACGAGAACAACGATCAAGGTCATCGCCAGAGATTTATTCGAGCTTGGAGGATGTTGAACAAGGTAGATAGCAAGACATTGGGGCATAAGAATTCCATCCCTCTTGAGCCTTACCTCAAATGGGTATGAACTCGTACTCAGAGTCTTATGATGCCTTATCCCTCCATTCTCCCGGTAATCATTGAGCCTGTTATGGAAGGATTTGTTCCATACACTATCCTGCATCCTGACATGCCCACCTCTCTTGAAGACTTACAAAGAGATAGGATATAACTCAAGGGGGAGCGAGACACTTTCAAAGCCCAATTCTACGCTAGCGAGAAGAAGGTTTTGGAACTCACTAAGCAACTTCATGAGGAGCAGACTCTGAATGCCTACATCGCACCAAAGAGGATGCGTACATCCTTTTTATCTTAGAGTTTCTATATTGTTTTGCCCAAAGACGCATTGATGTACTCAAAATTTAATTTACTAATATAACACATGTTTCATTTTTGTCTAAAACAAATTTGAATCTTTAAAATCCTTGAAATCATTGCATATGCATCTACCATTTATTATAACATAAGCAGGTTTCTTGCAACAAGTCTCATCATCTTTATACTATTTATTTCAGTAAGATGGATCTCGAGCAGACAGTGAAGGACCTCCAAGCACAAAATGCTCAGTTTCAACAAATGTTCTTAACTCTAGCCAAAGGACAAGAAGAGTTGAAGACCTTGCTGGTTGAAGAGAAGAAAAAGAAGAAAAAGAAAATAACCGGAGTTCTAAATATGGGAAGAAGATTCCAAGGACAAGCAAGAAGGACCTAGACTTTGCAACGTCATCTGGTGAGAAAGACAATCAAGATGGGAAAGGCAAGGAGACAGTTGTCCATCCAGATTCAGAAGAGGAAGAGAAAGAAGAAGATTATTCTGAAGAACAATATACTCCAGCCGACGACAAGTATAAGCATCTGGAAGAACGGTTAAGTGCGATGGAAATTCAAAAAGTGCCTGGATTGGACTTTGAGGAATTGGGTTTAGTATCTGGGATTATCATCCCTCTAAAATTCAAGGCACCGGTGTTCGCCAAGTACGACAAAGTATCATGTCCCAAAATACATCTCCGGTCCTATGTGAGGAAAATGCAGCCTCATACTGCTAAAAAGAATTTATGGGTACACTTCTTTCAAGACAGTCTGTCCGGAACTCAACTTGATTGGTTTTACCAGCTAGAAAGAGCCAATGTTTATAATTGGGAGGATCTTTCCACTGCCTTTTACAAAAAATACCAATACAATGCAGACCTTGCTCCCACCCGTACTCAACTCCAGAGTATGGCCATGGTTTCAAGTGAAGGCTACAAAGACTACGCGCAAAAATGGAGGGACTTAGCAGGAAGAGTCCAGCCTCCTCTATCTGAAAGAGAATTAGTAGACATGTTTTTGGGCACCCTGTCTGGTCCTTTCTTTAATCACTTAATTGGGAGTTCCTCGGCATGTTTTACCGAATTGATATTGACCGGAGAAAGAGTGGAAGCCGGGATAAAGAATGGGAAGATTAAAAAAGATGCATCCTCTGCTGTTGTAAGAAAACTATTTAATGGGAAAAAAGAAGTTTTGTTGTATATCCTCAGAGAAATCAAGATAGGGCTGAACGCTGTCCAATGGTGGGGGCTGTCATAATTCCTAAACCCGCACCTGCTCAGCAAAGAAGTAACCAGCCAAGAACAGAAAGACCAGTCAGACAACTCACTCGAATTAATATGACATTATCTCAAGTATTGCCATATTTGTTAAGATCCAATCTAATGACTTTGAAAGAAGCTCCAAAGAATCCTAACACAACCTCTCCTCATTATCATCCTAATGCCCACTGTGCATACCATTCCGAGAGTCCCGGCCTCGACACTAACAACTGTTGGGCTCTGAAAAACATGGTACAAGACCTTCTTGAAGCCAAAGAGATTGAATTCGATGCGCCAGAAATTCCCATTGTTATCACTGCCCATATGCCCAAGCACGACCGTTATGTTAATGCCGCCGAGGAAGATATGTTTGTTACTTTGGTTGATGAACTTGTGACCCCACTCCTGA
The DNA here is from genome assembly GCA_948472305.1 of Vicia faba. Classification (NCBI taxonomy): domain Eukaryota; kingdom Viridiplantae; phylum Streptophyta; class Magnoliopsida; order Fabales; family Fabaceae; genus Vicia; species Vicia faba. The sequence goes on from OX451740.1 coordinate 382,259,102, forward strand.
CTATCAAAAAGAACTTGTTGAATGGCGGTGTATTCCCAGGCTGTGATGAAAACTGTCATTTCTGTTTATCCTCACCAACCAGCTGTCATTTGTTCGAGAAGACTTCTATTACAACTGTTTCTTATAATGATGTTTCCATAGTGACCATTTCCGCCAATTCTTCCAGGGTCTCTACCAAAAGACCTGTTAGAATTACATCATTTCCTAAAGTAGCTCCGTTGATAATTACAGTGCCTGGACCAATCCCGTATTCGTCAGACAAAACCGTCCCATGGAATTATGGAGGTGATGTCTACTATCACGGTATCAAGCAAGATTGGCCAGCTGATGAAAATTCAAGTTTAGAGAAAGTTGACTCCGATGTCAATAACATCACAGAGACTAGTAAGATAACCCGAAGTGGAAGGTTTTTCTCTCCATAAATTGCTCCTCCATTTCTGGACCTGTAATCATTCTTGTTGTTGTTGCTCCTCCAAAGGCTATTCCCAGTCCTGCAATCATCTCTACTAATACTCCTATTGACAAAACTGTTACAGTCCCTGTTATCACCCCTACTGAAATTCCTACTGCCGAGTCAACCGAGACTCGAGGCAAAGGTATTCTGGTTGAGCCTGTCCGGACGAAGGAAAATCAGTGGCTATCCATGAGACCTCCCGGAAAGAGATGGAGGAAATTCTAAAGATTATAAAAAGAAGTGACTATAATGTAGTCGAAGAACTGGGGCAAACTCCATCAAAAATTTCCATGTTGGCTTTATTGTTATGTTCCGAGGCTCATGCAAAGGCCTTGGTAAAATTCCTTAAAACTTCCCATGTACCCCCAAGAAACATATATAGATCAGTTCCAAGACTGCATAGCCAGCTTGACCGTAGATAATGGTTTAGGTTTTTCGGATGCTGATTTAACGCCAAGGGGGAGGAAGGATAACGAGGCATTGCATGTCTCAGTCGAATGCATGGGCACGACTTTGGCTCATGTCTTGGTTGACACTGTTTTGTCTCTGAATGTGTTGCCTAAAAAGGCTCTTGATAGGCTTGACTGTGAAGGATTGACCTTGAAACCTAGCAACATAGTAGTGAGGGCCTTCGACGACTCAAAAAGGATGGTGCATGGGGAAGTGGACATCCCCATAAAAGTTGGAACCCAAACATTTGATTCAACTTTTTATATAATGGATATTCACCCTTCATATTCCTTCTTATTAGGCCGACCGTGGATTCACAATGTTGGTGTCGTTACCTCTAGGTTGCATCAAATGCTGAAATATCTAATTCAGGGGAAAATCATCATTGTTCATGGAGAAGAAGAGTATATGGCCAGCCATCTAAATTCCTTCAGATATGTGGAATTAGATGATGAATTTATTGAAACTCCATTCCAACACTTTGAAGAAGTCTCGCAAAATGTGGCAATAACCAAGGTTGTTTCTCAAATCCCAAAGATTACAAGGCCTCCGCTCAAGATGTCGTCTTTGAAAGATGCCAGGGCAGTGATAGAAGAAGGTGGGTGCACTATTTGGGGACAACTCCCAGATATCCCATACAAATCTGACAAATTTGGTTTGGGTTTCACTTCAGGAGCCCAAAAAGTTGTACGCCGTGCTCGTGTCGGAGGACCACCCTTGAAGATCAGCAACCGCGAAGTCAACGCCATGGAGGAGGATGAAGACAGCTATAACCTGGAGGATTGGATTTTCCCAACTGTTAGTGGAGGGATCAACAACTAGGAAGCTAGATATTTTGTCCCGATCACTTTTATACAATAGTAATTTGTCTTTAAATTTTGTCAGATCTGTAATATTAAACAATTCAGACTCTTAAAACCTTGTGTCTTACCCGAGGCACAATGGTCCATTTGTAAGGGTTATTATCTTATTTCCATATGAAATCAATGAATCATGGACGTTTTTGCATACAAACTTTGTGCTCATTGTTTTTCTTTTTACATTTTCATTTCTTTCAAAGATAGCTATACTCTTACACACACTCACATTCAAAATGCAGATCTACATCCATTCGGGATCCCATGGGTAACAATTCTGCTATGGCCTTCTGTGATTATGAAAATCTAATCTACCAAGCCGAAGACGAAGGTGTGGAAGATTGTGAAGTACCATGGGAACTCTCCAGGTTACTACAACAAGAAGAGAGGACCATTCAGCCCCACGAAGAACCAGTGGACACAATTAACCTAGGCACCGAAGAAGACAAGAGAGAAGTAAAGGTGGGTGCCAATCTGGAACCCAGTGTCAAAGAGCGCCTGATTCAGTTGCTACATGATTATGTTGAGGTCTTTTCCTAGTCGTACAAAGACATGCCAGGACTGGATGCAAATATCGTGGTACATCGTCTACCAACAAAAGAAGACTGCCCACCAGTAAAACAAAAGGTCTGTCGCATGCGACCAGACATTTCAGAGAAGATCAAAGCGGAAGTCATGAAATAATTCAACGCCAGATTCTTGGCTGTCACTTCCTATCCATAATGGGTTGCCAATGTTGTTCCTGTGCCCAAAAAGGACGGCAAAGTGTGAATGTGCATGGACTACAGAGATTTGAATAGGGCAAGCCCTAAGGATGATTTCCCACTTCCCCACATTGATATTCTAAGTGATAATACGGCACAACATAAAGTGTTTTCCTTCATGGACGGTTTCTCAGGCTACAACCAAATCAAAATGGCGCTTGAGGACATGGAGAAAACAACCTTTGTCACACAGTGGGGCGTATTCTGCTACAAGGTTATGCCATTCGGGTTGAAGAATGCTGGGGCAACCTATCAGCGTGCCATGGTAGCCCTATTTCACGACATGATACATCACAAAATAGAGGTCTATGTGGACGACATGATAGCTAGATCCAAAACATAAGAAGAGCATCTTGGTCATTTGCAGAAACTATTTGAGAGGCTAAAGAAATACAAGCTAAGGTTGAACCCGAGTAAATGCAAATTTGGGGTGAGAACTGGTAAACTCCTTGGCTTTGTCATCAATGGTAAAGGTATTGAAGTAGATCCTGCCAAGGTGAAAGCAATACAAGAAATTCCTGCTCCTCGTATCGAGTAGGAAGTCAAGGATTCTTGGGATAGTTAAACTACATTGCCAGATTCATTTCTCACCTAACAGCTACTTGTGAACCAATCTTCAAATTGCTAAAGAAAGATCAAGTAGTCAAATGGAATGATGAGTGCCAAACTGCCTTCGACAAGATCAAAGAGTACTTACAAGAGCCTCATGTTTTGATGCCACCAGTCGAGGGAAGACCATTGATCATGTATCTAACTGTTTTAGAAAATTCAATGGGGTGTATGCTGGGGCAGCATGACGAGTCTGGCCGAAAATAACATGCTATTTATTACCTGAGAAAAAAGTTTACCGACTGTGAAACAAGATATTCATTGCTCGAGAAAACTTGCCGCGCTCTGGCATGGGCTGCTCGCCAGCTAAGACAGTATATACTGACCCATACTACCTTATTGATATCTAAAATGGATCCAATAAAATACATCTTCGAGAAACCTGCCCTCTCTGGGAGAATAGCAAGATGGCAAATGATCCTGACAGCATATGACATACAGTATACTACCCAGAAAGAAATAAAGGGCAGTGTACTAGCTGATCACCTTGCCCATCAAGCTGTGGATGACTACCAGTCCATGAAGTTTGAATTCCCAGATGAAGACATCATGATGGTAAACAATTGTGAAGAATTTAGACCATATGACGGACCTGAACAAGGATCCTGATGGACCCTGGTTTTTGATGGGGCGTGCAACGCACTCGGCAATAGTATAGGTGTTGTACTCATATCTCATGAAGGATGTCATACCCCCTTTACGGCAAGACTCTACTTCAATTGTACAAATAACATGGCAGAATACAAAGCATGCATTTTTTGTCTCAAAGCTGCCATAGATTTGGGGATCAAATCCTTAAGTGTATTCAGAGATTCAGCTTTGGTCATCAGCCAGATCAAAGGGGAATGAGACACCAAACACCCTAAACTTATCCCCTATAAAGAACATGTGTTAACATTGATCCCACATTTTGAGAAGATTACCTTCGAGCATTTCCCGCGAGAAGAAAATCAGCTAGCAGACGCGCTAGCCACAATGTCATCCATGTTTAAACTTAAATGGGATAACGAGGCTCCCCAGATCACCATTGAACAAATGGATGAACCAGCTCACTGTCACAAGATTAATACTGGAGAAGTAGTGGACCAGTTATGGTTTCATGAAGTCAAGAGGTATCTCGAGGCTCAAGAATATCCAGAAGGAGCTTTAGTCAATGATAAGAAGTTCTTAAGTAGATTCTCTGCTAAATTCTTCCTTAGTAATGGCATTCTCTACAAACCAACCATGACTCTGTTTTACTTCGGTGCGTAGAAAGTTTGAAGCAGAAAAGATCATGGATGAGTTATATGAAGGCACTTTTGGCACCCATTCCAGTGGACATATGATGGAAAAGAAGATCCTACAGACAGGCTATTAATGGTCTATCATGGAAGCAAATTGCTATCAACACTCTCAAAATTGCCATAAGTGTCAGATCTATGCTGACAAGGTGCACGTACCTCTAGTTCCTCTGAATTTCTTAACGGCTCCTTGGCCTTTTTCTATGTGGGGGCATCGATATGATTGGGGAAATCAAACCAACAGCCTCTAATGGACACCGCTTCATCTTGGTGGCCATTGACTATTTTACAAAGTGGCTTGAGGCAGCCTCTTTCGCTTCTGTTACCAAGAATGTTGTAGCCCGTTTCATTAAACAGAATCTCATCTATCGGTATGGTATCCCAGAGAGGATCATCATAGACAATGGTACGAATCTAAAGAATACTATGATCACCGCCCTGTGCAAGCAATTCAAGATCCAGCATCACAATTCTTCCCCTTACCGACCAAAGATGAATGGTGTTGTCGAAGCCGCGAATAAGAACATCAAAAAAATCATACAGGAAATGACAGTCACGTACAAAGATTGGCATGAGATGATACCATTCTCTCTCCACGGGTATCGTACCACAGTGCGCACATCAACCGAGGAAACACCCTACTCTCTGGTATACAACATGAAGGTTGTCTTGCCTATTGAGGTCCAGATCCCCTCTCTGAGAATTATGAAGGATGCAGGTCTGAATGAAGAAGATTGGATCCAAACTCGACTTGACCAACTAAACTTGATTGATGAGAAAAGGCTTACTGTTGTTTGTCATGGTTAAATGTATCAAAAACGAATGGTCAAGGCTTTCAATAAAAAGGTCAGATGCCAAGTGTATCAAGTCAGGGATCTGGTGATCAAACGTATCATACTATCGCAGGGTTATGCCAGGGGCAAATGGACTCCTACATATGAAGGACCATTTGTGATCAAAAGCATATTCTCCAGTGGAGCAATGATCTTGACCACTATGGATGGTTATGACCTGCCGCACCCCGTGAACACGAACATAGTCAAAAGATACTACGCATAAGAGACCCGCTAGCTTGACACACCTAGGCAAAACAAGGGCATCCCGGCGAACCAAAAAGGTTCGGGAAAAAATTAGGGATAAAACAAAAAATCTGTACACCCGGCAAGTTGAAAACACGAAAGGGCGGCTTGAGCAAAAAAGGGGTATCCCGGTGGACTGAAAACCCAAAAGGGCGATCCTGGCAAAAGTTAGGGAATTAAAGCGTATGACTATGTCCTGTTGGATCACCTTACGGACAACATGCAGACTCGACGGTTCTGATCAATTCAATCAGCTTTGGACAAGGCAACAAACAGATAAGATGCTCAGAGACACGAAGGCTATAGCAGAATGGGAACCCCATGGGATTATTTCACATAGCTATCTTTTCTTTGTATCAAATTTTCATTTTTTACAACGGCATTCTCTTACTAGAATGTTTGTCTCATTGTACAAAAAATACTTACTCAAAGTCAATACAAGGATATCCCTTTGAAAGTGCAAAACTATCTGTTTTTTCTTTACTCTTATGTTTTGTTTACAAAAACGTCCGATGATTTATTTTTGAACATATGCATTTGACCGTAACTACCGTTTACAAATGAACAAAATAGAAAGACAATCACTGAAGACTTTAAGAAATAGGGTAATATCTTTAATCTATTTCCATAAAATCCCCCGCAATGTGCAGTTTAATCCCCAACGGAATAAAACTTCTATTTATCACTCCCCAGTAGAAGTCGCCAAATTTCTCAGGACTTCCCAACAGGATTTTACAAGCAGTACACGGCATTTCCCTTACAACAAAGCTTATTTCTCTAAGTGGAAATTCATCAACACTTCAAAACATGAAGACTTGTACTCCGTATCCTCAGTAGCAGTCAGGGATTTATTTTCCCCAATCCAACAAGCAGTGCAGCAGATTAGCTCACATATGCATACATCACATCCATATATCATAAACATCGATAACACGAATGCATGTATCACAATCTCATTACACCATGCATTTCATATAACATGACATTGCATATTAGCTAACATTTTACCCTTTTTAGGATAAGGTTAATTGATAGATACCATTAATAATGTTCAAAGTCTTTTCAGATACAGTTCAGATACGCCCCAGACATGGATGCCATCCTGATACTCATTCAGTTTCAACTCTTCAGATACATTTCAGATACGCTTCAGACACGGATGCCATCCTGATACTCATTCAGATTCAACTTTTCATATATAGTTAAGATATGCTCCAAACATGGATGCCATCCTGATACTCATTCAGATTCAACTCTCAGATACAGTTCAAATACGCTCCAGACACGAATGCCATCCTGATACTCATTCAGTTTCAACTTTTCAGATACAGTTCAGATACGCTCCAGACACGGATGCCATCCTGATACTCATTCAGATTCAACTTTTCAGATACAGTTCAGATACGCTCCAGAAACGGATGCCATCCTGATACTCATTCAGATTCAGCTTTCAGATACAGTTCATATACACTCCAGACATAGACGCCATTCTGATACTCATTCAGATACAGTTCAGATACGCTCCAGACACGAACGCCATTCTGATACTCATTCAGTTTCAGCTTACAGATATGGCTCTGCAATCATTTCTGGATGGCATCTACAAGGCCATCTCTAACAAATTTACATCATCCCTCCAAATGACATCTTTAAGCCCATTCCCTATACCATCAATCATCATATCACCAAGTGCAAATTTCTAGGCACTCTAATGTCCAATCATCTTCCACAATCGAGACACGAATGGAAAAAACTCGCCAATCTAACTCTTCAGGCTTAAGAATATTGAATAGGGGCATCTGTTGTACCCCAAAATTTTCCCTCTCACTTATCAATAAATTTCTCAAAAGATCTTCTTTGGCTCAAGATTGCACTAGGGTTGATCAGCTCAAGACACCTCCTTAAGCATTGATGGCCAAAATTAGGGTTTGAGTTTGCACAAGGATATTTTAACGTCCAATTCCCCATATCACTTTCATGGATCATTATGGACCCTCAAGATCACTCATGTCAAGTTTCAAGCTTTGGATCACACTTTTGCTCAGTCAATTGAGCAGTTGACCTAAAAATCAACTGTATTGGGGAAAAAGTCATTTATGGCCAATTTACAGTCAAACTTCATAATTTTTTATCCACATCAACATTTTAAACTCATATGTATCATTTTATCAAGTTTGGACCATAATTCCTCAAGAAATTTGGTCAAATCTTCAAAAGGGCAAAATGGTCAAAATTAGGGTTTTGATTAGGAAAGGGCAATTTCTGATTTTTGACCTAGAAAATGATCAATTGGTTTAAGGAATGATCTCAAGAGTCCAATTGCATCATTTTTACCTAATGACATGGCTCAAACATTTCTCAAATCCAATGGATTGACAGATGAATTTTCAGTCAACTGATCAAAAGTCAATTGTATACTGAAAAGTCAAACTTTGACTTTTTGGTCAAAATTAAATGTCAAAGATCACAATTCATCAAAGCATGCCAAAATATGAAACTTATTAATCAAGAAACCAAAAATTCAAGATTTCATTTTGAAAAGTTAAAATTTCTATTAGAAATTTTTCTAAGTGTTGGAAATTTCTTATTTTTTCACAACTTTGAGCAAACTTTTCACCATGATGTAAGCTGATTCAGAAGAAACTTTCAACATGAAAGTTGTAGATCTCCATGAAATATACAACATTTCTTTACACAACTCCTTCCAAAAGTTCTTGGATCTCAAGTTATAATTTCAAGAACACATGGTCATGAAACAAAACACTTAGTGAAATTTTGCCCGAATTTGGTCAGGATTTTGACCCAACTTCATGGCACTTTTTCATATAGTTACAAGGGGAATTTTCAAAAGTGATTCAAATAGGAGTTGTATAGAACATTACAAGATTTCCAATATGTCAAAGAACTCCTTGAGATCATTTTTGAGTAGGGAGAATCGAAGAGATGAAGTTAGGGTTTTCACACTTGAATTACAAGTCATTTTGTGATGAACAAGATTCAAAATTCAAACTTATGCTGAATAACCTCTACTTTGCAGGCCTAAAACTTGTTAGGAACTCCATAATTAATTGCTTGCACAGTTGTTAGAGGTCTCATTTCAAGAATTCAATGCAAGGCCATGCTTTATATCCATTTTGGGAAGAAAGTGCACAATGCCATTTTGATAAAGTAGCTTTTTGCATAAAACTTGTTCTTGAGCCTTGCACTTGTTCTCTTCTGATCATACATGTCTTATAACTCAAGAGAAACTTGTTTAGATACTTACAATCACCCAGCCCATGCTTGTACTTCCTCTTGAAATTTGTTTTCCCATTTTTATTGAAAATCAAGTAACATAGCCATTAGCTTGTAACTTGTACTTCTGACCCTCCAAAGCACTCAAGAACTCTTGCTTATACATACACAAGTTATTTGCCACAAACCCCACGCATGCTTAAGCCCTGAAAATACCAAGAATACAGAATCACCAAAAACACCTCAAAACTTGCCATTTCTGAGTTTTGAATCCAATCTCCAAATTTGCTCGTGCGTTTCTTGGCCTTTTACTTTCAAAAGCTTCTAAACAACACACACAAACAATCTCAATACCTGCAACACCACTGTAACATCTCCATCATCATACACCATATTCAAAAACAACACCTTGCACCTTGACTTCTCCAGAACTCCTCAGGTACTTTCAGCTCAAGCTAAGTATCATATTAGCTTCCTGGGAACTTGAGGAAGCTAATCCAATCATTGAAACTCACTAAAAGCTACTCAAACTACAAAAATTATACCCTCTTGCAAGGTAAGTTTTATGACTTTTTAACTCTTCATACAGGGATCATTAATGGTTTATTTGTGAATAAAAAATGTAGATATCATTTCCCTAAAGCTAACCATGTCCATAGTTTTCATTTATATTGCTCGAGCTTATTGAATTTTAAGATTGAAGTTTCGGAAATTTTTAGGGTTCAGATTAGGGCCATTAAAATTCATGCTTGTCCTTGATCTATAATTTTATTGCTTTGTATTTCTGAAATCGTGAGGAAATTTGCTACAAGTTTCCTGTTTACACTTTTCATTTTTGTTGAGAATTGAATGAGATATAGAGGTTCAGGTTGGGCGTGAGGTTGAAGATGAAGTTGGCCTCAGGAACGTGTTTACCATATATATTTATGGTTTGATTTATATAAACAGATGTATAGCCACCCCAGTGATAGAAGCGCGCACCTGTGACTATAGGGACCTGGGTTCGAGCCCCAATGGTACCCTTTTGGATTTTTTTTCATATTTTTCATATTCTTACTCTTTTTTTTGGCAATGCTGAGACTCCTCCTTGCGCCTTATGTTTTTTTTTTCATTTCTGACCCGTTGCTGGCTATTCACACCCTGGCCCATTTTTTTTTCATTTTTATTTATTTATTTTCTTAAATATTTTATCTAATACTAAAATATCAGAAAAAATATAAAAACATCAGATTTATATTTTGTTATAGTTTATTTATTTATTTTACACAAAAATTATTTTATTTAATCATACTTTATTTGTTTTACTAATTGGTTTGTAAATTTAATTAAAAACTAGGGTTTTAGTAATTTTCTTTTACACAATTAAAATATATTATTTTAAATAAAAAAAAGACCAAAAATATTTTATAATACTATAAATTATTTTTAAGACAAAAATACCTAAAATATTCTTCTTATAAACTTAATTTCTTTTTTAATCAATTAATATATTAGGGTTTTATTTAAATTCTTTTCCTAGTAAATTTAGGTTTTCATTTTTACTAATTTATTTAATCATTTTTCTTTTAATTAATTAGGTTTAAACAAAATCCCTTTTCCCTAAAAATACAAATAAACATCCATTTTCTTTACATTTACATTCTTGTATATTTATTCATTTTGTATATTATTTATTCAATTCTTATACAAATTCAATTTGGTTGTAATAGATAATTAGGTTCATTTATAATTTGTACACCCCCTCCCACAAGTATTGTAATAGCGTAGTAATTTTAAATTCCGCAATTTATCGCTTTATATACAAATGCTAGTAATTAGGGTTTGTATGGAAAGACTAAAACCAATCAATTAGAAAACCCTAATCAAAGACAAAAGCCAAGCATGAAAAACAGTACACTTGCACACAAGCACACTTAGGGTAAAATTCACTTGGTTACCTTACAAAATGGCCATATTACGCATGTGAGGTATCTTAGCAAAAACAAACAAAATACAAGATCATAGTCCCTTGATGACGCTATCTATGATGCATTTCAAATGATCTTAGTCCCTAAAAGAGAATGCTAAGATACCTTGCAACATTGCTAATCATGGTTATACGATGACCCACGCCCGTCCCGTTTACATCCAAAGATAGGGTTACTTACCAAACCAATGGTAAGATAACAATGTCAAAGGAAAGAGAAAATGAACATGAAAGACTTTTGAGTAGGTAGAGTGTTCCTAGTTACTTGCTCAATTTCAAAACAAAATATCCTTGCTATCTTCTAAAACAAACACCTACACTTTCAAAACATCTTACAAAACTTGAAAACATTTTCAAAAGATCAACATCTTTGTATACATTCTTACAAACGAGAATCATTACAAAGTTTTCCTAAACAATGGCCTCTTTACAAAATACTTTCAAAAATCACACAAAGTATAATTTCAAATAAAAGCAAGTGATCTAGCAAGTAACTAAGAGCCCATGAAAAACCATGGATGAAAAGGGTGCTAAAACCTTCCCTTTTCATAATCTACCCCCCGAACTCAAGAAATAATCTCAAAGGTTTTTCCTGTGCTTTTTCACCTTTCCTTTTGGATAAAAGAAAAGCCGGTGGTGACTCTTGCTAACGCAACATTTGCGATAAAACGCAAAACACCCAAGTCAATTCTGCCACCGTATCACAGTGTGCAAGTGTGTATTTTTCATGCACTTTTGTCTTGAATTAGGGTTTTCTATTAATTCATTTTATGTCTTACCATACAAACTCTAATTACTAGCATTTATATTGAATGCGATAAATTGCAGAAATTGTAAAATTCTACGCTATTACATCATTTGGGGATGGGGGTATAATTTACAAATGGGGGGAAGAAAACTATTAAAACCTAATTACTATTACAACCATATTGGATAATAGAATACCAAAGAAGATAAAAATAATGTAAAATGAAAAAAATTGTTTTTTATGATTTTTTGTATGAAAAGGTTTTAATTAAATTAAATTGAACTAATTAATTTACAAGAGAAGTTAATTAATTATTTAACAAAGCCTAAAAATCTAAGTTAATTAAAATAAATCCTAAGTCTAATTTAATTGTTTATAAAATAATTTTAGTTAATATTAATTTGGAAAAGAAAATGTTTTATAATGTAAAAGAAAATAATAGAGTTTAATTTAATAATAATAAAATAAATACTTGAATTGAAATATTTAAGAAAAATATATATCTTTGTGTTTTTTAGAAAGAAAACATTTAAAAGGTACTATCTTGATTTAATTATAAATGATGGGAAAAAATTGTGATATTTTTTATACTCATAAAGTATAGGTGATAAATAAATCGCATAAAAAAATCAACTCAAAAGGAGTTGTTTTGATTGGTTAAATAAATTGTAGAAGTTTGTTAAAAAATATGAAATAAAACAAGTGATAAAAATTATGTTTGGTCCTGCCAAGGCTTGAACCCAGAACATCAAGGTTGCTGGCTCAAAAGAATAAAACTAGTCCAGGCGCGTTTGCTTGTTTACAATATGCTTGCATGACATTATATAAGAATATTGCTTCCTGAAATCACAAAATCACAAAATAGCACAAAATATGTAAAAGGGGTTCACTTTGATTCAGACCCACGCCCTTAAGGTGAAAGTGACATGAAACGCACGTTGCATGCTACTGGGATGACTATTACACTCGGTGATAAAACAACAATCATTAAATATAAAATAAACTCGTTTTTAAAATTTTATTTTTCTCTTCTTCTTCTCTGCATCTATCGTTACTGTTACTGTAACAACATATTTTCATTTTTTTTCAAAAAATTATAACTTCCTCATTTCTCAACCAAATTCAAAAATGTAAAAATGAAACTTGTTTAGAATTTCGCAAGGATTTCAAATATATAATTAGTTTTTATTTATTACCACTATAACTCACGAATTTCTACCTGTACCAAACTGAAAATCTAAATGTCCAAAAAATTTAGTTTCAAAATTCTCATCCCACAGTCAATTAAAATAAAATTTAAAGATATGGTTAGCTTCATAGACATGATATCTATATTTTATCTTTTAAAAGTAAGTGCAAATGATGCTTGTATCAAGATTTTAAAGTTGGAAAAAATTACCTCTTGATGAAAAAATTCAATGTCCTCTACACGACTTCCAGAAGCAATATGATGATTGCTTTAGCTTCCTAGGACCTTAGTGAGTATGTTGCAACTCTTACTTTTCCTTGAAAGTGTCTGGATTGGTCTACTCAAGTCATGTTGCAATGGTGGATTTTGAAAATGGTGGATGATGAAAATGATGTTACAGTGAGGAAACAGGGGTATGGATAGTTTTTATACCGTATATGTGAAATGTTTGGATGATTTGTTTGGACAATAGTTGCAAGAGTGATGAGTTTCAAAGTTAAGGTTTCAAAAGCTTAAAAATGGTGATTTTTGGCCAATTCGGGTTTGAGAGTGTATGAGAGGGCTTAAGGGCTTGTAAATTCGTGGTATGGCTTGCAAATGATCCATCTATTTATAGGCAAGAGGTTTGACATCTTGAAGTAACCAGAATCTTGAGATAACAAGTTATGGTTTTGGATTTGGTTTGAAAATGCACAAAATGCAAGTTTGCTTCATGATGATGAAAGGAGTGATTCAAGGGACTTTGTCATGCTTTACTAGCTGCTATTAGATTTCCTCTGATCACCAAGATTGTTTGTACTCTTTGGAACAAGTCACAAGCTTGAATGAATAGATTGGTTAGCATAAAACTTGCTTTATCAAAGTGGATATGTTACTTTTTGCAATTTCAACCATAAATGGTATCAAGACTTGGACAAAGCATCAAATCCTTGTGTAATACACTTAGGGCCTATCTAATTACTTAATTATGGAGAGATTTAAAATCAAAATGGCCTGAAAAGTGAGATTGAATGATAAGGTTATGAGATTTGATTATGAGTTCATCACAAAAATGACTTATAATTCAAGTTTAACATGCCAACTTCAAGTCTTCGAATCTCCTAGCTCAAAAATGATCTCTTCAAGTTCTTGGACATTTTTGAAAGCTTGGAACATTATATACAAATTTCATGTTGGACATTTTTACAAGAATCCTCTTAGAGCTTGGTGAAAATTGGCCAAGAAGTTAGGTCAAAAATCTGCCTAAACTTGTTGAAAATTTCACTAAGTGTTTTAGAAAAAGTACATGACTTCATAAATTTATAACTCAAAACCAAAGCACTTATAGAAAAAGTTCCACCCTACAATGTTTTAGATCTCATTGAGATCTAAAACTTTCATGTTGAAAGTTCTTCTTGAATCATCTTTCATCATGGTGAAAATTTTGGATGAAGTCATGAAAAAGATAAGGTTTAAAACACTTAGAAAAAATTCCAAGTGTTGAAAACTTTGACTTTTTAAGTTGAAATTTGAATTTCTTGATTTCTTGATGATAAAGCTTCATATTTTGACATGTCATGATGAAATGTGATCTTTGAAACCTAATTTTGATCAAAAAGTCAAAGTTTGACTTTTCAGTGTACAATTGACTTTTTCATCATTTGATCAAATTTTAACTATCAATCAATTGATCTTGAGAAATGATTTGAACCATGCAATTAGGTCAAGATGGTGAATTTTAATCCTTGATATCATTTTTCAAGCCAATAATTCATGTATTAGGTCAAAAGTTAAAAAATCAAGCCTCCTCAGCCAAAACCCTAATTTTGACCATTTTGCCCTTTTGATTGATTTGCTCAATTTCTTGGGGAATTGTGATCCAAAATTGATAAATTGATACATGTGAGTTCAAAATGCTGATATGGGCCAAAAATATTAAAGTTTGACTGTAATTTGGCCACAGTTGACTTTTTAACCAATATAGCCGATTTTAGGTCATATAATCAATTGACTGAGCAAACTTGAACTGCTAGACATGAAACTTGACATGAGAAATCTTGAGGGTCTAAAATGATCCATGAAAGTAAAATTAGGCCTTAAAAGTCCATTTGACCTTGTCAAAACTTAAACCCTAATTTGAGTAATCAATGTTGAGGAAGTGTCTTGAGCTGATCAACCCTTGTGGATTTTTTGAGCAATTGAAGATCTTGTGAGAGATTTCTTGAGAAATGAGAGGGAAAATTTTGGGGTACAACAAAAGAACAAGCATATGGAATGACGATTGCCAAGCATATTTTGACAAGATCAAAGAGTACTTACAAGAACCTCCAATCCCGATGCCTCTAGTTGAAGGAAGACCTCTGATTATGAACTTGACTGTATTAGAGAATTTAATGGGGTGTGTGCTAGGTCAACATGACGAGTCTGTCCAAAAAGAGCATGCAATATACTACCTTAGCAAAAAGTTTACCGACTGTGAAACTAGATATTCATTGCTCGAGAAAACTTGTTGCGTTTTGGCATGGGTTGCTCGCCGGCTAAGACAATATATGTTGACTCACACCACTTTATTGATTTCTAAGATGGATCCCATCAAGTATATCTTCGAGAAGCCAGCTCTCTCTGGATGAATAGCCAGATGGAAAATGATTTTGAATGAATACGACATCCAGTATACTACATAAAAATCCATCAAAGGAATTATACTGGCAGATCATTTGGCGTATCAAGCTATTGATGACTACAAATCCATGAGCTTTGAATTCCTGGATGAGAACATCATGATAGTGATAGATTTTGAAGAACCTGGATCGTATAAAGGACTTGAGCAAGGATCCCGATGTACTATGGTTTTTGATGGAGCTTCCAACGCATTGGGTAACGAAATCGATGTTGTAATCATTTCTCCTGAAGGGTGTCATACCCCTTTCACTTCTAGAATCTTTTTCGACTGTACAAACAACATGGCTGAGTATGAAGCGTGCATCTTGCGTCTAAAGTCTGCCATTGAATTAAGACTCAAATTCATAAGCATATACAGAGATTTAATCTTGGTAATTAGTCAAGTCAAAGGAGAATGGGATACCATGCATCCGAATATGATCCCTTACAAAGAGATTGTGCTAACCTTGATTCTGTACTTTGAAGTGGTCATCTTCGAGCATATCCCGAGGGGAGAAAATCAGTTGGCAGATGCCTTAGAAACTATGTCGTCTATGTTCAAGGTCAATTGGGACAATGAAGCTCCCATAATTACTATCAAAAGATTTGACGAATCTATGCACTGTTATGAGATTAACGCTAATGAGGAGAAGCCTTGGTATCATGAAGTGGAGAGGTACCTTGAAGCACAAGAGTATCCTGAGGGAGCTGTATTTTTACAAATGTACTTGATCAAATCCATGTTGGACATCAAGTAAGTGGATGTGTCAACATATACTGCCTCGGGCGCTTAGCAGCCCATGCAAGTGCATAACAAGTCTTCTCAAGCAAAGAGTACCTTAACTTTCACTCTATAAACTTCTTGCTCAAGTAATAGATGAATTGTTCTTTCTTTCCTATCTTGTCATGTTGACTGAGTACACAACCCATGGAGTTCTCAAGAACTGTCAGATGCATTATTAAAGGCTTTCCCTCCTCTAGAGGCATGAGGATTAGAGGTTCCTGTAGATATTCTTTTACTCTACCAAATATTGTTTGGCCATTTTCATTCCACCTGACCGCATAGTATTTTCTTAAAAATTTGAATATTGGTTCACAAGTGGCTGTAAGATGAGAGATGAATCTAGAAATGTAGTTCAACCTCCCTAGGAAACCAAAAATTTCTTTTTTTTTCTCGGCTCAAGAATTTCTTGTATTGCTTTTAATTTTGCAGGATCAACCTCGATACCTCTTTCGTTTATGATAAAACCCAACAACTTTCCAGATCTCTCCCCAAAGACGCACTTATTAGGACTCAACCTAAATCTGAACTTTCTTAGTCTTTCAAACAACTTCTGAAGGTGAACAAGGTGTTCTTCTTATGTATGAGACTTTGCGATCATATCATCCACATACACTTCGATCTCTTTGTGAATTGTATCATGGAAAAGAGTTACCATGGCACATTGTTGCGTTTCCCTTGAATTCTTTAAACCAAAAGGTATCACCTTGTAACAGAAAGTTCCCCATGGTATAATAAATGTTATTTTCTTTATGTCTTCTGGTGCCATCTTTATCTAATTGTAACCAGAGAAACCATCTATGAAGGAAAACACTTTGAACTGCGTAGTATTATCCACCAATACATCAATATGGGGAAGTGGGGAATCATCTTTAGGGCTTTCCCTGTTCAAGTCCCTATAATCAATACACATTCTGAGCTTTCCATCCTTTTTAGGTACAGGCACAATATTTTCAATACACGGAGGGAAGTTGACGACATGCAAGAAATATGCATCTAGTTGTTTCTGAACCTCATCTTTGATCTTTTTAGACATATCTGGAGAAGTCCTACAAAGTTTCTGCTTTACGGGAGGACTATCCTCTTTGAGCGGCAAATCATGCATAACAATATTTGTATAAATCCCTAGCATATCCATATAAGATCAAGAAAAGACGTCAACATACTCTCACGTCAGCTCTATCAACCTGTTCTTCACACTTTCCTCTAAATTAGTCCCTATCTTGACCTCTTTCACCTCATCTTAGGTTCCGATATTCACAACCTTAATTGACTCTTGGTGCAACTATATAACCTTATCTTCTTGCCTCAATAATCTTGCTAACTCTTCAAGGAGTTCATAATCTTCTTAACCTTCTTCTTCGGCTTGGTAGATCGAATTATAAAAGTCATAATGAGCGATAGAAGAATTGTTATCAATGGGATCCGGGGTGGAAGTACATCTACATGAGTGATGTTTTTATATTTTTTAGAGATTGTGTGCGAAAAAGACAACATTGTCATTTAAAGAAAAGATTGAAATACAAAGAGAAAAAAAGGAAAAATTTGAATGCAAACATCCTTTATTTAATGAGAAACTTTTAAAATGAAAACATGATGGCCATACACAAAGATTCAATATGCCTTGGACAGAGCGTAGAAATTATTGCAAGATAAAAAGAAACAAACATAAAATCACTCTCGAGCAAGTGTGACTTGGATGACATCCTCAAAAGTCCTGTTGTTGATCTCTACGCCTAGAAAACTTGGGTGGATCCAGTTGTCAATATCATAATCATTGTTGACGTTGTCAACAATAGCATTGACTTGAAAATCTCTAATGAATTCAACAATTGAAAACTTCATAGAAGTGGCAGCACTAGAAGCTCTGGGAGCTATTCCTTGCTTACCAGGGTTGAAACCCAAACCAAACTTGTTGAACTTTGGAGTAATATCCAACACCCAACCCCAACCTTTGGGGTGACCAGCCTCAACCACTACTCTTGTATCCTTCCAAGATGACATGGATACCTCAGGCTTCTTCACCTCTTGACAAAAATCTTTGATCGCTTTATTTACTTCAAAAGCCTGGAAAGGAGTTTCATGTACCTCTCCTTCAATCTCAATGTAAGGAAAGGAAGTCAAATGACTCACTATAAACTCTTCTTCGCCATAAACGGTTCCCACCTTTCCATTCACTGGGAACTTAACCTTTTGATGAAGAGTGGAAGTCATTGCCCCTGTCTTATGTATCCAGGGACGTCCCAACAAACAACAATGTGATGGCTGTATATCCATCACAAAGAATGTGGCAGTAAAAATATGGGGTCCAATTTTAATTGGTAAATCTACTTCACTAAAAAATGATATTTAAGACCCATCAAAAGCTCTTACTATCAAGTCACTTGGGCACAATTCAAGACCCGAATAATCAGTATTCATCGATGCTGACTTGGGAATCACATTCAAAGACGACTCAGTGTGTACCAATACACAGGAAAGAGTAGTTCCATTACACTCCATAGGAATATGTAACGCTTTATTGTGGTTTCTTCCCTCAGGAGGGAGATCAAAGTCTATAAAACCTGATCCATTGCATGCTGTTATATTAGCAACCACCATTTCAAACTGATTGACAACTATCTCGTGCGGCACGAAAACATTATTCAACAACTTAATTAAGGCATTCTTGTGAGCCTTAAAATATAACAACAAAGATAAGATAGAAATCATGGATGGTGTCTGATTTAGTTGGTCGATCACATTATAATCACTCTTTATGATTCTCCTCAACAACTCCTCAACGTCCTTGGAATATGAAGAAGTTTTAGGCACGACATTATGCTTAGGAAAACCAATCTACATGTGGTCATTGTTTTCCACCATCACTTATTCGCCTTTAACTTTCGCCAAGACATCAACATTATCTTGAGTAATTTGTGGCGAGAAAACTCTACCACTTCTTGTAATTCTACCGATAGCAAAAAAATTGTCAGCATTCAAACTGTCATTCATTGATCCTCTTCAAAATATCCTTCTTCTTTCTTCACCCCATGACAATAAACATCTTCCATATAATGGCATGGAACGACCCTTTCACTAGAGTAGGGAACAAGACTAGGTGATCGGTCACCATTTTTACTATGTTTCTTTCACTTGTCTGACGATAATCCAGGTATTTTGCAGCACTTTGTTGCTTATTTTGTTACCATTTGAGTCATTTTTATTTTCCCTAAGTTATCTCCGCATTTTATGGTTTGAAGTTTTATTTCAAGTTATGTCTGCATTTTATGCTTTAGTTGGATCTTTGTGATTGTCTTTAAGTTCAGGTAAAAGATCCAAAAGACCATGTTACAAGAGGCCTGATACGACCACCCGTGTCACCTGACACGGGCCGTGTCAAGAGGAAAGCCTTTGCAAAGTTAGAAATTCATGGGTGCAACACGAGTGGTCATGTCACCTGACACATTCCGTGTTGTGCATCTTGGGTCTTAAAAAGAATATATGAAACTCAGAGGTGCCACACGGGCACCCGTGTTTCCTTACACGAGCCGTGTTGGCTTAAGCGTTGATTTTGCTTGCTTTTCTGGTTTATCACTAAGTGTTGACTTGTAAGGTTATTTTTGGAAGTTCAAACCATGCCAATGAACTTTTCACTATTTAAGATAGTTTCTACGATGAATAAAGGGACTTTTTGAATGAGCGAATAATTTTACACGATCGAAGATTGGAGAGAACAAGTCATTGGAGGGCGGAAGATTTTTATGAGCGGAAGCAATTAAAGATTCAAAGTTATCTAAATTCTTGTAATGTCTAATTTTAATCTTGAAATTACCTTGAACAATATGAGTAGTTAAACCCCCCAATGCTAGGGTTGTCCCTGATTTTATTCTGTAAATAATATTGCGTTCTCATTTCATTAATATATGTGTTTTTCATGTTCAATTTGATCGAACAAGGTTTTTAATGATTTCTCTGTCGGGCCAATAGAGATTGAGTTACGGTTAATAATTAGGCTAGACCACCACTGTTAAGATTTTTGTGCGATTAAACTATAGTAGATATCATCTAGGACTAAGGATACCCTATAGTCACCAGTTAAACCTTGATAAAACCAAGGCTTGATTTCATCATAATTCTCTAAGGAGCTAGGTTTTAGGATGAATGATCAAAGTTTTCCCACTAAGGATTTAGGAGAAAATAAACTAAAGATCTGGTAATTGAGTATTTAGAACTTGTTGATGAAATAAGGGTTCAAGGTTGTTATAAGGAAAATCATACACTTTACCATTGCATGTTCCTAATATATGTCATAAAAGCCAATTTTATAATATGCTTATTTTTATGTAGCATTAATTGATTATATCAAAACAAAACCCCATTATAGTTTTTGTTTAATTGAACCACACACTGACCTCGATACTGACGCGCAGTCCTTGAGATTGACATTCGGGAAATTGCCATGTTATTACTACTAAAGGCAAAATAGTACACTTGCTATTTTTTGGATCAAGTTTTTGGCGCCGTTACCGGGGACTGCCAAAATATAGAGTTTAATCTAAGTTCAATTGTAATTGTGTTGCTCTGCAACTAAAATTTAATGTCTGTTAATTTAAATTTTAATTTGTTGTTATAATGACTATTCGGCGGGCCATTGAAGATTTGAAAGGTATTAGCCCGACAGTTTGCATGCACAATATTTTGATGGAAGATGATCATAAGCCGGTGGTTCAGCCACAAAGAAGACTTAATTTGGTAATGAAAGAAGTGGTTCACAAATAAGTTGTGAAATTATTGGATGCGGGACTGATTTACCCCATGTATGATAGCTCATGGGTTAGTCCAGTACATGTGGTACCAAAGAAAGGAGGAACTACCATGATAATGAATGAGAAAAATGAGTTGATTCCAACAAGAACTATTACAGGTTAGAGGGTATGCATTGATTACAGAAGGTTGAACATAACAACAAGAAAATATCAATTTCCCTTACCATTCATTGATCAATTGTTGGAAAGGTTGTCTAGTCACGATTACTATTGCTTCCTTGATGGATACTCAGGGTACAATCATATTGCAGTGGCCCCTGAAGATCAATAGAAAAAGGCTTTCACCTGCCCTTATGGTATTTTCGCCTACAGGAGAATGTCATTTGGGTTGTACAACACACCTACCATATTACAGAGGTGTACGACATCCATATTCGATGACATGCTTGAAAAGCATATGGAAGTGTTTGTGGATGATTTTTCAGTTTTTGGTTCTTCTTTTGATAATTGTTTAACTAACTTGCATTTTGTGTTTGAAAGATGCCAACAAACAAACTTGATCATGAATTGGGAGAAGTTCCATCTTTGGTGCGTGAAGGCATAGTGTTGGGACACAAAATTTCCAACAAAATAATTGAAGTTGACAAAGCAAGAGTGGAGGTAATATCAAATTTACCACCACCAGTGAATTTGAAAGGGATAAGAAGTTTCTTGGGACATGCGGGTTTTTACCGCAGCTTCATAAGAGATTTTTCAAAGATTTCCAAGCCATTGACTAGCTTACTTGTGAAAGATACCCCATCTATTTTTGATAAAAAGTTCAGTGAGGCTTTTGACACCTTGAAAAGTAAGTTGGTGACATCTCCTATATTGATTTCCCCTTATTGGTCTCTCCCTTTTATGATCATGTGCAATGCCAGTGACATTGCAGTAGGGGCAGTACTAGGCCAAAGAAAGGAAAAGCTCTTGCATGTGATTTACTATGCAAGTCGTGTTCTAAATCCTGCTCAGATGAATTATGCAACCACTAAAAAAGAGTTGCTAGCAATTATGTATGCTTTTGACAAATTTAGATCATACCTGTTAGGATCAAAGGTAATTGTTTATACTGACCATGCTTATTTGAAGTATCTTTTTGATAAGAAGGATTCTAAACCAAGGTTTCTGAGATGGATTCTACTTCTACAAGAGTTTTATTTGGACATCCGGGACAAAAAGGGATGTGAAAACACTGTTGCTGATCACTTATCTCGGATGTTCCTGATAAAAGAAATTGAGGATAAACACCCAATAAAGGATGAGTTTGTTAATGAACGAATCCTAGCTCTTACGGGTGTTCCTTGGTTCCTAGACTATGCAAATTATTTGGTAGGTAAAATAATACTTAACGATTTTGATTATAACAAAAAGAATTTTTTTTTGCATGATTGCAGGTTTTATTTTTGGGATAACTCATTCATGTACAAGAAAGGAATAGACGTGTTGGTTTGAAGATCTGTTCCATAGGAAGAACAGAGGGACGTCCTGAGAACATGCCATGACTCAGAATATGGGAGACGCTTTAGTGGAGATAGAACAACCGCAAAAGTCCTCCAGTATGGGTTGTAATGGACCATACTTTTCAAGGATGCTCAAGGCATAATGAAAGAGTGTGACAGATGTCAGAGGATATGTATCATTTCAAAGAGGAATAAGATGCCTCAAAATGCTATGTTAAAGGTATAGTTGTTTGATGTGATGGGAATATACTTCATGGGAACGTTTCCACCCTCATTTGGAAAGAATTAAATCTTGGTTGCGGTTGATTATGTGTCAAAGTGGGTAGAAGTTATAGCCTTTCCCATAAATGATGCTAAGGTAGTTGTAAACTTTCTCAAAAACTCTATTTTCTCTAGGTTTGGGGTGCCAAGAGCACTCATCAGTGATGAAGTCACCCATTTCTTGAACAAGATGATGGAGAACTTATTAAAGAAATACAATGTGAAGCACATGATTTCCACTCCATATCATCCTCAGGCGTGTGAGCGTGTTGAAGTGTCGAACAGGAAGATAAAGCAGATTCTTGAAAAAGTGTTAGTGCTTCTCAAAAAGACTGGTCAGTGAAGCTGGAAGATGCAATGTGGGCATATAGAACGAAATTCAAAACCCCAATAGGTATGTCCCCTTATCAGTTGGTTTATGGTAAATCATGTCATTTTCCGCTCGAACTAGAGCACAAAGCCTTTTGGGCTTCCAAATTCCTAAACGGTGGTCTTTTCAAAGTTGGCGAATCCCGAATTCTTCAACTCCATGAGTTAGAGGAATTTAGAAATCAGGCTTACGAGAATGCCAAAATTTAGATGGAACAAACAAAAAAATGGCATGAACAAAATATCCATAAGAAGGAATTTTGGGAAAGACAATTGGTTTTGTTTTTTAATTCCAGGTTGAAATTGTTTCCTGGAAAACAAAGGCCGTGATGGTCCGGACTAATTGTTGTTCACAAAGTGTTCTTGCATTGAGCAGTTGAGCTTAAAAATCAAGCGAACATGGACACTTTTAAGGGGAATGGACAATGATTAAAACCATACTATCAAGGCCAAGAAAGTGGTCTAATAGTTGATGTTCATCTTAGATGATAAGATGGACGGCTGTCGAGTCATGTGATGTTAAACGAAGCGCTTTGTGGGAGGCAACCATGCGTTTTATTTCTAACTATTTTCCTTTGTTTTTGTTGTGTGTTTCAAGTTATGTTCAGGTATGCACAGTACCCTGCACAAGAAAGAGGAGGCTCTCCAATGAATGAGAAATTCAAACAAGCATTGGTAAAGGAAGTTGTGCCGAGAGAAACGGAAAAGTGGAAAAAGGAAAAAAATTGAAGAAAAATCAATCACCTGACACAACCGCCCGTGTCAGCTGACACGACTCATGTCAAGAGGATTGAAGCGAGAGAAAAAATAGCAAGTGTACTATTTTTCCTCTTATAGTAATAACAGGGAAATTTCTCGAATGTCGATCTCAAAGACTGCGTGTTAGTATCGAGTTCAATGTGTGGTTCAATTACACAAAAACTATATTGGGTTTTTTTATATAATCAATTAACACTACATAAAAATAAGGAGAATATAAAATTGGATTTTTTGACAAACATGAGGAACATGTTAGGGTAAAGTGTATGATTTTCCTTGTAAGAACCTTGAATCCATATTTCATCAACAAGTTCTAAATACTCAATAACTAAATCTTTAGTTTATTTTCTCCTAAATACTTAGTGGGAAAACCTTTGATCATTCATCCTAAAACCTAGCTCCTTAGAGAATTATGATGAAATCAAGCCTTGGTTTTATCAAGATTTAACTAGACACTATAGGTTATCCCTAGTCCAAGGTGATATCTACTATAATTTAATCGCACAAAAACCTTAACAGTGGCGGTCCATCCTAACTATTAAGTGTAATTCAATCTCTATTGGTCTGACAGAGAAAGCATTAAAAACCTTGTACGATCAAATTGAACATGAAAAACACATAAGTTTTTGAAATTAGAATGCAATATTATTTACACAATCAAATCAGGGACACCCCATAGCATTGGAGGGTTTAACTACTCATATTATTCAAAGTAATTTCAAGATTAAAATTAGACATTACAAGAATTAGGATAACTTTTAATTTTCAATTGCTTTCGCTCATGAAAACCTTCCGCCCTCCAATGACTTGGTCTATCCAATCTTCGATCGTGTAAAATTCTTCGCTCAGTCAAAAAGTCCCTTCATTCATCATAGAAACTGTCTTGAATAGTGAAAATTCCATTGGCCTAGTTTGAACTACCCAAAATACCCTTACAGGTCACCACTTAGTGAAAAACTATAAAAGCAAGCAAAATCACCGCCTAAGCCAACACAAATGGTGTTAGGTAACACGGGTTCCCGTGTTTCCCCTATGAGTTTCACATTTTATTTTTAAGTCCCAGGATGTGCAACACAGCCCGTGTCATGTGACACGGCCGCCCGTGTTACACCCCTGAATTTCAAACTTTGCAAAGGCTTTCCTCGTGACACGACCCGTTTCAGGTGACACAGGTGGCCGTGTCAGGCCTCCTATAAAATGGTCAATTATTAGAAACGTCTGATTCCTTCACTTTCTCGCACCGAGTCCTTTGGATCTTTTACCTAAACTTAAAGAAAATCACAAAGAGTCAACCAAATCATAAAATGTGAATATAACTTGAAATAAAACTTAAAACCATAAAATGCGGAAATAACTTGGGGAAATGAAAATGACTCAAATGGTAACAAAATAAGAAACAAAGTTTTGCACAATACCTAGATTATCGCCAGACAAGTGACATAAACATAGTAAAAATGGTGACCAATCGTAACCCCAAACTTAGCCCATTGCTTATCCTCGAGCAATGTTCGGAACAACAAAATAGGTCACCCCCAAAAATATATCAACCTTCAACTTACCATAATACTTACTTTCGCTTTCCCTTATGAGTTTCCTGCTTTCCCGAATCGAATGTTTTGCCACAATTCCACATCAACGCACTACTTCACATGTCAGCTTATGTCACACTCTTACCAAGTCTCTCAGGGTTAAAGTGTTTTCACTCACATTTCAAAGTATGCAATATCAACTCATAAGTTTGAATAAATTCTCTTTTCCTTTCATATACACACAACACACACTTTTTGAGGTCTTTTGGGTTTGAATGATGCTTAGGTTAAGGTGGGATAAACACAAAAACGGAAAAACACATGGTTTTAGGCTGAGAGTCAGTGTTGTCTTTCTTTCCATTGTGTTAATTTTGCAATATTCATCACATTGGTATTTCAGACACCTCTTTCAGTTTGACTTCTCTGTTTCTACTCAAATATTTCTTTGAGTGTGTATCTTTTCCTTTTAAACTGAGTCTCATCTTCAGGTAAGTGCATTATTATATTCATTTTTTTCATGCTATTTTTCCTCAGTGTGTGTCATTATGCAGTGAAATTCTAATAGAATGTACGCAAACTCCAGGTGATAGAGACATACTTGCTTTAGCTCTCATGATAATGAATATGTGTTTGGATTTTTATGCTCTCACCATGTCGGTTAAAGTTGTGGTGTTTCAAGGGATGCTCAATAGTTACTGTTAAGGTTTTTGTGTGATTAAACTATAGTAGATATCCCCTAGGACTAGGGATACCCAATAGTTACTGGTTAAATCTTGATAAAACCAAGGCTTGGTTTCATCATAATTCTCTAAGGACCCGGGTTTTAGGATGAATGATCAAAGGTTTTTCCACTAAGGACTTAGGAGAAAATAAATTAAAGATCCGTTAATTGAGTATTTAGAACTTGTTGATGAAATAAGGATTCAAGGTTGTTACAAGGAAAATCATACACTTTACCCTAACATGTTCCTCATATCTGTCAGAAAAGTCAATTTTATATTCTTCTTATTTTTATGTAGTGTTAATTGATTATATCAAAACAAAATCCCATTATAGCTTTTGTTTAATTGAACCGCACACTGAACTAGATACTAACGCGCAGTCCTTGATATCGACATTTAGGGAATTTCCATGTTATTACTACAAGAGGAAAAATACTACACTTGATATTTTTCCTATCACCAGGCAAGGTGATTGTCAGTGGAGCTGGCCTAGCAGGCACTGGAATATCGACTGGAGTATAGGGGATGATAATCACAACAATATCCTCTTCTTCAGCATTATCATCTTTCATAATTTGGTCAAATTGAAGAAAATTGTCAATTATCAACTTCTGAATTCCTTCTTTCAGATCATCACAACCTTTAGGATGGTTCTTGCATTTATAATAATCCTGGGAGCAACCAGGATAGACATCTTTCTTCATCAGATTCTCTTTAACAAACGGTAATAGAGTTGTCACCAAGTTCACGTTCATGATGAAGTTCAACACTTCACCATCATCAATATCATTGACTATTGGGACTCCATGGGTAGGCATAGGATTCTGGATAACATTCAGCCTATTGTTAGGAGTAAATTGAATAGCTTTAGAATCCAACAAATCTTGTACCGTACATTTCAACACCCAACAGTTCTCCACATCGTGGCCTATACCACCTGAATGGAATTTACAACGGGCGTTAGCATCATAGTTGGCAGGAAGTCTCTCGGGAGGAGCTGGCATAATCCTTAGAGTAACCAGATTCAGCTTAAGCAAATGTTGGAGTACTTGATAATAAGTCACTGGAATTGGGTTAAACCTCCTTTCAGGCCTAACATGTCTTTGTTGATTATTATTCTAGCGAGGAGCATTTTGTTGTCTCTGATATAAATGACGTTGTTGTTGAGGCGTGTCAACTTGTATGATAACAACATTCACTTGTTGATGATTTCTTCCTCGACCCCTCTGAGAGTATACAACACTAGTCTCTCCCTTCTTCCTTTTGGGGTACCCGTTGAACAATTTCTTACCACTTCCACTTGTAGAATTACCAGCATTAACAGACTGTATTTTACCCATCTTTAAACCACTTTCTATGCGCTCACCATAGATAACCAACTCTGCAAAACTAGAGGAGGTACTAAAATCAAGATAGTAGTGACCTAAAAGAGTTCTAGTGAACATATCAATCATTTCTCGTTCCATCATATGTGGTTTTAACCCTTGTAGCAAGTTCATGCCACTTCTGGGTGTACTCCTTGATAGTTCCATTAGACCTCTGAGTCAGACTCTGAAGTTGGATTCTGAAAGAGATGATGAGGCATCATAATTCTAGAAGGAATCATGATCTTGATCTAGACAATAATAAGGATCAGTACTCGATGCACAACACTGACTCGGGTTTCCCAGCTGAAAACAGGAAATTTTGTATCATTGAGGAAAGGTTAAAAGTTGTAGAAGGACAAAGAGTCTTAGGGATGGACATCACCGACATGGGATTGGTGCCTGGGGGTAAGAGTTCCACCTAAGTTTAAGGTTCTTTCTTTTGACAAGTACACTGGTGCTACCTGTCCAAGAACACATGTGAAGGCATACTATTGTAAGATGTATGTGTACTCCGAAGATGAAAGGCTATTGATGCATTTCTTCTAGGATATCCTATCTCGCCATGTGCTGAGTTTGATTTAAAATCCCCATAAGCTAACTTCTTGCTGTGATGTCAACTTCTTAATTCTCCAGATGAGTCGAGGATGATGCTTCCCTCTAAAGTTGTTATTCCATGAAATTTCATGATTTCTCTCCAGAGAAGTTTGTGCAACTTTTATTCTTGATATTGAAGACTGTATTTGGGCTCCCTTTGGTGTGTGCGGTTTCTTTTTCCATAATGAAGTTAGCATGACATCCCCAGTTGAAGTCTCGACGATGAGATTTACATCTTTCCCAGTGAGGTCCATATTGGAATCTCCAGTTGAAGTCTAGCCGATGAGGCATTGTCTTCCCCAGTCGAAGTCTGTATGACATTCCCTGGTGAAGCTTAGAGGAGTTTATTATACCCCCACAACTTTATCTATTGCTAGTCAGGTGGTGCTTTGATTGTTTTAAAGCCATGTTCTTCCCAGTGAAGTTAAGCCGTGAAGTAGGACTTTGTTTCCTCAGTGGGTGCTTACTCTCTTATGGAATATTTATCCTGGATGTGGTTTAACCGAGTGTTATCTTTACCCAAGTTGGTTTTATCTGGTTATTCCCCGGTGCAGTTTAGATGTTTTGTCATCATATACATGATAACATTCATACACTCATACATACATTATGCATAGCTGAATTAAAATCCACTGCTCATTTGCATTCAGTGATGTTTTTGTTGGAATATTATTCTCTTTGCAGAGTTATCTTATCCTCTCTCCAATAGAAATTGTCAACCTTAAGCAGAAAGTGTATATCCTTTCAATTTTCCACTGAGTTATCCCTCGTGGAAGTATTTTGCTTTAGCCTTACTACCCAATTCATTATCTGGATGGAATGTGATCCCCATTTGAGTTTATTCCTCGTCGGCTGGTGTCTTGGTTGACTGTTTCACTTCGGTCTGTTACTGGTTTGAATTTTTTGTCCTGACGGTAATATTATTTGGATCCACTCTAGGATGTGTGCCTTAGATTGAGAATGTGCATTTGTTTTACACGTGAAGATTGTTTTTCTCTTCAATAGGAATATGCTGGTATTTCCCCCAAAAAGTCAAGATTCATTTCCCAGTAGTGTTATTGCAATCTTTCTCATAACAACAAGTGGCAGGTCTCTTTATTTGAGTAACATGTGCTTCCCCAGCATGTCTGTTAATGCTAGAGAAGATGGTTTTACTCCAATGGATGGTAGTCTCTTCATTATAGGAGATAGTTCATTGTTGAGATTTGTACTCCAATGGATGGTAGTCTCGTCATTATGGGAGATAGTTCGTTGATAAGATCTTTTATTCCGATGAATGGTAGTCTCGTCATTATGGGAGATAGTTCGTCGTTGAAATTTGTTACTCCAATGAATGGTAGTCTCGTCATTATGAGAGATTGTT
Source organism: Vicia faba (assembly GCA_948472305.1). NCBI lineage: Eukaryota > Viridiplantae > Streptophyta > Magnoliopsida > Fabales > Fabaceae > Vicia > Vicia faba. Next base: position 382,288,364 of record OX451740.1, read on the forward strand.
CGTTGTTGAGATTGGTTGTACTTCAATGATAGAGACAGTTCGTTGAAAGATTCTTACAACAGTTTATTACCCTTTCCAGGTGAAACATCTTGGTAAAAGAAGAAACTGAGACCATTTCGTTGCTTATGGCTAGGATCGAGGGGAGGTTTATCTGATTCTCCATCAACTGGTATCTCTTCAAAGAAGTCTCGCAGAGAAGTTTGTTATGAAATCATTGTAAGTGGTAGTCTCTTTATTTGAGATAACTTGTATTTCTATTCTTTCCAGGTGGAATATGTTGTACCCCAAAATTTGCCCTCCCATTTCTTCAACATTTTCTCATCACAAAAACCTTGAAGATCAAGATCCAGTTAGGGTTTCCTCTGCTCAAGACTTCTCCTTGCACTGTGGACTCAAATTAGGGTTTGTGTTTGAACAAAGATGTTTTGACCTAAAATGCCTAAGATGACTTTCATGCTTCATATTGGACTCCCAAGTTTACCCATACCAAGTTTCAAGTCCTAATTCCAAGTTTTACCCAGTCAATTGGACAGTTGACCTAAAAATCAGCTGTATTGGGGAAAAAGTCAACTGTGGCCAATTGACAGTCAAATCTCATAAAAATTGACCCACATCAACATTATGAACTCATATGGACCATTTGATCAAGTTTGGATCACAATTCCACAAGAAATTTGATCAGATCACCAAAAGGGCAAAATGGTCATTTTTAGGGTTTTGACTACACAAAGGCAATTTTTGACTGTTTGACCTAACCAATGGCAAACCAAGCTCACATATGGACTCAAGGACTCAATGAAATGGTATTGACACATTCATCAAGCTCAAAAGATCCCAAGTACACAAGATTGACAGTTGAATTTCCCGGTCAATTGATCAATTTTGACTGTACACTGAAAAGTCAAACTTTGACTTTTTGGTCAAAATCAAGAGTCAAGATTCATTTTTCATCAAAACATGCCAAATCATGAAACTTGTTCACCAAGAAACCAAGAAATGCAAGTTAGGGTTTTAAAATGGAATTTTTCATAACTTAGAATTTTTCTAAGTTATGGAAAACCCTAATTTTTTCCCAACTTTGCCCCACTTTTTCACCATGATTCATTTGGATTCAAACAAAAGTCAAAACATGAAAGTTGTAGCTTGTTACATAATCTACAACTTTGATTCACAAAGTTTTCTCATTTGAAGCTTGTATCTCAAGTTACAAATTTTTGAATAAGGGCACTAAACAATTCTTAACTTAGTGAAAATTTGACCTATTTTGGACAAGTTTTTTACCCCACTTCAAGGCCATTTTCCATACACTTCCACTTGGAATTTCAATTTTCATTTCAAATATGGATTGTAGTACACATTCCAAGCTTTCCAAAATGTCCAAGAACTCATCAAACAACCTCATGGTTAGGGAGAATCGAATTTCACAATATAGCAAAAACTCACTTTTGAATTGGCCATTTTTCATGTTCATAACCTTGCAATTTGAACTCAGCATGCTTTAGGTTAGATTACAGGTCCTTAAACCAAGTTAAACTCAATAATTTAATGCATATTCATTGTGTTAAGGTGTTGTTCTATGAGTTTGAACATTGTATGCAAGATTAATCCCAAACTAGATAAAGCATTCTTTCCATTTTTGCAAAAGATCACTTTATGTCCAATTGAGAATCCAACAAGTACATTGCAAATCTGGTTGGCACAAGTTTATGTGCTAATCACACTGATCAAGGAGGGATTATGAAGCATAGTGTGAGGTCCTCTACAGGCCTAGAAGCACAATTTGCCTTTGTTTGCTTAAGTGTGAAGTAACATAGCATAACTCATAACAACTTCCCTCTCAGCTTACAAACACAAGAACAAACTTATCAAACACATTCCAGACATCATACCCAAGCTTTTGCACGAGCCTTTGACCTCCAATCCACCCTCCATCTCAGAATCACTCTCAAACTGCAAAAATAGAGTTGCCTCTGCAGTTTGAGTGCCAACTTCTATTTCTCTCAAGCATTCTTGCCAAAACCAGTTCACATACCTTCCATACTATCTATGCAAGCTAAACATGACCTGAAACCTGACCTGTAACACCTCCAAGCCACTTCACCATTTTTGCTTTTCTGTTTTGCAGTTGAAGTTCACCAGCACGATTCAGGGAGTTTCAAGGCAAAGTAGAACTTGGAATAGCATCCTTACACTTCAAGGAAGCTATACAAATCATCATTTTACTCTGAAACATCCTCCATTGCAAAGCACGATTCCAACTGAACAGGTATCTTCATGAAGTTCTATCTCTCTTATTAGGCATTGTTAGCTTTAGGTTTGTGAAGAAAATATGTCACAATCATAGCCCTGAACATGACCATATAGTTAGATTTTTTATGTTACGTGTGCTGCAAGAATTTTGAGTCTGAACATGGCATAAAAGTTAGGTCAGAAATTGGGGGAGAAGAAATTCTCCCTCATCTTAGAGAGTTAGGTCAAGTTCTTTACATGGTTGGAATCGTCTCTTAATGCTCTACACTTTTCATGTTATGAGTTTTGCTTGAAAGTCCAGGAATCAAGAGATAGAAAACGCGTGGGGGATGTTGTTCAGAGGTTGAAGATGACTGATTCTGGGCTGGGCCTGGAATATTTTCTTATTTACACCACATAATTGCTTTTGAACCCCCTGAGCCCATTTGCTTATTTCTTTGACTTTTTTGACTTTTTCTTTTTTGATTGACTTTGTTTATTTTTTCTCATGACATTAAAAACATAAAAATATTTTTTCCATCATTTTTTGAATTTATTGCATATTTATTTGACTATTTCTTTTGTTTGTACATAAATATTATATATACTATTATTTAGAATAAATAGAAAAAAAAAATAGTGTAAATACATTTTTATTTTTGTTTACCTTCTGAAAATATTTCACATAAAAAAATGCTTTTTTTTTATTTTTTTTATTTTATTAAATATTAAATATATATTATTTTATATATAATGCATATTTAGAACTTAATATATATATATATATATATATATATATATATATATATATATATATATATATATATATATATATATATATATATATATATATATATATATATATATATATATATATATATATATATATATATATATATATATATATATATATATATATATATATATATATATATATATATATATATATATATATATATATATATATATATATATATATATATATATATATATATATATATATATATATATATATATATATATATGTTTATTAATATATTTAGGTTAGAATATAAAAATATTTGAATTTTTCATTTTATTAATATTTGATATAAAAAATACCTTTTTATAATATACTTCATTTTATTTTTATTTTTGTACATAATAAATAAATACTTGTATTAAATTAAATAATAATACATTTTCTTTAATAAAATTAGGGTTTTGCCCTAAATTCAAAATACTCCAAAAATAATATCTTTTTTATTTTTACATAAATAACACTTTTCTCATACATATACAAAACATTTTTGCATCTTGCATTTTTATTCCATTTTTTATTTAATTATTGTACATTAATTAAATTGTATAAATTCAAATTGATGTAATAGTTTTAGGTTTACATTACTTGTCAATATCCCCATTTGAACATTTGTACCCCCCTTCCCATATTTGGTTTTGTAATAGCTTAGTAAATTTATTTTCGCACTTTATTGCTTTCTAATGATAACATGTTAGAATTAGGGTTTGTATGCGAAAAACGACAAAAAAATAGTTATGACCTAATCTCAAGATAAACAAGCATGAAAATGGACACACAAATCACACTTGCACCCCCTAGGGTACTCCACTTGTTGCCTTTCAAAATTGGGCCATATTGCATGTTAGGTCTCTTTGGGCAAAACAAACAAATTGAATGATCATAGTCCCTCGATAACATTTTTTCAAAACAAAACAAACAAATTGAATGATCAAGTCCCTTAAAGAAAATGCCCAAAGATACTTGGCACCATTGCAATCATGGTCTAAACGATGACCCGCGCCCGTCCCTTTTACATCCTAACATGAGATTGTCCACCAAATACAATGGTGGAACAAACTTGTCAAAAGGGGTTGAAACATAGCAATAATCTTTGAGAAATTTAGGAGTAGATAACCTCTTAGTTACTTGAATCAAACTTGCAAAACAAAACACTTGCCTATTTTCTAAACCACACATCACTACACTTTCAAAACAACTTTCAAAAACAAATGAAAACCTTTTTCAAAAGACATACATCTTTGTATACATCCCCACATGGATCATTACAAAGGTTGCCACCACATTGGCTTCTTTTCAAAACATTTTCAAACCCACACACACCCACAAGCACCATTTAAAACAATTGGAAACAAAAGGCAAGTGATCTAAGCGAGTAACTAAGAGCCCATGGATAACCATGGATAGAAAGGGTGCTAATACCTTCCCTTTCTATAATCTACTCCCCGAACCCAAGAAAACATCTCAAAAGGTTTTTGCTGTGCTTTTTAACCTTTCCTTAGGATAAAATAAAAAGTCGGTGGCGACTCTTGCTCAACCGAAACATTTGCGAAAACAAACGCAAAACCTCAAGTCAGTTCTCCCACCGTATCACAGAACTGGCGACTCTGCTGGGGAGAACTTATAAAGTGGAGTAACCTTAGGGTTTAGATCACCTTTGTTTTCAATTGTTTGCTTTGTTTGCTTTTATATTTGTGGGCTTTGCATCGGAGTTTCATAGATCCTAACCCGGATCTGGGAAATACCCCTTTTTAGGTAGCATAATCTGTGAGGGACCTGTCCGGCGTAGACCGACATGGGTGAAGCGGTGGCTACGTTGGTGTAACATCTTAGTCTGTACCTATATCCCTTGTGTTGCAACGGGGAGAATATAGGTCTTCTAAGGGGTCATTAAACACCAACCAACCTTAGAACCCTAAATTGACCAACTTGGCTATTAGGACAGTAGCAGTATGCTACACTCATTGAGGCTAAACTCTCGAGATGGTTCTGGCCGCGAGAAAAGATTGCGATGCTGGAGTTATGACCGATTGAGGGTAGCCAATGATTTGAGATCCTCTAGAACCCGGTTACTTTTCAATAGGACAGGTTTTAACCAACGAAACCAAAAGAGGGTAATACCTGAAACTTATGCTGGCCTGAAACCTAAGGGTGTCTTGTGTGACTTGTGTGCCTTATTTGCCTATGTGAATACTTGTGGTGTGCTTCATCATAGCATCATGCCATCATACCATTGCATGCATCCTGTATAAAGGACTAACCCATTTCAAAGACAAAAAAGTTTCATCTTTGCTCTGTTTTGTAGGACATCATGATGCCCGTGCGTAGGAATACTGTCCGGCTCAACTTTGTTCAACCACCAGTTTTACTCAAGGATTTGGTTGGAAGGATTCCAAACACTTCTTCCTTCATCAACAGACATGGTTCTCTCCTTGGCTTGGTCACTGCAAAGTGGGACCAACAACTGATAAGTGTTCTGACCCAGTTTTATGACCCTCTGTATCATTGTTTCACCTTTCAAGACTTCCAGCTGGTTCCTACCCTGGAAGAATTTTCTTATTTGCTTGGGATCCCTGTCTTGGAACAAACTCCATTCATTGGTTTGGAAAAGACTCATAGGCCTGAAGAGATTGCTGCAATTCTCCCCTTGACCAAAGAAGAGGTATTGTCCAACTGGGAAACTAGAAATGGGATCAAGGGCTTTTTGGTCAAATTTCTGGTTGGCAAGGCTAATGATTTCTGGAATGACTTGGACTTCAAGGTGTACGAGGATATTCTGGCTCTTTTGATCTATGGTCTGGTATTGTTTCCTAACCCTGACACCTTTATCAGTATCCATGTCATAAGGATATTCATGTCTCGAAATCCGGTACCCACTCTTTTGGGTGATATTCTACAACAACTCTATGCTCGTACTGCTCGAAAACGGGGAACTCCGTGGTGTTGTGCTCCTTTGCTAGTAAGGTGGTTTATTTCGCACCTTCCTAAGTTCGTGCTGAAGAATGAAGAAGGAAAAGGTTGGGCTCGGAGGTTAATGTCTCTCACTGATAATGACATCACCTGGACTCTCAGAGGTTTGGATGAGGTAGTTGTTATTGACCGTTGCGGAGAATACCCTAACGTTCCGTTGATTGGTATCCAAGGAGGAATCTCTTACAATCCATGCTTAGCTCTCCGTCAGTTTGGAAGAGCCAGAGGAGATGGGCCTCATGAAATGCTGGTTCCTCACTTCCATTTTGAGTTTCAGGCAGACAGTGACAAACTACGCCAGGGATTCATTAGAGCTTGGGACAGAATTCACAAAGCCGACCCACATGAGTTGGGACCAAAGACTTCTCTGCCATTGAAGCCCTATTGCAAATGGGTCTGCATCCGTGCTCAAAGGTTAGGTATGCCCTACGAAGCTGTTAGACCTCTCATCCTTGAGTCTCCTGATGAAGATGGGGTTCCTCCAACTGTCCTCCCTCCTCAGATACTCGCTGATTTTGACACGATGAAGAGATCCTGGGCACAGCTAAAGGAAGAACGGGATTTCTATCGGGAGAAGTTCAACGAGCAGGAACGGAAGATCCAGAGGCTGACTAAGCAATTGGAGGAAGAGCGGGTCCTGAACAACTACATCAGCACTGAGAAGAGGAGGCCATGGGAGCATTGATGAGCTTTGGATATTTCCTTTTATAGTTTTATTTCCTTTCCAGTATTTTTCATTCCTGTAATGCCTAAGGGAAAATTGTTGAACAAATTGAAAATTTTAATCTAATGAAGTGTGTTTCCCTTTTGTCTACAAAGTTGAATCTTGTTTGTCTTTGAAAACATAAAACATACGCATTCCATTACACCATATGCATAGCAGGTACTCTATTTCACAGGTTGCTTAATCTCCTTCGCTGTTTATTTTGAACAGTCGTCATGAATCCAGACTCCTCCAGTGAGCAAGCAATCAAGGCCCTTCAGGCCCAAAGTGCACAGTTTCAAGAGATGGTCCTAAGCCTAGCCCAAGGTCAGCAAGAGTTGAAGACTCTACTCCTGAAGAAGAAGAAGAAGAAAAAGAGGACTGCGTTGTTCAACACCGGACGCAGATTTGGGAACACACTCCATAATGAAGCTGATCCAACTACTTCTTCTGATGCGAAAAACAGTCCCCAAGGGGGAGGAGCTCCTAGTCCCGCAGTCTCCGACAACGAGACGGACTATAACGACGAACAATACCCACCTGCTGCTGGCAGATACAAGAAATTGGAGGACCGCTTAAGCGCCATGGAAATTCAGAATGTGCCGGGGCTGGATTTCGGAGATTTGGGGTTATCTTCTGGGGTAGTAATTCCACACAAGTTTAAGGCGCCTGCCTTCGCCAAGTATGATGGGGTCTCCTGCCCAAAGCTGCATCTAAGGTCGTACGTAAGGAAGATCCAACCTTATACGGCGGATAAGAACCTCTGGATTCACTTCTTCCAAGATAGCCTCTCGGGGTCACAGCTTGAATGGTTCTACCAATTAGATGGAACCAGCATCCGACACTGGGAAGATTTGGCAACCGCATTCTACAGACAATACCAATACAATTCTGATCTCGCTCCTACGCGTACCCAACTTCAGGGTATGTCTCTAGGAATGGGTGAAGGGTTCAAAGAGTACGCACAAAAATGGAGAGATTTGGCTGGCAGGGTGCAGCCTCCATTGACTGATCGTGAGCTGGTTGATATGTTTCTAGGGACGTTGTCTGGTCCGTTTTTCAATCATTTGGTTGGTAACTCCTCCGCTGGGTTTACAGATTTGATATTGACGGGAGAAAGAATTGAAGCTGGCATCAGGTCAGGCAAGATACAAAATGTTGCCTCCACAAGTGCTGAGAAGAGGCCGTTTAAGAAAGAAGCAAGTTCCGTCTATGGTCCTAGAAGACAAATCAAGCCCGAAAGTCGCCAAGCCGTCAATGCTTTGGTCATCTCGAAACCTGTTGCTGCTCCTCAGCAGTACAATCAACAAAGAAGCGAAAGGCCTAAGAGGCAGTATACTCGACTGAGTATGACCTTATCTCAAATTTTACCCCAACTGTTATCCACCAACCTGGTAACCCTCAAAGAAGCTCCTAAAGTCGTCAACACTGCGTCTCCTAAGTATAACCCAAATGCCCGGTGCGCTTATCATTCTGATAGTCTCGGGCACACTACTGATGATTGCTGGGCCTTGAGAAACAAAGTGCAAGATCTGATCGACGCAAAGGAAATTCAGTTTGAAGCGCCGGAGAGACCAAATGTTGTAACTGTTCCTATGCCCCAGCATAGAGTAAATGCCATTGAGGAAGAATTATATGCTGTTTCAATAAATGAATTTGTCACCCCTCTGAAGACCGTCAAGAAGAACCTACTGCTGGCCGGTTTATTTCCGGGTTGCAGTGAAGGTTGCCTGTTCTGTGCTGTTTCCCTATCTGGTTGTCCCTTGCTGAAGTTAGGCGTCCAAAGCCTAATGGATAGCAAGGAGATTCTGTTTAAGAAGTCTGCTGTTCAGTTGGTTCCGGTAAAAGAAGTCTCTGTGGTTACCATCTTCAATAATCCAATCAAGGCTCTCCCGAAGAAGCCTGTTCAAATCATGACTGTTGCACCTGTGGTTATTACTGTTCTGGGGCCTCTCCCCTACGTATCTGATAAAGCTGTCCCCTGGCATTATGGGGCAGACGTATATGTAAATGGAATCAAACAAGAATTCGACACTGGCGCCAGTATCTGCGATATCACTGGTCCAGCCAAGGTCACCCGCAGTGGCAGGCTCTTCTCGCCTGACATTGCACCGCCCGCTATTCGAAGACCCCTCCTTATAACACCTACAAGTTTACCTGTTCCTGCTGCTGATCAAGTTGTTTCCCCTGCTGCCGAGTCATCTAATGCTCGGGGCAAAGGGATTGAAGAGGAGCCTGCCCGGATGGAGGCACCAATACCTATAAATACTGAGGCCTCCCAACAAGAAATGGAGGAGATCCTGAAAATAATAAAGAAGAGTGATTTCAATGTTGTCGAGCAGCTGGGGCATACGCCCTCCAAGATCTCCATGCTCTCCTTATTGCTATGCTCCGAGGCCCATGCTAAGGCCTTGATCTCATTTCTCAAGACGGCCCATGTGCCGTAGGAAACGTCTGCAGTCCAGTTCACTGATTGTGTAGCAAATCTGACAGCAGACAATGGCTTGGGTTTTTCAGATGCTGACCTGACTGCGAAGGGAAGAGACCACAATGATGCCCTGCATGTCTCTATCGAATGCAGGGGCACTACTCTGGCGCATGTATTGGTGGATACTGGTTCTTCCTTGAATGTTCTACCGAAAAAGGCTGTAGACCGTTTGGATTATGAAGGCCTGGAACTGAAGCCCAGCAATATCATCGTCAGGGCCTTTGACGGTTCAAAAAGGATGGTTCATGGAGAGGTTGACATCCCTATTCGTGTGGGCTCTCAAGTATTCGACTCTACTTTTTATGTGATGGATATACGTCCATCGTACTCTTGTCTACTAGGTCGACCTTGGATCCATAAAGCTGGGGCAGTGACCTCTACCTTGCACCAGAAGCTGAAGTATCCTGTCAGGGGGAAGATCGTCACTGTGCAAGGAGAAGAGGAGTATATGGTGAGCCATTTGAATTCTTTCAGATACATTGAGATGGACGGGGAGTTTATTGAAACCCCCTTTCAGCATTTCGAGGAGGTGCTTCCAATTTCAGCAGCGGCAGAAACAACAGTCGAAAAGAATGTTCCTTTGAAGATGGCTTCCCTAAAGGATGCCCGGGCTGTGGTTCAGAAAGGCAATTGTGCAAACTGGGGTCAGCTTCCTGACTTCACTCAGAAGAACGACAAGTTCGGGCTGGGCTTTACTGCAGAGGCTCAGAGGGCTGTGCGCAAGGAGAAGATCAGAAAGGCTCTGGTGTTCATCTCCAATCCAAGGGTGAATGCTATCGAGGAGGATGTAGAGGAAGCAGAGTTTGACAGTTGGATCTACCCGACTACCAGCAACGGACCAAGCAACTGGACGGCAAAGGATTTTACACCTATCACATTTGTCACGCAGTAATTGATTTCTTTTGATTTCCAAATTTGTAACAAACAATATGTTAAAACTTTGTTGGCTCGGTGTCCTACCCGGGACATCGTAGCTCCATTTGTGAGGGCTTTTTGTATGACATTTCCATATATCATCAATCAAAACATTGGACGTTTGTTGCATTTCAAATCTTGTGCTCTTTTTCTTTCTGTGTTATATATATTGCAAAACAGCTATATTTACACACACTCACTTATACAGGTTCCAATCCACTCTGGATCTCACTGGTAACAGCTCTGCTACCGCCAGTTATGATTTCGAGAATCCGATCAACTTGGCCGAAGATGAAGGTGAAGATGATTGCGAAGTGCCTGGTGAACTCGTAAGACTGCTACTCCAGGAAGAGAGAGCTATTCAACCACATGAAGAGCCGGTGGAGACAATTAACCTGGGTACTGAGACAGATAGGAAAGAGGTCAAGATTGGTGCCAATCTAGAGCTCAGCGTGAAGCAACGATTGATCCATATGCTACAGGATTACATGGAGATTTTTGCTTGGTCCTATGAAGATATGCCTGGTTTGGATGCCGACATTGTAGTTCATCACCTGCCAACCAAGGAAGACTGCCCTCCGGTAAAGCAAAAAGTCCGACGGATGCGACCAGAGATGTCTGAGAAGATCAAGGCCGAGGTTATGAAACAGTTTAATGTCGGGTTCCTTGCAGTGACTTCTTACCCTCAGTGGGTTGCCAACGTGGTGCCGGTACCAAAGAAGGACGGTAAGGTCAGAATGTGTGTTGACTACAGGGATCTGAACAGGGCCAGCCCCAAGGATGACTTCCCCCTACCTCACATTGATGTCCTTGTTGACAATACAGCTCAACACAAGGTGTTCTCCTTCATGGATGGTTTTTCAGGGTATAATCAAATCAAGATGGCTCCAGAAGATATGGAGAAGACTACCTTTGTGACTCAGTGGGGCCCCTTCTGTTATAAGGTCATGCCATTCGGATTGAAAAATGCTGGGGCAACCTATCAACGTGCCATGGTTGCTTTATTTCACGATATGATCCATCATGAGATTGAGGTATACGTTGATGACATGATTGCAAGGTCTCAAACTGAGGAGGAGCACCTTGACCATCTGAGGAAGTTGTTTGACCGACTCAAGTTATACAAGCTGAGGTTGAATCCCAACAAATGCACCTTTGGGGTAAGATCCGGAAAATTGCTAGGTTTCATTGTAAGTGATAAAGGTATTCAGGTGGACCCTGCCAAGGTAAAAGCCATACAAGAGATGCCGACTCCAAAAACAGAGAAAGAAGTCAGAGGCTTCCTGGGACGACTGAATTACATTGCCCGATTCATCTCACACCTGACTGCTACTTGTGAGCCAATCTTCAAATTACTGAAGAAAGATCAAGTAGTACGCTGGAATGATGAATGTCAGGCCGCCTTTGAAAAGATAAAGGAATATCTCCAAGAGCCACCCATTCTTATGCCACCAGTGGAAGGAAGACCTCTGATACTATACTTGACAGTACTTGACAATTCAATGGGGTGTGTGCTGGGGCAGCATGACGAGTCTGGCCGAAAAGAGCACGCTATTTATTACTTGAGCAAAAAGTTTACCGACTGTGAGTCTCGTTACTCACTGCTTGAGAAAACTTGCTGCGCTCTTGTATGGGCTGCTCGCCGGCTGAGATAGTATATGCTGACTCACACTACTTTATTGATTTCAAAAATGGATCCTATCAAGTACATATTCGAAAAGCCCGCTCTGTCTGGAAGAATAGCGAGATGGCAAATGATCTTGACAGAATATGACATCCAGTATACAACTCAGAAAGCAATTAAGGGAAGTGTACTGGCAGATCATTTGGCACACCAACCTGTGGACGATTACCAATCATTGAACTTTGATTTTCCGGACGAAGACATCATGGTGGTAACTGACTGTGAAGTACCTGGACCGGATGAAGGACCTGAGGAAGGATCCCGGTGGTCTATGCATTTTGATGGAGCCTCCAATGCTTTGGGTAACGGCGTCGGCGCTGTAATCATATCTCCCAAAGGAACTCATACTCCCCTCACCGCCCGATTATGTTTCAGCTGCACCAACAATATGGCAGAATATGAGGCATGTATCATGGGTTTACAAGCTGCAGTCGACTTAAGGATCAAATTTCTAAGTGTCTTCGGAGATTCCGCTCTCGTGATCAATCAGATCAAAGGCGAGTGGGATACTAAACACCCGAATCTTATTCCTTACAAGGAGTATGTGTCGACCTTGCTTCCCCACTTTGAAGGGATAACTTTTGAGCACTTCCCTAGAGAGGAGAATCAGCTAGCGGACGCCCTAGCTACGATGTCTTCAATGTTCAAAGTTAAATGGGACAACGAGGCTCCCCGAATCATTATCTGGAAGTTGGATGAACCAGCATACTGCTGCGAGCTCGAGGCTGAGAAGGTTACTGAAAAACCCTGGTATCATGAGGTGAAGAGGTACTTGGAAGCTCAGGAATACCCTGAAGGTGCGTCTGTCAATGATAAGAAGTTCATGAGGAGGTTTGCTGCAAAATTCTTCCTCAGCAACGGCATTCTCTACAAGCGGAATCATGATTCAACTCTGCTACGTTGTGTGGATAAGGCTGAAGCAGAGAAAATTATGATAGAATTACATGAAGGCACATTTGGAACACATTCCAGTGGACACACCATGGCTAAGAAAATCCTTCGGGCAGGATACTTCTGGTCCACAATGGAAGCCGATTGTTACCAACACTCTCGAACTTGTCATAAATGCCAGATCTATGCTGACAAGGTGCATATCCCTCCGGTTCCTTTGAACGTCCTGACGGCACCTTGGCCTTTTGCAATGTGGGGCATCGATATGATCGGTGAGATCCGACCGACGGCATCTGTGATACTGTGGGAGAACTGACTTGAGGTTTTGCGTTTGTTTTCGCAAATGTGCGGTTGAGCAAGAGTCGCCACCGACATTTTATTTCATCCTAAAGGAAAGGTTAAAAAAGCACAGCAAAAAACTTTTGAGATATTTCGTGGGTTCGGGGGGTAGATTATGAAAAGGGAAGGTATTAGCACCCTTTTCATCCATGGTTATCCATGGGCTCTTAGTTACTCGGTTTTTTAGATCACTTGCCTTGTTTTTCGATTGCTTGAAATTGGGGTGTGTGTGTGTGTTTTGAAAAATGTTTTTGAAGAGATGCCTTGTCTTAGGCGACCAATGTATTTGACTCGTGTTTGAGTGTTTTACAAAAGTGTGGATCTTTTCGAAAAGATGTTTCAAATGTTTTTGAGAGTTTGTTTGAAAGTGTTGTGGATTGTGGTTTTTGAAAAGAAGGCAAGTGTTTTTGCAAGTCGATCTCAAGTAACTAAGAGTTTTGTCTACCCTATTGTACTCAAAGGTTTTTGTTATGTTTTAACCCCTTTTTAACAATTTTGTCCCACCATTGAAATTGGTGGACAATCTTGCATTTAGGAAGTTTATTCGGGACGGGCGCGGGTCATCGTATGAACTATGAATGCAATGATGCCAAGTGTCTTTGGCAATTCGCTTTGAAGGGACTATGATCATTCCGTTTAGGCAACACTTTGAGAGACTTATGATCATTTGAATTTGTTTTGCCAAAGATACTCAACGTGCAAGCATGGCCCATTTTGGAAGGCAACATGTGGGATTACCCTAGGGGGTGCAAGTGTGATTGTGTATTGATTTCATGTATTTGTCTTGTATTAGGTTATCTAGCGTTTGATTTATGTACATGCAAACCCTAGGTCTAACCATGGTATAACTGAAAGCGGTAAATTGCGAAAATGTAAAATCTACGCTATTACAAAATAGTATCCGGGAGTGGGGGTACAATATTCACAAATGGGGATGAGACTTATAGTATCCAATAAGTTACAACCAAATCGAATTTGCAATCAAATGTAAATGACGTATATCAATGTATAAGATAAACAAGTGTGTATAGGAGCAATATATTGTGTATTTGTATTGTGTAAATGTGAGATGGAAGTTGGTATTGAAAAAAACTGTTTTTCTGGTTTTTGACACTTTTTACACTATACTTCCACCAGTGGAAGTTGTATTGAAAAACTGGTTGTTCTGGTTTTTGACACTTTTTACACTATACTTCCACCAGTGGAAGTTGTGTTGAAAAACTGGTTTTTCTGGTTTTTGACACTTTTTACACTATACTTCCACCAGTGGAAGTTGTGTTAAAAAACTGGTTTTTCTGGTTTTTGACACTTTTTACACTATACTTCCACCAGTGGAAGTTGTGTTGAAAAACTGGTTTTTCTGGTTTTTGACACTTTTTACACTATACTTCCACCAGTGGAAGTTGTGTTGAAAAACTGGTTTTTCTGGTTTTTGACACTTTTTACACTATACTTCCACCAGTGGAAGTTGTGTTGAAAAACTGGTTTTTTTGGTTTTTGACACTTTTTACACTATACTTCCACCAGTGGAAGTTGTGTTGAAAAACTGGTTTTTCTGGTTTTTGACACTTTTTACACTATACTTCCACCAGTGGAAGTTGTGTTGAAAAACTGGTTTTTCTGGTTTTTGACACTTTTTACACTATACTTCCACCAGTGGAAGTTGTATTGAAAAACTGGTTTTTCTGGTTTTTGACACTTTTTACACTATACTTCCACCAGTGGAAGTTGTGTTGAAAAACTGGTTTTTCTGGTTTTTGACACTTTTTACACTATACTTCCACCAGTGGAAGTTGTATTGAAAAACTGTTTTTTCTGGTTTTCAATAATTTGTCTTGCATGCTTAGCTTTGTGTCATTATTATTTCTGTGAGCGACAAAAAAAAAGGGAAGAGAAGGGGTTTATACCTTAGGCTTTTTGGGAGATGGAGATGAGGCGGACCGGAGGCGCTGAGGATGGCCGGTGGGTGGAGGATACACGTGATGATGTACCCTTTGAGCTTCCTGGTACTCTTTATCTTTTTCTTTACCACTGTATGCTTGCCGTTTCTTCTTCCACCCTATGATGAACTCAGAGTTCTGAGGGGGTTTTGCCTGTATGCTTGAAATGCTTTGTTGAAGTGCTTGCTTGTGTTGCTTTTACCGCTTCTTCTCTTATTGCCTTGAGTTGGATGCCTATGATGAAGAGTTTCTTCTGAGGCCTGGGGTATTTGGGTTTGGAAATGGTGTTTTTGAGTTTAAGCCAGGCTTTTGTTTGACAGTAGGGTGAGTTTGGTCTGGTTTGATGTGTTTCAGCAGGTTATGTTGTTATGGTTATTCAGGTTTGAACTGGACAGGTTGAATGCTTATATTTCTTGCTTAAAGTTCATGGATTTTTGGCAGTGGGTAGAACATTTGGTATATGGTTTTTGAGATGTCTTTTGGAGATGTTTATGGTTTATGCAGTTTGTATGTTGAGGCAGGGTATGCTTCAGGTTTTAGGTGTTTGACAGGTTTTTGCAGTATGGCTTTGTTTCTGGTTTGCTTGCATATGCAGGTTGGTAAGTTGATGGCCTTAGCAGGTTTGAGGGCTTGGCTAATGCAGGTTCTGGTTCTTTTTGTTTTGTTGGTTTTTTTGGACAGTTTTTATACTATACTTCCACCAGTGGAAGTTGTATTGAAAAACTGGTTTTTTTGGTTTTTGACAGTTTTTATACTATACTTCCACCAGTGGAAGTTGTATTGAAAAACTGGTCTTTTTTGGTTTTTGACAGTTATCTGGTTTTCTGAGTTCTTGAAGGTATTGGAAGGGAAAGGCTTGTGCTTTTGCTTAAGATCAATGTTTGAAAGGTGTTTGATGTTTGTAGTAGTTCAACAGGTTTGAGGTTGGCCTTTTGTATGTTTCTTTGGTGTTTTGGAGGCAGGGCTTATGCAGGTTGTGGTTAGGCTTCAAGCTTAGCAGTTTGTATCTTTCTTGTTTTTGTCTTGGTGAAAGTTCTGCCTTGTATATTTTCTTATGCCTCTTCCTCTTGAACTGTGTTGTTCTTCTTGTATATCTTTCTCTCTATCTCTGCCTGCCTAAGCCTGAAAACCTGCATCTTTTTTGTCTTGATCAGAGTGTTATGTCCATGAATCTTGTGTCCAAAGATATGCATTGTACCATTTGATTTGCAAACTTGACATAAAGTTCTTCTTTTCAAAAATGGATAAACCACTTTTCCAATTAAGGCTTAATTCCTTGTGTAATGACTATATGAACAAAACAAAGCTAAAACACAATGGATTGGCATTTAATTATTGAGTAAAAAAAGGATTAGAGGCCTGTAACTAGTTTGCCCATGCTGATTTGAAAAATTGCAAAGTGTATGAACATGTGCATGGCCATGAATCAAAGTGACTTTTGCTCATTTTGCAAAATTCGATTCTCCCTAACCATGAGGTTGTTTGAGAAGTTCTTGGACATTTTGGAAAGCTTGGAATGTGTACTACAATCCATCTTTGAAATGCAAATTGAAATTCCAAGTGGAAGTGTATGGAAAATGGCCTTGAAGTTAGGTAGAAAACCTTGTCAAAAAGGTCAAATTTTCACTAAGTTATGAATGGTTTAGTGCTCTTATTCAAAAATTTGTAACTTGAGATACAAGCCTCAAATTGGAAAACTTTGTGAATCAAAGTTGTAGATTATGCAACAAGCTACAACTTTCATGTTTTGACTTTTGTTTGAATCCAAATGAATCTTGGTGAAAAAGTGGGGCAAAGTTGGGAAAAAATTAGGGTTTTCCATAACTTAGAAAAATTCTAAGTTATGAAAAATTCCATTTCAAACCCTAATTTGCATTTCTTGAGAAAATTGCGAGGGCAAATTTTGGGGTACAACAGTTGCCCCTGTTCAATCTTCTTGGACCTGAAGAGTTAGATTGGCAAGTTTGCCTTTCGCGACTTGAAGGTAAAAGAAGATTGGACACTAAAGTGCCCAGAAAATTTGCACTCGCCGATGTGATGGTAGATGTGAATGGGCTTAAAGATGCCATTTGGTGATGGGCTTAAAGATGCCATCTGGTGCGATAGAATTTTATCGGGGGATGGGCTTAGAGATGCCATCTGAGAATGGGCTTAAAGATGCCATTTGGTGACTGCTGGTAGGAGGATGGGCTTATAGATTCCATCTGGTTATGTTGAACTGTATGTCAATGGTGACTGGATGAGTATCAGAAAGGCACCCCTGTTTTGGAACATCTCTGAATTAGGGGTCCGAATAAGCAACAGATTGACGTCCATGTCTGGAGAATCCGTAAACTATTTTCAGGAGTTGGGATTGAATAAGCAATAGAGCAACGTCCGTTGTTGGGAAGCGTCTGTGAACTTGTTTTCAAAAGTTGAGAAGAGTCTGAATAAGTCGGTAGATTGACATCCGTTGTAGGGAAGAATCTGTAAACTGTTTTCAAAAGTTGAGAAGAGTCTGAACAAGTCGGTAGATTGACATCCGTTGTAGGGAAGAATCTGTAAACTGTTTTCAGAAGTCTTGAAGTTGAAGAGGAAACGGTGTAGGGTTTCCTGATGATGCGTTTGAATGGATCCGGGATAAGTATCAGAATGTCGCCGTGTCCGGGTCACATCTGAACTATTTCTGGATGAATCTCGGGAGATGATCTGTGTCTGTCGACTGCTCTTACCTGAAAAGTAAAGGGTTAGCCGTATGCAATGTTATGATGCATGATGCAATGTATGTGACATCAATGTTTATGAATGTGATGAATGCGCATGTAAGCTGAAGAGCTATCCTGCTGAGGATACAAGAATCCGAGATGGCTGAAGATAAAAGCATCTTGATTGCTGCCGGGGAAAATAAATCCTTGGCTGCTGCTGGGGAAGAGAATTCCTGATGACCTCTGCTGGGGAGTTCCCAATTAGTAGACTCCTGCTGGGGAGGCCAGATTGAGAATCTTCAGCTTAATGGGAAGTAACTCTGGCGACTTCACTGGGGAACTCAAGACTTGCCCTCCCAAAACTCTGTGGGGAAAAGGTTTATTAGTCTGGCTCCGCTAGGGATTGATAATTTGAAGTTTTAGCTTCGCTGGTGATAATGAAACTTGACTCTGAGTGGAGTTAGCTTCTGGAAGGTTCTCTGGCTGGGGATTGTGAGAGTCCTCTGATTGCTGTAGGTGTTGGTCTGAAATAAGTTACTGAATGTCGCCAAATCAGGGTCACATCTGAACTATATCATAGATCTTGATTTTGTTGAGGGTCAGAAATTGGGAGTTTTAATTGCCCGGTATTGTGTTGGTGGTTGCAATTTTCAGCAGGTGATGAAGAAAATTTTGATGATTACTACTTTAAGATGAAGGAACCTGGATGATTACTACTTCAAGATGAAGGAACCTGGACGATTACTACTTCAAGATGAAGGAACCTGGATGATTACTACTTCAAGATGAAGGAACCTGGACGATTACTACTTCAAGATGAAGGAACCTGGATGATTACTACTTCAAGATGAAGGAACCTTGATGATTACTACTTCAGGATGAAGGAACCTTGATGATTACTACTTCAAGATGAAGGAACCTTGATGATTACTACTTCAAGATGAAGGAACCTTGATGATTACTACTTCAAGATGAAGGAACCTTGATGATTACTACTTCAATATGAAGGAACCTGGATGATTACTACTTCAAGATGAAGGAACCTGGATGATTACTACTTCAAGATGAAGGAACCTTGATGATTACTACTTCAAGATGAAGGAACCTTGATGATTACTACTTCAGGATGAAGGAACCTGGATGATTACTACTTCAAGATGAAGGAACCTTGATGATTACTACTTCAAGATGAAGGAACCTTGATGATTGAATATGCTAAGAATGCTGTTGAAAGGTAATTTGTGCTGGAGCATAAATCCTTGGCAAATGTTGGGGAAATAAACCCATGATTGCAGGTCTGCTAGAGAGGTGTCATCACTGCCCCCAGTATCAAATGCATGTGATATTGCTGGGAAACTTGGTCTGTTCGTAACCCTTGAGATTGACATTCGAATGCCCCAAGTGATGGTGACGGAGACCTGCCCCAGGTTACTCTGCAATTGAGAGATTTTGTTGAAATCTTGACTGGACTGCCCCAGGTTAACTGAACTTTGAAAGATCTGTCGAACCCTTGAGATTGACATTCGAATGCCCCAGGTGTGATGGATAGTGACAGGTCATGCCCCTTGTTGATAGGAGATTTGTAATGGAAGTGTCAACCATTTGAAATGATTTTTGTTCACTGAGAGAGTTTTCGTTCCTCCGAACATTCGCTGTATGAATTTCTTCGTTGTCAAACAAATAGTCAAATGCGAACAGTGATATTCAAGTAATGCAAAGTTTATGTTTGTCTCGAAGTTTTGAAAAATGCGTTTTTTAGCAGAAAACTTTTCATAAGACAAGTCAACACAAGATATTAGAGCAAAGCCTTACAAGAGTCAGGATACCTTTTGTAACAGTATGCTTTCGAACTAACCCATGCTTCAATTAGGACTTTTAAAGGGTTGTAACGTGGCCTGGTTCACGGTTTAAGAAACAAAGGATAAAGGCTCAAAGTATATTTGTACCCACCCGCTCTTCGTGATGTCCTTCAACCTAAGCTCAGTTAACTGCGTCATACTCTGTTTTGAGTTTGGAACGACTTTTGGGCGATGGTTCACCAGTTTGAATTTGGGGAGACAGTCATCATCTCCTTTTTCTTTTTCAACATTTTTTTCATGTTGTTGAGGATTTTTTAATGATCTCACTATTTTGATTTTGATTTGTTATCCCTAACTTTTGCCTGACTGTTACCGTTTTCCGGGATTACTGTCAGCGGGATGCCCCAGCTTTCTTAAGCCTCCTTTATAGGTTTTGGCTTAGTGGGCTTTTCGCTTTTGAGAGATTGACTGTCTATGTGATAGGGAACCACCCTGGTCTTTTGATTCCAAAGGAATGCTTTCTTTCTTGACATCGTTCGTTGTATTAAGAACTGAGAGTTTGCGACTTCAATGCGCATTTTCTTTTGAATTAACTGAGATACTACCCTGCCCCAGGTTTATATCAAAGATTTTGATTGTTTAGAATAGAAAACTCCTACTTCTTTGGCTCGAAGGGGTTGACTAGGGATTATCTTCCTTATAACTCCAGTGTTTGGGAATTGAAAGAAATGCCTGTACATCATCAGCAAGGTCTGTTCAAAAGCATACTGTATGAGATTATGGTATTGTTTCGTCATCCTCCCTCTAAAGGCTTGCAGCTTTTTATCAAGAGTCAAATATCATAAAGAAAGCATAAGAGTAGTGAAAATGAATGTATGAATTCAAGACAAACATATGCAATGCATTAATGAAACAACGTTTGACATTAAGAGATAATTGTTCGAATGACAAAGATATTACATCTCGCAAATTCAAATGAAACAAAAACAATCTCAATGATTTGGCATATCAGCAGTGATCACACTTGGAGGGTCAAAACATGATCTCCCCGGCTTAAATCAAGTCCTGAATCTGGTTCTTTAAAGTCCAACAGCTGTCAGTGTCATGCCCAGGACTGTCAGAATGGTAGGCGCATCTCACACTTGGGTCAAACCTAGAAGAGGAAGTATCAGGATTTTGAGGAGAGTCCTTTGGCGTAATTAACTTCAACTTCAGCAATTGTTGAAATGCTTGCGACAAAGGCATGTTGATGTCAGTATACTGTCTTTCTTGATATCTCACCCTACGTCTCTTGCCCCGTTTTTGTTGCACAATTGCGGGATCAGAGATTAGGATTGCCCCTGCGTGTTGATCATGACGACCCTTTTGACTAGTCACTGCACTGGACTCTTGCTTTCCGTTGTAGGGAAATATCTGAATATTGGAGGTTGTAGCTCCTTGGGTTTTACCACTTTTGATGCCAGCTTCGACCCTTTCGCCAGTCAGTATTAGCTCGGTGAACCCGCCTGAGGAGCTTCCAATTAAGTGATTAAAGAAAGGCCCCTTCAACGTCCCCATGAAGATGTCAATCAGCTCTCTGTCAGTTAAAGGAGGTTGCACCCTGCCGGCCAGATCTCTCCACCTCTGAGCATACCCTTTGAAGCTCTCGTCAGAACCCATGGTCATGTTCTGCAATTGCACACGAGTTGGTGCAAGATCAGCATTATACTGATATTGTTTGTAAAAAGAAGTAGCCAAGTCCCCCCAGGTACAGATGCGAGAGCTCTCCAATTGATAGAACCACTCGAGTTGAGTCCCTACCAGGCTTTCTTGGAAGAAATGGATCTAAAGCTTTGGATCAGCTGTGTATGGTTGAATCTTGCGGACATAAGATCTTAGATGCATCTGAGGGCAAGAGACTCCATCGTACAGAGCAAAGGTAGGGACTTTGAACTTTGGCAGAATGACCAATCCAGGAACCAAACCTAAGTCTCCTAGATCCAAGCCAGGTATTTGTTGAACCTCCATAGCATCGAGGCGATCCTCCAACTGTTTGTACTTGTCATCAGCGGAAGAATATCGTTCTTCAAAGTAACCAGCTTCATCAATCCCCAAACTGTGGTCTTCTTCAAGACTGACCCCCTTGTCTTTGAGAAGGAGAGCTTTCAGATCTTCTTGCCCTTTACCCATAGCTAGCAGCATTTGTTGGAATTGAGCATTTTGAGCCTGGAGATCCTTCACTGTTTGTTCCATATCCATCTTACTGAAATAAACAGTAGGAAGAATAAGGAGACTCATATGGGAGGAACCTGTTATGCAATGACATGTGTGATATATATATGCAATGTTTTCAAGGATCTCTTGGGGTAAACACAAGAGAATGTTAGAGGTTGAACTTCGATCTTTGATTGGAGAACTTTGCACCGGTGGATGTCTTTCCGCGAGAATCAAGCTCACCATGTCGAGTGGGTCATAGCCCCTGATTCAAGTTGTTGTTCTTGAACTTTTGATTGGAGAGCTTTGCATCGGTGGATGTCTTTCCACGAGAATCAAGCTCACCATGTCGAGTGGGTCATAGCCCCTGATTCAAGTTGTTGTTCTTGAACTTTTGATTGGTATTGGTTAGAGGAGAAACCTCTTGCCCCTTGATAGATGTCTGGTTCAACGTAACCCTGCATCAACAGAACCCTCGAGATCCTTGAAATGGTTATTGAAAATGCTATGGTATGATGTCATGATGTTATGTACATGTATGCACAAGCAAGTGAGTGTATATACAGGTAAACATATTCACACAAGGCAAACAAGTCCTTAGGTTTAGGCTTGCATGAGGTTCAGGTACTACCCTCTTTCAGTTCGTTGGTTAAAACCTGTCCTATCAAAAGTAACCGGGTTCTAGAGAATCTCATATCATTGGCTACCCTCAATCGGTCATAACTCCAGCATCGCAACCTTTTCTCGCGGCCGGAACCATCGCGAGAGTTTAGCCTCAATGAGCGTAGCATACTGCTACTGTTCTAATGGCCAAGTTGGTCAATTTAGGGTTCTAAGGTCGGTTGGTGCTTAATGACTCCTTGGAAGACCCATATTCTCCCCGTTTCAACACGAGGGATATCGGTACAGACCAAGACGCCACACCAACGTAGCCACTGCTTCACCCATGTCGGTATACGCCGGACAGGTCCCTCACAGATTATGCTACCTAAAAGGGTATTCCCCAGATCCGGGTTAGGATCTATGAAACTCCGATACAAAGCCCACAAATGTAAAGCAAACAAAACAATCAATTGAGAATAAAGGTGATCTAAACCCTAAGGTAACCCCACTTAAAAAAATATCCCCAGCAGAGTCGCCAGTTCTATGATACGGTGGGAGAACTGACTTGAGGTTTTGCGTTTGTTTTCGCAAATGTGCGGTTGAGCAAGAGTCGCCACCGACTTTTTATTTCATCCTAAAGGAAAGGTTAAAAAAGCACAGCAAAAACCTTTTGAGATATTTCGTGGGTTCGGGGGGTAGATTATGAAAAGGGAAGGTATTAGCACCCTTTTCATCCATGGTTATCCATGGGCTCTTAGTTACTCGGTTTTTTAGATCACTTGCCTTGTTTTTTGATTGCTTGAAATTGGGGTGTGTGTGTGTGTTTTGAAAAATGTTTTTGAAGAGATGCCTTGTCTTAGGCGACCAATGTATTTGACTCGTGTTTGAGTGTTTTACAAAAGTGTGGATCTTTTCGAAAAGATGTTTCAAATGTTTTTGAGAGTTTGTTTGAAAGTGTTGTGGATTGTGGTTTTTGAAAAGAAGGCAAGTGTTTTTGCAAGTCGATCTCAAGTAACTAAGAGTTTTGTCTACCCTATTGTACTCAAAGGTTTTTGTTATGTTTTTAACCCCTTTTTAACAATTTTGTCCCACCATTGAAATTGGTGGACAATCTTGCATTTAGGAAGTTTATTCGGGACGGGCGCGGGTCATCGTATGAACTATGAATGCAATGATGCCAAGTGTCTTTGGAAATTCGCTTTGAAGGGACTATGATCATTCCGTTTAGGCAACACTTTGAGAGACTTATGATCATTTGAATTTGTTTTGCCAAAGATACTCGACGTGCAAGCATGGCCCATTTTGGAAGGCAACATGTGGGATTACCCTAGGGGGTGCAAGTGTGATTGTGTATTGATTTCATGTATTTGTCTTGTATTAGGTTATCTAGCGTTTGATTTATGTACATGCAAACCCTAGGTCTAACCATGGTATAATTGAAAGCGGTAAATTGCGAAAATGTAAAATCTACACTATTACAAAATAGTATCCGGGAGTGGGGGTACAATATTCACAAATGGGGATGAGACTTATAGTATCCAATAAGTTACAACCAAATCTAATTTGCAATCAAATGTAAATGACGTATATCAATGTATAAGATAAACAAGTGTGTATAGGAGCAATATATTGTGTATTTGTATTGTGTAAATGTGAGATGGAAGTTGGTATTGAAAAAAACTGTTTTTCTGGTTTTTGACACTTTTTACACTATACTTCCACCAGTGGAAGTTGTATTGAAAAACTAGTTTTTCTGGTTTTTGACACTTTTTACACTATACTTCCACCAGTGGAAGTTGTGTTGAAAAACTGGTTTTTCTGGTTTTTGACACTTTTTACACTATACTTCCACCAGTGGAAGTTGTGTTAAAAAACTGGTTTTTCTGGTTTTTGACACTTTTTACACTATACTTCCACCAGTGGAAGTTGTGTTGAAAAACTGGTTTTTCTGGTTTTTGACACTTTTTACACTATACTTCCACCAGTGGAAGTTGTGTTGAAAAACTGGTTTTTCTGGTTTTTGACACTTTTTACACTATACTTCCACCAGTGGAAGTTGTGTTGAAAAACTGGTTTTTCTGTTTTTTGACACTTTTTACACTATACTTCCACCAGTGGAAGTTGTGTTGAAAAACTGGTTTTTCTGGTTTTTGACACTTTTTACACTATACTTCCACCAGTGGAAGTTGTGTTGAAAAACTGATTTTTCTGGTTTTTGACACTTTTTACACTATACTTCCACCAGTGGAAGTTGTATTGAAAAACTGGTTTTTATGGTTTTTGACACTTTTTACACTATACTTCCACCAGTGGAAGTTGTGTTGAAAAACTGGTTTTTCTGGTTTTTGACACTTTTTACACTATACTTTCACCGGTGGAAGTTGTATTGAAAAACTGTTTTTTCTGGTTTTCAATAATTTGTCTTGCATGCTTAGCTTTGTGTCATTATTATTTCTGTGAGCGACAAAAAAAAAGGGAAGAGAAGGGGTTTATACCTTAGGCTTTTTGGGAGATGGAGATGAGGCGGACCGGAGGCGCTGAGGATGGCCGGTGGGTGGAGGATACACGTGATGATGTACCCTTTGAGCTTCCTGGTACTCTTTATCTTTTTCTTTACCACTGTATGCTTGCCGTTTCTTCTTCCACCCTATGATGAACTCAGAGTTCTGAGGGGGTTTTGCCTGTATGCTTGAAATGCTTTGTTGAAGTGCTTGCTTGTGTTGCTTTTACCGCTTCTTCTCTTATTGCCTTGAGTTGGATGCCTATGATGAAGAGTTTCTTCTGAGGCCTGGGGTATTTGGGTTTGGAAATGGTGTTTTTGAGTTTAAGCCAGGCTTTTGTTTGACAGTAGGGTGAGTTTGGTCTGGTTTGATGTGTTTCAGCAGGTTATGTTGTTATGGTTATTCAGGTTTGAACTGGACAGGTTGAATGCTTATATTTCTTACTTAAAGTTCATGGATTTTTGGCAGTGGGTAGAACATTTGGTATATGGTTTTTGAGATGTCTTTTAGAGATGTTTATGGTTTATGCAGTTTGTATGTTGAGGCAGGGTATGCTTCAGGTTTTAGGTGTTTGACAGGTTTTTGCAGTATGGCTTTGTTTCTGGTTTGCTTGCATATGCAGGTTGGTAAGTTGATGGCCTTAGCAGGTTTGAGGGCTTGGCTAATGCAGGTTCTGGTTCTTTTTGTTTTGTTGGTTTTTTTGGACAGTTTTTATACTATACTTCCACCAGTGGAAGTTGTATTGAAAAACTGGTTTTTTTGGTTTTTGAAAGTTTTTATACTATACTTCCACCAGTGGAAGTTGTATTGAAAAACTGGTCTTTTTTGGTTTTTGACAGTTATCTGGTTTTCTGAGTTCTTGAAGGTATTGGAAGGGAAAGGCTTGTGCTTTTGCTTAAGATCAATGTTTGAAAGGTGTTTGATGTTTGTAGTAGTTCAACAGGTTTGAGGTTGGCCTTTTGTATGTTTCTTTGGTGTTTTGGAGGCAGGGCTTATGCAGGTTGTGGTTAGGCTTCAAGCTTAGCAGTTTGTATCTTTCTTGTTTTTGTCTTGGTGAAAGTTCTGCCTTGTATATTTTCTTATGCCTCTTCCTCTTGAACTGTGTTGTTCTTCTTGTATATCTTTCTCTCTATCTCTGCCTGCCTAAGCCTGAAAACCTGCATCTTTTTTGTCTTGATCAGAGTGTTATGTCCATGAATCTTGTGTCCAAAGATATGCATTGTACCATTTGATTTGCAAACTTGACATAAAGTTCTTCTTTTCAAAAATGGATAAACCACTTTTCCAATTAAGGCTTAATTCCTTGTGTAATGACTATATGAACAAAACAAAGCTAAAACACAATGGATTGGCATTTAATTATTGAGTAAAAAAAGGATTAGAGGCCTGTAACTAGTTTGCCCATGCTGATTTGAAAAATTGCAAAGTGTATGAACATGTGCATGGCCATGAATCAAAGTGACTTTTGCTCATTTTGCAAAATTCGATTCTCCCTAACCATGAGGTTGTTTGAGAAGTTCTTGGACATTTTGGAAAGCTTGGAATGTGTACTACAATCCATCTTTGAAATGAAAATTGAAATTCCAAGTGGAAGTGTATGGAAAATGGCCTTGAAGTTAGGTAGAAAACCTTGTCAAAAAGGTCAAATTTTCACTAAGTTATGAATGGTTTAGTGCTCTTATTCAAAAATTTGTAACTTGGGATACAAGCCTCAAATTGGAAAACTTTGTGAATCAAAGTTGTAGATTATGCAACAAGCTACAACTTTCATGTTTTGACTTTTGTTTGAATCCAAATGAATCTTGGTGAAAAAGTGGGGCAAAGTTGGGAAAAAATTAGGGTTTTCCATAACTTAGAAAAATTCTAAGTTATGAAAAATTCCATTTCAAACCCTAATTTGCATTTCTTGAGAAAATTGCGAGGGCAAATTTTGGGGTACAACAGCATCCAATGGGCATCGCTTCATCCTGGTGGCGATCGATTATTTCACGAAATGGGTTGAGGCAGCTTCCTATGCCACAGTAACCAAGAGTGTCGTGGCACGTTTCATCCGGCATAATCTGATCTGTCGGTACAGCGTCCCGGAAAGAATCATTACGGACAATGGTACCAATCTCAATAACAAAATGATCACTGAACTCTGTGAACAATTCAAGATACAGCACCACAATTCTTCTCCCTACCGGCCAAAGATGAATGGGGCTATAGAGGCAGCTAATAAAAATATCAAGAAAATTGTGCAGAAGATGACAATGACCTATAAAGATTGGCACGAGATGTTGCCGTTCGCTCTTCATGGGTACCGTACCTCAGCAAGGACGTCAACCGGGGCAACTCCTTTCTCCTTGGTCTATGGCATGGAGGCAGTCTTGCCAATTGAAGTCCAGATACCCTCTCTCCGGATAATGAAGGATGCAGACTTGAGTGAAGATGACTAGATCCAGACTCGACTTGATCAATTAAATCTGATTGACGAAAAGAGGCTCACTGATATCTGTCATGGTCAAACGTATCAAAAACGGATGATCAGGGCGTTTAACAAGAAAGTCAGACCACAAGAGTATCAAGTTGGGGACCTGGTAATCAAACGCATCATCCTTCCTCAAAGTGATCCCCGGGGCAAATGGACCCCTACGTACGAAGGGCCATTTGTGGTTAAACATGTGTTCTCAGGAGGAGCCATGATCCTAACCACCATGGATGGTGACGACCTTCCTCACCCCGCCAATGCAGACATAGTGAAAAAATACTACGCGTAAATAAAAGACCCGCTAGGTTGATATACCTAGGCAAAAATAAGGGCTTCCCGGCGAACCAAAAGGGTTCGGGCAAAAATAAGGGGTGAAATGAATAAAAATCTGTACATCCGGCAAGTCGAAAACCTGAAAAGGCGGCTTGGGTAAAAATGGGTATCCCGGTGGACTGAAAACCCGAAAGGGCGGTCCAGGCAAAAGTTAGGGATAAAAGCGTAACACTATGTCTCATTGGATCACTTCGCATCCGGAATTCAGCATCAACTATCTGGCTCAGACTTCGGCATCGACCAATCAGCTTCATCTTCGACCAGGCAGCAAAGTGATGAGACGCTTGAAGACATAAAGGCGATAGCAGAGTTGGAACCCAGTGGGATTGTTCATATAGCTGTTTTGTTTTCTTTTCAAAATTGTCAATTCTGTGATTATTCGGCGGCATCCTCTTACTAGGATGTCAGCCTCTTGTACAAAAACGCCTATTCACGGGCAGAATTCAAATCAATACAAATTCACTTGTCCATACAAATTGCCATTGTTTTTCCTTTTTCTGTTTTGTTTTGCGAAGAACGTCCAATGTTCATTTTTGATATATGCATTTGACATTAAATTGCTGATTCGTAAATGTTTACGTATGAAACAAGAGATTGATTACTGGTGACATCAGAAACAGGGGCAATGTGGAGTTGTCTGATGCAGTCTGGTTGTTTTGTCCGCCAAGGTACCAAGGTAGATTCGACTGAAGAATGTGGCCAAATCGTCTCAACGTCCCGCAGAGTAAAACAAGATTCAGCAATACTTTCCCCAAGCGGAGTTGATTCCCCGTCAATCCTGTGAAGTCTCAACATCCCCTGGCGGGTCTTAAAGCTCACTCCCCAGTAGATTCTGGAAGCTTGTTCCCTGCAGGGTACGGACGTCTCTCCCGAGTTTTATTCAGAGTTATTTCCTCACAAGGACTTATAACTGGGTTATCCTCAGCTAATTACCACGGAAGATCGCCCTCGGCAAGGTTCTTTCATTCCTCAGCGGAGTTTATCATCATTATCCCCAGCGGAATCCATCATTAAAGTCCTCAGCAGGCCTCTCATCAAAACTTCGGCCAAGTATCTCTTCCACAGAGCAACTCCCCGGCCGGTCGTCAAGGATTTATTTTCCTAAGACGAAAATTACATTCATAAACATTTCGCATTTCCAATACATTTTGTTTACATACGTGATAAAGTGCATACTCACACTATCTCATGTTAAACATCGTGACGCCATGCATATCATACATCATGACATTGCATACAACTTATGTTTTTGCCTTTTCAGGGAAAAAGACAATCCCAAAGACGATTACCCTCAACTGTCACAATTCCAGATTCGATACCTGTATCTAGCCAGGGCACATCTGAGAGTGATCATTCCCAGACTCGATTCCTGTATCTAGCCAGGGCACGTCTGAAGAGTTCGAAGATTCGATTCCTGTATCCAGCCAGGGCACATCTATCAACTACAACATTTCCAGATTCGATTCCTGTATCCAGCCAGGGCATATCTGTTGACAACATTTCCAGACTCGATTCCTGTATCTAGCCAGGGCACGTCTGAAGAGTTCGAAGATTCGATTCCTGTATCCAGCCAGGGCATATCTGTTGACAACTATTTCTGGATTCGATTCCTGTATCCAGCCAGGGCACATCTGTGAGCAACCGATGGTAGATTCGATACCTGTATATAGCCAGGGCATATCTACATAAAAAGATTGAAGATCAAACACCTGTAACAAGCCAGGAAAACATCAGCCTCTCCCAAATGCACAAGTTCTCGCTAAGGAATCTCTTATGCGATCGACACTTCCAAATGGCATCTATAAGCCCATTCCCGACAAGGTTCTGTCACATCTCCAGATGGCATCTATAAGCCCATCTCCCTATCCACCATCTCTCCAAATGGCATCTGTAAGCCCATTCCCGACATCATATTGTTCAGACTCCGACATGCGAGTGCAAATTTCCGGGCACTCTAGTGTCCAATCTCCTTTTACCCTCGAGTCACGAAAGGCAAACTTGCCAACCTAACTCTTCAGGTCCAAGAAGATTGAACAGGGGAAACTGTTGTACCCCAAAATTTGCCCTCCCATTTCCTCAACATTTTCTCATCACAAAAACCTTGAAGATCAAGATCCAGTTAGGGTTTCCTCTGCTCAAGACTTCTCCTTGCACTGTGGACTCAAATTAGGGTTTGTGTTTGAACAAAGATGTTTTGACCTAAAATTCCTAAGATGACTTTCATGCTTCATATTGGACTCCCAAGTTTACCCATACCAAGTTTCAAGTCCTAATTCCAAGTTTTACCCAATCAATTGGACAGTTGACCTAAAAATCAGCTGTATTGGGGAAAAAGTCAACTGTGGCCAATTGACAGTCAAATCTCATAAAAATTGACCCACATCAACATTATGAACTCATATGGACCATTTGATCAAGTTTGGATCACAATTCCACAAGAAATTTGATCAGATCACCAAAAGGGCAAAATGGTCATTTTTAGGGTTTTGACTGCACAAAGGCAATTTTTGACTGTTTGACCTAACCAATGGCAAACCAAGCTCACATATGGACTCAAGGACTCAATGAAATGGTATTGACACATTCATCAAGCTCAAAAGATCCCAAGTACACAAGATTGACAGTTGAATTTCCCGGTCAATTGATCAATTTTGACTGTACACTGAAAAGTCAAACTTTGACTTTTTGGTCAAAATCAAGAGTCAAGATTCATTTTTCATCAAAACTTGCCAAATCATGAAACTTGTTCACCAAGAAACCAAGAAATGCAAGTTAGGGTTTTAAAATGGAATTTTTCATAACTTAGAATTTTTCTAAGTTATGGAAAACCCTAATTTTTTCCCAACTTTGCCCCACTTTTTCACCATGATTCATTTGGATTCAAACAAAAGTCAAAACATGAAAGTTGTAACTTGTTACATAATCTACAACTTTTATTCACAAAGTTTTCTCATTTGAAGCTTGTATCTCAAGTTACAAATTTTTGAATAAGGGCACTAAACCATTCTTAACTTAGTGAAAATTTGACCTATTTTGGACAAGTTTTTTACCCCACTTCAAGGCCATTTTCCATACACTTCCACTTGGAATTTCAATTTTCATTTCAAATATGGATTGTAGTACACATTCCAAGCTTTCCAAAATGTCCAAGAACTCATCAAACAACCTCATGGTTAGGGAGAATCGAATTTCACAATATAGCAAAAACTCACTTTTGAATTGGCCATTTTTCATGTTCATAACCTTGCAATTTGAACTCAGCATGCTTTAGGTTAGATTACAGGTCCTTAAACCAAGTTACACTCAATAATTTAATGCATATTCATTGTGTTAAGGTGTTGTTCTATGAGTTTGAACATTGTATGCAAGATTAATCCCAAACTAGATAAAGCATTCTTTCCATTTTTGCAAAAGATCACTTTATGTCCAATTGAGAATCCAACAAGTACATTGCAAATCTGGTTGGCACAAGTTTATGTGCTAATCACACTAATCAAGGAGGGATTATGCAGCATAGTGTGAGGTCCTCTACAAGCCTAGAAGCACAATTTGCCTTTGTTTGCTTAAGTGTGAAGTAACATAGCATAACTCATAACAACTTCCCTCTCAGCTTACAAACACAAGAACAAACTTATCAAACACATTCCAGACATCATACCCAAGCTTTTGCACGAGCCTTTGACCTCCAATCCACCCTCCATCTCAGAATCACTCTCAAACTGCAAAAACAGAGTTGCCTCTGCAGTTTGAGTGCCAACTTCTATTTCTCTCAAGCATTCTTGCCAAAACCAGTTCACATACCTTCCATACTATCTATGCAAGCTAACCATGACCTGAAACCTGACCTGTAACACCTCCAAGCCACTTCACCATTTTTGCTTTTCTGTTTTGCAGTTGAAGTTCACCAGCACGATTCAGGGAGTTTCAAGGCAAAGTAGAACTTGGAATAGCATCCTTACACTTCAAGGAAGCTATACAAATCATCATTTTACTCTGAAACATCCTCCATTGCAAAGCACGATTCCAACTGAACAGGTATCTTCATGAAGTTCTATCTCTCTTATTAGGCATTGTTAGCTTTAGGTTTGTGAAGAAAATATGTCACAATCATAGCCCTGAACATTACCATATAGTTAGATTTCATTTATGTTACGTGTGCTGCAAGAATTTTGAGTCTGAACATGGCATAAAAGTTAGGTCAGAAATTGGGGGAGAAGAAATTCTCCCTCATCTTAGAGAGTTAGGTCAAGTTCTTTACATGGTTGGAATCGTCTCTTAATGCTCTACACTTTTCATGTTATGAGTTTTGCTTGAAAGTCCAGGAATCAAGAGATAGAAAACGCGTGGGTGATGTTGTTCAGAGGTTGAAGGTGACTGATTCTGGGCTGGGCCTGGAATATTTTCTTATTTACACCACATAATTGCTTTTGAACCCCCTGAGCCCATTTGCTTATTTCTTTGACTTTTTTGACTTTTTCTTTTTTGATTGACTTTGTTTATTTTTTCTCATGACATTAAAAACATAAAAATATTTTTTCCATCATTTTTTGAATTTATTGCATATTTATTTGACTATTTCTTTTGTTTGTACATAAATATTATATATACTATTATTTAGAATAAATAAAAAAAAAAATAGTGTAAATACATTTTTATTTTTGTT
The DNA here is from genome assembly GCA_948472305.1 of Vicia faba. NCBI lineage: Eukaryota > Viridiplantae > Streptophyta > Magnoliopsida > Fabales > Fabaceae > Vicia > Vicia faba. Next base: position 382,320,568 of record OX451740.1, read on the forward strand.
TACCTTCTGAAAATATTTCACATAAAAAAATGCTTCTTTTTTTTTATATTTATTTTATTAAATATTAAATATATATTATTTTATATATAATGCATATTTAGAACTTAATATATATATATATATATATATATATATATATATATATATATATATATATATATATATATATATATATATATATATATATATATATATATATATATATATATATATATATATATATATATATATATATATATATATATATATATGTTTATTAATATATTTAGGTTAGAATATAAAAATATTTGAATTTTTCATTTTATTAATATTTGATATAAAAAATACCTTTTTATAATATACTTCATTTTATTTTTATTTTTGTACATAATAAATAAATACTTGTATTAAATTAAATAATAATACATTTTCTTTAATAAAATTAGGGTTTTGCCCTAAATTCAAAATACTCCAAAAATAATATCTTTTTTATTTTTACATAAATAACACTTTTCTCATACATATACAAAACATTTTTGCATCTTGCATTTTTATTCCATTTTTTATTTAATTATTATACATTAATTAAATTGTATAAATTCAAATTGATGTAATAGTTTTAGGTTTACATTACTTGTCAATATCCCCATTTGAACATTTGTACCCCCCTTCCCATATTTGGTTTTGTAATAGCTTAGTAAATTTATTTTCGCACTTTATTGCTTTCTAATGATAACATGTTAGAATTAGGGTTTGTATGCGAAAAACGACAAAAAAATAGTTATGACCTAATCTCAAGATAAACAAGCATGAAAATGGACACACAAATCACACTTGCACCCCCTAGGGTACTCCACTTGTTGCCTTTCAAAATTGGGCCATATTGCATGTTAGGTCTCTTTGGGCAAAACAAACAAATTGAATGATCATAGTCCCTCGATAACATTTTTTCAAAACAAAACAAAGAAATTGAATGATCAAGTCCCTTAAAGAAAATGCCCAAAGATACTTGACACCATTGCAATCATGGTCTAAACGATGAACCGCGCTCGTCCCTTTTACATCCTAACATGAGATTGTCCACCAAATATAATGGTGGAACAAACTTGTCAAAAGGGGTTGAAACATAGCAATAATCTTTGAGAAATTTAGGAGTAGATAACCTCTTAGTTACTTGAATCAAACTTGCAAAACAAAACACTTGCCTATTTTCTAAACCACACATCACTACACTTTCAAAACAACTTTAAAAAACAAATGAAAACCTTTTTCAAAAGACATACATCTTTGTATACATCCCCACATGGATCATTACAAAGGTTGCCACCACATTGGCTTCTTTTCAAAACATTTTCAAACCCACACACACCCACAAGCACCATTTAAAACAATTGGAAACAAAAGGCAAGTGATCTAAGCGAGTAACTAAGAGCCCATGGATAACCATGGATCGAAAGGGTGCTAATACCTTCCCTTTCTATAATCTACTCCCCGAACCCAAGAAAACATCTCAAAAGGTTTTTGCTGTGCTTTTTAACCTTTCCTTAGGATAAAATAAAAAGTCGGTGGCGACTCTTGCTCAACCGAAACATTTGCGAAAACAAACGCAAAACCTCAAGTCAGTTCTCCCACCGTATCACAGAATACCTTGGTAAAATAAGGAGTTGAGATTCATTCTAGGTAGAATGCCAAAATTTTGGGAAACTCGTTATTGTTAATGCAAATTTCACCTTCAGTAAAAGTTGGTACATCTTTTGTATCTCTACCTTCAGTGAAAGTTGGTAGTTCACCTTCAGTAAACGTTGGTGTATCTTCTGTTTCTTTACCATCAATAAAAGTTGGTATTGTTCTATGTTTTTTCTACCTTCATCCTTGAGTGGGTAGTTCATCATCATTCTTAGTCGAGATTTATCTCTTTCTCCTCATTGGACCTTACTCCAATAAAGTTGAGTTGTTCTCAACCATAAGTCTTGATGTTAAACCTTGTTTCCAACCATAAGTCTTGATGTTAAACCTTGTTTCCAACCATAAGTGCTAACAAAAAATCATTGTTACCAGTCATAAGTACTTATACCAATCACTCATTTACTAGTCTCGATCTTGATGATTAACGTCATGTTTGAGCCGGTGTTATCTTACCGTTTCTGTTCGCCCCTTCGGGTTAGCAGTTGCCGATCCCCTGTGAGTTGATGTTACTCTCTTTTTGTTATCTCCTCTATGAGTGGATAGTTCACAGTTATCGGTTAATCATTGCAATCCGTTACTTTTTCCTCAGTTATTGAGTTGATGTTATTTTGTCTCTTCTCCGGGCTTTACCCCAGTAAAGTTGAGTCTTCTTTTCCCCATCGGAGTTAATTTGTCTCCAAGGGATTCGGATTTTTATCCCCAGAGTTGTGTTGTTCCCCAGAGATTTATTTTCCTGGTCTAACTCTTTTTTTAGTCTGTTGATTCTATTTTTGCTTCTCTAGTGTGTCTTGTTCACCTGCATGAAGTTTATATTTTACATCCATAATCATAATCATCGCATGACATCTTAGGGCCAACAATAGGGTTTGTTTTATATTTAAGTATCGTCAATCGCGTCGAGACAAAGATTTTAACCTTCGTATCTTCGGATAGAATACATTTAAATAAGGGCAAATGTTATACCCCTGTTTTTCCCCTTAAAATCCCTCATCACATCATATAAATCTCATGCATGTCATCGATTCCATGGTTACAAGATCAAAGGGGATCTTTGGCATTAGAGTTTTTCCCTATGGGTTGAGGTTGTTACCTTTCTCAAGTCGGTTCAATTAGTTCTCTCATTACTCTTGCTATGGAACTAGGGTTTTAGGTTACAAGCATCATGGATGTCTTCAAAGACAAGATTCCTCAAGGGTTAAAGACTCGAGCGTCTTGGATTAGGGTTTAGACCCTATATTTAATAATATCCGACGAAAACTCAAGGCATAGAGGATTGTGGTTTTAGTTGAGGTTCATTGAATTAGGGTCGATTTTGTGCCTATGCTGATTAGCTTCCCTTCAACTCCTCAAGCTTGAACCTTATTTGAAGACTTCTCCTAATTACTTGTGTTACAAACCAAGATCACACAGTTTTCCATTAAAAAAGCTCGATAAGCCTTAATTAGGGCATGAAGATCGTTTTAAGGCTTATGAATCAAGGCTTGTCTTCTTATAGTCGTGTTTTCCATTTGGTTAAAGGTTTGATGCATTGTTTTTTTACTGAATGAAGAAGTGTCATATTGTTTGAGCTATAGATCAAGGTGTCACTTACCTATCCTTCATCCACTAAGGTTTTCTTCTTCAAAGATTACTCTAAGGCATTGCTATCGTATTGGTTGTCGATGTTGAGGGCTTCTGAATTGGATGGCATGAATCCTGGTACATGAAATGAAGTTGAGTTGCTTGTGATCAAGGAATATTAGCTCTTGATTGGTTGTTTATTACAATATTAGTTGACTTGAAGTTTCAGATTGAATTGAGATTTTTATTGAGAATTGAAATGGGAATACAAATCGTTTAAAGATATTCATTGATTTTATTCATCAAAGTCTGCCAAGACCAAAGTTCTTCACTCAATTCCAATTCAAGTAATATTAATCATTTCAAAGTTTCGTCCTTATGTTTCAAGATTCATCTAATATACCATTGTATCATTCAAGGGAAACTAGGAGCTTTTGTTAATCTAAAATAGACTTCATGTTCATTATAATTCACACCATGATACACTCATGTTCAAGTGCTACTCGAATTCCATTTTTTCACGCCAAAACCATTTAACATTATCATTACACCATTACCAAAATACATTGATACTATTATAAAAATTCATCCATGAAAACCTACAAAATCCAAAACCAAATTCCTAAGCTTATATATCTTCAAACTTCTTGGTTTCTTCAACCTCCAAAATGTATCTTCATTAATCCTTCATGAATCTCAAGCTTTCTTGAAACATCCCCTGCATTGCAAACCAAATCTGGCGCAAAACTATCATGCCCTGCTGCAACTTTTTCAAAACATATGCAGCCCTGCATTAGTGTGGAATCAGTTCAGGTAATTCATAAAGAAATAACATTTTAGAATCAAACTCAAAAGAAAATCAAAGCATCACCCTTTTTTTCTATTAGTGTCCTAGCTCTGCATCGGAGTTCATCGTTGTGATTCACGATCTCACATTCCTCTTCTCTTTCAATTCCGTTGAAAATTCATTGTTGTTCGTAGCGTTCTTCAAGATTTGAATTCTGCTTAATCTGTTTGTGATTCCGGCAATGCACTGAAGTTGTAGGTTGAGTTTGATTTACGCGATTCGATGGAGTGGAGTACGTTGGAATATCTACATCTACACCATATAAGGCGCGGGGTTAGGCCTTCGCAGCCTCCAACTGCTTCCTTTCATCCTCATCAAGCTCTTGTTATTGTTGCCATTGGAACCTACATCGTCGAATTTGATGCATTAACTAGAGGCAAGATTTCTGCTCTTGACATTAGTGCGCCTGTTGTTTGAATGTCTTACAGTTCAATAAGTGGATACACTGTGATTGCAATCCTCCAGGATTCTACAATAAGATCTTGTGATTTTGACTTGGAGCAAACTTGTGTACTGCATTCACCTGAGAAAAAGACTGAGCAAATTTCTTCTGATACAAAAGTTCATATGGATTTATCCCCACTTCAACCTATTGTGTTTTTTGGGTTCCCTAAGAGAACGAGTGTGATAGTTGTTAGAACTGTTGAAGGCGGTCGGGCACCTACCATAATCAAGCCAGAATTGAAGAAGGCTATCATAAATCTTGCTTGTCATCCTCACCTTCCTGTACTGTATGTTGCTTATGCAGAAGGTTTGGTTCGGGCATATAACATTCATACCTATGTTGTTCATTACACACTTAAACTTGACAATACAATTAAGCTTATTGGGGCTGGTGCATTTGCATTTCATCCAACTCTGGAGTGGGTTTTTGTTGGGGATCGGAAGGGTACACTTCTGGCATGGGATGTATCAACAGAGAGACCAAGTATGATTGGAATAAAACAAGTTGGCTCACAACCAATTAAATCAGTTTCCTTTCTCCCCATGTTGCATTTACTTGTGACTCTATCTAAGGATGTAAATCTACACGTTTGGGAAGCACGTGTTACAATTAATCCTAATAGACCTGCTACGCAGGCTAACATTTTTGAGCCTACAACAATTGAATCAATTGATATCCCTCGCATCCTTTCTCAACAGGGTGGAGAAGCAGTTTATCCATTGCCACTAATTAAAGCTTTAGAATTTCATCCAAAATTGAATTTAGCTGCACTAGTATTTACAAATATGACAAGTGAAGACACTTCAAAAAATAAAGCCTCATACAGTAAAGAAGGGAGAAAGCAACTTTTTATAGTTTTACAAAGTGCATGGGGATCTTCAGCATCTGTTATAAAGGAAAAAATTTCAGCCTTGGGAGCACCTGGAGTGTTAGCAGAACATCAGCTTCAAGCTCAACTACAAGAGCATCATCTGAAAGGCTAGCTAATCCCAATCTCCTCAATGATTCAATCACTTATAGAGTAAAGCTGCTAATTGAAAAAAACGATCATTAACAGAATGGTAACAAATATAACTAACTTCTAGAGCCCTTAACTACCTCAATCCAAACCATCTATTTCTCTAACCGATTTTTTAATCAACGGATGAGATTGATTTTAATCTCTAACCAACTCTCGCAGATTCACCAAACCATATAACAAAATTCTAACATAAATCAGGGGGAGAGGATTCATTATGCAGAAAACGAAAAAAAAACAGAATACTAACCTCAGAGCTCTCTGAAGTTTTCTGAATAATTCTCATTTTAATCTTCAACCCCGCTCTATATTCATCTCTCTGAACTTCCCTCACCATAGAAGCATCATAATCGCGGTTCTTCAACCTCACGTACGTTCGCACCATAACCATCAACTCGAACGATCCCTGATTCTCTCTGTTCAGCTCTCAACATCGAATCATGTATAGAGGTTAATAGAAGAATAGGAAAGAAGTATAACAAGGATACAAACTAATAGAAGATTTCATACTAGAAGTATACGTCAGTATCTCTGATTTTCTACTTCTCCTCGCCGCTGTTGATACGCATCGGACAATCTCTGATAGGTAACTCCCAGATTCTCTATTTTTGTCATCTTTTTGCAGCTTCTGTTATAACTATGGAGCATGAAGCTCAAGGAACTATAACCCCATGGAAATCTTAGGATGAAGCACGCATATTACCAATTAGTTTCCATTTTCGAGGATACTTAGGGTTTTCGGACGTTGATCTATGAGGCTGATATGAAATTGGATGGTAATATATGGTTTCATGATATCAAGAGGTACCTTGAGGCTCAAGAGTATTCTGAGGATGCATCTGTTATAGATACAAAGTTTTTTAGGAGGTTTTCATCCAATTTTTTCCACACTAATGGTATGTTGTACAAAAGAAATCATGATGGCATGTTGCTCAGATGTGAGGACAAGAACGAAGAAGCAAAGATCATCGAAGAGATGCATGAAGGTTCCTTTGGAAAAAGACATACCATGACTAAATATATTTTGAGATCCGGTTACTATTGGTCCACCATGGAAACTGATTGTTACAACCATGCCAGAATCTGATACAAATGCCAAACTTATGCTGACAAAATACATGTTTCGCCCGTTCATTTGAATGTTTTGACCTCTCCCTGGCCTTTTGCAATGCGGGGAATTGGTATGATTGGTCATATTGAGCCGACTACTTCCAATGGTCACCTCTTCATTCTGGTTTCCATCAATTACTTCACCAAGTGGGTCGAAGCTGAATCATATGTGAATATTACCAAGCAAGTGGTTACTCATTTTATCAAGCAGAATATAGTTTGTCGTTATGGGATTCTTGAAAAGATCATTAATTATAATGGATCTAATCTTAATAACAAGATAATGAAGAAGTTTTGTGAGACCTTCAAGATCAAGCATCATAATTCTTCTCCATATCATCCAAATATGAATGGCGATATTGAGGCAACTAACAAGAACATCAAGAAGATTATGCAAAAGATGGTGGTGACCTATAAGGATTGGCATGAGAAGCTGCCTTTTGCTTTGCAAGGCTATCGTACTTCAATGCGTACTTGAACTGGGGCAATCCCTTTCTCACTTGTCTATGGAATGGAAGTAGTGTTTCCCGTGGAAGTTGAGATTCCTTCATTAAGGATTATGAAAGATGTTGAGGTAAATGAAGCTGAGTGGGTACATAATCGGTTGGACTAGTTGAACCTCATCAACAAGAAGAGACTAGAAGTTGTTTGTCGTGGTCAGGTGTACCAAAAGAAGATGAGAAAGGCATTTTACAAGAGAGTGCATCCTCAAAGCTACAATGCTGGTGACCTTGTGTTAAAAAGGATAATTCTTCTTCAAGGGGATCCTAGAGGCAAGTGGACTCCGACTTATGAAGGACCATTTTTTATAAAGAAAGTATTCTTTGACGGAGCCATGATGCTTGCAACCATGGATGGTGAAGACTTCCCACTTGATCGGTCACCAATTCTACTAGTTTTCTATCACATATTCGGCATGAATCCGCGAAATCGGTAATATTTTGTTTCATCTTTTTATTGTTTTTCAAGTTTAATTTTACTTTTCGCATTTCCATTCTCGCATTGCTACGATTATTAGTTTACGTTATTTTGTTGCACTTTATGTGTTTTGTGGTAGTTTTATATGTTCTCAGATCCTGGGTAAAAGACCCAAAGGACTTGCGCGAGAAAATGGACATTCCAAAGATTTTCGAAGAGTTTTTGAAGAGTGTAGTGGTCCTGACATGACCACCCATGTCACCTAACACGGGCCGTGTCAGGATAGGATTAAAAGGCGAAGATTTGGAAGAAGTCAGTGGAGCTTACCACAATACCACATAGAACTTTCTTGACTCTCTTTTCACTTTCCTTTCAACGTTTCCTTCTTCCCTAACTTTTGATGTCCCGCCACATTTCCAAATTGAAATATCTCTTCACATGTTAGCTTTTCACACTCTCACCAAACCTCTCGGATTAAAGTGTTTACACTCAAAAATCATGGCATGCAAATTTGACTCATAAGCTTGAATAACATTTGTCTTCATCTCATACACACACCACACATATTGTTTGAGGGTTTTTATAGTTGTAATGGGGGGCTTAGGGACAAGGTGGGATAACCAAACGAAAGGGAAAATAAGTGGTTTTTGGCTCAGAGTTAGTGTTGTTACTTTCATCACTATGTTATTTGCATTGTTTACAATCACGAGTATCATAAACCTTTCTCTTATGGTTCTTTATTGCCTACTCAAGTGTTTCTTTGAGCATTACTTTTTTTTTGAATTTTTCAGACTAAATCTTCCTCTAGGTAAGTGCTTTATTGTACTTCTCATTTCTTTTCTCTTTTCTTTTTATTTTTCCAAAACTTTTATCATCATATTTCAACTGCACTTACCTAGTTCTTACCGGTGTCCCAACCCCAAACTTAAGATTTTTCACAGATTAGAAATCAACAACACTTATCTAAGCAGGGTGAGGGAGTGTTTGGGCCCATGGTTAAATTATGCGGGTAATAAACAAAGAGAAGGGTAAAATGCTCGAGTGGGGTTAACGAAGGATAATATGAAATGGTTGGCTGGAAAGGCCCGGGGTTAAAAACAAACAAGTGCATCAGTGTGTATACGAGTGCATTGAAATTCCAATAAATACTTACGCAAGCTAAGAGTGACAAAGATATACCTGAAGAACTCTCATGATGATATTGTGTTTGGATTTTTATGATCCTCGCCATGTTTGGAATAACTCACAAGTTCCAAAATACCTCTAGTGTAATGTGGCTTCGTCTCTGTCTCGGGTGCATAGTATTCCTGTATCATTCGAGTGTCAGAAAGTCACGTCCAATCATTCATCTAAGCAGTATCAAATTTCGAGGGTTTCCTAGATAACAAGCATTGCTTGTAGTTAGTGGATGAAAAGACATAACTTATGCTTGCTCTCCAAGAAACTCCCGAAAGTTGGTACTGCTTAGGTGAATGATTGGACGCAACTTTCCGACACTGGACTGATACAGGAGTACTGTCCATCCGAGACACAGTCGAAGCTACATTACACTAGAGGTATTTTGTAACCTGTGACAAACATGGAGAGGATAAAAAAAGCCAAACATAATATCATCATGAGAGTTCTTCAAGTATGTCTTTGTCACTCTTAGTTTGTGTAAGTATTTGTTGGAATTTCAATGCACTCGTATATACACTGAGGCACTTGTTTGTTTTTAACCCTGAGCCTTTCCAGCCAACCATTTTATGTTATCCTTCGTTAACCCCACTTGATCCTTTTACCCTTTTATTTGTTTATTAACCGCATAATTTAACCATGAGCCCAAACAATCCCTCACCATAAGTTTTGTTAATTTATGATTTGTGAAAATCTTAAATTTGGGGTTGGGACACTGGTAAGAACTAGGTAAATGCAGTTGAAATATGTTCTAGACTGGCCCGACAGCTTGACTGGGCCCAGTCCAAGACATCTCCTTTGGTACGACCCGCACGGTCGTGACCCGGATTACCCGCTACCCATTAAGCATTTCAGCCATTTTCCCCTCCCCAAACCAGCACTGGACTAGGACGACTGACGAGCATCCTCTCAGCCTACCCGACATCAAGGTTGTGCAGGCCACCAGGAACCGATTAGAGAAGCTAACCCCCTCCTCGGGACCAACAGCTAGTTACGAGCACATCTTCCCGGTTTGACCAAGTCCTGGAAGTTACTTGATTACACAAACTTGCATATCTAGGTATGAAATCAGAAACCAATGGCCACGCGCCAGGGGAATTATATAAACCCTCGTGCTTGTGAGGGCCAGGTATTGAATATTCACTACTCACTACCTAATACTTTGCTTGTACTTCCTTGTTCTCACTCTTACTTGATTGTTGGAGTGCCTTGCAAGTACAACCCCCTTTTCTCCTCAACATCACAGCCCGACTACAGATCATCTTCCGGCCACTTCCCAGGTTTTGATCAATCGGAAAGATCAGTGGCGTCGTCTGCATGAATCTTCTCTCCCCATCTTTCTTTCCTTGAAACCTAAGATCAAAGTAACTTTTTTCAAGATTCTTCTCACTAATCATGGCCGACCATGATGATCTTCACATGACCAGAAAGACCATTCTTTCCTCTTCTCACTAAACCGACGGAAGTCAGGAACATCCTCACCTCGAGAGCAACCTGGGCTTCCGAGATGGACAGACCGCGTCTCCGGATTCCACTGATGCCTGGCGTGGCGACGACCAATTCTTGGACAAGGGCCACTCCAAGAATCTCACCAAGGAACTGCCAGAAGTAATGCAACCATCTCCCATCCCTCTAAACACTAATCTGGTCATGGCAACACTGCTCGCTGCTATCAATAAGACCAACACCCTCATACTACAACAAAATCAAAGGATAGGGGCCTGGGAGAATAGGCGATCAAGATCTCCTCCTCAGAGAACCCGACGATGAAACTCCATCAGTGTTTGGCCACCTCGGCGTGGCCCACCGCCCAAAAAGAAGAGGCGCAACGTTTCTTTCTTCAAGAAACACAACCGCACACCTCTTGCCAGAGATTAAGACTCCCCTTCATTCAAGAAGAGAAAAGACAACAGGCAAATCGACCACACTCGACTGCCTTCTCCCAAGCCAAAGCAGAAATGGAGGACCCCCTCCCCCCGACGAGATCATGATGATCGGCGGGGAAGAAACTATTACTCTCCTTCTCCATCTCCCATCGATAGCGAGGATGACGAGCCCCGTGGCCCGCTATCAAGGGAGATTAATGAAGCTCCACTTCCTGTCAGCCTAGAAAAGCCACCCATATTGGGGACCTACGACGGAACAACAGACCTGACGAGCACATCGAGAACATCGACGCTCTCCTCGACTATCGAGAGGTCAAGGGAGCCATAAAATGCAGGCTCTTCCCAACCACTCTCAGGAAGGGGGCGATGGCATGGTACAAGATCCTCCCCAACGAATCCATCACCTCATGGAAACAACTCGGGAGGATATTTTCGAGGCATTTCACCACCTCCCATCGACACCAAAAATAGGAGGCTTCGGTGGAAACAATCATACAGGGCAGAGACGATTCTCTGTGAGCATATATCGAATGATTTAACAAGGAAGCCGTCCAAGTCCCAACAATGGACAACATGAAGAGGTAACTCCTCGAGTGCGGGCTCCGTCCCCGCAGTGACTTTGCCAAAGCTGTAGGCATAGAGACACCGGCTACGCTCGACTCCCCCTTCCTCAAGGCACAGGTGTACATACAGTACGAGGAGAAGGAAGCAGCCAACAGTGCTAGAGAATCTAGGCACAGAGAGAGTGCCAATTCCTCAAAGAATGACGAGCCCTCGACATCCCGTCGGGGAGAGAAGAAACAGGAGGACAAGTCCCGTGATTCCAAAGACTACAAGGGGCCAGTTGGTCGTTTCCACGACTACACCCCTATGATAACCTCAAGGGAGCGTATTCTTTCTGAATGCGCTAATTCTGAATTTAGATAATTCGGGGTGCGCTTCCCTTGACAAACACCATCTAAGCCAGGAATCGACAAGAGCAAGTATTGTAGGTTCCACAAGAGTCACAGTCACAACACATAGGATTGCATTCATATCAAGGATGCAATCGAAATATTGATCAGAGACGGGAATCTCAAGCAGTACAAAAAGATGGAAGGTTCCCGTGACGAAGCACTAGAAACCAGAAATGTCGAGGAAGGGAAGAAATCCCCCGACCTCGACCCTATTCCGATCGCCATGAACATCTCACAGCCGGAAGATTTCTATTATCCGGACATGGAGGACATCCCCCTGTACTTCTCCTCCCACAGTCCTTGGGAATCCTTCCCTGCAGCCAATGAACACCTCCGGTGGAGGGTTCAACTGACACACGGTTAGATCAGTGAAGAGGAGATTCGACCAACTCATTGAGGCCAACTCAGATATGGATGCCACGCTCGATAAATTCTGAGGAGGCTCTCATCCCCTCACCTTCCTCCGGGAAAAGTTGTCGGGTGGGGCCCCAAATTCTAGCATCCCACTACTCCTGGGATCTCGGATGGCTAATATTTACGTGCGTCGCATTCTGGTCGACCAAGGCAGTTCGGTGGATATTATGTACGCCCAGTTGTTCACCACCTTACAACTGAACGAGAGCCACTTAACCCCCTACATGGGATCTAATCTCCAAGGGTTTCAATGGAGCTAGCACGAAGCCCTGGGGATATGTAGAGTTGATCATCACATTCGGGAGAGGGGCAACGGCCTGAGCCATCAATACCCAATTCTTGGCGGTATATTGCACGTCTCTCTATCAGTGAATCTTTGGGAGACCCACTCTCACTGAACTCATCACGGTCCCTTCTACCGTTCATCTCAAGATGAAGTATTACATTGCCGAAGTCTTAGTCGCCACCCTCCACGGGGACATCCAAGCTGCCAGAAGGTGCTTTGAAGCTTCTATCAAATGCCTCAGTTCCATCAACGCTCAACCTCAAACGACCACTGGAGCCACTCTGCCCTCCAGTTCTTAGGAAGTTAAGCTAATGTCGAGGGTTGACACCATTGACCTCGACAGTCGCTTCTCCATGGAAGACCGTGTCGAGCAAAGGGGGGAAAGGGAAGGAGCCTATGGTCGAAGATGAAGGATCAACCTCCTCTGCCGATCACAACGAACTCTCGAGTTACGTATGGCCCATCCCGGATGGCGACTTTGAGCTAGTTCCCCTTGGAGAAGACCCCACAAGAGGAGTAAAGATCAGAGTAGACCTCCCCGACCTGGAGAAAAGGCAACTCAAAGCTTACCTAAGGGAAAATGCTGATTTGTTCGCCTGGAGTGTGGCCAAAATTCCCGGTTTAGATCCAGAGGTCGCATGCCATAATTTGACCATTGATCCTGCCATCAAGGCGGTCGCACATCGCAGAAGAAAGCAGTAAACCGAGAAAGTAAAGGCTGCAAAACTAGCTTTAAAAGACCTCCTAGAGGCATATTTTATTTCTGAATCCCAGTACATAACTTGGCTCTCAAATGTAGTTCTTGTTAAAAAATCTAATGGAAAATGGTGCATGTGTATCGACTATACTGATCTCAATCGGGCTTTTCCAAAAGATGCTTATCCCCTCCCTAATATTGAAAAACTGGTCGACAACTCGGCCGGTTTTAAATTTCTATCATTCATGAACACTTAATCTGGTTATAACCAGATCCCCATGGTGAAAACGGACAAAAAATACATTGCTTTCATGATCGAGTCAGGCAATTATTACTACAACATAATGCCCTTTGGTCTAAAAAACATGGGCGCTACTTACCAGCGCATGATGAACAAAGTTTTTCGCAACGAGATAGGAGACATGCTCAAAGTCTATATGGAAGATACAATCGTAAAATCCAACGAAGAGCTCGATCATGCCGCCCACTTGAAAAAAGTTTTCGAGCAGGCTCAAAAATGCCGAATGTGATTCAACCCGAAAAAATTTACTTTCAGCATACGAGCAGGAAAGTTCCTTGAATTCTATCTAATGGAACGAGGCATTGAGACAAACCTCGATAAATGTTGGGCATTTTGTGAATTTCTAACGCCCACCTCAAAGAAGTCCATACAGATCTTGAACGACATGCTCACTTCTGTCTCTCGATTCGTGGCAAAGTTCTCCCAGTACGTGCTTCCATTGTTCAAGCTCCTGTGCAAGAAAGCCACCTTCGAGTGGACGCCCGAATACAATCAAGTCCTTGTACATTTTAAATGAGCTCTATCACAGCCGCCCGTCCTGTCTCGGCCCGAGAAAGATGAGGTCCTCTACCTCTATCTGGATGTTGCCTCTGAGGCAATAAGGGCGGCGCTGATAAGGGAAACCCCAGAAGGACAAAGGCCAATTTACTTCACGAGCAAGGCCCTGCAGGGTCCAGAAGCAAGATATCAGCAAATTGAAAAAGTAGCTCTAGCCCACGTCGATGCAGCGAAGAGACTTAGACACTACTTTCTGGCCCACACCATAATGGTCCAGACAGATCAACCAATAAAACAATTGCTTGAAAGACCAGACATGGATGGTAGAATGTTGAAATAGTCCTTGGAGCTCTCTGAATTTGATATCCAATACGAGAGCAGGAAAGCCCTTAAGGCTCAGGCCTTGGCCGACTTCGTAGCTGAAATGACCTCGCCTGCAGACCCCGACAGTTCGCGTCGTTTGACGATCTTCGTTGACGGTGCCTCCAGCTCAACCGGAAGCGGTGCGGGCATCATACTGAAAAATGAGGAAGGGACCCTAATCGAAATCTCCCTCGCCCTATCTTTTCCAACCTCCAACAATCAGGCTGAATACGAGGCATTCCTCGCGGGTTTACGACTGGCTGAAGATCTGGGAGGAGAGGAAATGAAAATATTCACCGACTCTCAGTTGGTTGCCTCTTCAGTCCGAGGAGAATATCAGGTCAAAGAGGACCAACTCGCCGAATATTGGGCCCCAATCCAGGAAACAAAGAAGAAGTTTAAATCTATTGACGTACAACACATTCTTCGTGAGAACAACGCCCGCACATATATCTTATCCAAGTTAGCAAGCACGAAGATAAAGGGAGGAAACAAATCTATGATACAAGAGATACTCCCTTGACCAAGCACCCAGAGGCCATCCTCTACCGTAGAAGTATTCTCCATCGGGGACAGCGATTGCTGGATGACCCCCGTACGCGACTACCTAATTAAGGCAAACTCCCTGACGACCCAAAAGAAGTGGTCATTGTCAGGCAGAGAGCTTGCTCGTACGTCTTGGTCGAAGGTAAACTTTATAGAAGAGGGTTTTACATTCCACTTTTCAAATGTGTCGATTGAAATGGGGCATAGCGCATCTTGCTCGAAATCCACGAGGGCATCAGCGACCAACATCTAGGCGGGAGATCCCTCGCGAGAAAAGCTTTGCGGGCAGGATACTACTGGACCACTATGCAGCACGACGCAAAAGAGCACATGAAGAAATGCGGTAAATGCCAGCGACACAGAGACATGCATTTAGCTCCTCCTAACGAGCTTAAATCCCTCTCCTCTCCTTGGCCTTCGCTTGGTAAGGATTACATATCCTCGGCCCGTTCATGGTCGGAACCAATCAGAACAAGTACCTAATCGTAGCGGTCGATTACTTCACCAAATGAATAGAAGCAGAAGTTTTGGACAAAATCATCGCCCAAAACGTCCTCTACTTCTACAAAAGAAATATCCTCGCTCGCTTTGGCATCCCACAAGCGATAGTCACCGACAACGGGACCCAGTTCACAGACCACGCCTTCCAAGAATTCGTCGCCAAACTGGGCACCACCCAACACTTTGCCTCCGTCGAGCATCCCCAGACGAACGACCAAGCCGAGTCTGCAAACAGAGTGATACTCAGAGGCCTCAAGTGAAGGTTGGACGAAACCAAGAAGTGATGGTTCGAGGATATACACAATGTGCTATAGGGATATTGAACAGATGCCCATTCATCCACCAGGGAGACATCATTCCGACTAGCTTACGGAATGGAAGTCGTCATCCCCGTGGAGATTGAGGAACCTTCCGGGAGAATCGAAGCACCTCTTGACGAGGAGATGAACGATGTCGCTCTCCGTGAAGAGCTGGATCTGGTGGAAGAAATCAGAACAGGGGCGACCATACGAGAGGCCTCGCTCAAACAAAAAATAGCCATGCGCTACGATGCCAAGGTCATACGACGAGAGTTCGAGGTCGACAGCCTTGTCTTAAAGAGAAATCATAAAGAATCTCGCGAGGGCAAGCTCGCAGCGAACTAGGAAGGTTCGTATCGCGTCTATGCAAAAACGGGGACCAAAGCCTATTACTTGGAGAACTTGCAAGGGGAATACCTCGTTCGATCATGGAACGCTAAAAAGCTAAAACAATATTATAGTTAAAAACACTGAGCAATCGACAAGTTTACTCGACAATACAAACTCATCCAGGCCCGACCACGCGTGCATGCCTAGGCACGAGCATAACACCCAAAGTATTCATAAGGGGCGAGGCTTCGCTCTGTTGATAGGCGCACCCTCATCCTGGTATGAATAAATCGACAGAGCTCCATATTCCTTGTGCCACGATAGTAAAATGTCCGACTCGCGACGGGAAGTTCATGCCTCTGAACCTGGGTCCCTCAAAATGAGACCTAAGTTTTGGCCCTCGCCCGGTATTCACCCTTCCCATTTGATCAATTTTCCCACACTATCGAACATACAAAACGAGCAAATCCATGATATAATTCTTAGCAAAATATGAAAACATCCTAAATGGACTAGTTTGTCAACAAACATGTAGAAAACACAAGTTAAATATTCAGAGCAAACGACCACTTGGGCCGATAATGTGAAAATATTACATAAACGGACAAAATCCCGAGAAAACAAATACAAAAAATGTGGCATGTAGGCCAAAATAAACATAAATCATTCTACCACTTCCCCTTCAACAATGGGCGACAGTTAAGTAGGATCTCCAGTCGGTTGAGCGACAATATCTCTGAGATAATCAGGGACCAGAATCTAGCCGCCAACCACATAATAGTTGACCCATATACCCGAGGTGTTAAGCTTGACACCAGGGTTCAACACACACATCTAATTCACGACATTCTCGAAGCTCTCCTCGGAAGCGGCCTGAGCGTCATCCATGGCCAACTGGAAACGAGCAACCAATTTCGCCCGAGTCTTCAGGTCCTTAGTATCCTCTGGCTCATCCTTATCGGGCGTGATCTCAGCAGTTAGAGTCGTTACCTTTCCCTCAAGACCCTATCTCTCAAGCAATAGAACCCTGCATTCCTCGAAGAGCTTCCCCGATTCTTCCATGGATAGCTTCAGGGTTTTGCCCTTCTCAACCAAGGCCTTCTTGCTCGCGACCAGCTTAGCCCGAATATTCTTTATTTCTGCCTCCTGGGATGAACTCCCCTCGGTGTAAGCAACCGCCATCTCCAGGATCTGTATCAAGCCGCGAGGGATTAAGGAGGGCCTCATATCTAGGTGAATCTTAGATAGAAGTCTAGAGAGGGTAGTGATTAAGTGATTAGATCGTAAACTAGATGTTTGATGAGGGTCTATGAATTGATACTATTTTAGTGGACTTATCCCTGGCTTGGTATCCCCTAGAGTAGGAAGGTTGTTCTGAACTGGGTTAACAATTCTTGTGTGTTGTTTATGCTTTTCATCACTGTTTTGTATTTTTATACCTTGCATGTGTTGTTTAAGTCAGATCATATGTCTCGTCATGTCATAGGACATCTGAAGTTTGACATACCAGAATTTCAATTGGTATTAGAGTAGGCACCATGTTCTATTTCTGGGTGAGATCCTGGGAAGATACTTTCTAGTAATATGGGCAAGGAAGGTCTGTACTTAAAGTTGTTTGAATGTGGTCGGTTCATATTGTTGTTTAAATGGTCCCTTGAAGTGGAGGATGTACTATTTGTGACATGATGAGATATGGTATTGTCTGAAGGTGTAAGGCATAGTAGTTGGAAGCAAGCTCCTGTGCATCTATTTTGTTGGTTTGATTTATTTTCAAACTTATGTTGGTTTGTTGTCACCTAGTTTGTGGTGCTTATGAACAAGTGTGACTAAGCTATGCCTGAAGGTTGATAAGGAGTTTTCTGATTTGTTTTTTCCATTGCATTTGTGTCTGATGGGAACCTCATGGTTTTTGGTGAGTTCCTTGCAAAGATGTTCTACAAGATGTTGGAACATCCTATCAGCAAGGTGTAAAGAATCCTGGTTCACTAAGGGTTGGAATAGCAGATGCTTTGGGTCCTAAACAAATATGTGGTGATCACATATGTTTGGAACCTACTCCTAACCTGGAAGATGAAGCATTTGTGCTATGTGTCTAAGAGGTTTCTATCCTGGAAACATGTCTTGGAAAAGTATGTTTGGTCAAGACATGATCAACATATTGATTACTTCTTGGGTTAGTTTATTTCTAATCTAAGAAAATAGGTACAGAGGTTGAGCTTGCGTTTTTTTATGGAGACTTGTTAAAGATATATCAAAAAAGATTCTTTTTGTATGAAGTCCAGTCTAAATTTCAAGGATATTATCTCTGACATCTGGTAGGTTCCTTTGACCAAAGGAACCAAATTTGTGTGTATGTCAGAGAAAAGGACTTGAAGCAGAACTTGTTCAAGATGCCTGGATGGTGTTTATTCTTATAAACATAATGAAGGTTGTTTACTCAAACTTGATATAACTATCAAGTCTATGAGAGCATGGAACTCTTGTTCTGTTAAGAGAAGAAAAGTTATCCAAGGAGGGATAATGTATGGAGATGTATCAACCTAAGCTTAGTGGTTGATGGGTGTCTGTGCTATTAGAGTATCATTAAAACTATTTGGGATGAGCTTTCATTTGTGTTTGTCTTGAGTAATGTGGAGTTGGTTGATCATGCCTTATTGGAGCAAGGTGTATTTACTCAAGGGAAGTCTTCCTCGATCTTAGGTCCAATTATGTGGTGTCTCCACATGATGGAACACTTGATTATGCATAAGGGATAAAAGTGTATTATTGAGCCTTGGAGGATTAGAAGAAGAAGACGTGTTTGTGGTATGGCACTGGTTTTATACCTTGTTTATTGTAGTCTTCCTAAATACCTCTTAGAGGGAATCTCCTCTTTAGGTACAGAATGTTGTCATTTGACACCTTAAATTCAGAAAAAAGGTCTGGTTATGGAGCTTCTTAAGATGTATATCACGCAAGTTACCGCACATGTTTATGGTCTGATCTGGAAGGATGATCAACTACCATTGTGTACTCTTGTGTCTCTGTAAGAGTTGTGCATGGATTTCTATAGATTTTGCCTCCAAAACCATAGTAAATGTCAAATCCATGTGATTGAGATTGATGTTAGAATTGATGTTGGAACATCATCTCAAAGATTTGCTTCTTCAGCCAAGGAAGCTTATTTTATCATGGTGGAATGTAAGGTCAAGCCACTGACTTAATTTGGATTTTTTGTGGTGTGAATGGTTGTCATGATTGTTTGTCGTGAAGATGAATTAGCCGATGCCATATGTGTGCAGAAGAATGATGTCAGACTAAATGTTCTACCTCGTATGAGAAGATTGTACATTTGACTAATGATAAATACTTTGGTGGAAGTTGAGTATTTTTATGTCCTCTGATAAGGTTGTGTACGTGTCAGAAAGAAAATACTTTGACGGGAGACTGGGCATTTGTCAAAGGTGTTATGCAATTCTGCAGTCTGAATATTATGATTCAGAAAGTTTGTTAAGAATGTATTTTTCTCTACATGGTCGTGTTGAGTAGCTTGGGTTAGGAAGTTGCTAACTATTGAGAGTTTATTTCTCTCCGTGGTGATCTGGTGTTGTGACAAGAAGCTGATGTCCCAAATTATGTTATAACATCATGATTGCTTTTGGTTATTGTTGAAATGTGCTTAGGATTTTGAATGAAGATATTGTTGCTCGACAATATTATCAGAAGAGGCATTCCTAACTATGGGAATTAGGATGTGAAGAATTTGAGATTATAGGGAATGTGGAGAATGCAATTGGTCCAGCAATTTCTAAGAGCAGAAGAAGATTATCAGATAGGGTGATCTGATCAGAATGTTATTAAGGAGATGGTTTCTTTTACTACAAGTAAAAGATGGTGGCAATCTGGAACTTGTGTAGCAAGCAAGCTAAGAGCATTTTTGCTAGAATATGTGAGGAATTCCAAATCATGTGTGTCTTGCATGGTTCTGTAAGGACATTTATCAATTGTGTCCTTGTTGTGTGAATATCTAAAGGTGCTTGGAGTTATTCTCAAGGAGCTGGTGTATCTATATCTGTAAAAGTCAAGATTGATTTTACAGTTTGTGAATGTGTTTAGCTGGTGTGTTCAACCAGGTGTGTGAAGTGGTTTCCCTCCACTATAAAAGAATGAATTCCTTCACGAGTCTTCATCTGGTGCTCATGTTTTCATCTTCAGGTGGATCTTTGTTTATCCATGATAGGGGGAGTGAAGTTCTTGTCGATGGTTTATTGATGCATGGTGAAGATTTTTGGCGTGCATGTGTTTCAAGCTTGTGGAGATTATGTACCTCTTATGAGGTTATGAGGTTAGACAACATATCGTGACATATGGCTACTGTATATGGTTATTTGTTCCCTTAACAAGATATGTATGATTGTAGATGATTGATACTGTCCTACATCTAAGAGACATTGTTTGTGTCTGGGAGAATTTATTTTTATCTGTAGAATTTGAAGAAGTCTGATAGCTGGCTGTTTGATAAAGACAGATATCACACATGTGATGTTTTTGATATCTTGGTTTGTGTCACTCTTGTTGGATGAAAGGAGTGCTTTTAGAGTCCAAAGGAAGGCGTGGTGATTATGCTTCAGCGCATATTGATAAGTCTTAGAATTATCTTAGAATATGTTGATGAAGAAGCTTGTTTGTGTGGTATGACAATGTCTGACAAGATGTCAGGATATGTTTCAGGACATTTTTTTTTCCTTGAGACCAACAAGGAAATATTTTGGATGGTGCAATCTACACACGTTATAAGGGTGTGTAAAATTTGATTGTTGACTGAGTATGTGTATGTATGGGAAATTTTCATTTCCAGAAGAACTGGTCCAGATTCATTAAAGGCATACAAAACTTTTTGGACGTTTCACATTTATGCTTGATGCAGTTTTTCTTCCTAGAATAACGTTTCTTGACCAAGACCATTGTTACAATCTAGGTTCGTTATTTTTTCAGTATCTGCTTGGGTATTTATAGAGGTCATTTTCTTCTCTTCCTTTACCTTGTGCTTGTTTGTTGTTTAACATAGTCCTCATGTCCTTTGTCTGAGTATAGGTGAGTTCTGTTTGGGTCTGATTTTGTGAAGGGTTTGTTTGTCACTTTTTGGCAAAACTTAGAGAGAGAGGTATTGTTCAAATGTTGATAAATCTGAGGTCTGTTTTACAAAAATTTCTGATACGGTAGCAGAACTGATTGTTATATACTGGATTGCATTTTGTATTCGCAAATGTCGCAGTAAGCAACAGTTGCCGCCGACTTTTCTTTTATCCAACAAAGGAAAGGGTGAAAAGAACGGAAATAGACCTTTTTCGAGATTTTCTGAGTAAGGGGGGTAGATTATGGAAAGGGAAGGTGTTAGCACCCTTTCCATCCGTGGTTTTCCACGGGCTCTTAGGTACTTGCTCATTTTTGAAAACTGTTTGTGTTAGTGTATTTTGAAAGTTTTTGTTTGCTTTATGGTAACACTTGTATCAGTCCTCAAGGGTGTGATAAAGCATTTTTGAAAATTAATATTTTTGAAAAGTGTGTAAGTGTGAAAACTTAGGTTTGAGCAAGTACTTAAGAGTTATCTATCTACTCGAAAAGGATGTTCTTTTCCTCATTTCCTTTAGATAGTGTTATCCTACTATTAGTGAGTAGGTAGCCCTATCGTTGGATGTTGAGGGGCTATCGAAAGGGACACTATGGTCATTGAAGGCAACATGTAAAGATATCTTAGCATTTCGAAGGGATTGCCATCATATAGGATACATCGGGGAAAAAGATCATTTACCGAAAGGCAGCTCGAGGGACGTTTAGGGACCATTATCTTTTATGATGACTTTTATACTGAGGTTCTTTGCTAAGATAACCCTACGTTCGAGGGACATGATGAAACAACCGGCTGAAAATCATCAAACAATGAAGTTGCCATCGAACGTGTTTTATCCCACATGGAGGGAAAGGTAAACATCGAGAAAACCTGAGAAGGGAGAAGTCACGGTCTTGCAACCGAGAGATAAGGGTAAGGGAGTCTGTTACGTGAGGGGAAGGTATTAGAACCCCACACGCCCGTAGTAATCTACGGTATCCACTCTTGTTATCTATCGTATGGGTGTGTTCAATCTATGCTTACTGTTTACTATACTACTGAAGGGAGAATGCATGAAAAATAAAAGGGAAAAGAATGTAGGGAAAATAAAATTGTGCTCGTTTGGGCCCTACCCCGATGCCTACGTATCCCTTTTAAGGAATCAGAGCAGCCGTAGTTCGGCTCACATATTTTTGTTGGTTTGTATTTTTTACTGAACAATATTAATTTCTCCTTATGCCGCAACTCGACCTTTGGAGACTTACGCGTCGGCACAGAAGTGAATTAACATATTCTTTCTGAAAAGTGTTTGGAGAAAAAGTGCTTGGGTGCACAAAAAGGTTTGAATTTTGTTTGTGTTTGTGATGAATGATGTTAATTTCGCCTTCTGTCGTAACTCGGCCTTTGGAGATTTACGCGTCAGCACATAAGTGAATTAACATGCTCTTTTGAAAAAAGTTTTGAAAGAAAGTCCCGAAGGCAAAAAGAGTTTATATTTGTTGATGTTTTTTCTTGTAGATAATAGCTAGTTAATCTCAAGAGAGTGATTTTATCCATTTCTCTACTTATTCATGAAATGAGTTTTTGAGCATTGAACCACACCTAGGCTTGAGATGAAGAACAATAAGATCGAGAAGAGACCCGCTTATCATTTCCCATACTAAGCAAAGGCATGATTCTCATTAGTAGTTTTAAAGTGTTTTGAATTTTGAAAAGGAAAAGAGAAGTTTTACTTTTAAATGCATATGCAAAAAGGGAAGAAAAGTCAAAGGGATACTAGCCTATTTCTAAACCTAATTTTATCATACAATAGTGGTCCTAAGATTTGGATGGAAGGGGGAATTTCTACCTAATGTTAGCATGTGGTAAAGCCCTACTTCTCATGATTTTTAGAAAAAGCTGTAAAGTGTGAAATGAGATAGACAAGGAAAAATACCAAACGGATATAAATCCATAGCGAAGCGTATCAAAACAAAGAAACCTGACCATCTTCGCGACAGCTTCACCAATCCAAGAAAAGAGTCAGAAATCAAACGCTCGGAATAAGTGTTGAAGCATCATCGATGTGAAAATAAATCACAATCGAAATTTCAAGGGTATTCGCATATCGCATAATAAACTTGCATAAGACTTAAATCCCAACAAGCAAAGGTGAATCATGAATTTTGAATAATCAAATAACCACGAATTAATTCCTAAAAAAACAAAATAAGAAAAATCTAACAAATTTTACTGATTTTTATTATTTTTATCATGTGAAGAAAATTAAAACAAGTCTAAACTATCGCAAAATTATTCAAAAGAAATTGCAAATAGCAAAAAACAAGTCCAAGGGGTGCAGGCTGAATTCAGTGATGTATTGTAGAAGATATGCGCTAGGCCCAGTCAGTAGAGCCCAATGCTGTTTTTGTTGTTCAACTTTTGTTTCCAAAAAAATGCTGTAATGGGCTTAGGAAAATTGAAGTCCAATCCATAATCAATCATCTCTATTTTTTCAGCATTATGTTATTTTTTTTAAAACAAAATACAAATAACAAAATTAATTAAAATTATAAAAAAATGAAGAAAGAGGAATGAAACGGTGTTGGCTCAGTTAGGGTTCTGGAAGGTGGCTATTGGTCTTCTTGGACAAACTCTTCTTTCTCACATCTTCAACGAAATTCAATCTTTTTGCTACTCCGTCGTACCGGACCATCACCACTTCGCCCTCTCATCATCTCCCGGAATCTAGCCTCATCTTTCTTTGATTTTTCCTTAAACTCAACAAATCTAAACACGAAGAAAACCCTCACGGCGGCGACGAAGATGAACTCTGGTGCAACAAAGAACACAAATGAAGATTAAATTATAGTGGTCGGTACTTCTTCTTTCCTCCTTTACCTTTCTGTTTTCGATGCGATTGACTTCCGTCTCGAACTCCTCTATCATCTCATCTCTCTGACTAACTCCGTTTTGATTGTTCTTCTCTCACTGCCATGATTCACAATTCAAATAGAAAAGATGACGATGATTCGTGAAGGTTTTGATTGAGTCGTAGGAAACTACACTCTATGCCATGATTTGGAGTAGAAAGCAAAAGAAGATGCGCAAAACAGTAACTAATTCGTCGCTTACCTACCGGAGACGCTCCGGCAACTTCTTCAATCGAAGAAGATGAGAAAACTAGAGAACACTCGATGTTCAGGTATGCTCATTTTACTCTCTCATTTTCAATCGATTTCGTTGTCTTCTTTCTCGGATTCCTTCTTTTTTTTGTGTTTCTTCTTCTTCTTCTGTCTTCTGTTGTTGTTGCAGTGATGATGTTGATGATGAGGAACATGCAGTTGAATAAAGGGAGGTTTCAAGTTCTTGGAGGGAAAGATGAAGGTTACAGAAGAATGAGAATTGGTGATGATGGTTAGATACGAGAGAGTTGCAGAGGATTGAAGGTGGTGGTTTAGAAATTGAGAGAAGGTGAATGTGAAGATAGTGTTGGAGGTTCTATATTGATGAATTGATGAATTGTTAGATCACAGGGAGAGCTTGAAGAAACTTCTGGTGAGTTTTGTATCTCCAATTTCTGTGTGCCTTTTTTGTGAATAAATCATTAATCTCCCCCCCCCCCCCCCTTTGCATTTGTGAATTCCGTTATATATTCTATTTCTATGAGATACTTAGTTAGAAGTTGGTTCGAGAAATCAGTTAGGTTTATTAGAAATTGGTTATCGAGTTGGTTAGGGATTGAAAATATATGTTAGAAAACAGTTAGCAGGTTACTAGAATGGCTAGAGGTTAGGAATTAGTTGACAGTTAGAGAGTTTTAAATTCAGTTACAGTCAGTTAGCAGTTAGGGAGTTTGTTAGGAGTTAGTTAAGAGGTTTAAAGGGCTGTTTAGAGGTTGTTAGGTTAGAAACAATTAAGATTTTCTTTTATAATTTCTGTTTAGAAACAGTCAGGAGGCTTTTAGACATTGGGATTTGGTTTTGTGTTAGTTATAGGAATTAGTTGGCAGTTAGGGAGTTTTAAATTCAGTTACAGTCGGTTAGCAGTTAGGGAGTTGGAAAAGGTGAGACACGAGTTGAGTTCACAACAACAATTTATTTAGAAGTACATTCTAATGTGCCTCAGTTATAAACCAAACACACTAACTTACATCTAAGCTCCTATTTAACAAATTCACCAATACCAATACTGTCTCCGCCAATGCGTTTCTTTGGTGGCATGCCAAGGTCGAAAGGTCCCAAAGAGTCATTCCAGTTGATGCCTGTTAACCCAAGACTTCTTTCATCATCAAACAAACGTGAAGAAAGCTTCTGATACGGGGGGATTTTGTGAAAGTACAACTCGATCATTAACCTTGTCTGTACATGGAAGCTTGAATAAGTTTGAAGATACATCCTGACCATAGGCCCCAGAATAAGTTGTTTCTGTTGCACTAGCAGTTTGCACATCTGCGGGTGGAGATAACTTCTTGATAGCAAATGCATGACATGTTTCTTCAGCATCCAATATTGAGTTGCGCATGGCTCCATCAGATTATGTTGAAACGTGAGGATGATTAATTCTGCAGTTGATAAAAGCAACCAATGAATTTAATATTAAATGACCTATTTGACTGGTGGCATTGCTGCCAAATAATTTTGAATCAAACTTTCCCAGTAATGATGCTTCCGACAGGAGGCCACCAATGCTTATATTGTCTAGACAATCAACCCATTGCATTGATGTTTGTTGAAGGCTGCAACCTTCTTTTGGCTTATTATCCTGAGGATCAGTAGATTCCTTATTCATTTTCTGAGCCACAATTTCACTTGTTACATTGCCCACGTCAGTTGTTTTGTATTCTGATGAGCGGGAGTGAGTGGGGTTATGACAATTAGGAAGTGGGATGATGGTTAGAGAATGAGATTTGTTTCTGGTTTTTTCTATCAGCCCTGCTGCTTGGAGAAGTTAGGAAGTATAAAAAATGGTTAGCATTGGTCGCAATTAAGTTTTTCTGATTTCTGATTTTTCTCATTGAACAAATGCAGCTGAACTGATATATTCCTCTTATGATTTTCTCTGCTGTACTTCCCTGATTTTTATACTGAGGCAGATTTATATTGATCTTATGCAGGGCAAGTTTAATTTCAATTTGGAATCAACAAGTTTGTGCAGTTCTCATTCTGATTTTCTATTGTCAATCACGACTAATGCATAGCTGTGGTTTTGATACGGGTTTTGTGGCTGCAAAAAGGATAAAGCAAGGCCTGCTTTGGTCTTTGATTTGTGGAGTGTAAAATTTGGTTTCAAAATAGTTTAGAACCCTGGGGATTTAGGTTTAGGCCTCTGTTGTAACACATTCATGAGTCAGATTGAAATTGTCACTTTTTTATATGGAACCTTGAATGGTTGGAAGTGTTATGAAGAATGTTGATTAACTGATTTGTGCCAGGTTAGGCCGGCCTTTGTTGGATAACATCCTTTAAAATTGATGTACTTTGTGCTTTTCTTTTTATGCAAGACTTTATGGCTAGCTTTGCAAGTATGGTAGATCTTTAAACGCAAAGAAAAGTCTGCACTAAAGAATTGACTCAGGAAGATTCTATTTAGGCTTAGAACTTAGAGCTAGCCATGCTTTTTCTTTTGTAATGTTCTTTTTTATTTTTGTTAAAGGCTTCCATGGACGACTGTGAATGAAACTGTTTTGAAAATTTGAATGTGTAACAAACGATAACTCGAAAAGGCCTCACATCTTGAATTGGTTCTTAAAAATATTGAAATTCACATGTTAAGCAAACTTGAGTCGTGATACCCATACTTTTGGAATTTCTACTTAAAATCCCGTCTTAAAAAATGCTTGAAAACCTTGAATGATATTTCATTATGGTCACTTGAACGGTGAATGAAATTTGGATTTGTGATCTTGAAATTTGAAATAGCCTTGAATAATTCTTGAATGCCCTTGTACATGCATAAACTTGATATTTGCTCTAAATTCCAAATAACTTGTTTCTCAAGAAATCCACATGAACCCTTTTCTAACCTTGCATGCTTGGTAAATGAACTTTAATCCAATTCTTGAACAAAACTCGAATTCACATGATATTTCTCTTGAAATAATCTAAAGCAAACACTGTGATCAGAATTCCACCTTCCTGAATGAACCCTAAAGCAAATGACTTATATCATAAGCCATGAAGTGAGCCCAATCTTCAATTGATGACTATGAACCAAATGGCCCCTAACATCACCCTATGTCCTTAGTGAGAGAATGGATCCAACACGTTGATCCCCATCAACCTTGTATAACAAACAATAAGAGAACCAAACTTCCTTGGTCTTAATGAATTTACAATGCCATCCTTATATCACGCCTTATCATCTCATGAACCTCCATTGAAGATGTTGATAAACCCAAGTATGATAGGATATAAATCCTAAACTTCCACACAAAGCTTTTAGATTTTGATCTTCAAAGCATTGAAATGAAATCCGAAGAACATAGATTATATCGCAAGTAAGCCAATCGACCAGATGAAGAGCTTTGCATTATAAGGCACACGAACCCTGATTCGTGAAGAAGGTCCAACTGAATCTTCTTTTCTAGAATAGAGTTGTTGCCCACATGACTGGAGATTCAAGCAATAATTTCCTTCTTATTTTTCAAAGTTATATCAATTGAAACCCTGGTTATTCATGGACGATATCCCCTGATGATAGCCTTTCCTGATAATCACAACTTCACAGAGAAACCTCTCCTGAATGGTACATGATTTAGAGAAATAAACTCTAATCAAAGGATGATGTTGAACACAAGGAGATAATGAACGTATGCTTTAGTAGCCCTTAGACGACCTCGTAGAATAACATGGGAATACAGAAAGAAATATGACCAAGATGGCCATAACTTAGAAACCTAATGAACCCCAGTTGATGAAACACTGACAAGCACAAATTTGGTGGAGAAAAGCACCGACTCTTGTCTTGAATGCATCTGAATGAGTAATAGCCCCTTAATCTTGAAGAGAATAGAACCCTCAATAAACATAGGTTGCAATCCTAATTACACATTTCACTTCTTGAAGGATGATCAGAAGAATCAGGCTTTATTGGACACGAACACCTTAACCATTGCGAAATCCTAATATCGCACAGCCGCTGAACTTTGAACCTCAAGCGCTTTATTGAATGCAAATGTATGTTAATGACCTAATGAAAAGATATGAATGCAATGCTAAGTCTAAGCCAAATATAAGAAACTAGAAGGACAAATTTTGGGGTGCAACAGCTGCCCCTATTTAATTGCCTTAGACCTGAAGGTGAGATTGGCGCCAGCATTTCGAACCTTCAAGGTAAAAGAAGATTAAATATTTAAAAGAACCCGAAAATTTGCGCTCCGAAGCCAGTCAAGTATTATTATATTTTTTTGTTTTCTGTATTTTCTATTATTATTATTATTATTTTGTATCGCAGTAGTCAACTGAGTAAATCTCTTGGATGTCAGGTCAAGGTTAGACATACCCAAGAAAGAGACTGGCCGAAGAAGACTCTGACGAAGGAACACTAATCAAAGGCGAACTTACTGAGAAAAAAGACCAAGCGAATGGGACTCATGACAGATGTTACCAGCCGAAGATGGATTTTAACAAATGACACCAGCCGAAGATGGATTTTAACAAAGGATACCAGACGAAGCGGGGTTTTAACAAAGGATACCAGCCGAAGCGGGGTTTTAACAAAGGATACCAGTCGAAGCGGGATTTTAGCAAAGGATACCAGTCGAAGCGGGATTTTAACGAAGGATACCAGCCGAAGCGGGATTTTAACGAAGGATACCTGCCGAAGCGGGGTTTTAACAAAGGATACCAGTCGGAACGGGATTTTAACAAAGGATACCAGCCGAAGTGGGATTTTAACAAAGGATACCAGCCGAAGCGGGATTTTAACATAGGATACCATCCGAAGCGGGGTTTTAACAATGGATACCATCCGAAGATGGATTTTAATAAAGGATACCAGCCGAAGCGGGATTTTAACAAAGGATACCAGCCAAAGCGGAATTTTAACGAAGGATACCAGCCGAAGCGGGGTTTTAACAAAGGATACCAACCAGAGCGGGGTTTTAACAAAGGATATCATCCAAAGATGGATTTTAACAAAAGATACCAGCCGAAGCAGGATTTTAACAAAGGATACCAGCCGAAGCGGGATTTTAACGAAGGATACCAGCCGAAGCAGGGTTTTAACAAAGGATACCAGTCGGAGCAGGGTTTTAACAAAGGATACCAGCCGGAGCGGGATTTTAACAAAGAATACCAGCCAAAGTGGGATTTTAACAAAGGATACCAGTCGAAGCGGGATTTTAATGAAGGATACCAGCCGAAGCGTAATTTTAACGAAGGATACCAGCCGAAGCGGGGTTTTAACAAAGGATACCAGCCGGAGCGGAATTTTAACAAAGGATACCAGCCAGAGCGGGATTTTAACAAAGGATACCAGCCGCATCGAGATTTTATCAAAGGATACTAGCCAAAGCGGGGTTTTAACAACGGATACCATCCGAAGATGGATTTTAACAAAGGATACCAGCCGAAGCGGGATTTTAACAAAGGATACCAGCCAAAGCAGGATTTTAATGAAGGATACCAGCCGAAGCGGGGCTTTAACAAAGGATACCAGCCGGAGCGGGATTTTAACAAAGGATACCAACCGGAGCGGGATTTTAACAAAGGATACCAGTCGGAGCGGAATCTTAACAAAGGATACCAGCCGAAGCGGAGTTTTAATAAAGGACACCAGCTGAAGCGAGATTTTAACAAAGGATATCAGCCAAAATGGTATTTTAACAAAGGATACCATCCGAAGCGGGATTTTAACGAAGGATCTTAGCCGAAGCGGGGTTTTAACAAAGGATACCAGCCGGAGCGGGATTTTAACAAAGGATACCAGCCGTAGCGGAATTTTAACAAAGGATACCAGCCATAGCGGAATTTTAATATAGGATATCAGCCGGAGCGGGATTTTAACAAAGAATACCAGCCGAAGCGGGATTTTAACAAAGGATACCAACCGAAGCGGGATTTTAACAAAGGATACCAACCGAAGCGGGATTTTAACAAAGGATATCAGCTGAAGTGGGGTTTTAACAAAGGATACCAGCTGAAGCGGGGTTTTAACAAAGGATACCAGCCGAAGCGGGATTTTAACGAAGGATCTTAGCCGAAGTAGGGTTTTAACAAAGGATATCAGCCGGAGCGGGATTTTAACAAAGGATACCAGCCGGAGCAAAATTTTAACAAAGGATACCAGCCGAAGCAGGATTTTAACAAAGAATACCAGCCGAAGCGGGATTTTAACAAGGATACCAGCCGAAGCAGGATTTTAACAAAGGATACTAGCCGAAGCGGGGTTTTAACAAAGGATACTAGCTGAAGCGGGATTTTAACAAAGGATACCAGCCGAAGCGGGATTTTAACAAAGGATACCAGCCGGAGCGGGATTTTAAAAGAAATGATACCAGCCGAAGCAGGATTTTAACAGAAACGATAAAGATATGCATATCTAGTCAGAGTTATACAAGAACGAAATTGAGCATCAAGAACAAATGTTTAGAGTTGATAGTGAACACAGGAACGAGACTAACCGAAGAAAGCCCCAACAAAAAGGACGCATTCGCCTAAATAAGGACGCCAGACAACTGGACTTTGAAGAGACACTGAAAGAGTCTTAACATGAAAAGTTAGCTAAGTTAACGAAAGGAGGACCCGACTAATGCTAATAAACCAAAATAAGGAACCGACTAAGCAGGACCTTGAAAGAGCACAGATCGGAGGTGAACTCTACAAGAGAAAGAGACTTGTCAAAGCAAAATTTAACAAGGATTGTCACAACACGTTGGACTTTCGGTAGGTCGCAGAATGGCAATTAGCTGAATTACTACACATCAAGTATGGATACTCAAACACTTGAGAAGCAAGAAAGGTTATACACCAACTCTTACTCACACTCTAACGACAAAGTAAACACGGGTAAAATAACCAAAGGCTTGCAAAGAGAAGCGCAAACCACAAAATCACTGGGGAAATGGAGAAATACCAAAGACCCAACTGGTGGTGAATCAAAATAGACTCCGATGGGGAAACATAATAGAGTCACCCTAGGCTTGTTGTAGAGATAAATCAAATCTGAGCGCATAACAATTTGGTTACCACAGGTGGACACAATTGGCTTATACTCATGCATGTTTGAATTTTTTATAACGTAATGCTCCATACAATGGAAATACTACGCGTTTTAGTAGATGCAATATACCGATGCAATGTAATGACACATGTTTAGTAATGCACTGGGGAAACCACATCAATAATCAGATGCTGAGAAGACAATGAAATTTCGAATGATTATTCTCGTGCATCTGATCTTCTTGTAGAGATCATGCCATATGAACTTCAATGGGGCACCGAGACTCGGAACCACCAAACTCTAAAGATTAATGTCACTGTGGAAGTAACTTCCTGGGAAGAACACTGCAAACATAAATTGCAGTTCAGAGAAAATCTTGAATTCTGATCAGACCCTCAACTTCTTGGGGAGTAAATTCTTTATTTTCTATTAGAAAGAGGAGAGCTTCGCGGGGGGTGGAAACTTTCTCGTGTAGGACTTCTGGAAGAAGATAACTTATGTCGGGGAGTATCAAAATTCTTAAATAAAAAGAATTCTACTCAGACCACACTGGGGATAGCATTGCTGGGAGGTAAAAGATCCTCACTCGGGGAAGAAATGAACATCCCGGGATAGAAACTCCACTAGGGATATGTCAAAAAAATATTCTACTACTTGTTACGCAAGAGTTATGACTAGGATTCCCCTATACACCTCACCTAAGAGATAGGACACTTGCTCCATTAGGGAAAGAAGAATAGTTCCACTGGGAAAAATGGATCTCATTATACGAAAATCCTCACGTTACCCTTCTTGATTTATTTACTGGTATGCTTCTTGTCATAAAAGACCAACGGTACTCGTGAAAAGAGAAATTGTAGAAATATGCCCCATGTATGGAGTGGCAACCTTCACTAAAGAACGAACAATTTGAACTACCAACCACTAGGTAAGAACTGCAATAATATGTCAACTCCGAGAAGGAATGCCACTGAAAAATGGACTTTAGAGGAGAAGCTGCAAAAATAAATTGCAGTCTACTAAAAAAAGGTCATCTAGACTTCAGATAACTTCTACATTTCCAGGGAGAAAGAACATTCTTCTCTTGTAGAGAAATGAGGATGCTTCACTGGGGAGAAAATATCTTAGAAGAAAAAACCCCTTGGTAGACAGATTTTTGTCGAGTAGCAACATGTCTTTTACTGGGAAGCGGCATCCCCTTAGGAAGCAAAATCTCCATCGTGTCTTGTACGAGTAAACAACCCCAAATGATCGTTGCGTCACTGCTTATATCTTACTGAGGATAACAATCCAAACTTCACTTGGGGATAGTAACCTTGACTTAGGACAAAGGATATCAGTAAATGGACTTGAGTCCCTGATAAGTTGAAGATGACAATCCTGACTTCTCGGTATGATTTAAAAATTCATAGGTCATTTAGTCTGCGTATGGACTTGATCTGATCAACCACTGAAGAAGAGAGAAAGCCCTCGCATAAATTCTCGCCCCAGTCTATAAGGATTTTGCAGAAAATTTCCTCGAGAGGACTTTTTGAGATTTATACTATTGAAGATAATCTGCCCCAATGTTATGGACTTTGGAACATGATGTTTAGGTAACCAAAATTGGAGATGATTCCAACTATGCTTGAGTGAATGGCCATACATCTTCAAATTCTGGAAAGATTCTCCTATAATCAACATATTCTCAGAGAGATTTGTCAAATATTAGTATAACTGCCCTAGTTGACTGCACTTTGAGGGATAAAAACCTGACTTGAATGTCTCAGATTGGCTGAATACTTACTCGATGGAGTATTCGACATGCTTGCCCCTGCTTAATAGAATCTCGACAAATATTTTCTCATGCTCAAGGAAGGATGAGAAACTTGAGGGTTTTTGAAGACAACACAACCTTAAAGTGGTTGGCTTATGTCTTGAAAATAGGTTACTTCACAACCATACTTCTTTAATTAAACTTCTTCATTCTCGAGCAGATACTTGAAGCAATATGTCCTTTGGGACCAACTGAAAGTAATGCACCATTGCTTGACAGAGACTCTAGGCAACCACCTTTTGCAATCTACTTCAGATCATTTCTCAAACTGGTATTATTTTACTCAACGGAGTCAAGAGAAGATTTCCCCAGGTTAAGACGATTCTCACAAATGATTCACCTGTAAACGGTATCCTGAAGCAATTTGTCCCTTGAGATGATCAAATTTTCATCTGATGCTCATTATGCAAGCTTACTTGATGTTTAAGAACTTGTTCATATGCAAAGAATGTTTATTCTAAGAATGATAATTCTAATGCAAAACTCATGTTTGTCTTGAAGTTTAAAAAACCTTTATTGAAAAGTTTAAACAAACAAAAAATTTTGTATGGAAGAAATTAAAAAGATAGTGGGATACGAACTCAAAAGTTTTTGCAAGCCTCATAAGAGTCAAATTATCGTATTCTTATTACAATGTGCTTTCAAATTAACCCATGCTTCAGTTAGGACTTTTAAGGGTTGTAACGTGGCCTGGTTCACGGTTTCAGAAAAAAGGATTTGAGGCTCAAAATATTTGGTGCCCACCCATTCTCCGTGATGTTCTTCAGTCCTAATTTCAGTTAAACCAATACGAGCGCTCATCCCTCAAAAGGAGTTTACTATGGTTGAGGAGGATATGGCAGTCACTCACCTCTTTCATTCTTTTGTGTTTGTTCACACGACTTGGTTCCTTATTGAGGATTTTTATTTGGTAATCCGCTTTTTCTCTTTTCGCGCTTTTCGCTTTCTTTTTGTTTTCCCTAACTTTTGCCTGGACAAATTCCTTTTGATTTTGATTTTGAAGTCCAGTGGGATTCCCTGACTTTTGCCTAAGCGACTTGTCTTTTCAAGTTTCGGCTTAGCGGGGCTTTTTGTCTCTTTCTTTTATTATTTCTTTTGCGTGAATCAGTCATGTGACTTTGAGTCATTTTTTTTACTTGCTGAAAAGGTGTAACTACCTCACTGCTTGGTTGACGAGGAATAGCCATTATGGTATCGTCATCTTTTGACCTCTTGATGTGCGAGAGATACTCTTTGGGATATCATTCTCGTTGATGCACGTTGCTGATAGATGAGAGTCAACCATTGTGGTTTTGTTCTTTCTCAACCTTCTGAAGGATAACCTTTGTTGTATCCTTTGATGTGCACTCTTAATGAGTTTTGAACGCCCAATCAGATTAACTGAAATCCTACCCTGCCCCGGGTTAAATGTGAGGGTTTTTATGAACATAAAAGAAACTCCTACTTCAAGGCTCAAAGGGGATAACGAGGGTCTATCTCCCTTATATCTCTGGTGTTTAGGAATTGAAACAAGGCTTGTACATTGTCAGCAGGGTCCTATTCAAAGTCACACCATTTAAATTTTCGGTATATTACTCATCATCCTCTATCCCGAGGTATCTTTGCTTTATTTAACAAGAGTTAAGTATCAAAAAGTCAAAGGAAAACATTAATGAGTGAATACGAATGGATTAATTCAAGACAAACAAATTTAATGCATTGTGATTAACATTCAAAAATAGGCAAGTCTTGCATACAAGAAAGTACTGAACCAAAACAAGAAAGATTACAAATGAGAGTGCAAATGTAATTTGAAATTTTCATGTTGAGGAGACTAGTCTCCGTATGGACTTGTTGCTTCAGACGAAGATCTGCCAGTCTTGACATTTACTGGGTCGACTGAGACTTCAAATTCGACTGGGTGGGCCGACATTAATAGCCTTTACATCCAGCAGGTCTTGCACATTTTCTTTGAAAGGCCTGCAGTCTTTAATGGAATGGCCTAGTGCCCCGCATGGTAATCACATCGAATTACTTCACCATATGTGATGAAGGCTTTATCAAGCAAACTTGCATAAATTGCATCACAAAGTATCTTCTACCATAGAGAAGAAATGCCAACCATTGTCTACTACATAGAAGAGAAATCCAGCCGCTGAATTCGGGAGTGTCTCCTACTACATAAAAGAAGCGTCGTCTTCTACTACATAGAAGCGACATCCAGCAACCAAACCAAAGAATCTTCTACTACACAAAAGAGAGTAAACTTCATCTCCTACTTCACAAGAGAGAAGCTTTAGCAACCGAATTACGGAGAATCTCCTACTTCACAAAAGAGTCTCTGTCTTCTACTACACAGAAGCAAAATTCAGAAACTATAACAAAGAATCTTCTACTACACAGAAGAAAATAAACTTCATCTCCTACTTCACAAGAGATAAGTTTTAGCAACCTAATTACGGAGAATATCCTACTTCACAAAAGAGTCTCCGTCTTCTACTACACAGAAGCAAAATTCAGAAACTATAACAAAGAATCTTATACTACACAAAAGAAACTAAACTCTGAATATAACATTCGACCTTTGAGGTATTTTTCTTCTACAGAACAGCAGATATCAAGAACTCGATATCTTATACTTCTTCATCACAGAAGCATCACCCCATCTTATACTTACACATAAGAAGCATCCAGCTGAGGAAAAAGAGTTTGAAATGGTTTTCCAAACATGGACTGAACCTTGGAAAAGAATCCAAACAAGTACCAAACTTCATACTTCAACCCCTTCCAGTATTCAATATCCTAACTAAGTGCCCCATAATGGGAGACACATCTAGCATTTGCATCGAAATTAGGGAAGAAATTTGTTGGAGGATGACCCAAAGCATGAAGCTTAATCAACTGAGCTTCCAACACACAAGGAAGTAACTGGATACAAGGCATTGAGATTGTATCAACCTGCTTCTCAAGCTTTCTCTGTCTCTGCTGGTAAGTTTTACCCCATGGGTTCACTTGGAGACCAGAAACTAGCTGCTAGCAAGAAAATCTGAGAACACGAAGCTCTAGGTGAGACCCACAAAGTATCTAATGATTTGAAAAAATGTCCCATGGGCCGGGGATGAATGACAACTCCTGTTGCAACAACGTATACATGATCACTTTTCTTTGCCGACACTGTCTTCAAAACTTTCATACCCGACTTAACTAAGTCTTCAACTGGCTATTTTTCTCCTTGAGGATTTCTGACTACAGGCCATTGTTTGCATATCCCCAATAAACAACCACATCTTATTCTTTTAATCTCATCCAATTCCCCACAAAGTTGTTTCATAACTTGAATCTGATCACGAAGCGGCGAGAAGTCAAGATTGGCAGTTCTGAAGAGAAAATACTGAGTCCGAATAAGGATTCCCCATTCTGAGTACCTTCTGAGTACCTGCTATGGATGCATGAAGATGCATGAGGTGAGTGAGAGAATTCCATATTTGGACACCACAGTCTCCGGATTGATCTCGCCTTGGACCTTGTCTCTAGATGACATACCATCTTCAATCGAATGATTAATTTCCCCAGAATAATATGCGTAGAAGATTTTTTCAGGAGAACAGATGAATGCTTTTCCAAGTGAATCAATATAAACTGGTGAAAAAGAGCGTGGCAGTTGGCCAAATAGGAATCAGACCTTTGGAAGAGACGCCAAACATGTGCTTGGCTTTATATTTCAACCCCTTTGTAGTCTTCAATATCAAAACCGGGTATCCCAGAATAGGGGATGTATCTAGCATACATATTGTAATCAGAAGAGAAGTTTGTGGGAGGAAGACTTTAAATATCAGAGCTAGGAAGATAATAGGATGTAGTGCAATGGGCTTGTAACAGCATGCCTATCAGGCATCTTCTGTCTTTGCTTAAAAGCTTTGCCCCATGAATTCACATGGGGAATAAAGATTGGTTGTTGTCAAACAGATTAGTGAACACAAAGTTATGGAGGATGCCCCTGATTAAAAAGTATGACGCCCCGATGTGGCAACTACGTCTGACATTGGTCAACAAAAAAGAAGCACTGATATAAGATCCTATAGTAAATGGGAATCATCTGCTAATAAGATGTTCCAATAACTCAGGATTGCGTAGCACTCCATGGTCGGAAGCAATTCCCAATAGAAGAGGAGAAGAGAGAATCTGCTGTGGTAGTAGGTTTATTGATCATCATCAGAGCTTCCATGACCTGGTTCATCTGAGTTTTCAATCAATTATCTTCCTGCTTGAAGAGATTTCTGACCACGGGCCAAAGCTTGCATGTATACCACACGAAGTTATTCCCTAACTGATCCCTGAACATGTGACAGTAAGAACTCAAGTTGAACCTCTGAGGAGAACACATGGTCTGGGCAAGAATCCCCAATCTTCAGTACTTGTTATGAATGCATGAATATGCATGGAGTGCATGAATGGGTGCCATGTCATGTTCCATTGTTCCCAAGGAATTTACGTGCTTTGATTTTGATTTTACGTAAGTAAAAGATGGAAAGGTTCAACACAAGGCTTGCAAATATGATTCCTTGGAAATAATAGAACATGTATGTTAAGCATGTGGTTAACCATGTTGTGGATGCAAAGACATGGATCGAAGTTTAAATATTCCATCATTTCTGAATATGATTGCTGCGTTATTCTGAATCATATGAATATCACCAGGTCAGAGGTCTGGCACAACTTCTGCACTTATAAGAACCAAGTACCATGTAGATCTCCCATTGTACGGGGTCAAGGCTTCTGGAACATCAGATACTGTTGAGCATTTTCTGAATATGCTGTGAATTCCAAAATTGAAGGCTCGAATGAACCTCCGAGTAAATAGGTCAGGAACTCAAAATAAATCTGAGAACCATATATTCACCAATAGAATATAGCATTTGAATAAGTCACCAACAGAAATCCAGAACATAACCATTAGAACCAATAGTCATTGTCTGAGCATAGTCACTATCTGAATATGAGTAACCATTTGAACACAGTCACCATCTGTACCTGTAATAAGAATTCCCT
Source organism: Vicia faba (assembly GCA_948472305.1). Classification (NCBI taxonomy): domain Eukaryota; kingdom Viridiplantae; phylum Streptophyta; class Magnoliopsida; order Fabales; family Fabaceae; genus Vicia; species Vicia faba. Next base: position 382,358,460 of record OX451740.1, read on the forward strand.
CCCCGCTCACGGGTGAAGACTAGGTCAGGGTAAGACAATGGTAACTCAAAAATCACGGGTCCGCCTGAAAGTGCTATGGGCTTACCCACAGACGTGGGTGCCGATAGTAATTCATTTGAACCTCATCCGAGCGTGGTATATGACATGACTGCACTAATCGGACCACGTCCTATAGCCGTCATTCCCACACTCTATTCCTAGGGTCCTAGTGCAATCTGGTTTGGGTACTGGGCCTTTTACCTCAATAGTGACACCCACCCAACATGGAAAACCAGAATCCAGCATAATGGATAACCAATATGGAAAGAAATAAAATGCAATGCAAACTTATACTTAGATAAACATGTACAAATGAGTAAACTGAAAGCATAAAAATAAAAACCCAAAGAAAAGAAAACAAGAGCTAGGATCGACTCCAGGATGGACCAGCATTTGGTCGACCTTTCCCAAGTGAAGTCGCCAGCTAAAACAACCAGCAGCAAATCATCAAACAATTAAGTCGCCATCGAACGTCTTTTATCCCACATGGAGGGAAAGGTAAACATCGAGAAAACCTGAGAAGGGAGAAGTCATGGTCTTGCGACCGAGAGATAAGGGTAAGGGAGTCTCTAACGCGAGGGGAAGGTATTAGCACCTCACGCGCCCGTAGTACTCTACGGTATCCACTCTTTTTATCTATCTTATGGGTGTGTTCAATCTATGCTTATTGTTTACTATACTACTGAAGGGAGAATGCATGAAAAATAAAAGGGAAAAGAATGTAGGGAAAATAAAATTGTGCTCGTTCGGGATCTACCCCGATGCCTACGTAACCCATTTAAGGAATCAGAGCAGTCGTAGTTTGGCTCACATATTTTTGTTGGTTTATATTTTTTACTGAACAATATTAATTCCGCCTTCTGCCGCAACTCTTACTTTGGAGACTTACGCGTCGGCACAGAAGTGAATTAACATATTCTTTCTGAAAAGTGTTTGGAGAAAAAGTGCTTGGGCGCACAAAAAGGTTTGAATTTTGTTTGTGTTTATGATGAACGATATTAATTTCGCCTTCTGCTGCAACTCGACCTTTGGAGATTTACGCGTCAGCACAGAAGTGAATTAACATGCTCTTTTGAAAATATTTTTGAAAGAAAGGCCCGAAGGCAAAAAGATTTTATATTTGTTGATGTTTTTGCTTGTAGATAATAGCTAGTTAATCTCAAGAGAGTGATTTTAGCCATTTCTCTACTTATTCATGAAATGAGTTTTTGAGCATTGAACCACACCTAGGCTTGAGATTAAGAACAATAAGATCGAAAAGAGACCCGCTAATCATTTTCCATACTAAGCAAAGACATGATTCTCATTAGTAGTTTTAAAGTGTTTTGAATTTTGAAAAGGAAAAGAGAAGTTTTAGTTTTATATGCATATGCAAAAAGGGAAGAAAAGTCAAAGGGATACTAGCCTATTTCTAAACCTAATTTTATCATATAATAGTGGTCCTAAGATTTGGATGACAGGGGGAATTTCTACCTAATGTTAGCATGTGGTAAAGCCCTACTTCTCATGATTTTTAGAAAAAGATGTAAAGTGTTAAATGAGATAGACAAGGAAAAATACCAAACGAATATCAATCTATAGCGAAGCGTATCAAAACAAAGAAACCCGACCATCTTTGTGACAGCTTCACCAATCCAAGAAAAGAGTTAGAAATCAAACGCTCGGAATAAGTGTTGAAGCATCATCGATGTGAAAATAAATCACAATCGAAATTTCAAGCGTATCCATATATCGCATAATAAACCTACATAAGACTTAAATCTCAACAAGCAAAGGTGAATCATGAATTTAGAATAATCGGATAACCACGAATTAATTCCTAAAAAAACAAAATAAGAAAAATCTAACAAATTTTACTGATTTTTATTATTTTTATCATGTGAAGAAAATTAAAACAAGTCTAAACTATCGCAAAATTATTCAAAAGAAATAGCAAATAACAAAAAACAAGTCCAAGGGGTGCAGGCTGAATTCAGTGATGTATTGTAGAAGATATGCGCTAGGCCCAGTCAGTAGAGCCCAATGCTGTTTTTGCTGTTCAGCTTTTGTTTCCAAAAAAATGTTGTAATGGGCTTAGGAAAATTGAAAAGTCCAATCCATAATCAATCATCTCTATTTTTTCAGCATTATGTTATTTTTTTAAAAATAAAATACAAATAACAAAATTAATTAAAATTGTAAAAAAAATGAAGAAAGAGGAATGAAACGGTGTTGGCTCAGTTAGGGTTCCAGAAGGTGGCTATTGGTCTTCTTGGACAAACTCTTCTTTCTCACAAACACAAACAAAATTCAAACCTTTTTGTGCGCCCAAACACTTTTCAGAAATAATATGTTAATTCACTTATGTGCCGACGCGTAAGTCTCCAAAGGTCGAGTTGCGGCAAAAGGCGAAATTAATATTATTCAGTAAAAAATACAAACCAACAAAAATATGTGAGCCGAACTACGGCTACTCTGATTCCTTAAAAGGGATACGTAGGCATCGGGGTAGGGCCCGAATGAGCACAATTTTATTTTCCCTACATTCTTTTCCCTTTTCTTTTTCATTCATTCTCCCTTCAGTAGTATAGTAAACAGTAAGCATAGATTGAACACACCTATAAGATAGATAACAAGAGTGGATACCGTAGAGTACTACAAGCGTATGGGGTGCTAATACCTTCCCCTCGCGTAACAGACTCCCTTACCCTTATCTCTCGGTCGCAAGACCGTGACTTCTCCCTTCTCAGGTTTTCTCGATGTTTAACTTTCCCTCCATGTGGGATAAAAGACGTCCGATGGCGACTTCATTGTTTGATGATTTTCAGCCGGTTGTTTCACATGACCATTTCCGAGGCAACTGAGTGAGGAATACCCTAAGGATGCAAGTGTGAGAAGTATGTTTTTCTCAATTATTTATCTTTTGCATTAAGGTTTGCTAATGTTTATTTTCAATCTTTCCATGTAATCCTAGTTACTAACAATAATATTATACAAGAAATGTAAAGTACGAAAAATAAAAGCAGAGACATAAACCCTAAACTATTACAACGCTTTGGGACAGTTACATAAAAAAGAGATGCAAGAAAATAAAAATGCGGAATTTTAAATCTAAAACTATTACATCCATGATCAGTTACAATATTAAGAAAATGCGAAAACGATAAACGCGCGCGAGATAAATGATGAACGTCTAAAAACCTAAGAAAATGCTAAGTAAACAAAAGAAAATCATTTTTGGTTTTTGTTAAGAAAACTATTAAATAAAAATGAGAAAGATTAAGTTTTAATCCTAATTAATTAAATCAATGCAAACAAAGACTAATCCTAATATACGTTTTTGATTTTTTAAGAAAATATTTAGATAAAAAAAGAATCTAGGTCTAATTAATTTTGAATTAACAAAAATAAGGTTCAAATAATTAAATAAGTTAATTTACAAAGTTAAGGTTAATTCAAGATAAAAAACCTAAGTCTATTTAATTAAAAAGAAAAGTTAAAGTTTAATTAATTAATTGATTTAAGAAATTAATTACATTAAAATATCTAATCCTATTTTTTGTGATTTTATTATTATTTATGGTTAATTAAATAAATTAAAGCAAAAAGAAAAAAGAAAAAAAATTAAAACAAAACAAATGGGCCTGGGGTTAAGTAATAAACAGGGGGTGTTGTTCTGGAAAAAAAATGTTGGGCCTAATAGATAGCTCAGGTTGGCTTTGGATCCTGTGTGGTAGCTTCTGAGTGTCTATGGTGGTTCACGCACTTGGGATCCTTGGATTTGGCCTCATCATTATCCACTGGCTGGAGCTGGAGCGCGTATGGTAAGCGCTTGAGAGGCAGAGTACTGGATCTGCAGTCATAAAACGTTAAATAAACAAAATGCTGGACCTGGGATTCGAACCCAGGTCCCTTCACTCACAAACACGTTGCTTCATCATTTGAGCTACATGATCATTCGTTTATAAAATCAAACAATAATATTATAACAGAAAATCAACACAATATTAGAAATTCAAAAATAACGTGCGCTATTCAAACTATCCAATGGGAAGTTGCCAAGCGTTTGACCGGAGGGACACCAGAGTCAAACTCTAGTCGTCTTCTCCGGTATGAAAAACCTGCAAAAATCACCAAACAAGGGTTTAAACAAAAACAAAAGATCATGTCCTATACAAAAATCACTCCTGAGTTTGAATTTGGGGTTTGTTTTTCCTGAAAGCCCATGGATTTTGAGATATATAAGAGAAACTCAGATCGTGCCCTAGAAATGGCACGATCCTAATCTGACTCCCTTTCTCACATGTTTCACGATGGACCTACTCTATGGATCATCCTAAACACGAAGAAGCCATGGAAAACTGTTAAATCATCATGAAATTATCAATACAAAAATTAAAAATTACCAAAGGTGAGTGTGCTTTGGTTTGGTGCTTCCATGCATGGATTGACTTGGATAATGATTGGGATGATCTCTTGGTAACGCTAGGAGTTGGATGGTGTGGTTTGCTTGGCACGAGGCAGGATGAAAGTGAGTGTTTGAAATTTCACGATTTGGACAAATTTTTTGCAAATATGGTAGAGCTTATGGTACAACGTGCATGCCTCTATTTGGATCACCAAAGGAGTGTACTTATAGCATAGAAGAAAGGGACAAGATAATGAAGAAAGAATCAATCCCATAAAGCCATGGTTTAAAGCCATTATCACCATTTTGAAAAGTTACCAAATTTGATATTTCATGCCATTTTTCCATGTTCAATGCATCTGGTCAGGTTGGCACGAATCCTTGGGCCTCCAAGCAATCCAAAACACTAGCCCACACACCTAAGCCCATTTCCAAATATTTTATACCATTTATTTTATATTTACTTGAAATAAGTTAAAATAAATGTGTAAAAAATAGGTAGAAAAATATAAAACCATGCCAAAATAAGATTAGAGGTCCTATATGACCTTAGGAAGACATTGGAATCTTAAAAAGTTAATCCATTGACCCAAAAATTAAAAATTTCCCAATGCACCATTCTTGAGATTTCCAAAATTTTCCCAACTTGGGAAAGTCATAACTTGCTCAATTTTTATCTCATGATGATGATTTTTTTATTTTTGGAAAGACCAAGATGTCTACTTCAATCCCTCTTTTGATCAATTTTGAATTTGAAGATGTTATCTTGATGTAAAAGGTATTGGAAAAAAGTGGCTTTTGCTGACTTTCTAAAAGTTACCTGTAATGTATGAACTTGTATCTTTCAAATGGTGCATTTCTTGAACTTGAGAGCTGAAGAGAAGTTGTAGGGAATTGAATTCAATTCAAAATGAGCTTTGGTTGGAAAATTTCTAATAAAGTATGAGAATGTTATGCTTGGTCAAATTTTGATTGACTTTTCCTATAGAAACCCTAATTGGCCATTTTTGACTTTTGATGGGTTAGGAGCATTTCTTGAGGAACCATGATCAAACCTTGACCAAATGATGGATATCACTTCAAAATGTTGATGTTGACAAAAAATCTTGAAGTTTGACTGTACATGGGCCACAATTGACTTTTGACCTAGCATAGTTGATTTTCCAATACTTGAGCAATTGACTGAGCAAACTTTTTGTGCAAGGCCTGAAATTTGACATGGATGACCTTGAGGGCATATTAGGACAATGGATAACATTTGGTATCCTTATAGCTCAACCATATTGATGAAAATGGAAACCCTAGTTGGGGGTTCATTGCCTCAAGAGGAGATTTGTCTGGTTAGTTCTTGGTCAACCTTGAGCAACTGAGAACCTCTAGGAGTATGTCTTGTGTGAAAATGGGAGGGCAATGGGCTTACATATTCCATTTGGATAATATGACAGAAGATTGTCGGAGATGGGCTTAAAGATGCCATCCAAGGATATATGACGGAGAGTCATCAGAGATGGGCTTAGAGATGCCATTCAGATAATGTGACGAAGAGTCGTCAGAGATGGGCTCAGTGATGCCATCTAGAACAATGTTGATTTCATGAGATATTCCTTTGTGGGAATTCCTATTCCTGTTGTTGAGGAGGACTCCACTGAGGAATGTTGGTCTCTATTCGGGAAATAGAGTTTAGGAGCTTCAGTTGTCCATTACTCTGCTCGGGAGTCATCTCTTGATTGAAGAGACGGAAGTGAACTGCTGTCTGATCAGGATCCAGGCTTCACAGTGACTTTCTGATGATAATAAGGCTGACTGCTATCTGGTCGTATTCCAGGCTTCACAACGACTTACTAGGGAAATGAGATTAAACTGTTATTTGGTCGTACTCCAGGCTTTGCAGTTTCTTAAACTGGAATAGAAATCAGAAAAATCTCAGTGTCGATTTAACTGAACCAGAGAAAGGTCTTTAATTAAATTTGACTGGAATGGAAATCAGAAGAATCTTAGGATCGATTCAACTGAACCTGACAAAAGTCTTGGAATATCTTCTACTGGAATAGGAATTAGAGAGATCTTAGCGTCGATCTGACTGAACCAGAGACGATCTTTAATTAACTTTGACTGGAATGGAAATCAGAAAAATCTTAGCATCGATTCAACTGAACCAGACAAAAGTCTTGGAATATCTTCAACTGGAATAGGAATCAGAGAGATCTTAGTGTCGATCTGACTGAACCAGAGAAGGTCTTTAATTAACTTTAACTGGAATGGAAATCAAAAAAATCTTAGGATCGATTCAACTGAACCAGACAAAAGTATTGGAATATCTTCAACTAGAATAAGAATCAAAGAGATCTTAGTGTCGATCTGACTGAACCAGAGAAGGTTTTGAATTAACTTTGACTGGAATGGAAATCAGAAGAATCTTAAGATCGATTCAACTGAACCAGACAAAAGTCTTGGAATATCTTCAACTGGAATAGGAATCAGAGAGATCTTAGTGTCGATCTGACTGAACCAGAGAAGTTCTTGAATTAACTTTGACTGGAATGGAAATCAGAAGAATATTAGGACCGATTCAACTGAACCAGACAAAAGTCTTGGAATATCTTCAACTGGAATAAGAATCAGAGAGATCTTAGTGCCGATCTTACTGAACCAGAGAAGGTCTTTAATTAACTTTGATTGGAATGGAAATCAGAAGAATCTTAGGATTGATTCAACTGAACCAGACAAAAGTCTTGGAATATCTTCAACTGTAATAGGAATCAGAGAGATCTTAGTGTCGATCTGACTGAACGACAGAAGGTCTTTAATTAACTTTGACCGGAATAGAAATCAGAAGAATCTTAGGATCAATTCAACTGAACCAGACAAAGTATTGGAATATATTCAATTGGAATAGGAATCAGAGAGGTCTTAGTGTCGATATGACTGAACCAGAGAAAGTCTTGAATTAACTTTGACTGGAATGGAAATCAGAAGAATCTTAGGATTGATTCAACTGAACCAGACAAAAGTCTTGGAATATCTACAACAGGAATAGGAATCAGAGAGATCTTAGTGTCGATATGACTGAACCAGAGAAGGTCTTATGAGGACATCTTTCTGAGGAAAATCCTGAAATAACCCTTCGTTAGATGTAGCTTTTGAGAAGACTACCAGGTCAAATAAGTAGTCAACGGTGTTTGTTGATTTGATATTTTCCCTGAAAAAGGCAAAGAGTTAGTCATATGCAATGTCATGATGGATGAAATGCATTATGGTGATGTTCTCAAAATAAATGAGGTTATGTTGTATGCGATGTGTATGTGCATGCCACGACGTATGAACATGGGATGCTACTATGATATTTCCCAATATTTGAAAATAAATCCCTAACTGCTGGTGGAGAGTATAAGGAGGCTGAATCCTTCATTTCCGCTGGGGATGATGAATGGATATGATTTGCTGGGGATTTCCTCTTTCTGTTTGAGGATGTTCTGTCGGGGATTGACTCTGCTTAAGAATAACTCTATGGAGGGAGATACTTTATTGGAAGATTTTGCTGATGTAGAGAAATAAACTCTGTTGGGGAATGATCTTCCGCAGTATGAGAAATAAACTCTAACCGGGAGGAGGTTTTATAAACTGTTTAAGGTTATAAAGCTCAGCTGGGGAACACAAATTTCAGCTCTCTAAAGGAACTTGGCTAGAGGAAGTGATTCCTGCTTAGGGAAGAAGAGGTCAAAACTTTGGTTGTTTCTACTTTGTGGGGAACATAGGTGTCACGGGGTCATATGTAGCGGTGACTTCGTCTCAGAATATCTCTGCCCCTGTACCTGCCGGAGAAAGTACTTGTGGAGACTTTATGGATGGTTTGAGTGTCATCCATACTCATGGGGTGCTTGGTAAATACTGATCAAGATAACAAGTCTTCTACCGATAGACAAGTGACAAGATGATGGGACATACTCGTACGCTTTAATCCCTAACTTTTGCCTTGACCGCCCTTTCGGGTTTTCAGTCCACCGGGATACCCTTTTTTGCCCTAGCCGCCTTTTCAGGTTTTCGAATTGTCGGGTGCATAATTTTTGTATATATCCCTAATTTTTTCTCGAACTCTTTTTGGTTCGCCGGGATGCCCTTATTTTTGCCTAGGCCTGTCAACCTAGCGGGTCTTTTTCATGCGTAGTCTTTTCTGACTATGTCCATGTTTACCGGGTGCGGAGAATTATCACTGTCCTTAGTAGTAAGTGTTGTCACACTACCAGAAGGTGTTTGTTTGATCGTACATGATTCGTTAATGGAATTCATGTCTAATGCCCCAAGTGATTCAGATGGAGTTCTGCCCCTGGCTATTTGGAATTTTTTAGAGATTCCTTGAACCTTGACTTGACTTCCCCAGATCAGATGGACACCATGCTATGTCCCTTAATTATGAATGTACTATCACTGGAATGTCTTTCCATCTGAGGTGATTCTATCCACTGAGAAGATTTATGTTCATCGAATATCCGTCGTGCGAATTTCTCTACTGTTGAACAAATAGTCATATGCAAATAATGGTATTTTAAGAATGCAAAGCTTATGTCTGTCTTGAAGTTTGAAAATTCATTTTTTAGTAAAACAAACAAATTTTGTAAAAGTGTGATGTTAACTCATGATTTATGGCGAACCCTACAAGAGTCAGGATACCTTTTGTAACTGTATGGTTTCGAACTAACCCATGCTTCAGCTAGTACTTTTAAGGGTTATAACTTGGCCTGGTTCATGGTTTAAGAAACAAAGGGTAAAGGCTCAAATTTTATTTGTACCCACCCGTTCTTCGTGATGTTATTCGATCCTATGCTCAATTAATTATGCGTTCAAATCCCAATTGAGTCTGGCATCTTTTCCTTGATGTTCCGGTGATGGTTCAGATACTGAAAGTTTATTTTGATGAGGCAATCATTTTTGTAATCTTCTTTTTATTGAGGATTTGTAGCGACCTCTTTTTTTTATTATCCCTGATTTTTCCTAAACTGGTTCTTTTATGATTACAGTCAGCAGGTTGCCCTAGTTTTTTCTTAAGTTTCCTTCATAGGTTTTGACTTAGCGGGCTTTTATTTTGAGAGATAATGATTGTCAGCTTTAATAATTATGCGGAACCATCACCATCTTTTGAATTGGAAGGACGTCTTCGATGACATTCATTATGTACGAAACAGAAAATTATGATTGAATGCGCGTCTGAATTGATTGAGAAACTACCCGGCCCCGGGTTATAATTAAGGGTTTTAATTTGTGTGAAAATAAAAACTCCTACTTCTTTGGCTTAAAGGGGTTGACTAGGGATTATCTTCCTTATAACTCCACTGTTTGGGATTTTAAACAATGCCTGTACATCGTTATCGGGGTCTGATCAAAAGCATATTGTAGAGATTGTGGTATCATTTTCATCATCCTCCCTCTAAAGGCTCAGAGCTTTTGATTGAGAGTTGAATATCACAAAAAGGAAAGCAGTTTAAATATAGTGATACTAATGAATTGATTCAAAACATACATATTCAATGCATTGATAAAGTAACAAAGTTTGACATGAATAAATGTTCAAACAATCAAAAGAAAATTACAAATTGAAAATTCTAATGAACAAAAGCTTCTTCGTCTGATCTTGTCACTTCAGATGGTGTGCCTTGGAGGGATGGCAGAAGAACTCAGCCTGATCATCTTGTGTAAACTCCAGCACTCTTTCATCAATCAAGTTTTGAATTTTATATTTCAACATCCAACAATCGTCAGTATCATGCCCCAGACTATTGGAGTGATATGTGCACCTTGCATCAGGATTGTAGTTAGAGGAAGAAGTCTTGGGATTCGGAGGAGGCCCTATCAACGTAACCAGATTCATCCTCAACATGTGTTGTAAAGCTTGAGACAGCGATATGTTGAGTTTGGTAAACTGCCTCTTGGGTGTATTCGGCTTACTCTGATTAACCCGTTGTTTTTGGTGAGGTTGTTGTTGGACCCGTGATGTGGTAGCAATTTGGAAAGGTACACTCTTCACCAAACCAACCTCTTGTCTTCTTGGAGGTTGATTAATGACTTGGTCCCCAACCTCGACTGTTTGCTTCACACGGTTACATCCGTCTTGATGAAGCTTGTTAACAATGCCTCTCAGCTCTTCTTATACCCGGGCTAGGCCTTGGATAAGAGCCATCTGTCTCAACATCTAGGTTCTCATTACTTCAACCTCAGCTTGCAGTTGTTCCAACCGTTCGTCCTTATTGTCTTCAGGATTTTTCTTGGCCAGGTTCCCAGAGAGGAGTGCTTTCAACTCTTCCTGCCCCTTGGATAGGTTTAGGAACATTTCCATGAATTGAGCCTCTTGAATTTGGAGATCTCTGTTATCTTGTTTGAGAGCCATTGCTGAAATAAACAGCGAGAACATGAGAGACCTGTTATGAAACCTGCTTATGCAATGATATGTATGATATATGTATGCAATGTTTTCAAGGATTTCTAAGACTTAAAATTAATTAAACAGAAAGAGAACAAACGTTAATTACATTAAGAAGTATCGATCACAATGATGCCTCTTGGGCTTAAAAAGGAGATAACAAAGCAAAAATAACTCTCTAAGCAAAGAGACTCAAGCTTCCCACCGACACATCCTCTTTGGTGCAATGTAAGCGTTTATACTGTTCTCCTCGTGAAGTAACCTGGTGAGATCTAAAACCTTCTTCTCGCTGGCGTAGAATTAGGTTTCGAAAGTATCATGTTCTTCTTTGAGTTGGATCCAAGATTTCTGTAGCTCCTCAAGGTTTGTTGGCATGTCAGGATGAAACACAATGTAAGAAGTGTCTCCCTCAGCAATTGGCTCCATAATCACAGGTAAGATGGAGGGGTAAGGCATCATAAGACATTGAGCACGAGCTCACACCCATTTGAGGTAAGGCTCAAGAGGGATGGAATTCTTGTGTCCCAGTGTCTGCTATCAACTCTATTTGTCATGCCCCAAGCTCGAATGAACCTCTTGCGATAACCCTGAACATCATTCTCATAGTTAAAGATGATTCCTTGGACGAGTGCATCATGAGTACCATCCCTTCTATCATAACCAAACTATCGCAACGCTAAACAAGGATTATAAGTGATTCCTCCCCTAATGCCTAAGAGAGGGACAATAGGGAATTCCCCACGGCGATCAATGATGGTAACATTCTCCGAGGATCGCGAACACCAATCAATATCTGAATGTGTAAGGGATATCAGCCTATGAGACCATCTCATACCCTGCTCATTTCTCAAGATAGACCGGGGTAGGTGCAAAATAAACCACCTAGCCAATAAAGGAGTGCAACACAGAAGGGTCCCTCTTCTCTTTAGAATGCGAGTAAGCAGAGAGTGTAGAATATCCCCAAGTAAGGTAGGCACCAGATTATGCGACAAAAATATCTTAACCGCATTCACATCTATGAGTTGGTCCGTGTTATGGAATAGTACCATCCCATAGATGAGAAGGGCCAACACCTCCTCAAAAGCTTGTAAATCCAGGCTATCCCAAAAATAGTGGGCTCTCTAAAATAGAAACTTAGTTGGAAATCCTTGGATACTTCTTCTAGTTTCCCAATTTGCCACTATATCAGATCGTTGTAAAGATAGAGCTTGAGCAATCTCTTCAGGCTTTGGGTCTCTTTCCGTACCGTTGAATGGTAGCTGATTAAGGATAGGTACCCCTAATAACTGAGAAAACTCCTCCATAGTAGGCACTAATTGGTAATTAGGGAAGGTGAATCAGTGGTGCAACTGGTCAAAGAACTGAAAGAGCACCTTTAACATTTATTCATCAGGGTTTGAAGTGACCAAGTTGAGAAGTCGACCTTGTTTTTCAGTGAAGGGAGAGCTTTCAAGAATCCTTGATGCTAACTCCTTAAGTTGAGGATGCACTTTCACAAGGTTGATTTAGATAGTGTTCCTGCGAGCGGATGTCATGTCCTATAAAACAAGACAAAGATAAGCCCTAGAAAATCCTTGAAATGGTTAGTATGATATGCCATGTCATGATGTCATGATTATGCTAAGAAATCACAGATAAAGCAAGCACAAGCAAATCACACAAGAGACCTTAGGTTTAAGGCTTGCATAGGTTTTAAGGTAGTACCCTCTTGAAGTTGGATTAGTTCAACCTGTCATATAAATAGTAACCGGGTTCTAAGGGATCTCAATATCACTGACCTTTCCCACAAGCTTCGTTCGATAGGCGACTTACTCGCAACCAAATAAAAACTCAGGAGTCAAGTCTCAATGAGTGTAGCATCGAGTATCTGCTGACTTTGGGAATACACCAAAGACGGCCATCTAGCTACGTCCTAATGGACAAGTTGTTCATTTAAAGGTTTTGAAGTCAGTTGACGCTTTATGACACCACACAGCGGCCCCGTATTCTCCTTTATTAACTCAAGGGCTACCGGTACCAACCAAAGTGTCTCATCAACGTAGCCATCGCTTCAACCATGTCGGTATACCCTACATAATTTCCATGATCTATTGCTACTTACCTAAAATGTTTCCCCCGATCCGGGTGTAGGATCTATAGTAACCCAAACAGTACCCTTAAAAGTAAAGCAATCAAACAGTTAAAAAAGCAAAATGATCTAGACCCTAAGCTAAACCCTACTTTATATATTCCCCAGCAGAGTCTCCAGTTCTATGATACGGTGGAAGAACCGACTATTATATACTGGTTTGCGTTTTGTATTTGTAAATGTCGCGGTAAGCAAGAGTCGCCACCAACTTTTCTTTTATCCAACAAAGGAAAGGGTGAAAAGAACAGAAAAAGACCTTTTTTGAGATTTTCTGAGTAAGGGGGGTAGATTATGGAAAGGGGAGGTGTTAGCACCCTTTCCATATATGGTTTTCCACGGGCTCTTAGGTACTTGCTCATTTTTGAAAACTGTTTGTGTTTGTGTGTTTTGAAAGTTTTTGTTTGCTTTATGGTAACTCTTGTATTAGTCCTCAAGAGTGTGATAAAGAATTTTTGAAAAATAGTTTTTTTGAAAAGTGTGTAAGTGTGAAAACTTAGGTTTGAGCAAGTACTTAAGAGTTATCTACCTACTCGAAAAAGGATGTTCTTTTCCTCCATTCCTTTAGATAGTGCTATCCTACTATTAGTGAGTAGGTAGCCCTATCGTTAGATGTTGAAGGACTATCGAAAGGGACGATATGGTCATCGAATGCAACACGTAAAGATATCTTAGCATTTCGAAGGGACTGTCACCATATAGGCAACATCGAGGGGAAAAGATCATTTACCGAAAGGAAACTCGAGGGACGTTTAGGGACCATGATCTTTTATGATGACTTTTATACCGAGAGTCTTTGCTAAGATATCCATACGTTCGAGGGACATGACCATTTCTGAGGCAACCGAGTGAGGAATACCCTAAGGATGCAAGTGTGAGAAGTGTGTTTTTTCAGTTATTTATCTTTTTCATTAAGGTTTGCTAACGTTTATTTTCAATCTTTCCATGCAATCCTAGTTACTAACAGTAATATTGTACATGAAATGTAAAGTGCGGAAAATAAAAGCAGAAACATAAACCCTAAACTATTACAACGCTTTGGGACAGTTACATAAAAAAGAGATGCAAGAAAATAAAAGTGCGGAATTTTAAATCTAAAACTATTACATCCATGATCAGTTACAATATTAAGAAAATGCGAAAACGATAAACGCGCGAGATAAAAGATGAACGTCTAAAAACCTAATAAAATGCTAAGTAAACAAAAGAAAATCTTTTTTGGTTTTTGTTTTTTGTTAAGAAAACTATTAAATAAAAATGAGGAAGATTAAGTTTTAATCCTAATTAATTAAATCAATGCAAATAAAGACTAATCCTAATATATTTTTTTGATTTTTCAAGAAAATATTTAGATAAAAAACGAATCTAGGTCTAATTAATTTTGAATTAATAAAAATAAGGTCCAAATAATTAAATAAGTTAATTTACAAAGTTAAGGTTATTCAAGAGAAAAAAACCTAAGTCTATTTAATAAAAAAAAAGTTAAAGTTTAATTAATTAATTTATTTAAGAAATTAATTACATTAAAATATCTAATCCTATTTTTTGTGATTTTTTGATTATTTATGGTTAATTAAATAAATGAAAGAAAAATAAAAAAGAAAAAAAATTAAAACAAAACAAATGGGCCTGGGGTTAAGTAATAAAAAGGGGGTGTTGTTCTGGAAAAAAAACGTTGGGCCCAATAGACAACCCAGGTTGGCTTTGGATCCTGTGTGGCAGCTTCTGAGTGTCTATGGTGGTCCACGCATTTGGGATCCTTGGATTTGGCCTCATCATTATCCACTGGCTGGTGCTGGAGGGCGTACGGTAAGCGCTTGAGAGGCAGAGTACTGGATTTGCGGTCAACAAACGTTAAATAAACAAAATGATGGACCTGGGATTCGAACCTAGGTCCCTTCACTCACAAACGCATTGCTTCACCATTTGAGATACATGATCATTCGTTTATATAAATCAAACAATAATATTATAACGGAAAATCAACGCAATATTTTAAATTCAAAAATAACGCACGCTGTTCAAACTATCCAATGGGAAGCTGCCAAGCGTTTGACCGGAGGGACGCCAGAGTCAAACTCCGGTCGTCTTCTCCGGTATGAAAAACCTGCGAAAATCACCAAACAAGGGTTTAAACAAAAACAAAAGATCATGTCCTATACAAAAATCCCTCTTGAGTTTGAATTTGGGGTTTGTTTGTCCTGAAAGCCCATGGATTTTGAGATATATAGAAGAAACTCAGATCGTTCCCTAGAAATGACACGATCCTAAGCTGACTCCCTTTCTCACATGTTTCACGATGGACCTGCTCTATGGATCATCCTAAACACGAAGAAGCCATGGAAAACTGTTAAATCATCATGAAATTATCAATACAAAAATTAAAAAATTACCAAAGATGAGTGTGCTTTGGTTTGGTGCTTCCAGGCGTGGATTGGCTTGGATAATGATTGGGATGATTGTTGTACCCCAAAATTTTTCCTCTCATATTATCAAGATTTTCCTCACAAGACTTCTTGGACTCCAGACAGGATTAGGGTTTGCTCAGCTCAAGACCTCATCTTACACTGATGACCTGAAATTAGGGTTTGAATTTGCACAGGTATTTTTGGACTTCCAATGCCTCATGTGACTTTCATACTTCATGTAGGACCTATAAGATTTCTCATACCAAGTTTCAAGCCTTGAATCACATTTTGGACCAGTCAATTGGACAGTTGACCTAAAAATTAGTTGTATTGGGGAAAGAGTCAACCATGGCCAATTTACAGTCAAACCTCATAATTTTTTATCCACATCAACATTATAGACTCATATGAACCATTTGATCAAGTTTGGACCACAACTCCTCAAGAAATTTGGTTAGATCATCAAAAGGGCAAAATGGTCAAAATTAGGGTTTTTGACTTGAGAAAGGCAATTTCTGATTTTTTTTACCTAGTCAATGGCAAATTGGTTTCAAGCATGGTTTCAAGGACTCAATGGCACCATCTTGACCTAATCACAAGGGTCAAAAGATCTCAAATGCATTGGATTGACAGATGAATTTTCCAATCAACTGATCAAAAATCAACTGTATACTGAAAAGTCAAACTTTGACTTTTTGGACAAAATCAAGTGCCAAGGGTCATATTTCATCAAGATGTGTTAAAACATTAAACTTGTTGACCAAGAAACTTAAATTTGGAAATTAGGGTTTAAAGTTTGAAAATTTTCATAACTTAGAATTTTTCTAAGTTATGAAAATTTCTTATTTTTCCCAACTTTTCCCAACTTTTTCACCATGATGCATTTGGATTCAAAGAAAACTTCCAACATGAAAGTTGTAGTACTCCACAAATTCTACAACTTTGATTCACAAAGTTTTCCAAAAAGATGCTTGGATCTCAAGTTATGATTTTGTGAATAAGGGTCCAAAAACTTTTTAACTTAGGGAAATTTTGCCCTAGTTTAGGCAGATTTTTTACCTAACTTCATGGCAACTTTTCACCTAGTTCCCAGAGGAATCTCAAAATTCATTCCAAAGATGGATTGTATAGAATGTTACAAACTTTCCAAAATGTCCAAGAACTCTCCAAGATCATTTATGGTTAGGGAGAATCGAAGAATTGAAAATGGCAATTTGTCACTTTTTGTCCAAGGCATTTTCACTATGATACAAGTTGCAAATCTGCCCTAACATGCTTGTACTTGGTTTTACAGGTCCTAATCCTTTCTACACTCCTTAATTTAATGCAAACACATTGGACAATGGTCTTGTTCTGATCTTTGAAGCTTTGCACAAAGAATTATTCCAAAAATGGCATAAAGTTCACATTACTACTTTGATAAAGCGTGCTTTATGCAACTTTCCATATCTTGAGCCATGGACCTAATCTCTTTTTGCAAACAAGATCCACAGTTATCAGGAAAAGTTTACCAACTATGTGCAGCTAAGAAACTAGCAAGTACAAGCTTTTGGGTATTGTCATTTCAACTTTCTTCAAAAACAAGTAAACTTGCAAAAGTCAAGGGGAGTGGTGTATCTGATAAAACCAAGCCTTGGCCTCATTTGAACCAACTTCAGAACATTGTCTCAAGCAGAAACACGAGTGCATAGCCTCCAAAACACCCTTAAACACCAAAATCACCATTTTCTTCCCAAACAGGGCATCATCTGCAAAACTCAAGCCATTTTGAAATTGGCTTGTGCGTTTTACCTTTTAACTCTTCAAACACATTCCTTACAACACACTTGAACTATCCAGGCCCCTGTCCAGCAACTCTGAGCTCAGTTTCACACTTCACCGTTTTCATTTTTTGAGTTTGCAGGTTGACTTCTATAGGAAGATTCAGGCATCTACAAGGCAAGTTGAGCATTGGAGAAGCTTGAGGGAACTTCAAGCAAGCTCACAAGAACTTCAGGCCTCACTCAAAGTGCCCACATTGCCATATCCAAACTCAATTGAACAAGGTATTTGTCAAGTTTCTATCTCCCTATTTAGGCATCCTTAAGCTTAGGTTTGTGAAGCAAAAATGTAGTCTTTAACATGCTTGAGTTGTACATATGCTTAGTTTCCATTTATATTAACTGAGCTAGGAGTATTTGGATGTTGAACATGATGAAAAAACTAGGTCAGAAATTAGGGCCATTAAAATTCTCTTTGGTCTTTTAGAGTTAGGTCATGTTCTTTATATCACTGGATTCGTGAGTTCATGAGCTACATTTTTCATGTTATAAGTTTTTGATTTTATGCAAAGAATAGCAAGAACAAGATTTGAAGGTAGGACGCGCGCGTTTGGAACGAAGCTGGAGGTCAGGGACGAAGTCCTGGGCCTGGCGCGCCTTTGGGCTTTCTGTTTCACTTTTCACACACCCCTGTTTCTATTTGCACCCCCCTTTATATTTCTTTTATTTTTCATATTTTCTTGCATAATTTATATTTTCTGACTCTATTTATTTTTTCTGAACATTGAAAAATCCCAAAAAATATTTTCTTATTTTTTTCATTTTATTTTATTATTTTTATTATTTTTTTGGGCATAAAAATAGTTTATTAATAATAATATAATTTATTTTCTTAAATAAACTTGTAAATAATATAAAAATATCACACATTTTTATTTTTATTATTTATACACTTGAAATAATATTTTCATACATATTTCAATTTTTTGACATTTTGTATATATTATTATTATTTTTTTCTTGAAATAAATGTTTAGAAAACAATATTTCTATTAAACAAAAATTAGGGTTTTCACCCTTTCAAAAATAATCATTTTATTTTCTTATTTTTAAGACATAAATAAATTTATTTTCTCATACATAAAATTAATACAAAAACATTTCTTGCATATTTACATTTTGTTGCATATTTAAATATTTGCTTATTTATTTATTTGTACAATAAATTCAATTTGGTTGTAATAGTTTTAGGGTTTTATTTTGAGCAATATCCCCCTATTCAAAACTTGTATCCCCCTCCCCATAATATTGATGTAATAGTTTAGATTTACTTTACGCATTTTATTGCTTTCATATACTATGATAGTAAACTAGCGTTTTGTATGCAAAGACCAAAAATCAAGTAAATAGCATGACCTAATACAAGACAAAAATGCATGAAAAATTACAACACCTTGCACACAAGCACCCCTAGGGTTTCATCCACTTGGTTGCCTTAAAACATGGCCATGGTATGCATGCTAGGTATCTTGGCAAAAACAAAACAAAACAAAACAAAAGATCATAGTCCCTCGATGACGCTAGACAAGTTGCCTAAAAACAAATGATCTTAGTCCCTCAAAACTTGCTAAGATACTTGGCAATATTGTTATCATGGTCATACGATGACCCACGCCCGTCCCGTTTAACATCCAAAGATAGGGTTATCTACCAAAACAATGGTAGGTTAACAATGTCAAAGGAATAAAAATGTGTAGGAAACACTTTTGAGTAGGTAGATAAGCTTATAGTTACTTGATCAATTTGCAAACCATCCTTGCTATTAAACAAACACACACATTTTCCAAACAACTTTCAAACATTGAAACATTTTTCAAAAGACAAACATCTTTGTATACATTCTAACAAACAAGAATCATTACAAAGATTTCCTAAACAAGGGCCTCTTTTCAAAATACTTTCAAAACCACACAAAACACCATTTCAAACAATTGGAAAAGTAAAGCAAATGATCTAAAACAAGTAACTAAGAGCCCATGGAAATACAGGATGAAAAGGGTGCTAGCACCTTCCCTTTTCATAATCTACCCCTGAATCCCAAAACAATCTCAAAGGTCTTTCCTGTGCTTTTTTACCTTTCCTTTGGATAAAATAAAAGTCGGTGGCGACTCTTGTTAAACCGAAACATTTGCAAACACAAACGCAAAACCTCAAGTCAGTTCTCCCACCGCATCACAGAACTGGCGACTTTGCAGGGGAGTTATCCTATAAAAGTGGGGTTACCTTAGGGTTTTAGATCACCTTTATATGCTTATCTTGCTTGACTTGTATGCTTTACACTTTGGTTCTATTGTTTGGGTTTGAATCCTCTACCCGGATTTGGGAAACATTCATAGGTAAATAGCAATACGTTGTGGAAACTGTGTGGGGTATACCGACATGGTCTAAGCAATAGCTATATTAGTGCGACATATTTGTGGGTACCGGTAGCCTTTGAGTCAATCAAAGAGAATATGGGGCCGTTGAGTGATGTCATGAAGCACTAATGGACTTTTAGAACCTTTACTTGACCAACTTGGCCTTTTAGGATGTAGTGAGATGACCGGCTTTGGTGCAGTCCAAAGTTGGTAGATACTCGATACTACACTCATTGAGGGTTGTTTCCTTAGAATATTTTGGTCGCCAGTAAAGAGGCTGAATTGAAACAATGAACAAGGAAACAATCCAGTGATATTGAGCTCCTTAGAACCCGGTTACTATTTCTAGGACAGGTTGAGCCAACTAAATTTCAAGAGGGTACTTACCTATGAAACCCCATGCAAGCCTGAAACTAGGAACTTGTGTGATTTATTTGTACATATATACTTGTGCATAACATCATGAAGCATCATATGCATCCACTAACCATTTCAAGGATTTTGGATTTTCATCTTTGTTCCTGTTTTGTAGGTTATGGATTCACTTTGCAGGAAAACTATCCAAATCAACCTTGTGAGAATTCCTCCTCAACTCAAGGAGCTAGCTTCAAGGATTCCTGAGAATTCTTCATTCACCGAGAGGCATGGTTGTCTACTTAACTTAGTCACTGCCAACACTGAGGAGGATATGCTGAAAGTTCTCTTCCAGTTCTTTGACCCTTTGCATCATTGCTTCACATTTCCTGACTACCAACTTGTGCCTACTTTGGAGGAATTTTCTCAACTCTTGAGGATTCCTATTCTCAATCAACTACCCTTCAACGGTATGGAAAGAGATCCAAAGCCAGAAGAGATTGCTCAAGCCTTACACTTGCACTCATCTGATGTCACAACATATTGGGAAACTAGAAGTGGTGTCAAAGGCTTCTTGGCAAAGTTCTTGTTTGAGAAGGCCCAAAGGTGCTGGAATTCTTTGGACTTACAAGCTTTCGAGGAGATTTTAGCTCTTCTCATCTATGGGATGGTCTTGTTCCCCAATCCTGACCAACTTATAGATGTCAGTGCTGTCAAAATCTTCATGGCTCGCAACCGGTGCCTACATTGCTTGGGGATATCCTCCACTCTTTTCACACTCGTACAATGAGGAAAAGAGGTGTTCTCATGTGTTGCACTTCTCTACTGGCAAGATGGTTTATTTCTCATCTTCCCTAATCAGTTTTGAAGAATGAGCAAGGTCTGAGGTGATCACAACGGTTAATGACCCTTACATATTCAGACATTCATTGGTGTTCTAGATCAAAAGAGAATGTCATCATCATTGACCGTTGTGGGGAATTCCCTAATGTCCCTCTGCTTGGCATTAGGGGAGGCATCACCTACAACCCTTGCTTGGCTCTGAGACAGTTTGGGTATGCCCAAAGGGATGGCCCACATGACATGCTGATTCAAGGTTTGGTTTTCGACTTCGACAACGACAACCAAGGACTCCGACAAAGGTTCATCCGAGCTTAGAGGATGCCCAACAAGGTGGATAGAAAGACCATGGGACACAAGAATTCCATCCCTCTTGAGCCTTACTTCAAATGGGTACGAACCCGCGCCCAAAGTCTTATGATGCCTTACCCCTACATTCTCCCTGTGATTATAGAGCCTGTTATGGAAGGAGAGGTTCCATACACCCTCCTACATCCTGACATGCCAACATCATTTGAAGACTTACAAAGGAGTTGGATACAGCTCAAGGGAGAGCGCGGTAATTTCGAAGCCCAATTCTACGCAAGCGAGAAGAAGGTTTTGGAACTCACTCGTCAACTTCACGAAGAGCAGACTCTTAACACCTACATTGCACCAAAGAGGATGCGCAACATCTTTTTACCTTAGAATTTTGTATTATTTTGCCCATGGGGCATTGATGTACTAACAAATTCTATCTTATTAATATGACGTGTGTTTCTTTTTTGTTTAAAACAAATTTGAATTTCTGAATCCTTGAATGCATTACATGAATACATATCATTCATCATATTCATAAACAGGTCTTCACACCAAGTTTCCTCATCTCTCTGCTATTTATTTCAGCAAGATGGATATTGAACAAACGGTCAAAGATTTGCAAGTGCAGAATTCACAATTTCAACAGCTACTTCTGGCCTTGGCTAAGGGGCAGGAGGAGCTCAAGACTCTACTAGAGAAGGAAAAATAGAAAAAGAAGAAGAAGAGAGCTAGTGTGGTTCTCATGGGCAGAAGATTTGAAGGACAAGCCAGACGGACTTTGGATTTCCCCTCAACATCTGATGAAGGGGTAGGAAAAGGTAAAGGAACGGTAGTGCAATCTGAGTCTGAAGCAGAAGAAGAAGAAGAAGAAGAAGAAGAAGAATAAGAAGATGAGGACTATTCTGAACAGCAGTACCCTCCGGCCGATGACAAATACAAGAACTTGGAAGAACGTCTAGCTGCTATGGAGATACAGAGAGTGCCTGGGATGGACTTTGAAGAGTTAGGGTTGGTTTATGGAATTGTAATCCCTCCTAAATTTAAAGTACCTCTGTTTTCTAAGTACGATGGGGTTTCTTGTACCAAGATGCACCTAAGATCTTATGTCAGGAAAATTCAACCACATTCTTCTGACAAAGACCTGTGGGTCCATTTCTTCCAGGACAGTTTCTCAGGGATGCAACTGGATTGGTTTTACCAGTTGGAGAGGTCTGATGTGCATAATTGGGAATATTTGGCGGCCGCATTCTACAAACAGTATCAATATAACCCCGACTTGGCGCCAACCCGTACTCAGCTACAGAGTATGGCCATGGCTACCAACAAGGTTTTCAAAGACTACGCCTAAAAATGGAGGGATTTGGCCGGAAGGGTGCAACCACCTTTATCTGAAAGAGAGCTTGTGGAAATGTTCTTGGGGACTCTGTCAGGTCCTTTCTTTAATCACCTGATTGGAAGATCCTCTGCAGGTTTCATTGAGTTAATTCTAACTGGCGAAAGGGTGGAAGCCGGTATTATAAGCGGAAAAATTCAGAAAGATGCATCTACCTCTGCTGCGGCAAAAAAGCCCTTCACTGCAAAGAAGGAGGTGTCAGTTGTCTATGCCCAAAGAAATCAGGGAAGAGTTGAAAGACGACCAACTGTAGGGTCCGTTATGATTCAGAAGTTTGCGTCAGATTAGCCGAGAAACAATCAGCCGAGAAATGATCAGCCGAGGAATAACCAACAAAGGGTGGAAAGGCCTGTAAGGCAATTCACCAAGATAAACATGACTCCTGCTCAAGTCTTACCCCATCTCTTGAAGTTGAACCTGGCCATGCTAAAGGAAGCCCCCCAAAATCCTAACACTTCATCTCCACACTACCATCCCAACGCCAGATACGCGTACCACTCAGAAAGTCCAGGGCACGACACCAACAATTGTTGGGCCCTGAAGAACAAGATTCAGGATTTGATTGACGCTAAGGAAGTGGAATTTGAAGCTCCCAAAAAGCCGAATGTTATCTCCACACCAATGCTGAGGCATGGGCACAATGCCAATGCTGTGGAAGAAGATCTGTTTGTTTCCGCTGTGGATGAACTGTCAACTCCTCTCTTAACCATCAAGTTGAATTTGCTGAAGGCTGGGGTGTTCCCAGGTTGTGACCAAGATTTCCTTGCTTTCCTGTCCTCTCCATTTGATTGTCCTCTTTTGAAGGAAAGAATCCAACAATTGATTGATAACAAGGAAATTTTGTTTGAGAAAGCTATTGTCTCACCCATTCCAGTTCCTGAAGTTTCAATAATAACCATATACGCCAATCCTCCCAGGGTTCCTAAAAAACCCGTTAGGATTACATCCACTACTGTGACTACTCCGTTGAAGATAACAATGCCAGGGCCAACCCCTTACAAAACTGACAAAATGGTACCATGGAACTATGGTGGATAAATCTACTACCATGGTGTCAAACAGATTAAAGAGACCATTGAAGAAGAAAGCTCTGAGGAAGATAACCCCGACATCAGTAACATTGCTGGAACAAGAAAAATTACTCGTAGTGGGAGAATCTTTTCTCCAGAGATTACTCCTCCAACAACAGTCTTTGGACCCACAGCCATCCCGAAGATTACCCCTGTAATTGTACCTACCAGTATACCCGCCAACAATGACAATGAAATTCCCATCCCTGTTTCCGATGCTGAGAGAAAAGGAAAGAATGTTCGAGAGGAGCCTGTCTTGACGAAGGCTCAGTCATTAGTCATTCCTGAAACATCCCAGAAAGAGGTGGAAGAGATTCTGAGGATTATTAAGAAAAGTGATTATAATGTTGTTGAACAACTGGGGCAGACCCCCTCCAAAATATCTATGTTAGCCTTGTTGCTGTGATCTGAGGCACATGCTAAAGCTTTGATCAAGTTTTTGAAGACGGCCCACGTGCCACAAGAAACCTCCGCTGATTAATTCCAGGAATGTGTGGCCAGATTAACAACTGACAATGGCCTGGGATTCTCCGATGCAGACTTGACCTCCAAGGGGAGAAAACATAATGACACGCTACATGTCTCGGTGGAGTGTAGGGGAACCACCCTATCTCATGTTTTGGTTGATACTGGGTCGTCTCTAAATGTCTTGCCAAAGAAAGCCTTGGATAGGTTGGATTATGAAGGCTTAACCCTGAAACCCAGCAACATCATTGTCAGAGCCTTTGATGGTTCTAAGAAGATGGTCCATGGAGAGGTGGACATCCCGATCAAGGTGGGTACCCAGACGTTCAATTCAACATTCTACGTGATGGACATCCGTCCTTCCTATTCTTTCCTGTTGGGAAGACCTTGGATCCACCATGCTGGAGCTGTCACTTCTACTCTACATCAAAAGCTCAAGTACCCTGTCCAGGGGAAAATCACAATTGTTCATGGCGAAGAGGAGTACATGATCAGTCATCTTAATTCTTTCCATTATGTAGAATTGGATGGCGAATTCATCGAGACCCCTTTCCAACACTTCGAAGAGTTCTCTAAGGAGATAGCGGCAACCAAGACAGTGTCCTCAACTCCTGTGATTACAAGACCTCCACCTTGGATGTCTTCTTTAAAGGATGCTAGAGCAGTTGTGGAAGAAGGCGGATCCACAATCTGGGGGCAGCTTCCCGACTTTCCTTTCAAAGCAGACAAATTCGGATTGGGATTTACTTCGTCTAGTCAGAAGGTTGTGCGCCGATCCCGTGCCGGAAGGCCACCTGTGAAGATCAGCCACCGAGGAGTTAATGCACTAGAGGACAGTGAAGAAGATGGAAACTTGGAAGACTGGATTTTCCCTACTGTTGACAGAGGACTGTGCAACTGGGAAGCAAAAGACTTTGTTCCGATTACTTTCATAAATCAGTAATTTATCTTTTCTGTTTCTGTTGGACTATAATAATTCATAAACAATTCGTACTTTTTCAATTGTGTGTCTTACCCGAGGCACATAAGTCCATTTGTAAGGGTTCTTATTTCATTTCATATGTCATTTTAATGAATCATGGACGCTTTTCATATTTAAACAATTTTTGCTCATTGTCTTTCTTTTACATTTTGTTGTTTTAAGATGGTTATGTCCCTTACACACACCCACACTCACAAATGCAGGTACCCTTCCATTCCGGAACCCATGGGTAACAATTCTTCTATGGCCTTCAATGACTCTGAAGATCTGGTCTACCATGCCGAATACGAAGGTGAGGGAGATTGTGAGGTGCCGGGAGAATTGGCTAGGCTGCTACAACAGGAAGAAAGGGCTATTCTACCTCATGAGGAGCTGTTAGAGACAATCAACTTGGGTACTGAGGAAGACAAAAAAGAAGCCAGAGTGGGTGCCAACCTGGGGACGAGTGTCAAAGAGTGCCTAATTCAACTGTTACATGAATATGTTGAGATCTTCGCCTGGTCTTACGAAGACATGCCGGGACTCGATACAGATATTGTGGTTCACCGTTTGCCCACAAGAGAAGACTGTCCACCAGTCAAACAAAAAGTGTCGCATGAGGCCCGACATGTTAGAAAAGATCAAAGCCGAAGTTATGAAGCAGTTCAATGCTGGATTTCTTGCTATTACTTCCTATCCATAATGGGTTGCTAACATTGTGCCTGTGCCTAAGAAGGACGGCAAAGTCAGAATGTGCGTGGATTACAGGGACTTAAACAGGGCCAGCCCTAAAGATGACTTTCCACTACCGCACATTGACATCTTGGTTGACAATACAGCTCAGCACAAGGTATTTTCTTTCATGGACGGATTTTCAGGTTACAACCAGATCAAAATGGCACCTAAAGACATGGAGAAAACTACTTTTGTTACACAGTGGGGTACATTCTGCTACAAAGTGATGCCATTCGGACTGAAGAATGTCGGGGCAACCTATCAACATGCCATGGTAGCTTTGTTTCATGATATGATACATCATGAGATAGAGGTCTACGTGGACGACATGATAGCTCGATCACAAACAGAAGAATAACACCTCGACCATCTACAAAAGTTGTTAGTCAGGTTGAAGGAGTACAAGCTCAGACTGAACCCTAACAAGTGCACTTTCGGAGTCCAGTCTGGTAAACTCTTAGGTTTCATTGTCAGCAACAAAGGCATCGAGGTTGATCCTGCCAAAGTCAAAGCTATACAAGAAATGCCCGCCCCTCGCACTGAGAAGGAGGTTAGAGGTTTCTTGGGACGCCTAAACTACATTGCTAGGTTCATTTCTCACCTAACATCTACCTGTGAACCAATCTTCAAGCTGTTGAAGAAAGATCATGTGGTTAAATGGAATGATGATTGTCAAGTTGCTTTCGATAAAATCAAGGAGTATTTGCTAGAACCTCCCATCTTGATGCCACCCGTCGAAGGAAGACCGTTAATCATGTATATGAATGTCTTAGATAATTCAATGGGGTGCGTACTGGGGCAGCATGATGAGTCTGGCCGAAAAGAGCATGCTATTTATTACCTTAGCAAAAATTTTACCGACTGTGAGACCCGATACTCACTGCTCGAGAAAACTTGCTGCGCTTTGGTATGGACTGATCGCCGGCTAAGGCAGTATATGTTGACTCATACCACTTTGCTAATATCTAAGATGGATCCGATCAAGTACATCTTTGAGAAGCCTGCTTTATCTGGAAGAATAGCTAGATGGCAGATGATCCTAACGGAATATGACATACAGTACACGACCCAAAACGCTATAAAGGGGAGTGTGTTAGCTAACCATCTGGCTCATCAAGCTGTCAAAGATTACCAATCCATGAGGTTCGACTTTCCCGAAGAGGATATCATGACATTGGACAACATTGAAGAGAACAGACCATATGACGGACCTGAACAAGGATCCCGATGGACCCTGTACTTTGATGGTGCCTCCAATGCACTTGGCAACGGTATCGGCGCGGTACTCATCTCCCCAGAAGGTTGCCATACACCTTTCACATCCAGACTTTGCTTCAACTGTACGAACAACATGGCAGAGTATGAAGCTTGCATCTTTGGACTCAAGGCTGCCATAAACTTAGGAATCAAATCCTTAGATGTATTTGGGGACTCATCTTTGGTCATCAGTCAGATCAAAGGAGAGTGGGATACTAAACATCCAAACCTCATCCCTTACAAAGAACATGTCTTGACATTGTTACCACATTTCGAGCAGATTACCTTCGAGCACTTCCCACGAGAAGAAAATCAGCTAGCTGATGCTCTAGATACAATGTCATCCATGTTCAAACTTAACTGGGATAATGAGGCTCCCCAAATCGCCATTGAATGGATGGTCGAACCGACACATTGTCAAGAGATTAATATCGATGAAGTAGTGGACCAACCATGGTTTCATGAAGTCAAAAGGTATCTTGAGGCTCGGGAATACCCTGAAGGAGCTTCAGTCAACGACAAAAAGTTCTTAAGGAGATTCTCGGCAAAGTTATTCTTGAGCAATGGCATCCTGTACAAGCGCAATCATGATTCTATTCTGCTCCGTTGTATGGATAAAGCTGAAGCTGAAAGGATTATGGATGAATTGCATGAAGGTACCTTCGGCACTCACTCTAGCGGGCATACAATGGCTAAGAAGATTCTACGGGCAGGCTACTACTGGTCTACCATGGAAGCTGACTGCTATCAACACTCCCGCACTTGTCACAAATGTCAAATCTATGCAGACAAGGTGCACGTGCCTCATGTTCCCCTAAATGTATTAACAGCTCCTTGGCCATTCGCTATGTGGGGAATCGACATGATTGGAGAGATCAAGACTACAACATCCAATGGACACCGCTTCATCCTGGTGGCCATTGACTACTTCACCAAGTGGGTCGAAGCAGCTTCCTTCGCATCCGTTACTAAGAATATGGTTTCCCGCTTCATCAAGCAGAACCTTATTTGCCGGTATGGTATCCCCGAAAGGATCATCACTGACAATGATACAAACCTTAACAATACTATGATCACCGCTTTGTGCGAGCAGTTCAAGATTCAACATCACAATTCATCTCCCTATCGACTAAAGATGAACGGTGTTGTCGAAGCTGCAAACAAAAATATCAAGAAGATCATACAAAAGATGACAGTCACCTACAAGGACTGGCATGAAATGCTACCGTTTGCTCTCCACGGGTATCGTACCACGACGCGTACATCAACTAGGGCAACACCCTATTCTTTGGTATACGGCATGGAAGCTGTTTTGCCTATTGAGGTTCAGATTCCCTCCTTGAGAATCATGAAGGATGCTGGTTTGAGTGAAGACGATTGGATTCAGACCCAACTTGATCAACTTAACTTGATTGACGAGAAGCGACTTACTGCTGTTTGCCATGGTCAGACATATCAAAAACAGATGATCAAAGCTTTCAACAAAAAAGTCAGACGCCAGACATATCAAGTCGGGGATCTGGTAATCAAGCGCATCATCTTGCCGCAAAGTGATCCCAGGGGAAAATGGACTCCTACCTACGAAGGACCATTTGTGATCAAGAACATCTTTTCTGGTGGGGCAACGATCTTAACCACCATGGACGACGATGACCTGCCGCACCCTGCGAATGCAAACATAGTCAAAAGATACTACGCATAAATGACCCGCTAGGTTGACACACCTAGGCAAAAAAAGGGCATCCAGGTGAATCGAAAACCCGAAAGGGCGGTTCAGGAAAAAATTAGGGATAAACAAAAAAAATTTGTACACCCGGCAAGTTGAAAACCCGAAAGGGCGACTTGGGCAAAAAAGGGTTTCCCGGTGGACTGAAAACCCGAAAGAGCGGTCCAGGCAAAAGTTAGGGAATTAAAGCGTATGACTATGTCTCGTCGGATCACTTTAAGGACAATCTTTTCACTGACAAACTCTGAGCTTCTGATCAATCCAATCATCTTCGGATGAAGCAGCGGATGGACAAGATATTCGGAGTTATGAAGGCTATAGCGAAATGGGAACCCCATGGGATTTTTACACACATAGCTATCTTTCCTTATATAAAATTTTTCTTACTTTTATGACACCATCCTCTTACTAGGATGTCTGTCTCCTTTGTACAAAACACTTACTCAAAGTAAATACAAAGATGTCTCTTTCAAAGTACAAAAACTACTTGTCTTTTTCTCTTACAGTTGTGTTTTTATTTGCAAAAACGTCCAATGATTCATTGATGAACATATGCATTTGAACATAGTTATTGTTTACAAATAAACAGGATGGAAAAGAACAATTACTAACAGACTGAAAGGATAGGAAAACGTCTTTAGGCTATTCCAAGAGAAATCCCCTGCAGTACATCATCTAGATCCCCAGCGAAGCTAAAACCTTGAAATACGTATCCCCAGCGGAGCTAAATTTCAAACCCTTAATTCCTCATCAGAGTTAAAACTTGAAACTCCCAATCCCCAGTGGAGCCAAAACTCTGAGTTACAGATCCCCAGCGGAGATGAAACCTTCTTCCCCAGTCAAGTCAAGACTTCTAATACCCAGAGGAAACCATCCAATTCCCCAGCAAGTTATCTTGAAGCCTGGAAGTCAACCAGATAACAGTTAACTTTTGTCTCTCCCAAACCTAGGATAACTTCCCAGTAGAGTGGCAGATGACCGAAACTCCTGAACTTACTCTCCAGCAGTAAGCCTTCTTCCCCACAGAGTTTTTTACTCCCCAACAGAATGAA
Organism: Vicia faba; assembly: GCA_948472305.1. Classification (NCBI taxonomy): domain Eukaryota; kingdom Viridiplantae; phylum Streptophyta; class Magnoliopsida; order Fabales; family Fabaceae; genus Vicia; species Vicia faba. The sequence goes on from OX451740.1 coordinate 382,388,161, forward strand.
GATTCTCATTCTTGATTCCTTAGTGAAGTTTCCAGAGTCTTCATTACTCCCTAGCATGAATTTGTCAGAATTTTTAATCTCATGCAGATTGAAGATTCTCATTCTTAATCCCTGCATAAATCATCAGAATTTTCCCTATTCCCCAGCCGAGTAAGGATTTCCTTTGTATAAACCCCAGTAGAAGTCATCAAAGTTTCTCTGGATTCCCCAAGCAGATTTCTCAAGCAGTTTGACATTACTCTCACAACAAATTTTGTCAATACTCCAACTTCAAGACATGAAGGACTCTGACATCCCCACAGAAGTTGTCAGGGATTTTCCATCCCCAACAGTCACCAAGGATTTCTCATCCTCAGCAATCAAATATTTTGAATCTCCAGCATCGGTCAAGGATTTATTTTCCCCGACAGCAGTCAAGGATTTCATTATCCCCAGCTATCAAGGATTTATTTCCCTCAGCAATACAGCAAATCAGCTTACATACGCATACATTACATTCATATATCATAAACATTGATAAAACACATTTTATTGCATCATACATTTCATGCAACATAACTTTGTGTTTTAGCTAACATTTTACCCTTTTCAGGATAAGATTAACAACTATCTTTAGCAAATATTCAAAGATTTCAGATACAGTACGGATACACTCCAGACACAGAAGTCATTCTGTTACTCATTCATATCTCTTATTCAGATACAGTACATATACACTCCAGACACGGAAGTCATTCTATTACTCATTCAGAATTCAAAGTCAAGATACAATACGAATATACTCCAGACACGGAAGTCATTCTGTTACTCATTCGGACCTCAACTTCATATTCTAGTTCAGATACGCTCCATACACGGTTTCCATTCTGTCACTTATTCTGACTTTTTCCCCAGCCCAGAAATGCTCCAGACACGGATGCCATTCTGTCGCTTATTCAGATTTCAGATTCAGATACAATACAGATACACTCCAGACACGGAAGTCATTCTGTTATTCATTCAAGAATCAAATACAGTTACAGCTCGGATACGCTCCATACACGGACGCTATTCCATTGCTCATTCAGATACAGTTCAGATACGTTCCAGACACGAATACCATTCTGATACTTATTCTTTTGAATTACAACATACAGTTCAACAAACATTCTTGGATGGCATCTACAAGCCCATCTCCGACAAGATTCTGTCATATCTCCAAATGGCATCTTTAAGAACATTCCCTCGACTACATTTTGACGAGTGCAAATTTACGGGCACTTTAATGTCCAATCATCTTTTACCTTCGAGTCACGAACGACAAACTCGCCAATCTAACTCTTCAGGTTCAAGAAGATTGAACAGGGGCAGCTGTTGTACCCCAAAATTTTCCCTCTCATATTATCAAGATTTTCCTCACAAGACTTCTTGGACTCCAGACAAGATTAGGGTTTGCTCAGCTCAAGACCTCATCTTACACTGATGACCTGAAATTAGGGTTTGAATTTGCACAGGGATTTTTGGACTTCCAATGCCTCATGTGACTTTCATACTTCATGTTGGACCTATAAGATTGCTCATTCCAAGTTTCAAGCCTTGAATCACATTTTGGACCAGTCAATTGGACAGTTGACCTAAAAATCAACGGTATTGGGGAAAAAGACAACCATGGCCAATTTACAGTCAAACCTCATAATTTTTTTATCCACATCAACATTATAGACTCATATGAACCACTTGATCAAGTTTGGACCACAACTCCTCAAGAAATTTGGTCAGATCATCAAAAGGGCAAAATGGTCAAAATTATTGTTTTTGACTGGAAAAAGGCAATTTCTGATATTTTTACCTAGTCAATGGCAAATTGGGTTCAATCATTGTTTCAAGGACGCAATGGCACCATCTTGACCTAATCGCAAGGGTTAAAAGATCTCAAATTCATTGGATTGACAGATGAATTTTCCAGTCAACTGATCAAAAATCAACTGTACACTGAAAAGTCAAACTTTGACTTTTTGGTCAAAATCAAGTGCCAAGGGTCATATTTCATCAAGATGTGTCAAAAAATGAAACTTGTTCACCAAGAAACTTAAATTTGGAAATTAGGGTTTAAAGTTTGAAAAATTTCATAACTTAGAATTTTTCTAAGTTATGAAAATTTCTTATTTTTCCCCAACTTTTCCCAACTTTTTCACCATGATGCAATTGGATTCAAAGAAAACTTCCAACATGAAAGTTGTAGTCCTCCACAAAATATACAACTTTTATTCATAAAGTTTTCCCAAAAGATGCTTGGATCTCAAGTTATGATTTTGTGAATAAGGGTCCATAAACTTTTTAACTTAGTGAAATTTTGCCCTAGTTTAGGCAGATTTTTTACCTAACTTCATGGAAACTTTCCAAGAGGAATCTCAAAATTAATTTCAAATATGGATTGTATATCATGTTACAAGATTTCCAAAATGTCCAAGAACTCTCCAAGATCATTTATGGTTAGGGAGAATCGAAGAATTGAAAATGGAAATTTGTCACTTTTTGTCCAAGGCATTTTTACTATGATACAAGTTGCAAACCTGCCCTAACATGCTTGTACTTGGTTTTACAGGTCCTAATCCTTTCTACACTCCTTAATTTAATGCAAACACATTGGACAATGGTCTTGTTCTGATCTTTGAAGCTTTGCACAAAGAATTATTCCAAAAATGGCATAAAGTTCACATTGCTACTTTGATAAAGCATGCTTTATGCAACTTTCCATATCTTGAGCCATGGACCTAATCTCTTTTTGCAAACAAGATCCACAGTTATCAGGAAAAGTTTACCAACTATGTGCAGCTAAGAAACTAGCAAGTACAAGCTTTTGGGCATTGTCATTTCAACTTTATTCAAAAACAAGTAAACTTGCAAAAGTCAAGGGGAGTGGTGTATCTGATAAAACCAAGCCTTGGCCTCATTTGAACCAACTTTAGAACATTGTCTCAAGCAGAAACACGAGTGCATAGCCTCCAAAACACCCTAAAACACCAAAATCACCATTTTCTGCCCAAATAGGGTATCATCTGCAGAACTCAAGCCATTTTGAAATTGGCTCGTGCGTTTTGCCTTTTAACTCTTCAAACACATTCCCTACAACACACCTGAACTATCCAGGCCCCTGTCCAGCAACTGTGAGCTCAGTTTCACACTTCACCATTTTCATTTTTTGAGTTTGCAGGTTGACTTCTATAGGAAGATTCAGGCATCTACAAGGCAAGTTAAGCATTATAGAAGCTTGAGGGAACTTCAAGCAAGCTCACAAGAAGTTCAGGCCTCACTCAAAATGTCGACATTGCCATATCCAAACTCAACAGAACAAGGTATTTGTCAAGTTTCTATCTCCCTATTTAGGCATCCTTAAGCTTAGGTTTGTGAAGCAAAAATGTAGTCTTTAACATGCTTGAGTTGTACATATGCTTAGTTTCCATTTATATTAACTGAGCTAGGAGTATTTGGATGTTGAACATGATGAAAAAACTAGGTCAGAAATTAGGGCCATTAAAATTCTCTTTGGTCTTTTAGAGTTAGGTCATGTTCTTTATATCACTGGATTCGTGAGTTCATGAGCTACATTTTTCATGTTATAAGTTTTTGATTTTATGCAAAGAATAGCAAGAATAGGATTTGAAGGAAGGACGCACGCGTTTGGGACGAATCTAGAGGTCAGGGACGAAGTCCTGGGCCTGGCACGCCTTTGGGCTTTCTGTTTCACTTTTCACACACACACCCCTGTTTCTATTTGCACCCCCCTTTGTATTTCTTTTATTTTTCATATTTTCTTGCATGATTTATATTTTCTGACTTTATTTATTTTTTCTGAACATTGAAAAATCCCAAAAAATATTTCTTATTTTTTGCATTTTATATTAATATTTTTATTATTTTTTTGGGCATAAAAATAGTTTATTAATAATAATATAATTTATTTTCTTAAATAAACTTTTAAATAATATAAAAATATCACACATTTTTATTTTTATTATTTATACACTTAAAATAATATTTTCATACATATTTAAATTTTTTGACATTTTGTATATATTATTATTATTTTTTTCTTGAAATAAATGTTTAGAAAACAATATTTCTATTAAACAAAAATTAGGGTTTTCACCCTTTCAAAAATAATCATTTTATTTTCTTATTTTTAAGACATAAATAAATTTATTTTCTCATACATAAAATTAATACAAAAAGATTTCTTGCATATTTACATTTTGTTGCATATTTAAATATTTGCTTATTTATTTATTTGTACAATAAATTCAATTTGGTTGTAATAGTTTTAGGGTTTTATTTTGAGCAATATCCCCCTATTCAAAACTTGTATCCCCCTCCCCATAATATTGTTGTAATAGTTTAGATTTACTTTACGCATTTTATTGCTTTCATATACCATGATAGTAAACTAGGGTTTTGTATGCAAATACCAAAAATCAAGTAAATAGCATGACCTAATACAAGACAAAAATGCATGAAAAATGACAACACCTTGCACACAAGCACCCCTAGGGTTTCATCCACTTTGTTGCCTTAAAACATGGCCATGGTATGCATGCTAGGTATCTTGGCAAAAACAAAACAAAAGATCATAGTCCCTCGATGATGCTAGACAAGTTGCCTAAAACCAAATGATCTTGGTCCCTCAAAACTTGCTAAGATACTTGGCAATATTGTTATCATGGTCATACGATGACCCACGCCCGTCCCGTTTAACATCCAAAGATAGGGTTATCTACCAAAACAATGGTAGGTTAACAATGTCAAAGGAATAAAAATGTGTAGGAAAGACTTTTGAGTAAGTAGATAAGCTTTTAGTCACTTGATCAATTTGCAAACCATCCTTGCTATTTTCAAAAAAACACACACATTTTTCAAACAACTTTCAAACATTGAAACATTTTTCAAAAGACAAACATCTTTGTATACATTCTAACAAACAAGAATCATTACAAAGATTGCCTAAACAAGGGCCTCCTTTCAAAATACTTTCAAAACCACAAAAAGCACCATTTCAAACAATTGGAAAATCAAAGCAAGTGATCTAAAACATGTAACTAAGAGCCCATGGAAAACCATGGATGAAAAGGGTGCTAGCACCTTCCCTTTTCATAATCTACCCCCCGAACCCAAAAACAATCTCAAAGGTCTTTCCTGTGCTTTTTTACCTTTCCTTTGGATAAAATAAAAGTCGGTGGCGACTCTTGCTAAACCGAAACATTTGCGAACACAAACGCAAAACCTCAAGTCAGTTCTCCCACCACATCACAATGATCTTCTGGTAACGTTAGGAGTTGAATGGTGTGGTTTTCTTGGCACGAGGAAGGCTGGAAGTTAGTGTTTGAAATTTCACGATTTGGACAAACTTTTTGCAAATATGGTAGAGCTTATGGTACAACATGCAGGTCTCTGTTTGGCTCACCAAAGGAGTGTACTTATAGCATAGAAGAAAGGGACAAGATGATGAAGAAAGAATCAATCCCATAAAGCCATGGTTTAAATCCATTATCACCATTTTGAAAAGTTACCAAATTTGATATTTCATGCCATTTTTCCATGATCAATGCATCTGTTCAGGTTGGCACGAATCCTTGGGCCTCAAAGCACGTCTAAACACTAGCCCACACGCCTAAGCCCATTTCCAAATATTTTATACCACTTATTTTATATTTACTTGAAATAAGTTAAAATAAATGTGTAAAAAATATCTAGAAAATATAAGACCATGCCAAAATAATATTAGACGTCCTCTATGACCTTAAGAAGACATTGGAATCTTAAAAAGTTAGGCCATTGACCCAAAAATTCAAATTTGCTCAATGCACCATTCTTGAGATTTCCAAAATTTTCCCAACTTGGGAAAGCCATAACTTGCTCAATTTTTATCTCATGATGATGATCTTGTACTTTTTTAAAATCCCAAGATGTCTACTTCAATCCCTCTTTTGATCAATTTTGCATTTGAAGATGTTATCTTGATGTAAAAGGTCTTGGCAAAAAGTGGCTTTTGTTGACTTTCTAAAAGTGACATGTAATGTATGAACTTGTATCTTTCAAATGTTGAATTTTTTGAACTTGAGAGATGAAGAGAAGTTGTAGGGAATATAATTCACTTCAAAATGAGCTTTGGTTGGAAAATTTCTGATAAAGTATGAGAAAGTTATGCTTGGTCAAAGTTTGGTTGACTTTTCCTGTGGAAACCCTAATTGGTCATTTTTGACTTTTGATGGGTTATGAGCATTTCTTGAGGAACCATGATCAACCCTTGATCAAATGATGGATATCACTTCAAAATGTTGATGTTGACCAAAAATATTGAAGTTTGACTGTACATGGGCCACAGTTGACTTTTGACCTAGCATAGTTGATTTTCCAATACTTGAGCAATTGACTGAGCAAACTTTTTGTGCAAGGCCTGAAATTTGACATGGATGACCTTTTGATGGAATATTAGGAAAATGGAGAACATTTGGGATTCTTGGAGCTCAATCATCTTGATGAAAATGGAAACCCTAGTTAGGGGTTCATTGCCTTAGGAGGAGAATTGTCTGGTTAATTCTTGGTCAACCTTGAACAATGTTGAATAAGATGTCCTATTCTGAGTTTGGTATTTTTAAGTGTTTTTTTTTGTCTTATGATCTGATTTATGAACACAATTGTGTCTTGTGTTCTGAGTTACCCAAGAGTAACATGGAGGTCCCGTGTGTCTTCAAATGGGTTGTTCAGATAAGTGGTTGGGTGCTTCTTAATTTTTATCTTATTCTCCTTAAGAGGAAGATTTGTCCCTCTGTGAGGAATGTTTCTGGGTTAAGGGGGAGTGTACACCAAATGACTTTAAGACTTCTCCTTTTATCCTGATATTGATGTTCTATGGTATTGAGTTTGATGGGCTGTAATGGATTTGTTCGGGCTGATGTGAAGAGATGATGGATGTGATGTCCCGACATCAATCAGATTATGGAAATTAGCTCTTGTTAAAGCCTTTGACATATTCTAGCTAAAAAGGGGGAGATAATATGTGTTAATTATTTATTCTCTTAAAAGAGATGGATAACATTTATGTTGGGCAATCATGAAGATATCCTATTGGTGAGTATGTGTTGGATTGTCATGAAAAGTCCTATTGTTGATGTTGTGACATCATGTGAGAAGAAAGGGAAGACTGAAGACTATTAAATGTGTGAAGACTAAAGACTGTCTGCTTCTGATGTTTTTAGTTTAATAGTTGATACTGATTGGTATTTTCTATCCTTTGAGTTGTGGTTTTGTTTTATGTATGTACAAAGGTTATGTAAATTAGTTTTAGCCAAAATAAGCCAAAGGGGGAGATTTTTAATTTTATGTTTTGATGGTTGGCATTATGTTTGGTAAAACTAATATAGCAGCAATATGTTAGATAGAATGTATTATCTTGCTAAGGAGAACATGTTGAGCAAGAATTCATATTTTGTGCATAAACATGTTGAGTTGAAATGTTTCAACATCTGGAGCAGCATGTCAGACAAGAATTCATATGCATAGTCACTCGACATCGTGACTGGTTCAGCTGGATTTTGTATTTTGCTAAAGTTATTACAAAGACATGATATATTTTAAGGATATTATATTATCTTATGTGGCGCTGAATTGTAGGTCTGGAAGATTCAAGTTGAGAATTAAAAAGAATGTTCACTTTCTAATTATGGAGATAAATTAGGAAGGATTTGATTGAAGACCTATTTTCATGCAGAATCTTCTGCAGACTTGTAACAGCCCCAATGTGCTGTGATTTGAAGCCTAATTCCAGTTGGGAAAAGGTTATAAGTAAAAGTGTTTGTAACCTTAGAAAGTACCAGCCGATAATTAGAAAGATGTAATCATTAGGGCTGAGTCTGTAAGCCACTCTCTAAGAGAGTTGGTATGTGTGATCCACTCGACATGTGAGTTGGATTGTGTTCCTTAATTACAAGGTTCTGTTCTCACTCAGAAGCATTTAGGTAATGAGTTGATTATTGTTCTTGGAGGAAGCTTGTAAGAAACTCCAAGTTCTGTTTTTAGTCAAGAGTCTTTGCTAAGTATTGTCATGGAAATGAGCCTTCTAGTTTGTTGTCATAGAAGTGTGTATTCATGTTTGCCCAATTAATGTTTGTGATTGATGAGGGATTGAGGAGGGCCTAATATCTAGGTGAGTCTTAGATAGAAGTCTAGAAAGGGTATTGATTAAGTGATTAGATCGTAAACTAGATGTTTATTGAGGGTCTATGAATTGATACTATTTTAGTGGACTTATCCATGGCTTGGTATCCCCTAGAGTAGGAAGGTTGTTCCAAAATGGGTTAATAATTCTTGTGTGTTGTTTAAGGTTTTCAGTACTGTTTTGTATGTTTATACCTTGCTTGTTTTGTTCAAGTCATATCAGATGTCTCGACATGTCATAGGACATCTGAAGTCTGACATACCAGAATTTCAAACCCATTGTCAGAAAAAAGAATCCTCATCTCCAAATACCTGTTATGAGTGCATGTGTATATGAAATGCATAAGTGAATGTAATACCATGTTCAATCATTCCCAATGAATATATTTACTTTTATTGAAATTTAAACAAGCATGATTTTTAATTTGATGTCCATTTCTAAAAGGTAAACTCGGTATCAAACTCAAAGACAAGATTCCCTGGAAACAAAAATGAACATGTAGCATATCATGATATTATAAATTCAAAGGCATGGGATCACAACTTGGCACAGTCTGTATAACTATTGTACTGAATATCTGAGCAGGGTGAATATCACAGGTTCAAAAGTTTTCCTTTGTAAGAAAACCAGAAAAACAGGATAGGATAAAGGTCAAAGTTGAAGGGTGAGAAAACACTTAGAAGGGGGGGGGGGGGGTGGAATAAGTTTTTCCTTTTTCTTTTTCTTACTAGCACAACAATTATGGAAAGACACTGTTAATTTTATCCTGGTTCGTTTGAACTCAAACTACTCCAGTCCACTCGCCAATGTGATTTCGCCTTTCTCGACAAGGACTTAATTCACTATAATCAAACAGATTACAATCACACAACCAAACTGTTGTGACTAACAATACAAAGCACAAGTAAACTTACAAGTGACTAACACCACTAATACTCGAACTATTCCTAGCCTTCTTGAGAAATCTGACCAAGCTTGGTCTCTCAAGGAACAAATACAAGAATTAAATCTTTACAATAGTGAAACAAATTGCTTCTTAGAAATCTATATCACAAACTGTGATTTATCACTAAGATACGTTTTGCACTTGAGAAAATAACAAAGTGTTTGTGATCAGAAGAATAATTTTCATGTTGGTTGGGTAGTTTCCTTGCAATAAATGATCTTCTATTTATAGCATGAGGAAAACAACTGTTACTGCCTTCAAAAGTGAGGAGCAATTAATGTTTGCGTGTTAGCTTGCATTATTGTTGTTTTCAATGAACTAGCGTAGAGACACTTGAGTGCTTTAGCCGTCTTTTCATTAAATGAACAAACGGCACTGTCAGAGCTTGTTTCCTGAAACTTGACAAGACTGTTTGCTTCTTTAATCTTTCAGAACTTGCTTCAGATCTTGCTTCAGAATTTGCTTGCAAATAACTTCTCACCAGAGCTTGCTTGCAAAATACTTCTGAATAGAGTTTCCATGGAAACTTGCTAAGATTAGAGAATGCTTTAAATTGCTTCTTATCATAGCCAGCGTCAGAACTTGCGCTAAATAAATAGTTCTTTCATCAAAGAACTTCTTCATTTTTATTCAGCTCAGCACGTAAAATGATTTTCACCTTAGAAAATACTTCAGTCAGAACATTATCTGAAACAAAGAAATATGCTCATCAGAGTATCAATTATACAAAATATATTTTATTGTTATCATCAAAACTCTGAGATATGATCAGAACCAAACTTGTTCTAACAATCTCCCCCTTTTTGATGATGACAAAAATATTCAGGTTTTGAAAAAAAATTGAACAAGAGATAAGAATCTCCCCCTGAAATAAATATTTCTTTGAAAAAAAAAATAGATGTATAAGAAAAACTTCCTGAGATTTTTCTTCAGAGCTTTGAGATTTTTCTTTTAGGATTTCTTCAGCAAGTCTTTTGAAGATGATGTTCAGATGATTAAACTTCCAGAGTTTAGTGATACCTGCAAAATTCTTTAAACAGAGAAAGAAATCTTTGTATTTTGTTAGTAATGTTTGAGACTTAGTCCCATAACTGTTAATCAAAGATTAGATCAAAATACTAATTTTCTCCCCCTTTTTGTCATAATCAAAAAATATAAAAAGAATTAAAGAGCATAAAAGGTTTTTATAAAAAGATTCAGAGGTACAAAACAAAAAACTAGAAACAGAATGACACTTAAGATTTTATAGAAACAAGAGACAAAAGAAGATTCTTGATTTCAGATGAAGATTCATCTTGCTTCATCATCCAGTTGTTAGAAAAAGACTGGTTCTGACCATATCTCATAGTTTTGATGATAACAATAAAATATATTTTATATAATTGATACTCTGATGAGCATATTTATTTGTTTCAGATAATGTTCTAACTGAAGTATTTTCCTAGATGAAAATCATTTTGACGTGCTGAGCTGAAAATAAATGAAGAAGTTCTTTGATGAAAGAACTATTTGTTTTAGCACAAGTTCTGATGCTTACTCTGATAAGAAACTATTTTATGCATCTTCTAAAGCTTAGCAAGTTTCCATGTAAACTATGTTCAGAAGTACTTTGAAAGCAAGCGGTGATAAGAAGTTATTTGCAAGCATATTCTGAAGCAAGATGTGAAGCTAGTTCTGATAGAATAAAGAAGCTAATAAGTCTTGTCAAGTTTCAGGAAACATGCTCTGACAAGTGTTGTTTGTTCATTTAATGCAAAGACGGCTACATGCACTCAAGTGTCTACGCTAGTTCATTGGAAAATGCAATACTGCAAGCAAACACGCGAACATTGATTGCTCTCCACTTTTGAAGGCAGCAACAGTCGTTTTCTTCATGCTATAAATAGAAGATCATTTATTGCAAGCCAACTACCTGTTGGCTCCTAAATTCGACACCCTTGTTTTATTGATGTCAGCCATTAAAGCTGAAGGATGTTTTCGACTGGCTAAGTCTGTCGAAATGCCCGTCGAAAGATGGCAAAGTACTTAGAAGATTTTCTTCCAAGGGAGAAGTTGGTTGCCTTCGACGTCGAAGGAGTTTCTCGTCGAAGATGTCTCTCGACGAAAGTGTTCGATGGTTCAGAGTGAAGCAGTTTGAAATTCAAGCGTTTGGAGGGAAAACGGTTTCCAGCAGTTACCACGTGCAACGTGCAAAGATCTGGAGCGTCGAACGTTGAGAACGTGCCAAGTGGATTGATCTCGAAGTAGTGCAACTGCCCGACGGTTACTTGGGATGTTTTAGTATAAATAGTAGTAGTCATGTAAGTTCTCGCGTGTGTTCACAATTCTATACAAAGTCACTCATATAGATTCGAGTACCCAGCGTGTGAGAAAGAATTGTTGAGAAATGTATGTGTGAAACACCAACTTTATTAATCAAAGTCATTTACTTTTCCAGAAATTTACTTGCTTTCCTTTTTACATTCCTGTCGAAGCCTTTTACATTAAGCCTTGTTTATTTTACCAAGTCTTTCCTTCATGCAATTTACTTGAAACCTCTTTATGTTATTTAAAGCCTCTTTATTTAAAGCCTTATCCAATTTAATCAAACTTCAAAATCAACCTATGTCCTAGGATCAATCTGATCGATCCTGCGAGTAACCAAATAAGTAACCATTTGGAGGATCAACGGTTGTTTACCAAATCCCAAGGTAAACAAATTGGCACACCTGGTGGGACTGTGTGTTGATTGTTGATAACTCTTCAGGCGTGTTGTATGTTATTGAGAAGTGGTAGAATATACACTAACAATAACAATACTGCCAGAGGAAGAGAAGAGATGGCGAATCCGCCAAACAATAACGAAATCCCACAAACGAACGTGGGAGCAACGGTTAGTACGACCGTAAGTGAAGCGACAACTGTTGGTTCGACACCAGCAGTAACAGTCACAACAACGGGGCCAATACCTTCGTTCACAGGCCCCAGGATGCCTTTGGGAACTCCCCCACCAAGGGGAAATTTAGGCACAAGGCCTTTGGTTCCCCCAGGATTTATTCCATTCTATGGTATGCCAACTTCTGAAGTGGCAAGCCTGACGAATGCTGCGTCCACTTTTTCAGACCCTTTAGTGAGCGCCTCTTCACCACTCCAAGGCTCTGGAGTAGGCATGGCAAATAGAAATAGGACTCAACTCTTAGGAGGAACGTCCCAAGTAGCCCATGGCCTTACAAATGCCTCGACAGCAGTCTTGAGGCAACAAATGGACGAAAGCAACCATGATATGGTGCAAATGTTGGCACAAACTTTGAGTACTGTGCTAAACCCTCTAATACAAAACACTACTCAATCGAATCAGCAAGTGACAGCGCAAATGGCGCGTTTGGCTGATTTCTTTGGAGTACCCCAACCTATTCGACAGCCCCAAAGGGCGCAAATAAGGGGAAACCAAGGGATATTTTTAGAGGAAGAAACCACCATTAACCAGGCTCAACAGCCTGTCGAAGAAAACCTTAGGGCACGATTGGAACAACCTGTCGAGGAACCTAGGGTAATAACCCCAGAGGTAAGGTTAGTTAACAGAAACCAAAATGCTGACGAAGTAGTTCAGCATATCCAATACCAAAACATGGGTTTGGAAAACAATCTGGCAACCATGATTGAAAGGATCATGACTCAGAATGGGATGAACATGGGCTTTTGAAGGCCCAACTTTACATCTCCATTGTCAGAATACGTGTTACAAACGGACTTACCTCCTAGATGCAAAGTCCCCAAATTTACTAAGTTCTCTGGGGACACGACAGAATCTACTGTCGAGCATGTGGCGAGATATTTGATCGAAGCAGGTGACATTTCGAATAACGAAAACCTAAGGATCAAGTACTTCCCAAGTTCTTTAACAAAGAACGCTTTTACTTGGTTTACAACTCTCCCCCCCAATTCGATCCATCATTGGACCCAGTTGGAAAGATTGTTCCATGAACAATTCTACATGGGGCAAACCAAGATAAGCCTGAAAGAATTGGCCAGTGTAAAGAGACGTTTCACTGAACCTATAGACGAATATCTAAATAGGTTTAGGTTGCTCAAGGCGAGATGTTTTACACAAGTGCCAGAACATGAGTTGGTCGAAATAGCCGCAGGCGGTTTAGATTATTCCATTAGGAAGAAGCTAGACACCCAATACCTAAGAGACATGGCCCAACTGGCCGATAGAGTTCGACAGGTAGAGCGCCTCAAAGCTGAAAAAGCAAAGGCAACGAAAACTCACAAGAGAGAGAGGATAGCGTACGTTGAGATGGATGACGAAGATCCAGAATCCTTCGACGATACTTTAACTGTCGAAGAAGGAGAAGTCGATTTAGCAGAACTGAAACAAGGGCCACCATACTCTTGTAAACTGTTAGTCCCCTCAAGTGGGAAAAATCCCATTGGTCCAGAAAGGACCAACGATAGGTTCCCAAAAAAGACTTATAGTTTTGACATCACAAAATGTGATGAAATATTCGACTTGCTGGTTAAAGATGGCCAAATGATAGTACCCCCAGGGGTAAAAGTGCCTCCTCTTGATCAAAGAAAGAAGAGAGGTTTTTGCAAATATCATAATTTTTTGGGCCATAAAACTTCTCATTGTTTTCTTTTCAGGAATCTTGTGCAAGACGCTATCGAAGACGGGAGATTGAAGTTTGCTGACAAATCCCCCATGGCTGTCGACTCAAATCCACTGCAGGCTGAAGCCCACTATGCTGAGCCCTCTGAGGTGAACGTGATAGAGGCAACCAGGAGCCAGTCGAAGAAGCCAGGAATTACCATGGTCGAAGTCTCAAAGGACCACATCAACATGCCAATCTTTGGCAGTTTTTCTGGAAATTTATCCAGGAGGACAATTGAAGCTGTTCAGAAAGCGGTCGAAAGCCCGAAGTTGGAGACCGCTGAAGCACAAAAAACTGGACCAAAACCCAGCTCCCACTTGGCCACAGTTCAAGGCCAGACGGAGAATCTGGAGATACAAATGAAGCAGTTAACTCTTGCTAACAAAGATACAATGAATATCAACATGGTTGAACTTTCTGACCCAAAAGCATCAGAAGAGGCCATGAGGCAAGAACAAGCTAATAAGACTACTTTCCCTCGGGAAAATGAAAACTTGGCAGATTTTCTACAAAGATGCCAGAAAAAGAAATCAGAGGTGATGCTGTGTCCAAGATGCAGTTCGATCTTTGACAAAAAGGCTGCTGAGCATATTCAAGGCGTAAGAGCAGCGAATAAGAGAAGGGAGAATGTTGACCTTCGACATGATCCCAGAAGAGCCTCCCAAAGAGGTTCTAACCAAGAAAGGAGGCCATTGACTTTTAGGCCTCCCACAAATGTGCCAGTAGACACTTGGTACAAAACCTCTGGTCGAAAAAGGCCAAGTGAGGAGAAATGGCACTCTTTCGACGTGCCAAGGGGTTCCTCTTTGACTAAAAAGAAAGAGCCTCAGGTTGCTGCACCTAAGGTTGCACAAGTGTCCAGCAACTACAAAGGTAAAAATCCCATGTCTCGATCTCAATGGAGGAGATATCAAAGGAGACGAAAAGCTGAAAGGGAGGCTGCCAACGAACCAAAGGCAGAAACGAGTTCGAATGTTCCTCAAAGGAAGCAAAGGAAACCTCTAGAAAGAGAGCCAGTAACCAACAGGCTAGTTTGGCCTAACCAAAGTGAAGTCGAAGACGAAGACGATGCTGAGTCTGATGATACTTTGGACATAATGGTGAATATAGTTTCAGTGCTGCCCAGAGAATTCAATCGACAGGTAGAAGTCGAAGCAAATGACTGGGAAGTGGAGCAAGAAATGGCCAAACATAGGCCAGTGTGCTATTTTGTCATGGACAATGGCACTACTGAGGAACAAAATGGCTTCTTCGAGCCACCTACAGAGGCGATGAAAAATCACCTCAAGCCTTTATTCATAAGGGCTAAACTCGAAGAAACTACTGTGAATAAAATATTGGTGGATTGTGGGGAAACCATCAACATTATTCCTCACTCTATGCTAAGGAAAATTGGCAAAAGGGATGAGGACATTAAGCCTCACAACATGGTCCTGTCGAACTATGAGGGCGGCATAGGGACCACTATGGGAGTGATCCAGCTAGATATCAAAGTAGGGTCGATTCTTCGACCAACGATGTTTATGGTCATATCGGCCAAAGCTAACTACAATCTTTTGTTGGGCCGTGAATGGATTCATGGTGTTGGCGCTGTGCCTTCATCAATGCACCAAAGGCTGCTGCTATGGCGTCCAGATGGGATGGTCGAAAACATAGAGGCAGATCAAAGCTATTACCTTGGCGAAGTGAATCACCTGGGTTTGGCAGATTTCGACAAGAACTTGGCTCACATAGGGCCATGTCCAACACCTGACTTCGACATGGCGCCAGCGCCAAACACTTTTTGTTCCCTATACCTGCACCCTGAGCATGGTTTCCAATGGGACAGAGAAGACTTGTCCCACATAGACTTCAGTGGGTTAACTGATATCCAACCAACTGGTTGGGGAAGTGAATTCAGTGATAATGACTGAGTCACAATCTTTGAAGCGAATTTCGGCTTATGTAGCCGAAACCAAGATGATAACGGCTCTCGAAGCCGAAGTAAAGTACATGGCCACACAGGCCAATGATCAACAATTATCTGCTGTAGGTCCAGGAAAGGATTTCGATCCAAAACCTCCTGATATCAGGCCAGAAGAGATGCAGGAACAGAGGCTCGACGCCATCTATGACGATGAGCCTTTGGGCTTCGAAAAGGACCCCTTGGCGAACAACATTAAAATGTTAGCGCAAGACCCTTTAGAAGAAATCAACTTAGGCGAAGGATCAGAGAAAAGGCCAACTTACATCAGCGCAAAAATCGATCCAGAACTTAGGTTGGAAGTAATCCAATTGCTGAAAGAGTTTAAAGACTGTTTTGCATGGGATTATGACGAAATGCCTGGTCTCGACAGAGGATTGGTAGAACTTCAGTTGCCAATCAAACCTGGGAAGAAGCCAATCAAGCAAAATCCAAGGCGCTTCGCTCCAGAAATACTGTCGAAGATCAAAACGAAGGTCGAAAGACTTCTGAAATGCAAATTCATCCGTGTTACAAGGTATGTCGAATGGATTGCAAACATTGTGCCAGTAATTAAGAAAAATGGTACGTTAAGGGTATGCATAGATTTCAGAGATTTGAATGCTGCTACACCCAAAGATGAATATCCTATGCCTGTGGCGGAAATGCTAGTCGATTCTGCCGCTGGCTATGAATACCTGAGTATGCTCGATGGTTATTCAGGATATAATCAAATATTCATTGCTGAAGAGGATGTGTCGAAAACAGCTTTTCGATGCCCTGGGGCCTTAGGCACTTACGAATGGGTAGTGATGCCTTTTGGCCTAAAAAACGCTGGGGCAACGTACCAGCGAGCAATGAATACTATCTTCCATGATTTTATTAACACTTTTATGCAAGTATATATTGATGACATTGTTATAAAATCTGTTTCCAGGAAGAATCATGTTGACCACCTTCGACAATCATTCGAAAGAATGAGAGAACATGGTCTGAAGATGAACCCTTTGAAGTGTGCGTTCTGTGTGAAAGCTGGAGATTTCTTGGGCTTCGTTGTCCACAAGAAAGGAATCGAAATCAACCAGAACAAGACGAAGGCAATTTTGGAAGCGAAAGCGCCGTCGAATAAGAAGGAACTGCAATCTCTCTTAGGCAAGATACATTTCTTAAGGAGGTTTATATCTAATCTAAGTGGGAAAGCTTAGGCCTTTTCACCCTTACTTCGACTGAATAAAGAGGGGTTCGAATGGGGGCAAGAGCAACAAGAAGCCTTCGACAAGATCAAAGGGTACCTCACTAAGCCACCTATTCTGGTGCCTCCTTGTAGCAATAGGAGTATGAGATTGTACATAGCTGCATCCGACAAAACTCTGGGAAGCATGTTAGCCCAAGAGGATGAGAATGGAGTCGAAAGACCCATTTATTATCTCAGTAGAGTTTTGAACGATGCAGAAACTAGATATAGTGAAGTTGAAAAATTGTGTCTATGTCTGTATTTCTCTTGTACAAAACTCAAGCAATATATAAAACCAGTTGATGTGTATGTTTCGTCTCATTTTGATGTTTTCAAATATATGTTGTCGAAACCTATCTTGCACAGTCGAATTGGCAAATGGGCATTAGCATTAACTGAATACTCCTTGACCTTTATGCCTCTTAAGGCAGTAAAAGGACAAGTGGTTGCAGACTTCATAGTCGACCACTCAATTCAAGTCGAGGATATTAATTATGTGGAGATAGAGCCTTGGAAATTCTACTTCGATGGTTCCAGCCATAAAGACGGAACAGGGGTAGGAGTCTTGATTATTTCTCCAGATAAAATTCCAACAACATTCAAGTACAAAATATCAGGTTCTTGTTCGAACAATGAGGCTGAGTATGAAGCTCTAATTACTGGCCTTGAAATATTGTTGGAATTGGGGGCAACTCGAGTCGAAATAATGGGAGACTCAGAGTTAGTCATTAAGCAAGTCACAAAGGAATATAAATGCATAAGAGAGAATCTCATTATGTACTTTGTGATAGCGAATCGTTTATTGAAAAAATTTGAAACGGTTAATATTCGACACATACCCAGAGTCGAAAATCAAATAGCCAACGACTTGGCACAGATTGCATCTGGGTATAAGATTTCAAAAACGAGATTACAAAGAGCAATCGAAGTTCGAGAAAAGATAAAAGCAACTTGTCTATCACCATCAGACTTGGAATCGACGAGACTAGGATATGCTGATCAAAGTAACTTCGAAATTTCGTTCATAGATAATTTATCGGAGCAAGATTGGAGGAAACCCATAGTGGATTATCTTCAAAATCCAGGAGCTTCGGCAGAACGAAAAACAAAGTACAGGGCGTTGAGTTATGTACTCATGGGTAATGAGTTATTCAAGAAAACGCCTGAAGGGGTATTGCTAAAGTGCTTAAGTGAAACTGAGGCATACATAGCCCTTTCGACTACGCACGCTGGAGCATGTGGGGCTCACCAAGCAGGCCATAAGATGAAATGGTTGTTGTTTCGACAAGGACTATACTGGCCCACTATGCTAAAAGATTGTCTTGAGTTCGCCAAAGGTTGTCAAGAGTGTCAAGTTCATACAGGCATCCAACATGTACCAGCAAGCGAACTTCACTCGATAGTGAAGCCTTGGCCCTTTAGAGGATGGGCGTTGGACCTCATTGGAGAGATTCGACCAGCATCATCAAAGAGTCAGAAATACATACTGGTAGGCATTGATTACTTTACTAAGTGGATCGAAGCTATCCCTTTAGTCAATGTAGACCAAGAAAATGTCATTGAATTTATTCAAAAGAACATTATCTTTAGGTATGGAATCCCTGAGACAATAACAACTGATCAAGGATCAGTTTTCACTGGTCGAAAGATGCAGGAATTTGCTCAGGAAACAGGTTTCAAACTCCTAACATCAACGCCTTACTATGCACAGGCGAATGGTCAAGTCGAAGCAGCTAACAAAGTGGTGATTGGCTTGATAAAGAAACATGTTGGGAAGAAACCAAAGAATTGGCATAAGACGTTAGACCAGATTCTGTGGGCTTGTCGAACGTCCCCAAAAGAAGCCACTGGTACAACACCGTATAGGCTAACTTTTGGCCATGATGCAGTGTTGCCAGCAGAAATTTGTCTTCAATCTGCAAGAGTTCAGAGGCATTATGATATTCCTTCTGAAGTCTATTGGAACATGATGTTAGACGAACTGGTGGATTTAGACGAAGAGAGATTGCGCGCTCTCGACCTACTCAGGCTTCAGAAGAAAAGAGTGGAAGACTCTTATAATAAAAAGGTAAAACCTAAGGTATTTTTTCCTGAAGAACTAGTTTGGAAGGTAATTCTTCCCATGGATCGAAGGGATCGAAGCATGGGGAAATGGTCACCCAAATGGGAAGGACCCTTCAGAGTTATCCAAACTTTTTCTGGTGGAGCCTATGAAGTCGAAGAGTTAGGTGAAGATAAAAGGCTCTTGAGAGTAAATGGTAAATATTTGAAAAAATACAAACCTACACTTCAAGAGATAAAAATAAAATAATAAAAGAACAAGACTAAATTAACCATAAAAATGCCAAAATGGAAATTTTATAAATTTCAGCCAAGATGGCAATGTTGTTGAATAGAGATTACAAAATATGGTTACAAAAGCTGAATCAATCAAAAGGGAATAGAGTCCTTGAGTCGAAGGTACTTGGCTTGCTGCAGCTCCAACCTTTTCTTGCACCAGGTGTTCTCCTGCACAATCTTGGCAATCTGAGCGTCGAAGCCTTGGGCCTTCTCAGCAAATTCCAGGCCCTGTTTGATTTCAGTTTGACTCTCGGTGTCTGGGATGGTCGAAAGAAGTTCCTCCTAGCGTTTAGTGTTGGCATTTATCTTAGCCTCTATTTCTTCGATTTGTGCCCTGAAGGAAGCATTCTCTCGATCAATGGCATCGACTTCTTCCTGCGTAGATGCTTTTTGCTTCGACAACTCCGCAATTCGAGAAGTCGTATCCGAAACAGCAGTCCACGCAGAGGAGCTTTTGCCATACAACACCTCAAGCTGACTGTTAAACCCCCTTTGGCGCCTGTAATCTGCTGAGACTTGATCAATCATAGAGTGTAACTCCATGATCAAGCCTGAAACTTATGGGGCTACAGCTAACAAGTCGACAGCATTCAAGACATCCTTCAAGTATGATGGAGCAGTGGGGTCCCCCTCTAAAGCCTTCATCAAGTCCTTCTTGAAAAACTGGGCCTTAACCTTCGCCAAAGCTTCATCGAGAGGAGAAGTTTCAGTGGACTTCCCCGACAGGGTAGGAACCTCCTGACTAGCATCAGATGAACTCTTGCTCTCGATGATTGCGTTGAGATAGCTAACAGGGTCAGTTTGTTTCAAGAGTTCTAAATCCTCTTTCGACCTGTGCTTCGTTGAGGTAACCCTTGCAACAGCATTGTCTTGGGTTTGAGGCTGTTGAGTGTTAGGTGCCTCGACTTGGTGCCCTTCGACTCGGACTGGGGCAGTACCAGCGTCTTCTTGGTGCTCTTCGCCAGCGTCACCTTGGTGCCCTTCGCCAGTGTCACCTTGGTTCTCTTCGTCAGCAGCACCTTGATTTTCTTCGCCAGCATTGCCTTGGTCCCCTTCTTCACGATTCTCTTCCGACAGATCCACCACCTGAACCGCTTCTGGCTGTTGTTCTTCCATTTGAGGTTCTTCTGCTAGTTTTTCTACCGTCTCAGCATTGGCCTCATTTATTTCGGTATGGGCTTCGTCAGTTTCCAAACCTTTTTCTTGTGGCCTGCTGAGTTCAGCAGACTCCAGTGTTTCAGAGGTCCTTGGCGGAGAACTTTCAGTGGTGTCCTAAAAAAGGAAAGAAGAAGAATCTTCAGAGATCGAAAGGGACACAGTCGAATGTAGGTATCTACACCTAAGTTATAAAAAGGTTTAAGAGATTACCTGTAAATTAGCTTCAGCCCCAGGGCTGGAATTGTCGCTTTCGACAGGCTTGTTGAGAAGAACGTTTAGTTCCTCCTCCGTTGGCTCCTCAAGGATCACTTGAGGTGGCCTAGGCTTTCTTCCAGCAACCTTTATCCTAATGGTTCGACCCTCGGGAGCAGGAGCAGGAACAGGAGCGTCCTTCGTCAGCTTTCGCCTTTTTAAAGGAGCAGGAGGAGAATCACCTTCTTCATCGCTCTCAGATTCGACCACCAGTGCTGGCCGTTTCTTGGGCGAAGGTGCCTAAAAAAACCAATGGGAATTCGATTTAGCAATTGCATCGAAAGTCAAAAATCGAAAGCCAGGAGGAAATAATGAAAGTCTGGTTACCGATATAGAAGGCTTCTTCGAAGAGCCTTCCCCCTGTTGGTTGTTTGTGGTCTTTGCCGGCGCTGTAGTCTTCGCCGGCGGTGGAGGTTTTGTTGAGGGGCCTCCTCCCTGTTGGCCTTCTGTAGCTTTCTTGGCTACAGGCTTTCGAACAACTGAAATCAAATAAATGGTTAACAGGCTAGCAATCGAAAAGAAAGACAAAGTAATGTGAAAGGATGAACTTACATTTCTTTATTTTGTCCAACACAAGGACAAAAGATTTCTGAAGCTCATCCATGAAGTCCTTCTCGTCGAAAAACTCCTCAGCATAATAGCTTTTCCACCACTCCTCGAAGGATGGTGAGCAAAGGAAGTTGAGCTGGTAGTCAAACAACGAGAGAACTGTTCGACCAGCATATCTTCCGATATGCTTGATGGCAGCTTCTTCGGTGTAATCATTACAGAAGTACAACATGGACTTCTCTCTTGGAAAAATCGGAGAAGGTAGGGTTTGAATAATACCAAACTGGTGAGATACCAGGTTTGGTTGGTATGCAATCAGACTCAAGTGAGTCTTAGAGCTCCTAAATCGAAGAGGCATGATCCTTGGTGTGAGGAACGCCTCCCACAGTATTGTGTGTTCACCAACATTGGGACCGCTCGACGTCTTTGGATGTGGCCTTATGAACCATGCTGGGCCTACCTTCTGTCGAGCAAACGGAGCCATAGTTGAAACAAACTCTTTCCTTCGAGCAAACATCAGAACGAAGTTGGTGAAGGTTTGCTGAAATTCCAGTCCATCTTCCATAGGCGTCAGCAGAGCCAACCTGGTTCCTTCGACGCGTCTGTTCGCTATCTCTGGAGCCTGCTCATTTATCTGAACCTTCTTAGGCAAGAAAGATTCGAAAGTGGCATTGAGCCACAGTTGGAGCAGCCAAAAAGGCCCAGCAAGTAGCAAACTGGCCCTGTTCTTGATAATTTTTAGAAGAGTTGCCCCATTGCTGATCGAATCATAGAGGCTAGCCAGAATCAGTTCTGCCAAACAGATATTTTGGCGATGATGCAATTGAGTAGCGAGAGTGACCATCTTTTTGGTCACCTGTAAGGACTTCGAGCAAAATACAAAACGAGTCAGCCATAAGGCTAGAAACGCTATGTGTTCGACATCCGACACAGCATCTGTCGACCTGTCGTGATAGTGGTTGATGAAAGTGGTGTATGTTGGTTTGGTGTCAGAGAATCCAATTTGGTCCTCCGACATCTCCTCCGGATCGAAGTAGTCCCCGGTGGGTCGAAGGCCGGTGATAGCGGCCACATCGAAGAGTGTAGGAGTCAACATCCCACAGGGAAGGTGGAAAGTAAAGTGGGAGTAGTCCCAGAACAGCAGAGAAGCTATCAACATCTCCGGAGAATAGTTCAAACCTGTCTTCGACAGCATCACCAGGTCGAAAATCCCCATATCCTTCCAGATCGAAGTTTGGTGCTTCTCCATCTTTTCTAGCCAAGCAACGTAATCGGGAGTAAGGCTAGGGCCAGACCTGAAGGCCCTAACACCTCTGTTGAAGAAGCGGAGGTCGATTTTTTCATGCGCAGGATCTTCATTGTCTTCTGCGTCTTTCTTGGCGCATGCAACCGGTTTGAGTTTCTCAACTACCGGAAAATAACTCTTGATCTTCATCGCCTCAGAAATACTTGGATACATGGGGCCAGACATAGCAAAGATCTGGTTGGAGTATCCAACCGGGATCATAAGGTGGCGTGAGTAGGCATCGCGAACGGCGATGTCCAAGGGTTCAGGGACCCTTCGTTTGCCTGTAGAAGTTACTACTGGAGCAGTGACGAAAACCTTAGGTTTGGCGTTTTCAGATGGTACAGTAGCGCTAGGAGCGTTGGAAGCAGATGCCATTGTTAGTGTTGAGTTTGAAGATGAAGTGAAGGAGAAAAGGTTTTTGCAAAGATGACAGGTTGTATGAAAACAGAGAAGTTTGAAGGCTAGATGGCGTAAAAAGTCCCACAATGGGGTACTTACTGCTATTTATAGTAGTGGGAAAAATCCCCAAAACCGAGGACATTTAATGCAATTTAATTATTGCAGGAGATAGTGGGACGCGTGGCAGCCCCCTGTTGTTTTAGCCGTTCTGCAGAAATAGAGGGACGCAGCGTGCGTCCTCGTTTTTGGGAATTGTCATAATGGCAAATTCTGAAATGACGTTTGGTACTGCACGCCGTACTGAAAGTGACGTCCTAGGTACGGATAAATGATGGTTTTCTGGGGATTGCCAATGGTTGGTAGAAAACAACAAAAAGTGCACAAGTTAATTTGTGGCTAAGCGTGAAGAGACAGGTGTCGAATGGTGTTTCAAAGAATGCCTTTTTATTTCAGAGTCGAAATAAGGCATTCTTGGGGGGCAATTTGTTGGCTCCTAAATTCGACACCCTTGTTTTATTGATGTCAGCCATTAAAGCTGAAGGATGTTTTCGACTGGCTAAGTCTGTCGAAATGCCCGTCGAAATATGGCAAAGTACTTAGAAGATTTTCTTCCAAGGGAGAAGTTGGTTGCCTTCGACGTCGAAGGAGTTTCTCGTCGAAGATGTCTCTCGACGAAAGTGTTCGATGGTTCAGAGTGAAGCAGTTTGAAATTCAAGCGTTTGGAGGGAAAACGGTTTCCAGCAGTTACCACGTGCAAAGATCTGGAGCGTCGAACGTTGAGAACGTGCCAAGTGGATTGATCTCGAAGCAGTGCAACTGCCTGACGGTTACTTGGGATGTTTTAGTATAAATAGTAGTAGTCATGTAAGTTCTCGCGTGTGTTCACATATCTATACAAAGTCACTCATATAGATTCGAGTACCCAGCGTGTGAGAAAGAATTGTTGAGAAATGTATGTGTGAAACACCAACTTTATTAATCAAAGTCATTTACTTTTCCAGAAATTTACTTGCTTTCCTTTTTACATTCCTGTCGAAGCCTTTTACATTAAGCCTTGTTTATTTTACCAAGTCTTTCCTTCATGCAATTTACTTGAAACCTCTTTATGTTATTTAAAGCCTCTTTATTTAAAGCCTTATCCAATTTAATCAAACTTCAAAATCAACCTATGTCCTAGGATCAATCTGATCGATCCTGCGAGTAACCAAATAAGTAACCATTTGGAGGATCAGCGGTTGTTTACCAAATCCCAAGGTAAACACTACCCAACTACGTGAAAATATTCTGCTGCTCACAAATTATTTTACAAACACTTTGTGCAAAACTAATCTTAGTGAAAAATCACAGTTTGTGATATAGCTTTCTAAGAAGCAATTTGTTTCACTATCTGTAAAGATTTAATTCTTGTATTTGTTCCTTGAGAGACCAAGCTTGGTCAGATTTCTCAAGGAGGCTAGGACTAGTTTGAGTCTTAGTGGTGTTAGTCACTTGTAAGTTTACTTGTGCGTTGAATTGTTAGTCACAACAGTTTGGTTATGTGATTGTAATCTGTTTGATTATAGTGAATTAAGTCCTTGTTGAAAAAGGCGAAATCACCTTGGCGGGTGGACTGGAATAGTTTGAGTTCAAACGAACCAGGATAAAAATAATTGTGTCTTTCCATTATTGTTGAGCCTTTAAGAAATAGAAAAAGAGAAAATTATTCAACCCCCCTTCTAAGTTTTTTCTCACCCTTCAATTGGTATAAGAGCTTGACTCTAAGCGCTAACACTTAACCGTGTCAGGAAAAGATCCAGAAAGAAAACGCAATGGCAACTGAACAAAACAACAATAACTACACGATACCTCCAGTGTTTGATGGAGAAGGTTTTGATTATTGGAAAGATAGACTAGAAAGTCTATTTCTAGGTCATGATAGTGATTTATGGGATATAGTCTTGGATGGTTACACACATCCTATATACTCAGAAGGAAACAAGATTGATAGAAAAATATGGATAGACAACAAAAAGCTGATTTCAAAAATCACCACAGAGCTAGAAATATTTTTCTAAATGCTATCTCTAAAATGGAATATGAGAAGATCACAAATAGAGATACAACACATGATATGTTTGAGTCTCTTAAAATGACTCATGAAGGAAACGCTCAAATGAAGGAGTCTAAATCTCTGGCTCTCATCCAGAAGTATGAAGCCTTCAAAGTAGAAGAAAGTGAATCTATAGAAGCTATGTTCTCAAGGTTCCAAACTCTGATCGCTGGCCTGAGAGTTCTGAACAAGGGATACACTAAGGTAGACCACGTTAAGAAGATCATCAGAAGTTTACCCAGAAGATGGGCACCCATGGTCATTGCTTTTAAAGTATCAAAAGATCTGAACAACATGTATCTGGAAGAACTCATCAACGCTTTAAGAAGTCATGAGATAGAACTTGATGAGTACGAACCTCAGAAGAAAGGTAAGTCTGTTGCCCTTAAATCAATTAAAAAATATGAAACTAACGCTTTTCAGGATGAAGAAGGAAACTCTGAAGAATCTGCATCAGAAGAAGATGAACTATCCTTGCTCTTCAGAAGGATCAATCAGATGTGGAAGCACAGACAGAAAAAGTTCAGGAACTTCAAGAAGTCAGAAGATAAACCAGAATCTTCTGGACACAAAAAGTCAAACAGAAGAGAGATAGTCTGTTATGAATGCAAAGAACCTGGACACTACAAGAGTGATTGTCCAAAACTTCAAAGAGAAAAACCAAAGAAAAAGTTTGGTAGAAAGAAAGGCATGATGGAAACCTGGGACGATTCAGAATCCTCTGAAGATGAATATGATTCTGAAGATGAGAACGCCAACCTAGCTCTGATGGCTACCACAACAGATGACTCAGACTGTGAGTCAGAACCAAAAGAGGTACTCTCTGAATTTACTAGAGCTGAACTTGCTGAAAGTTTATCAGAACTTCTGGAAAACTATAGTCAACTCAAAATCAAATACAAGAAACTCAAGAAGAGTCTTGCATCTGATCTTGAGAAACATGAAACAGAAAACTCTGAACTCAAAGAAAATAATTTTAAACTTAAAGAAGAAATTTAAAAGGTTCAAAAAATTTATATTTCAGAGTCTGCGTCAAGTTCAAAAGATATTTTGAAAGAATATGACTCTAGTTTTCAAACTTTTCTTGCTAAAAGCATAGATAGAAGAAAAATGGCTTCAATGATCTATGGAGTTAGTGGGAACAATAGAAGAGGAATTGGATATGAAACTCCCAAAGGGAAGGAGACATATATACCAAAATTTGTTGCTAAGATGACTTTCACATATAAACCTCTGAACAAACAATTCAAATTTGGACACACACATGATATTAAATATACATCACACTCTGGAAACTCTTATGCTAATCCAAATTTCAAACAGAACTTTAAATACTCTAACCTAAGAGGACCCAAAAAGATATGGGTACCTAAGGAGAAAATAATATTTGTTGAAAATGTCCTTAACATCTCAATTGAGACACCAGTCATGGTACCTGGACTATGGGTGCTCACGACACATGACGGGAAGAAAGTTTATGTTCCAAAACCTAGAATTTAAAGCTGGAGGAGACATCAAGTTTGGAGGTAATCAGAAAGGGAAGAATATTAGTTCTGGAACCATTGGAAATGGTAAAATTCCTTCTATCTCTAATGTTTTATTAGTAGAAGGATTAGCGCATAACCTGCTATCCATAATTCAATTAAGTGACAACGGTTATGACATTATCTTTAATCAAAATTCCTGTAGAGCTGTTAGTCAAAAAGATGGAACAATCCTCTTTTCTGGCAAGAGAAAGAACAACATCTACAAAATTGATTTGTCAGATCTTAAATCTCAGAATGTTAAATACCTTTTGTCTGTTAGCGATGAGCAATGGGTATGGCACAAAATATTGGTACATGTCAGCTTGAGAAAAATATCTCAATTAAATAAATTGAATTTAGTCAGAGGACTTCCCAATCTGAAGTATAACTCAGAAGCTCTGTGCAAAGCATTTCAAAAGGGAAAATTTTCAAAACCTTCTTTTAAATCAAAAAAATGTTGTTTCTTCCTCTAGGCCATTAGAACTACTTCATATTGATCTGTTTGGGCCAGTTAAAACTGCATCCATCAGAGGCAAGAAGTATGGATTGGTCATTGTTGATGACTACAGCAGATGGACATGGGTTAAGTTTTTAAAACACAAGGATGAGTCACATTCTGTGTTCGTTGACTTCTGTAACCAAGTGCAAAACAAAAAAGATTTTAGAATTATAAAAGTCAGAAGTGATCATGGAGGAGAATTTGAAAACCATTATTTTGAAAAATATTTTAAAGAAAATGGTATTGTTCATAATTTATCTTGTCCTAGAACTCCCCAACAAAATGGAGTTGTAGAATGAAAGAATAGAACGTTACAAGAAATGGCCAGATCCATGATCAATGAAACAAATATGGCTAAGCACTTTTGGGAAGAAGTTGTGAACACAACATGTTATATTCAGAATAGAATCTCTATAAGACCTATTCTTGAAAAGACTCCCTATGAATTATGGAAAAACAGAAAACCCAACATTTCTTATTTCCATCCTTTTGGATGTACTTGTTTTATTCTGAACACTAAAGATAATCTGAACAAGTTTGATTCTAAAGCACAAAAGTGTTTTCTGCTTGGATATTCTGAACGCTCAAAAGGCCATAGAGTATACAACACAAAAACTCTAATTGTTGAAGAATCAATCAAAGTCAGGTTTGATGACAAGCTTGGCCAGCAACAGCCAAAGCAAATTGATATTTCTATAGGTACAGAAGATCATCTCTCAAACTCTGAAAAGTCAAAAGGAAAGGAAGACTCAGAAGCAAAGGAAGACTCAGAAGATCCTCATCTTGATAATGCTCTGGATAATCTTAGAATCTCTGAACAACCCACTCAGAAAAGGTTTCCCAGAATCTCTTCAGCTCATAAAGAAGACGTGATTATTGGAAGGAAAGAAGATCCCATCAGAACAAGATCCTCTCTCAGAATCAATGAAGAATCATTGTTTGGATTGGTATCTCTGATTGATCCAACCTCTATTGATGAAGCTCTGGAATAAAATGATTGGATCCTAGCCATGCATGATGAACTCAATCAATTTTCCAGAAATGATGTATGGGATCTAGTTCCAAGACCTAAAGGATTTAACATTATAGGAACTAAATGGGTTTTCAGAAACAAACTAAATGAGCAAGGAGAGGTGGTCAGAAACAAAGCACGACTGGTTGCACAGGGTTATAGTCAACAAGAAGGAATTGATTATAATGAAACCTTTTCCCCAATCGCCAGGTTAGAATCTATTAGATTATTAATTTCCTTTGCTGTTCAAAATAACATTTCATTATATCAAATGGATGTTAAAAGTGCATTTTTAAATGGCTATATAGAAGAAGAAGTTTATGTACATCAACCTCCTGGCTTTAATGACTCAAAGTATCCAGAACATGTTTTTAAATTAAAAAAGTCTTTATACAGTTTAAAACAAGCTCCCAGAGCTTAGTATGAACGTTTGAGTAATTTTCTTTTAGAAAAAGATTTTACCAGAGGGAAAGTGGACACAACTTTATTCAGAAATACATTTAAAAATGACATTTTAATTTGTCAAATTTATGTTGATGATATTATTTTTAGAACCTCTAATATCTCCCTTGGAAAAGAATTTGCTGAGACCGTGCAGGCAAAATTTGAGATGATCATGATGGGAGAATTGAAGTTCTTTCTGGGAATACAAATTAACCAGACTCCAGAAGGTACTTACATACATCAGACGAAGTATGTTAAAGAACTTATGAAGAAATTTCATATGTCAGAAAGCAAAGATGCTAAGACACAAATGCATCCAACATGCATTCTGGGAAAAGATGAGGTAAGTATGAAGGTAGATCAGAATCTCTACATAGGTATGATTGGATCCCTTCTCTATCTAACTGCATCTAGACCTGATATATTATTCAGCGTATGTTTATGTGCTAGATTCCAATCAGATCCTAGAGAATCTCACTTAACTGATGTTAAGAGAATTCTGAGGTATCTGAAAGGTACTACTAATCTGGGTCTGTGTTATAGAAGATCAAAAGATTTCAGACTAGTAGGTTATTGTGATGCTGAGTTTGCTGGAGATAGAATTGAAAGAAAGAGCACCTCTGGAAGCTTCCAGTTTCTGGGTGACAATCTTATCTCGTGGCACAACAAGAAGCAAGCAATAATTGCACTTTCAACAATAGAAGCTGAGTATATATCTGCTGCTGGATGTAGTTCTCAGATGATCTGGATGAAAAGTCAGCTAGAAGATTTTAATCTTTATGAAAGTAAGATTCCTATCTTCTGTGACAATACCTCTACAATTTGTCTTTCTAAAAATCCCATTTTGCATTCTAAAGCTAAACACATAGAAATTAAATATCATTTTGTAAGGGACTACATTCAGAAAGGAATTTTAAATTTAAACTTTGTAAAAACAGATCATCAATGGGATGATATTTTTACCAAACCCCTTTCAGAAGATAGATTTAAATTTATTTTGAAAAATATTTGTATGGAATTATGTCCTGAATAAAATTGTATTTATCTTCTGTGTTTGCCTTCAGAATGTTCTGAAATGAATGTTCTGATTAACAACTCTTCAGAAGTTAGAAGAGAAGTTACATCAGAAGCTATATATAAAGTTCTGAAATGTTCTAACGTTTCATTACAAGTATAGTTCAGCAATTCATTATATCAAACAGCTGTCCCATGCAACCTCCAGGAGATGATTACGTGGCGTGTTTCTGAAAGGTCACGTGGTGTGTTTCATTATCATTAAATGCTAGTAATGATTAGATTCTTTTTAATTAATTTAAAAAAAAAACTCTTTTTACAGTTTTATTTTTTAAAACCTATTTCTCAAAAGTTTTCATATAAATACCTTTCTAAAACCCCTTTCTCACTTTTTACCTTCTCTTTCAAAATTCAACCGTCTCTGTGTATTTTTCTCTGCAACCCATTTTCTTCTCTCAACCTAAGTGCTCAAATGGCTTCCTCCTCTACTCATTCTGGAAACACCCAATCTGAACAGTACATAATTCCTGAGAGAACTACTATAATTCCAGTGGATAGCTTATAAGTTATAAGTGAATTGATGGTGGATTTTGATAACCTAAAAGCAAATGGGTTTGACCTTCTTCCTACTGTGGAGTTTCAAGAATAGCTGCTGATTTTTGGGACAAGAAGTCTACTCTGATGATTTCTAATGCTCCAGCTGATCAAATGGACATTTCAGAAGATGAGTCTGATGATGCCTCTGAAGATTCAAATCCTCTGGCAATAGTTCTGTTTAATCAACCTTCTGTGAAAGCTGCACCTGAACCTGGGCCAACTCTTATGGTGGATCTGGGCACTCTTCTTTCAACATTTGTTCGTTCTGACTCAACGGTTTCTACTCCAAAGGCTGTATCTACTGAAGCTTCTTCATCCTTCGCTCCTAATTTACTTATTATGGATACTCTGAATGAGCTTAAGAGGGAAAATGAAGCTATTCATGAGCGCTTGGACAAGCAAGATCAGACAAACCAGGAAATCAGAAACTGGATGATGAAACAAGAGGAATCTGCATCTGAGATCAAGAATCTTCTTATGGCTCTTGTTTCTAAAAAAATCTTAGTGTCGTTCTGTTTCTTGTTTTTGTTTGTTGTTTTGTACCTCTGAATCTTTTTTATTAAAACCTTTACGCTCTTCAATTATTTTTATATAATTTTTGATTATGCCAAAAAGGGGGAGAAAATGAGTATTTTGATCTAATCTCTGATTAACAGTTATGGGACTAAGTCTCAAACATTCTAACAAAATACAAAGATTTCTTTCTATGTTTAAAAGAATTTTACAGGTATCACTAAACTCTGGAAGTTTAATTCAACTGGACATTATCTTCAAAAGACTTACTGAAGAAATCCTAGAAGAAAATTTCAAAGCTCTGATGAAAATTCTCAGGAAGTTTTTCTTATAGAAATATTTATTTCAGGGGGAGATTCTTATCTCTTGTTCAATTTTGTTTCTAAATCTGAATACTTTTGTCATCATCAAAAAGGGGGAGATTGTTAGAACAATATTGGTTCTGATCATATCTCATAGTTTTGATGATAACAATAAAATATATTTTATATAATTGATACTCTGATGAACATATTAATTTGTTTCAGATAATTTTCTGACTGAAGTATTTTCCTAGATAAAAATCATTTTGACGTGCTGAGCTGAAATAAATGAATAAGTTCTTTGATGAAAGAACTATTTGTTTTAGCGCAAGTTCTGATGTTGACTCTAATAAGAAACTATTTTATGCATCTTCTAAAGCTTAGAAAGTTTCCATGTAAACTATGTTCATAAGTACTTTGAAAGCAAGCGCTGATAAGAAGTTATTTGCAAGCATATTCTGAAGCAAGATGTGAAGCTAGTTCTGATAGAATAAAGAAGCTAATAAGTCTTGTCAAGTTTCTGGAAACATGCTCTGACAAGTGTTGTTTGTTCATTTAATGCAAAGACGGCTACATGCACTCAAGTGTCTACGCTAGTTCATTGGACAATGAAATACTGCAAGCAAACACGCGAACATTAATTGCTCTCCACTTTTGAAGGAAGCAACGGTCGCTTTCTTCATGCTATAAATAGAAGATCATTTATTGCAATCCAACTACCCAACTACGTGAAAATATTTTGCTGCTCACAAATTATTTTACAAACACTTTGTGCAAAACTAATCTTAGTGAAAAATCACAGTTTGTGATATAGCTTTCTAAGAAGCAATTTGTTTCACTATCTGTAAAGATTTAATTCTTGTATTTGTTCCTTGAGAGACCAAGCTTGGTCAGATTTCTCAAGAAGGATAGGACTAGTTTGAGTCTTAGTGGTGTTAGTCACTTGTAAGTTTACTTGTGCGTTGAATTGTTAGTCACAATAGTTTGGTTGTGTGATTGTAATTTGTTTGATTATAGTGAATTAAGTCCTTGTTGAGAAAGGAGAAATCACCTTGGCGGGTGGACTGGAGTAGTTTGAGTTCAAATGAACCAGGATAAAAATAACTGTGTCTTTCCATTATTGTTAAGCCTTTAAGAAATAGAAAAAGAGAAACTTATTCAACCCCCCCCCCCCCCCCCCCTTCTAAGTGTTTTCTCACCCTTCACCCGTTTCTGATTTCCTTGTTTGTCTCATCCTGCTTGTCCAAGCACTCATGAATAGCTTCATTTTCCTTCTTAAGCTCATTCAGAGTATCCATAACCAGTGAAGTAGGAGCAGAAGATGAAGTAGCTTCAGCAGATATAACCTTTAGTGTAGAAGCAATTGAGTCAGAACGAACAAAATTTGAGAGAAGAGTGCCCAAATCAACCATAAGAGTTAGCACACCTTCTGGTGCAACTTTAGCAGAAGGTTGATTAAACAAAATTAATGCCAGAGGATTTGAATCATCAGAGGCATCTTCAGACTCATCTTCTGAAATTTCCATTTGATCAGCAGGAGCATTGGCAATCAGCATAGTAGACTTCTTGTCCCAAGTATCAACAACTTCTGATTCGAAGGCATGCCGATTATTGGAGAAATTCTTAAGCACCTGAGAATGACACATGTCTTGAAATTTCAATTATTCATCATCTAATGTTCGTCTGAACGTTTGCCACAGAAGATCTGTTGCTGCTGGGTTCACGTTGTTGGTGCAGTCTGCCTTCAGCAGGTCTATCCAAGCTTGTACTTCTATTATAAAATTCTGAAAACATACATTTACATCTGGCTGGACAGGTTTGGGAATAACCTTTTTGTAGGTTTTATTTTTCAGAAATTGTTGGGATTCAAAATCAACTACAGTTTTCAGAAAGTCAGTTGGTTCAGGAGTTTCTAATTGTTCAGGTGTTTCTGTTTGGTCAGGATTTTCAGATGGTTCGGGTGTTGCTGGTGGTTCAAGAGTTTCAGATGGTTCATGAGATAGACTGAGGGTATGTTTTGGAGATTGAGGAGTTGAAAGCGTTGGTGAGTTAGGTGTTGGAAGTTCTGGAGATATGGGTGGTGTGATGTCAGCTGAAATGATGATGATGTTTTTAGCAGAGGGGTAGGATTTTGTGGTTGAGTTCTATTCTGAGCAAAGATATTCTTAGAGGGTAGGGTGAAAGGTGGATTTTGCATGGCCAGAGGTACGTTTATTCCAGGTATTATCCAAGAGTCATCATACCATTCAGGAGGTCTTGGTTATAAAGGTCTGGGAGGTGTTTGAGAAAAGTTTTCAGCAGGATTATTTTGTGAGATATGTGTTTTAGATGGTTGTGTTTGGGTTTCAAGAGAGTCATCAGAGTTAAAATCACTTAAGTCTGATAAAACTTAATCTATTAGAGGGTTTGTAGAAAGAGGTTCAGAGGGAATGGTTAAATATATGTCTACATCTATGTCACCTAATGTTTGAGGTTCAGTAGATGTAGATATATGTACAGAATCATAAACATAAATAGTCTCAGAAGGTGTACCTGATTTCTTCTTCTTCTTCTGGGGTCTAGCAGAGGGTCCTTCAACTGCTTTCCTTTTCATTGGTTGCTAGAAGACAACATCTGGAGCTGCTTCATTTCTACCTTGAAGCCTGGCAAGATCAATTGAAGTTCCACTTTCTTTGCAAATTTAAATGTAATGCAGAATGATATGAGGGTGATCTCCTGAGTTGAAAAGTAGAAAGTCAGCAATTGGAATTCTTCTTCTGGTAACGGTTGCTGATACGTAAGGGGTAGGTTCCACAAGCAGTTTATCAATGATCTTTCTCTTCACCAGATTCTTTCCTGTCAGAGCTTTCCCACACGTAGGCTCTAACTCCCCCAGCAGGTTTGCTTCGTCCAAATGTGCAATCAGACCATTCTCTTTCAGAATGTCTTAAATCAACCTTCCCATTGGAATCCAGTTCCTTTTGGATTTAGGGTTCTTCATTCTTTCTGCTTCCCTTGTTTCCTTGACATGTGTCCAGAGGTGATCAAACAGAAGGTATGGTAAATCAATCTTTACATTTGTTCCTAGACAGAACAGAAGGTATTGCTAGTCAGCATTTATATAGTCATGAGAACTTGTTTCCTTTCTATGATGAATACAACCATGGATGATTCTAGCCCAGATCTTGTACTGATTCTTCAAATCTCTGACTTTTGTTAAAGCTTTCCCGGTTGTAAAAATTTTAGCATGAACTCTTGACATATCCATTCAACCATTCGAGACTCCAGTGACTCCATTGCCTTCAAAACCCAGTAACCTCCTGATGAGATTTTCAGTGATTGAAATTTCCTTACCCATTACAAACGAGAGAATAACCTTTGGAGATGCAATGGCGTGAATCCAAAATTACTTTACAAGATGTGGAAATACGGGGCCAATAAGACGATCAAAGAAATTTCCCCATCCTTGAAATTCCACTGCAGGAATAAGGTCAAACCCATTTGCCTTTAGGTTTTCAAAGTCCACCATCAATTCACTGATTACTTCTAAAATGTCAACAGGAATAAGAGTGGTTCTTTCAGGGATGATGTATTGTTCAGCTTGAGTGCTTCCGGAAGGAGTAGAAGATGAAGCCATTAGAGCACTTAGGTTGGGATGAAAGAAAATGGGTTGCAGAAAAATACACATAGACGGTTTTGAAATTTGAAAGAGAATGTAAAAAGTGAGAAGGAGGTTTTACAAAAGTATTTATAGGTAAACTTTTGAGAAAAAGGGTTTTGAAATAAA
Organism: Vicia faba; assembly: GCA_948472305.1. Classification (NCBI taxonomy): domain Eukaryota; kingdom Viridiplantae; phylum Streptophyta; class Magnoliopsida; order Fabales; family Fabaceae; genus Vicia; species Vicia faba. Next base: position 382,422,856 of record OX451740.1, read on the forward strand.
ACTGTAAAAAGAATTTAAGAAAAAAAATTAATTAAAATTTTTTTTAATCATTACTAGCATTTAATGACATTGACAATGATGGGAAAGCGTGAGATTTTGAACAAATCATAACAGTTACCTAGGAATGGCGTCAATAGCATAGCACGCATGACCTTTCAGAAACACAACACGTGTTCATCTCCTGAAGGTTTCATGACACAGTTGTTTGATATAATGAATTGTTGAACTATACTTGTAATGAAACGTTAGAACATTTCAGAACTTTATATATAGTTTCTGATGTAACTTCTCTTCTAACTTCTGAAGAGTTGTGTGATATTGAGACAGAACCGACTGTTTAATACTGGTTAGTATTTTGCGTTTTGTGTTTGCAAAATGTCGCGGTAAGCAAGAGTTGCCACCGACTTTTATTTCATCCAATCGGAAAGGAAAAAAGTACAGAAAAAATCCTTTTTCGAGATTTTGAGTACGTGGGGTAGATTATAGAAAGGGAAGGTATTAGCACCCTTTCTATCTATGGTTTTACATGGGCTCTTAGGTACTTGCTCATTTTTTAAATTGCTTGTGTTTGTGTGCTTGCTTTGAAAATGTTTTACTTCATGATAACCCTTGTATCAGTCCTCAAAGGTGTGACGAAGTTGTTTTGAAAGGTGTAAGTGTGAAAAGTTTTTATTTGAGCAAGTACCTACTAGCATCTACCTACTCGAAAAAAGATCGTTTCTATTCTTGTTTCCTTTAGACAACGCTATCCTACTATTAAGAAAGAGGTAGCACCGTCATTGGAATTTGTAAGGGTCAATTCGAAAGGGACGCACGATCACTAAAGCAATATTAAGATACCTTAGTAATAACCCTAGAGTCTTAAGATCTTTCGAGGCAACATTCGAATGGGACATTTTGATCTTTTTAGACTGGAGGGCAACCACTAAGACACCCTATGCTTAATGATCGTTTACCGAAGGCAACCGAAGTGAGAGTATACCCTAAGAGTGAATATGTGCGAGTGATTTGCTTCAGTTATTTAATCTTTGCACATTAGGGTTTTATAACCATTTTAATTTTGTCATGCATTCTTGTCATACAATCCTATTAGCATACATCTAGACAATTAAATATTTGTGAGAATTAAAATGCGAGAAAATAAACCTAGCTATTATAAGGCTTCGGGGAGGGGGATTAATTACATAACCAAAAAATCGGGGATTTAAACCGTAAATAAAAACCCTAAATTAACTATTACAAACCAGTGGGCAGTTACAAAATAATGGCAAAAATAATTAACAAGCGCGCGGCAAATTAAATGCGAGGAAATTAGGGTTTTGACCCTTTGACTAATCCTACTTGCGATTGATTAAATAAAATGTTTTTGTCATGTTTTGTTGTTTGAGAAAATAATGAATAATTAAATTAAAAGAAAATCCTAAGTTCTAATGAATGTTAATTTTTGAAAATAAATTAATTAATTCTATTTTTTGGGTTTTTGTTTGAAAAAAGAAAAGAATTAAATCAAGAACTTAAACCTAATTTCCTAATTGATTTTAATTATAAAAACAAGTTAAAATTTCCTTAAATTAAATTAAACTAAATTAAATTAAATTTGATTAAAAAAAACCTAATTCTAATTTTTGTGAATTCTTGATTTTGTGATTTTATAATGAAAATAAAAAAAAGTGATTAATTTGGTAAAAAAAAATAATTAAGCAAAATAATTAAATAAAAGAAATAAATAAAGAAAAGAGAAAAAAAAATGGGCCTGATTAAGCATTAAGCCTGGTCAACGCTGGATCTGGTATGGGCGTTGACTTGAGGAGTATGGTGGTCTCTCATTGTTGGCACGTTGGATCTGGCTAAAGATGAGTCTGATGGTCAGATCTTTGAGTTGCATGGTGGATACATGGGATAGTAGTGCACCTGATCATATGAAGAAAAATAATATGAAGCAAATGTTGGGACCTGGGATCGAACCCAGGTCCTTATGCTCGCCTCCAGTGATGCCTTGCCAGCTGTGCTACGTGTTCTTGTTGTTCATATAATAGAAGCAAAACAATATAATCAAATCAAACAATATATTCAGAAAATGCGGGCTAAATTTAAACCAGCCAACCATGGACTGCCACGCCCCATCTTATTCCTTGGACCGTCACCTTAAAAAACAAGACTTTTACCTACAGGCATTCACTGTAGGTATAACCCTGCTCATCTCAAAAATTGCATACGAGCAAGATAAATGACAAGTAAGGGTACCAATCAACTCATCTCATCCTCACGAGCATCATGGTACCTGATTCAAGACCTAATTTTACCTGCATTGAAAACCCCTAAAACGAACACAGAAACCCTACAATGGCAATATCATGTACATGCATCAAAAACATAATTAAGTGGCATGGTTAGCTTGAAAACATGATTACAAATACGAATGACAATCAAAAGTGCTAATGATGCAAGGATTGTGATAATCGAATTGAAAAAATATGCCAAATCGTATGAAGTGTAGCGCGTGTTTCTAGGTGTTTTGAAGCTTGCAAAGGATGTTGTTAGCTTCCTGAGATGTCTAGCAAGCGATTGGAAACTTCAGTACACCTTGAATTGGCATGTGGAAGGAGATTCATCTCACACTTTTCTTGGAAATTTTCAAGTTTTGTTCTGGTTTTTGGAGGCAGGTTGTGCACGAAAAATCTCTTCTTTAGGGTTCCACAAACTTCATTATATGTATTGAATCCAATTAGGTTAACAATTTTGGATCCAATCTTGAGAATTCATGAATGGAATATTTGATTTTTAAGCCATATGATATCTTTACATAGTCATGCCAATCATGCTCTTTTTGTACCAATTGCCCTTGATTCGATTTGATCATGTAAACTCAGCATATCTTGATTGCCAATCTGTAAAAAAAACAAATCAAATCATATCTTTGTTAATTTTCATCATTTATTTGATTTAATTCACGTTTTAATTAATGAAAAATCAAAATAAATTGAAAAATGAAGCACTTAATGGGTGAGTGAACATTTGAGTCGTGGACCATATTATAATTGAGGTGCAAGCATAAAAAGTTAGGCCCATTTAGCAAAAAATGCAAATTTGAGCATATTTGACTTTTGGCAATTTTACAAAAATGGTCAACTTGGCCAATGCATAACTCTCTCAATTTGACCCTAGAGAGGTGTTCTTGGACTTTTTCTAAATCTTAGGATGTCCCTTAATAAACCCTTTTAGTCTCATCTCAATTGAGTCTTCCATGTTCATGTATGAAGCTTTGACCCAAAAGGTGTTTTTGTTGACTTTTCAAAAGGACCGATAATGTAAAAATTCATATCTTTTTATGAGTGCATATTATGAACTTGGGAGCTGAATATTAATTGTAGGGAATTGCATCCTCTTCAAAATGAGCTTTAAATGGGTCATTTCTGATAAAGTATGAGAAAGTTATGCTTGGTCAAAGTTGAGTTGACTTTTCCTATAAAACCCTAATTTAGCAACTTTTGGGTTTTGATGAATTGTGAGCAATCCTTGAGGAATCATGATCAAACCTTAATCAAATGATGAATAATACTTCAAAATGAGGATGTTGACCAAAAATCTTGAAGTTTGACTGTATGTGGGCTACAGTTGACTTTTGACCTAACACAGTTAATTTTCAGGCATTTGAGCAATTGACTGAGCAAACTTCTTCTGCAAGGCTTGAAACTTGACATGGATGATATTGAGAACATATTAGGACAATGGTTAACATTTGAGTCCTTTGTGTTTCACACATCTTGATGAAAATAGAAACCCTAATTTGGGGTATACTGCCTTAGCAGCGAGTTTGTCTGGTCAACTCTTGAACTTCCTTGAGCAATTTGGGGACCTCACTTGCCATGTGTTGAGAAATATGAGAGGGAAAATTTTGGGGTACAATAAGTTGTTAATCAGAACATTCATTTCAGAACATTATGAAAGCAATCACAGAAGATAAATACAATTTCATTCAGGACAAAATTCCATACTAATATTTTTCAGAATGAATTTATATCTATCTTCAGAAAGGGGTTTGGTAAAAATATCAGCCCATTGATGGTCTGTGTTTACAAAGTTTAAATTTAAAATTCCTTTCTGAATGTAGTCCCTTATAAAATGATATTTAATTTCTATGTGTTTTGCTTTAGAATGAAAATTGGGATTTTTAGAAAGACAAATTGCAGAGGTATTGTCACAGAAGATAGGAATCTTACTTTCATAGAGATTAAAATCTTCTAGCTGACTTTTCATCGAGATCTCCTGAGAGCTACATCCAGCAGCAGATATATACTCAGCTTCTGTTATTGAAAGTGCAATGGTAGCTTGCTTCTTGCTGTACCACGAGATAAGGTTGTCACCCAGAAACTGATAGCTTCTAGAGGTGCTCTTTCGTTCAATTCTATCTCCAGCAAAGTCAGCATCACAATAACCTACCAGTCTGAATTCTTTTGATCTTCTGTAACACAGACCCAGATTAGTAGTACCTTTCATATACCTCAGAATTCGCTTAACAACATTTAAGTGAGATTCTCTAGGAACTGATTGGAATCTAGCACATAAACATACGCTGAATAATATATCAGTTCTAGATGCAGTCAAATAGAGAAGGGATCCAATCATACCTCTGTAGAGTTTCTGATCTACCTTCATACTTACCTCATCTTTTCCCAGAATGCATGTAGGATGCATTGGTGTCTTTGCATCTTTACCTTCTGACATCTGGAATTTCTTCAGAAGTTCTCTAACATACTTCGTCTGATGTATGTAAGTACCTTCTGGAGTCTGGTTTATTTCTATTCCCAGAAAGAACTTTAATTCTCCCATCATGCTCATCTCAAATTCAGCCTGCATAGTCTCAGCAAATTCTTTTCCAAGAGAGATATTAGAGGTTCCAAAAATAATATCACCAACATAAATTTGAAAAATTAAAATGTCATTTTTAAATGTTTTTATGAATAAAGTTGTGTCCACTTTCCCTCTGGTAAAATCCTTTTCTAAAAGAAAATTACTCGAATGTTCATACCAAGCTCTGGGAGCTTGTTTCAGACCGTATAAAGACTTTTTTAGTTTAAAAACATGTTCTGGATATTTTGAGTCATTAAAGCCCGGAGGTTGATGGACATAAACTTCTTCTTCTATATAACCATTTAAAAATGCACTTTTAACATCCATTTGATATAATGAAATGTTATTTTGAACAACAAAAGAAATTAATAATCTAATTGATTCTAACCTGGCGACTGGGGCAAAGGTTTCATTATAATCAATTCCTTCTTGTTTACTATAACCTTGTGCAACCAGTCGTGCTTTATTTCTGACCACCTCTCCTTGCTCATTTAATTTGTTTCTAAATACCCATTTAGTTCCTATAATATTGAATCCTTTAGGTCTTAGAACTAGATCACACACACCGTTTCTAGAAAATTGATCGAGTTCATCTTGCATAGCTAGGATCCAATCATTGTCTTCCAGAGCTTCATCAATAGAGGTTGGCTCAATCAGAGATACCAATCCAAACAATGATTCTTCATTGATTCTGAGGGAGGATCTTGTTCTGATGGGATCTTCTTTCTTTCCAATAATCACGTCTTCTTTATAAGCTGAAGAGATTCTGGGAAACCTTTTTTCTGAGAGGGTTGTTCAGAGATTCTGAGATTATCCAGAGAATCATCAAGAGGATGATCTTCTGAGTTGTCCTTTGCTTCTGACTTTTCAGAGTTTGAGAGATGATCTTCTGTACCTACAGAAATATCAATCTGCTTTGGCTGTTGCTGGCCAAGCTTATCATTAAACCTGACTTTGATTGATTCTTCAACAATCAGAGTTTCTGTGTTGTATACTCTATAGCCTTTTGAGCGTTCAGAATATCCAAGCAGAAAACACTTTTGTGCCTTAGAATCAAACTTGTTTAGATTATCTTTAGTATTCAGAATATAGCAAGTACGTCCAAAAGGATGAAAATATGAAATGTTGGGTTTTCTGTTTTTCCATAATTCATAGGGAGTATTTTCAAGAATAGGTCTTATAGAGATTCTATTCTGAATATAACATGTTGTGTTCACTGCTTCTGCCCAGAAGTGCTTAGCCATATTTGTTTCACTAATCATGGTTCTGGCCGTTTCTTGTAAAGTTCTATTCTTTCGTTCTACAACTCCATTTTGTTAGGGAGTTCTAGGACAAGAGAAATTATGAACAATACCATTTTCTTTAAAATATTTTTCAAAATAATTGTTTTCAAATTATCCTCCATGATCACTTCTAACTTTTATAATTCTAAAATCTTTTTCATTTTGCACTTGGTTACAGAAGTCAACAAACAAAGAATGTGACTCATCCTTGTGTTTTAAAAACTTAACCCATGTCCATCGGCTGTAGTCATCAACAATGACCAATCCATACTTCTTGCCTCTGATGGATGCAATTTTAACTGGCCCAAACAGATCAATGTGAAGTAGTTCTAATGGCCTAGAGGAAGAAACAACATTTTTTTATTTAAAAGAAGGTTTTGAAAATTTTCTCTTTTGACATGCTTCGCACAGAGCTTCTGAGTTGAACTTCAGATTGGGAAGTCCTCTGACTAAATTCAGTTTATTTATTTGAGAGATTTTTCTCATGCTGATATGTCCCAATCTTCTGTGCCACACCCATTGCTCATCGCTAACAGACAAAAGGCATTTTACATTCTGCGTTTTAAGATCTGGCAAATCAATTTTATAGATGTATTTCTTTCTCTTGCAAGAAAAGAGGATTGTTCCATCTTTTTTACTAACAACTCTACAGGAATTTTGATTAAAGATAATGTTATAACCGTTGTCACTTAATTGACTTATGGACAGCAAGTTATGCTCTAATCCTTCTACTAACAGAACATTAGAGATAGAAGGAAGGTTACCATTTCCAATGGTTCCAGAACCAATAATCTTTCCTTTCTGATTTCCTCCAAATTTGACGTCTCCTCCAGATTTAAATTCCAGGTTTTGAAACATAGACTTTCTTTCCATCATGTGTCGTGAGCATCCAGAGTCTAGGTACCATGACTGGTGTTTCAACTGAGCTGTTAAGGACATCTGCAACATATATTATTTTCTCTTTAGGTACCCATATCTTTTTGGGTCCTTTTTGGTTAGATTTTCTAAAGTTGTGTTTGAACTTTGGATTAACATAAAAATTTTCAGAGTGAGATGTGTATTTAATATCATGTGTGTGCCCAAAACTAAATTGTTTGTTCAGAGGTTTATATGTGAAAGCCATCTTAACAACAGGTTTTAGTATATATGTTTCCTTCCCTTTGGGAGTTTCATATCCAATTCCTCTTATGTTGTTTCCACTAACTCCATAGATCATTGAATCCATTTTTATTCTATCTATGCTTTTAGCAAGAAAAGTTTGAAAACTAGAGTCATATTCTTTAAGAATATCTCTTGAACTTGACACAGAATCTGAAATAGAAATTTTTTGAACTTTTTGAATTTCCTCTTTGAGTTTAAAATTATTTTCTTTGAGTTTAGAGTTTTCTGTTTCAAGTTTCTCAAGATCAGATGCAAGACTCTTTTTGAGTTTCTTGTATTTGATTTTGAGTTGACTGTAGTTTTCAAGAAGTTCTGATAAACTTTCTGCAAGTTCAACTCTAGAAAATTCAGAGAATACCTCTTTTGGTTCTGACTCATAGTCTGAGTCATCTGTTGTGGTAGCCATAGAGCTAGGTTGGCGTTCTCATCTTCTGAGTCAGATTCATCTTCAGAAGATTCTAAATCGTCCCAGGTGGCCAACATGCCTTTCTTTCTACAAAACTTTTTCTTTGGTCTTTCTCTTTGTAGTTTTGGACAATCACTCTTGTAGTGCCCTGGTTCTTTGCATTCATAGCAGATTATCTCTCTTCAGTTTGACTTCTTATGTCCAGAAGATTCTGGTTTATCTTCTGACCTCTTGTAGTTCCTGAACTTCTTCTGTCTGTACTTCCACATCTGGTTGATCCTTCTAGAGAACAAGGATAGTTCATCTTCTTCTGATGCAGATTCTTCAGAGTTTCCTTCTTCTGCCTGAAAAGCGTTGGTTTCACATTTTTTAATAGATTTAAGGGAAACAGACTTACCTTTCTTCTGAGGCTCGTGTTCATCAAGTTCTAACTCATGACTTCTTAAAGCGCTGATGAGTTCTTTAAGAGACACATTATTCAAATCTTTTGATACTTTGAATGTAGTAACCATAGGTGACCATCTTCTGGTAAACTTCTAATAATCTTCTTAACGTGGTATGCTTTGGTGTATCCTTTGCTCATAACTCTCAGGCCAGCGATCAGAGTTTGGAACCTTGAGAACATAGCTTCTATAGATTCACTTTCTTCCATTTTGAAGGCTTCATACTTCTGGATGAGAGCCAGAGCTTTAGTCTCTTTTACTTGAGCATTTCCTACATGAGTCATTTTGAGAGACTCAAACACTTTATGTGTTGTATCTCTATTTGTGATCTTCTCATATTCCATTTTAGAGATAGCGTTCAGAAAGATATCTCTAGCTCTGTGGTGATTTTTGAAATCTGCTTTTTGTTGTCTATCCGTATTCTTTCTATCAATCTTGTTTCCTTCTGAGTCTATAGGATGTGTATAACCATCTAAGACCATATCCCATAAACCAGCATCATAACCTAGAAAGAAACTTTCTAGTCTATCTTTCCAATATTCAAAATCTTCTCCATCAAACACAGGAGGTTTGGTGTAGCTATTGTTGTTTTGTTCAGTTTCCATAGTGTTTTCCTTCTGGATCTTTTTCTGACAATGTTAAGTGTTTGCGCTCAGAGTCACGCTCTGATACCAATTGAAGGGTGAGAAAACACTTAGAAGGGGGGGGGGGGGTTGAATAAGTTTTTCCTTTTTCTTTTTCTTACTAGCTCAACAATTATGGAAAGACACAATTATTTTTATCCTGGTTCGTTTAAACTCAAACTACTCCAGTCCACCCGCCAAGGTGATTTCTCCTTTCTCAACAAGGACTTAATTCACTATAATCAAACGAATTACAATCACACAACCAAACTGTTGTGACTAACAATACAAAGCATAAGTAAACTTACAAGTGACTAACACCACTAATACTCAAACTAGTCCTAGCCTTCTTGAGAAATCTGACCAAGCTTGGTCTCTCAAGGAACAAATACAAGAATTAAATCTTTACAATAGTGAAACAAATTGCTTCTTAGAAAGCTATATCACAAACTGTGATTTATCACTAAGATAAGTTTTGCACTTGAGAAAATAACAAAGTGTTTGTGAGAAGCAGAATAATTTTCATGTTGGTTGGGTAGTTGGCTTGCAATAAATGATCTTCTATTTATAGCATGAGGAAAACGACTGTTACTGCCGTCAAAAGTGAGGAGCAATTAATGTTTGCGTGTTATCTTGCATTATTGTTGTTTTCAATGAACTAGCGTAGAGACACTTGAGTGCTTTAGTCGTCTTTGCATTAAATGAACAAACGGCATTGTCAGAGCTTGTTTCCTGAAACTTGACAAGACTATTTGCTTCTTTAATCTTTTAGAACTTGCTTTAGATCTTGCTTCAGAATTTCTTGCAAATAACTTCTCATCAGAGCTTGCTTGCAAAATACTTTTGAACAGAGTTTGCATGGAAACTTGCTAAGATTAGAGAATGCTTTAAATTGCTTCTTATCAGAGCCAGCGTCAGAACTTGCGCTAAATAAATAGTTCTTTCATCAAAGAACTTCTTCATTTTTATTCAGCTCAACACGTAAAATGATTTTCACCTTAGAAAATACTTCAGTCAGAACATTATCTGAAACAAAGAAATATGCTCATCAGAGTATCAATTATACAAAATATATTTTATTGTTATCATCAAAACTCTGAGATATGATCAGAACCAAACTTGTTCTAACAAAATTTTCTTGTCAAACAGTTCAAACCCCTCTCACAGGTGAGTTCTAGTCTTGAACAAAGGTTCCTAATTGGTTCTCAGAGTTGACAACCCTCTATGAAAATACCTTGTCTAGTACATAAGCATGTAGGACAAAGGTATCCCAAGAGGTCCTCGTCTAGATGTGGGTGTCATGTCCACTCTTACGTGTCCACTCTTTTGTATTGTGTAGAAAGGAATTAACATATCCTTTTTTAAAAAGGTTTTAAAGAGAAAAGGGGCTCTAAGGCAAAATGATTTGGATTTGTTGGAGTGTTTTTTTTATGTGAAATATCTTAAGTGGTTCCCTTAAGCAAGAGATACTTAAGCCTTTCCTCCTTTTAATTTTTGAAAGTTTTTTAAATTGTTAAGTGTCTTTATGCTTTTTGATTAAGGAAAATAAGTTTTTGTTTTAATTATATGCAATGCAAAAGAAAGAAACAAAATCTAAAGGGAAACTTGGATCCCCAATGTGATCATTCACAAATGGACCTAAGGTAAGGATTGAAGGGAATCTAATATAATGTTGTCATCCATAAATGATCATAAAGTTTGGATTGAAATGGGGGACTTTATTTGAAGTTGTCATACTTGGATTTAATCCTAAAGTCTAGCTCAATCCAAAACCTAATCAGAGGTTAAGTTGGACTAAATAACCCTAAGGGGGCATGTGAATTAAACAAGTAATGATCAACAATATGACAAGTGAAACAAGTCCCAATACCAAACAAAAAGTTCAAAAGGAAATCACAACCCAAGCACAAAGAAAGACTCCAAGGATTTAAATATGAGACAAGACTCAAACACAAGTGTAGATCAAGCAAAGAGAAACTCATGTTGTATTATAAGCCATGACCAAATGGAAGAAAACAATGTCATGGTAAAATAATTACTCAAAAGAAAACATTAAAACATCGATCAAGTAAACTCGTAGACATTATACTATCAATCATGAAGCCTAAGCATCTCAAGCATCAACCAAAACAAACAACCAAAAGACATGTACCAAGGCATGGTAAAGGAAATGATCAAGGCATTCATATCACAAGTTCATAATTAAAACATTAATACATGCCAAGATGTAAACATATATCAAGCCCTCGAATCAAGGAAATCTCATGGAATTAAGGTTTTAGATCATGCATAAGTATACAAAAAAATAAATCCTAGCCCTATGAATATAAACACCAAAGTCATATCCAAAATCAAATAAGAGTGTACATGGCATCACGACATCATGTATTGAAACAAGGAAAAAGAAGCCACATGGAAAAACTAGGGTTTTGAACATATAAACAACAAAACAAAAATTCACAAATATCATGCTACAATTTAATCTAAAACTCTAAATCAAACCAAATAATCATGTCATCAAGAAACAAAAGGCATATCATTAATAAAAGATCAAGACATGGCCTAAGAAACAAGTTTGAACTAAGGTTAAAACTTAATCAAGCAAAACATGAAGAAAGGTCAAATAAAAATATGAAGAAAAAAAATAACCTAAACAAAACTTAAACAAAATACATCAAATAAAATAAAGATTTTTGATATTTTTGGTGGAAAATAAAATATAAAGACACAACAAAACAATGGAACAAAACCAACTTAAAAAAATAAACTAGGTTTGCATAAAAAACAAAATAAAGAAATATAGAAGATAAGAAAATATGAAACAAGCAAGAAAAATGGCCAAAAAACAACAATGTCTACCCCTGGGTGTCGAACCCACGCCCCTTCAATCACTAAACTCATGCCTTATCACTGCACCCAAATTGTTCATTTGTTCATTACACGATTCCAATTAAACAAAAGCTAAACTAACTACAATGACCAATAAAAAACAAACAGCAAAAGTTTTTGAACAAGAACCAAATGCATTGTCTTCATCTCCTTCATCGTTCACGCGGTTCCAAAACAACTATCACCAAAATAATTTTTGCATAAATGAAAAGTGAATATACCATTTTGCACGAAATTTTGCAAGGAACGTGAAAATGATAATTAATTTGACTGAAACGTACAAAATAAAACACATATACGAGAAACCCAGTAAAACCCTAAAATTTCCAAACAAAATTAAATCTTATATATGAAAAATCAAGGCATGATAGTCTAGGGATTTTATTCATGGAATCCATACAAATATAAATGAAAAAAGAATGAATGAAAAGGATGCTTGCAATTATGAGAACCAAGTGTGCAAAAATGTACCTATCGAAGAGAGTATGATGCCCTTTCAAACGTTGTTACAAAAAATAAGAAGAGATAGCTATTAGCTTCCTTGAGTTTCAAGGAGTGTGTTGATATGCGTGGTTTGCTTTTGAAATAGTCTGAAACTCTCCCCCCAAGTCAAATTGCAAAGTGAAAAAATGGAGGTTGGGTGACACGGTTTAGAGGTTACAATTATGTATTGATGCATTCAGTGGCTTATATTTAGTGTATGGATGGTGTGTGTGAATAAAAATTGCAAAAAGAATGGAAGGATAATGATTTTTGAAATATTGGAGTTTGGAGTTGAAACAATGGAGTTTGATGGTGTTTTTTGTGTACAACAACAATGGGCTTGTGTTAGGTTTAATAAAAGCTTGGTTTAGGTTAGGATAGAGGTTTGGGACAGGTCTTGAGGTCTCAATGCTTCTCATTAGCTTATTTTTTAAAAAAAGTGGCAATGAGGTACACCATATCTAAGGTTTGGTTTTGGCTTCAAATTGGCCTTTTGAGCTCTTGCTTTAGGGTTGGATAACTTGTATTTGCAGTTTGGAATGAGTGTGTTCATATCAAACTTCATTGAGAAGTCTTTATAAAGTTTTGGCATGGAGTTTATTTTTGGAAAATTTGGAAAAATGTGTTATGTGACATGCTCATGGTTGCACCACTTTTGGCAATGCTTGGGGCTTGTGTTTGAAGTCTTGTATGCAAAGATAATGCATGCAATGCTGCATAAAAATGATTGGTACATTGCATAGAAACATGTAACAATACCTTAACTTAATTTTGATGCATAATTTTTTCCACCAAATAGCTTTACCATGGCTACTTTGCATAATCATAACTTCTTGCTCTAGCAACAAAAATACTTGCTCTTGGTATCAATGAAAAGATGAGATCATGAAATTCAACTTTAATGTTGAAATTTTGCATTTAATCATATTGGATCATGGAGAAAACTGGCCATCAAAAGCCAAAGTTAAAGTTGTTTGACACTTAGAAAAAATTCTAAGTGTTTTTGACAATTTTCACAATTTGACATCTCATTTTGCCCTGTTGCTATAAGCAATTGAGGAATGATTTTAAATCCAAAATATTCACCATGGTTCAATATCATATGAAATCTTGAATTATAGCCCTTTTTGGCTCAAAATGGATGCTTGGGGAGGAAGTTGCAACCTTGAAAAGTCACCTCCATGAACATGAAATTTTGACACTTATAAAAAGTTTCAAGTTTCTCAAAATGACCAATTCTCCAAGTTTTCTTGATTTTCATGATTCTACTTGATCAATACATTCATCTTCCATATTTTCTTTAATTTTTACTTGTCACAACCATGGTTGACTAAAAAACCCTAAAGTCAAAGTTTAACTTTTAGGCATTTGTGTTGACTTTTTTCAAATGAATCAAGTATCTTCAAAATCAATAAAACCCTAGAATCTTGGACTAATGTTAAGTGTGTTAGCTCATTTTGAGGACCATGGAATTATTATCTTAATGATCCTTAAGAATGATGTTCCTTGAAGCCCAGTTTTAGAAACCCTAAATCTTGATTTTCATCTGATGATGCCAAAACCCTAATCCAAATCAATGTTAGACTTGAGATGTTTGAAAATATTAGCTTTAATTAAAAATGACATACAAGACATATTAGACTTGATGTGCTGAATAAGATCAAGGTCCTTGTTGTACCCCAAAATTTTCCCTCCCATTTTCACACAAGACACACCCCTAGAGGTTCTCAATTGCTCAAGATGGACCAAGGATTGACCAGACAACTCTCCTACTAAGGCATTGAACCCCCAACTAGGGTTTCCATTTTCATCAAGATGTTTGAGCTCCAATGGTCTAAAATCCTTCCCATGGTCCTAATATGTCCTCAAGATTATCCATGCCAAGTTTCATGATTTGCTTAATAAGTTTGCTCAGACAACTGCTCAAGTATTGGAAAATCAACTATGTTAGATCAAAAGTCAATTGTGACCTATATACAGTAAAACTTCAATATTTTTGCTCAACATCAATATTTTGAAGTGATATCCATCATTTTATCAAGGGTTGATCATGATTCCTCAAGAAATGCTCCTAATTCATTAAAAGTCAAAAATAACAAATTAGGGTTTCTATAGGAAAAGTCAACCAAACTTTGACCAAGCATAACATTCTCATAATTTATCATAAATTTTCCAACAAAAGCTCATTTTGAAGAGAATCCAATTCCCTACAACTTCTCTTCATACCTCAAGTCCAAGAAATTCACCATTTGAAATGTACAAGTTCATACATTACAGGTCATTTTAGAAAGTCAATAAAGGCCACTTTTTTCCAAGACCTTTAACATCAAGATAACATCTTCAAAATCAAAATTGATTAAAAGAGGGATTGAAGTAGACATATTGGGATTTCCAAAAAGTACATGATCATCATCATGAGATAAAAATTGATCAAGTTATGGCTTTCCCAAGTTGGGAAAGTTTGGGAAATTTCAAGAAATATGCATTGGGCAAATTTGAATTTTTATGACAATGGCTCAAATTCTTGAACTTCAAACATATTTATAAGACCATAGACGACCCCTAGGACCATTTTTGCATAGCATTGATTTTATTTGAATTTTATATTAATTTTATTTAATTAAAAATTAAATAAATCAATATTATTGCAAAGTATATGGGCCATTATCATTTGGGCTTGGTTTGGTACATGGAGAGGTCCCAATTTTCGCGTACAATAAGGCCAAGATGTTTGCACTCATTCAAAATTCAAAAATGGACAAAATCCCACAACTTTGGCCGAGGTTACAAATGGACATTCATGGCATTCAAAAGCTTGTTCATAGTTGTTACAAACATTGCATTTTCGTGTCCCCTCATCATTCTCTATATAAACAAGCTTTTAGCAAGCATCAAACAAAGATAGATGACCTGGAGAACCCCTGTCCAATTTGCAAAAAAAATACTAAAGTTGTCAAACTCGAATTTCCATTTCCAGCTTATTTCAATCCCAAACAAGTATCAAAACATACTCCTGGAGAGCCTCTGAAGCCATTGCAAGCATTCCCAAAGCCTGAAACGTCAAGAATCGTGCTCTCTAACAGTCACGGTTTGTGTTTTTTTTCCAAACTCGATTCCAATGATTTATCCATCATGAATCTGTTTTGATCATATATCCATGCTTGCTATCACATTTGCAATGTTTTTTATTTGTTTGATTAAAGTTTAAGCGCAAGAATAGCTTCTTGCCATGGCTAGGGTTCATAAGCTCGAATTTGGGGTTTCCTTCTCTAGGGAAAATTGGACCAGATTATGGGTACTATAACATTCAGGGGGAAATTTCGGATTGATCCTTGGTTGTAGCTTTAATTTATCTTGCTTGTATTACGTTTTTAATATTGCAGGGATGTAGCTACGGACAAAAATTGTCACTATAGCCTTTAGTGACAATTTTGTACGTAGGTAAAAGTCTGATACCAAAGACCACAATTCTGGGAAGAAGACAAGAGGTGGAAGCATACCACTGGCTCGTTTGAATTTCGTGCGTTTTTCTGAGCATGCTACTTTATTTACTTTTTTTTTGTTTATTATATTAAAAAATAAGCAGCCCAACGCAAAAGGTCAAGGAATGAATATGTGAGGCAAACATCCTGGGTTCGATCCCAGGCGTATGCTTTTGTATTTTTCTTGATGATTTCTTACAGATCCAACAAATATCCTAGTCAAGCATCCACCATACGCTCACAGATCCAGCCCTTAGATCATCACGTGACCCAGATCCAAGTGTCCAGCAAAAGCAGCGCATGGTGAACCCCCAGATGAGAGCCTCACTGAATCACGCGTAAGGCAGATGGGCCAGCTATTATGGGCTTTGCAAAATTAATCCATGCACCCCCATAATCACTTCCAGCATCAGGCCCATTCTTGTTTTTCTTATTTACTTCATTATTTTGTGTTATTTGTCTTATAGTTTTAAAAATCATTTTTAATATTAAATCATAAAATCAATAAAATCACAAAAAATATAGAATTAGGTTTTTTTACTTAAAATTAGTTTTTTGGAAATTAATTAATTTAATGATATTGAATTGATTTGTTTTCATTAAGTAAAGTTAATTAGAAAAAATTTGGTTTAATTCACAAATATTTAGTTTTCTCAATAAAAAATCAAAAATATTTTCTTTATTTAAGTTGATTCTTTAGGATATTTAATTTATTCTCGCGCACATTTATTTATTTATTCCAATTATTGTATCTGTTTCGAGTTTGTAATAGCTTTTAACTTAGGTTTATTACTGCTTTTATTTATCGCTTTTCCCACAAGTTTGGTTATGTAACCCCCTCCCCAAAGCCTTGTAATAGCTAGGTTTAAGATTCTCGCATTTTATTTTTTCCGCTACTATTAACTGTTAGATGAATGATCATAGGATTGAATGGAAATATAAATCGAATGTTTAAAACAGTAGAACACCTTAACTGTGCAAAGATAAACAAACTGAAATCAAACACTTGCACATGCTCACCCTTAGGGTATCTCCCACTTCGGTTGCCTCGGAAATACGATCACTATTCTCGAACGTGAGAATTCTTAGTCACTGTCCTCTAATTCAGAGATCGCAAGTCCCTTTCAAAGGTTGCCTCGGTAAAACAAATTGCGGTCTTAGAAATTTAGGACAGTTACTAAGAGATCTTGCCCTGTTGCATTAAGTGACCGTAATCGTCCCTTTTGATTGTCCCTTAAACTCCAACGATAGAGCTGCCTACTCCTTAATAGTAGGATAGCGCTGTCTAGAGGAAATAAGAAAACGAACAGTCTTTTTTCGAGTAGGTAGAAACTTTTAAGTACTTGCTCAAAACAATCAATTTTTCACACTTACACTTTCAAACATTTTTCAAACAAAGTTTTCAAAAACTCTTTATCACACCCTTGAGGACTGATACAAGGGTTACCATAACGTGAAACACCGCACTAAGGCATTTTCAAAGCTTTTCAAAACACACACAAAACAATTTAAAAATGAGCAAGTACGTAAGAGCCCATGGAAAACCATGGATAGAAAGGGTGCTAACACCTTCCCTTTCTATAATCTACCCCCCGTACTCAGAAACATCTCGAAAAAGGTTTTTTTGTTCTTTTTCCCTTTTCCTTTGTTGGATAAAATAAAATACAGTGGCGAATCTTGCTTACTGCGACATTTGCGAATGCAAATGCAAAACCAGTATTTACAGTCAGTTCTGCCACTGTATCACAGAACTGGCGACTCTGCTGGGGATTTGATTTATAAAGTGGGGGTTTACCTTACGATCTAGGTCATTTTAATTGCTTCTTTGGCTTGTCTTGTTTGATTTACTTTTAAGGATATCTGTTTGGGTTTATTGGATCCTAAACCCGGATCGGGGAATTCCTTTTAGGTAAGTAGCAATAAACTGTGAGGGAGCTGTGCAGGGTATACCGACACGGTTGAAACAGTAGTTACGTTGATGTGATACTTTGGTGTGTACCGGTAGCCCTTGAGTAATCAAGGAGAATACTGGGCCGCTGCATGGTATCATAAATCGTCAACTGACCTTGGCACCTTAATTGACCAACTTGGCTTTTTAGGACGTAGTGAGATAGCCGTCTTTGGTGTAAACCCAAAGTCGGTTGATACTCGATGCTACACTCATTGAGGTTTGACTCTTGAGTTTTATTTGGTGGCAAGTCAATTGTCTATCGGAACGAAATTTAGGGGGAAAGATCGGTGATATTGAGATCCCTTAGAACCCGATTACTATTATAGGACAGGTTGAACCAATCCAACTTCAAGAGGGTACTACTTTAAAACCCATGTAAGCCTAAGCCTAAGGCTGTTTGTGTGACTTGTTTGCTTTCAACTTGAACTACTTGCAGGGTTTTATTATCTGACAACATGATTTCCTTGAAGGATTTGTTTACAGTCATTATCCAATAACTTGGATTTTCTTGCAAGGTTTACTTGCTTACATAACCTTACACTTTTGCTTAACACGTAGCATACGCATCATAACATCATGCCACAACATTTCCTTAACCATTTCAAGGATCTCAAGGGTTTGTGATGCGGGTTATGATAAATCAGACGTCTAGCAAGGGGCAAGGGGATTTATTTTCCTCTATACAATGCTGTCAAAAGATCAAAACTCAACAACTTGAGTCAAGGGCTATGATCCACTTGATATGGTGAGCTTGACTTTTGTAGAAGGACCTTTAACAATACGAAGTTCTTCAATCAAAATTGCAAACTTCAACTGCTGACATATTCTTGTTTACCCCGCCAGTCCTTGAAAACATTGCATATGCATATCATACATGTCATTGCATAACAGGTACTCCAAGTACAAGCTTCTTATCCCTTCGCTATTTATTTCAGCAAGAGAAATGGCTCTTGAACAAACAATCAAAGACCTTCAAGCTCAAAATGCTCAGTTCCAACAAATGTTCTTGACTCTGACCCAGGGGCAAGAAGACCTGAAAGCTCTGATCGTCAAAAAGAAGGCTAAGAAGGTAAAGAAACCAGTTTGTGTTTTGAGTGTGGGAAGAAGAAGACCAGCTAACCAAGCTCTAGAATTTGCAACTCCATCAAAGGGAGGGGATAATCAAGAGGAAGAAGACAAGGAATCAGATGAAGGAGACAAAAATCCAGCGTCTGAAGAAGATGAACCTGACCACTCTAAGGAGAAATATCCTCCTGCTGACGATAAATACAAACGACTGGAGGATCGACTCAATTCCATGGAGAGTCAAAGGGTGCCTGACCTGGATTTCGAATAATTAGGTTTGGTTCTAGGTGTGGTCATCCCACCTAAGTTCAAGGTCCCCATCTTTGCAAAATACGACGGTTTTTCCTGTCCCAAGCTTCACTTGAAGTCATATGTCAGAAAGATCTAGCCTCACACTGCTGACCGGAAGTTATGGGTCCATTTCTTCCAAGAAAGTTTGGCTGACAGTCAACTGGATTGGTTCTATCAGCTAGAAGGAACTGAAATCCATACCTGGGAAGACTTGGCTGCTGCTTTCTACAAGCAGTACCAATATGTAACACGGTGGGAGAACTGACTTGGTTGTTTTGCGTTTGATCGAAAATGTTGCGGTTAGCAAGAGTCGCCATTGAATTTTATTTTATCCAAAAGGAAAGGCTGAAAAGAACAGGAAAGCCCTTTAGAGATGTTTTCTTGAGTTCGAGGGGTAGATTGTGAAAAGGGAAGGTATTAGCACCCTTTTCATCCGTAGTTATCTATGGGCTCTTAGTTGCTTGCTAGATCACTTGCTTTTATTTGAAAATGTGCTTTGTATGGTTTTTTGAAAATATTTTTAAAAATGTCTTTGTAATGGTTCTCGTTTCTATAAGAATGCGTACAAAGTGTTGTTTTGAAAGTAGTTCAAAAAGGTGTTTGTGGAGTGTGTTTTTGAAAGTGATTTTGAAAAGAGTTTTCTTTGTAATAGCTCTCGTTTCTATAAGAACACGTACACAATGTTTGTCTTTTGAAAATGTTTCAAATTTGTAAGATGTTTTGAAAGTGTTGGTGTTTGTTTTAAAAATAACAAGGATGTTTTGGTTTTGAAATTGAGCAAGCAACTAGGAACGATCTACCTACTCAAAAGGTCTTTCATGTTTATTTCCTCTTTCTTTTGACATTGTTATCTTACCATTGATTTGGTAAGTAACCATATTTTTGAAAGGCAACTTTGATAGCGTCATCGAGGGACTATGATCTTGTATTTTGTTTGTTTTTGCTAAGATACCCCACATGCATAATATGTCAATTTTATAAGGAAACAAAGTGGATTTACCCTAAGGGTGCAAGTGTGTCTTTTTCATGCTTTATTTGTCTTGATTAGGGTTTGCTATTTGTTGGTTTTAATCTTTCCATACAAACCCTAATTAATAGCATTTGTATATAAAGCATTAAATTGTGGGAAATAAAAATACTAAGCTATTACATCATTAGGGGAGAGGATATACAAATTACAAATGGGGAATTACAAGAAATTAAAACTCTAATTATCTATTCCAACCATATTGAATTTGAATAAATGTACAAGAAATGAAATGAATATAATGTACAAGTATGAATAGATAAGGAATTGATTTTTTTTTATGTATTAAAAGTCTTGACCTAAATAAATTAAAATAAGATAATTGACTAGAATAAGAAAATTAAAATTAAGTTAATAAAAGAAATTAATTTATTAAATAAAACAATTTTTTTAGGGTTTTTGTGAATTTGATTAAATTAGTAAATAAAATTAATTAAATAAAAGTCCTAAGTTCTAAATTGATTTTAATTTACAAGAAAATAATATAATATAATAATTAAACCTAAATATTAATTATTAAGAAATTGATTTATTAAGAAAGAAATTAATTTATTAAGAAATGTTTTTGTTTTTTTGATTTTATAAAAAAACAAAATAAATTAAATAAGTGTAAAAATAATAAATAAAATATTTTTTTGGATTTTTTATTAATAAAAAATAATAATAATAGTAATAAAAAAATAATAAAGAAAAATAAAATATAATAAAATATAAAAGTCGGGGGGGGGGGGGGGGTAGAAATGGTTAAAGGGGTTAGAAAGTTAGCAAAAAGAAACAAAGGCCCAATGTTTTGCTGGCTCAGGCGCCTGTTTCAACAAAAAAAAAATGAAAAATGAAAAAAATTATGAAAATTGCAAAAGGTCTCGCTGGGGCTCAAACCCATGACCTTCTAATACGTGCACGCTTCTTGTACCACTGGGGTGCCCTGTTTCATCCGTTCATATAATAAAAGCATAAATATATATTAGAAACTGCTTCATGAAGACAACTTCATCTTCAACCTCGCGCCTAGCCAGACCACCTGCATCTTGTTCATTTCTCATCCATTTGCAAAAGTGTAAACATGAATCTTGTGTCATGTTTCCTCATGATTTCAGAAATGTAAAGCATTGAAACTATAGATCAAGAACATGGTTTAAAATGAAAGGTTTTGACGTTTGAAATGATCAGAAACAAAGAAT
This sequence comes from Vicia faba, assembly GCA_948472305.1. Taxonomy (NCBI): domain Eukaryota; kingdom Viridiplantae; phylum Streptophyta; class Magnoliopsida; order Fabales; family Fabaceae; genus Vicia; species Vicia faba. The sequence continues at coordinate 382,443,992 of OX451740.1, forward strand.
CATATGTTATGAGTTCTTGACTTGTTTTTGAAGTTATCTTGACAAACATGGTTTCAATGCAAGGTACAAGTCTTGTAGGATGGCTAGAAACTTTTAACATGTTTGTTCTGATTTTATAGAGTATGCTTGTGTAGAAAGAACAAGTGCAAAGCTCCGTACAAGTTTACTTTGTGATTAAAGTCACTTTTCAAGAATAGCAATGGTGTCTTTCTTCCAAAAATGGAAATGTAACTTGGATAATGATTCAAATGCTTGGACAATGGCTCCATATGTTGTGTAAAATTTAATTAAGGAGTGACAAACAAGTTTGAGGCCTGCAAAGTGAAGATTATGCAGCATGGCTATGGATTTGGTTCATGTTGCATTACAAATTTTGCCTTGCAAACCAACTTGAATTCCTAACTTCTGGCCTTCGATTCCCCTTGCTCACAAATGATCTCAAGGAGTTCTTGGACATTTTGGAAATCTTGTAATGTGCTCTACAATCCCTATTTGAATAACTTTTTCAAAATACAAATGGAACTATATGAAACTTGGCCCAAAAGTTAGGTCATAATCCTGACCAAAAATGCTCAAAATTTCACTGTGTTTTAGTTTCATGACCATGACTTCATGGACTAATAACTTCAGATCCAAGCATTTATAGGAGGAGTTGTGTAAATCAAAGTTTTATATATTATTGAGATCTACAACTTTCATGTTGAAAGTTTCCTTTGAATCATCTTGCATCATGGTGAAAAAATGGCTCAAAGTTGTGAAAAAATATGAAATTTTAACACTTAGAAAAATTTCTAAGTTTGGAAATTTTGACTTTTCAAAATGAAATATTGACTTTTTGATTTCTTGATGAACAAGTTTCATATTTTGACATATTTTGATGAATTGTGATCTTTGACAATTGATTTTGACCAAAAAGACAAAGTTTGACTTTTCAGTGTGCAATTGACTTTTGATCAGTTGATTGAAAATCAACTATCAATCAAATGACCTTGAGTAATGTTTTGAGTCATGACATTAGGTTAAAATGATGCAATTGAAACCTTGAGATCATGTCTCAAACTAATTAACCATTTGCTAGGTCAAAAATCAGAAATTGCCCTTTCTCAGTAAAAACCCTAATTTTGACCATTTTGCCCTTTTGATGATCTGATCAAATTTCTTGAGGATTTATGGTACAAACTTGATCAAATGACATATAGGATTTCACAATGTTGGTATGGATCAAAAATTATGAAGTTTAACTGTAAATTGGCCATAGTTGACTTTTTCTCCAATACAGCTGATTTTTAGGTCAACTGATCAATTAACTGAGCATAAATGTGATTCAAGACTTGAAACTTGACATGAACAATCTTGGGGGTCCCTAATGATCTATGATAGTCATATGAGGCACTAAAGTTAAATTATCCTTGTACAATCTCAAACCCTAATTTCAGTCATCAGTGCTTAAGGAGGTGTCTTGAGCTGATCAACCTTTGTGCAGTCTTGAACCAAAGGAGATCTTGTGAGAAAATACTTGATAAATGAGAGGGAAAATTTTGGGGTACAACAGCTGCCCCTGTTAAATCTTCTTAAACTTGAAGAGTTAGATTAGCGGATCCGTCATTCGTGACTTGAAGGTGGAAGATGATTGGACACAAGAGTGCCCAGAAATTTGCACTCGAAGATGGATTGCGAATGGGCTTATAGATGCCATTCGGAGGAATGGTTGAGGTTTGCTGGAGATGGGATTGTAGATTCCATCCAAGGGTTACTGTTGACAGAAAGTGGACTAAGTCTGATCTTGATTTCAACTGGAAAAGAATCAGAACAAATCTTTGGAGTGATTTATCTGAACCAGGTTAAGTCTTGTATGTTGCTTGACTGGGAAGAGTCAGAATAAATCTTGGAGCGATTTATCTGAACCAGAAATGTTCATTTGGAAAGCATCAGGATAAACTGTTGAGAGATTTAAAACTGAACCAAAAGAGGTCTTGAATATTCTTTAACTGGAGAGAATCAGAGTAGATCTTTGAGTGATTTATCTGAACTAGAGAAAGTGTCTGCGGGAAAGAATCAAAATAAATCATTGAGAGATTTAAACTGAACCGGCAAAGATCTGGAGAAGAATTAGAACAAATTATTGAGAGACTTCATCTGAACCAGAGAAGGCATCTGCGAGAAAGAATCAGAATAAACCGTTGAGAGATTTAAACTGAACCGGCAGGGATCTGGAGAAGAATCAGAACAAATCATTGAGAGATTTCATCTGAACCAGAGAAGGCGTCTGTGGGAAAGAATCAGAATAAACTGTTGAGATATTTAAACTGAACCGGCAGGGATCTGGAGAAGAATCCAAACAAATCATTAAGAGATTTATCTAAACCAGAGAAGACGTCTGCGTGAAAGAATCAGAATAAACAGTTGGGAGATTTAAACTGAACCAACAGGGGTCTGGAGAAGAATCAGAACAAATTAATGAGAGATTTATCTGAACCAGGGAAGGTGTCTGCGGGAAAGAATCAGAATAAACCGTTGAGAGATTTAAACTGAACCGACAGGGGTATGAAAGAAATATCTGTTTTGTAGATGGTTGACCAGTCATTTTTTGGGAATTGATCTGTAATTGACTTGTTGAAAATTTGATGATAATTCTCTGTTAATTGATCTTTCCTGAAAAAGATGAAAGGTTAGTTGCATGCAATGTCATGATGTATGAAATTCATGGTGCAATGATGTTCTCAAAATAAATGAGATTGTGTCGTATGTATTCACGCTGTCAATGGTATAACGTATGTGTGATACGGTGGGTGAACTGACTTGAGTTTTGCGTTTGTATTCGCATTTGTTCGGTTGAGCAAGAGTCGCCACCGACTTTTTATTTTATCCTAAAGGAAAGGTTAAAAGCACAGCAAAAACCTTTTGAGATGTTTCGTGGGTTCGGGGGGTAGATTATGAAAAGGGAAGGTATTAGCACCCTTTTCATCCATGGTTATCCATGGGCTCTTAGTTACTTGGTTTTTTAGATCACTTGCCCTGATTGCTTGAAATTGTGGTGTATGTGTGTTTTGAAAATGTTTTTGAAGAGATGCCTTGTCTTAGGCAACCAATGTAATTGACTCGTGTTTGAGTGTTTTACAAAAGTGTGTATCTTTCGAAAAGATGTTTCAAATGTTTTTGAGAGTTTGTTTTGAAAGTGTGTATGAAGTGTGGTTTTTGAAAAGGAGGCAAGTGTTTTTGCAAGTTGATCTCAAGTAACTAAGAGTTTGGTCTACCCCTATTGTACTCAAAGGTTTTCTCTATGTTTTCAACCCTTTTTAACAATTTTGTTCCACCATTGAATTTGGTGGACAATCTTGCGTTTAGGATGTTTAACGGGACGGGCGCGGGTCATCGTATGGACCATGAATGCAATGGTGCCAAGTGTCTTTGGCAATTTGCTTTGAAGGGACTATGATCATTCCATTTAGGCAACTTTCGAAAGCGTCATCGAGGGACTTATGATCATTTGAATTTGTTTTGCCAAAGAAACTCGACGTGCAAGCATGGCCCATTTTGGAAGGCAACATGTGGGATTACCCTAGGGGTGCAAGTGTGATTGTGTATTGATTTCATGTATTTGTCTTGTATTAGGTTATCTAGTGTTTGATTTTATATACATGCAAACCCTATGTCTAACCATGGTATAATTCGAAAGCGGTAATATTGCGGGAATTTTAAAGTCTACGCTATTACAAATGGTATCCGGGAGTGGGGGTACAAATTCACAAATGGGGATGAGACTTAAATAATTACAACCAAATCGAATCGTAATCAAATATAATCAAGGTATAGCAAAGTATAGCAAATGTATAATGCATCAAAATGTAAAATGTATTGTGTAAGTGTACATGTATGTGTATTTTATTTACAAGTTTGCAAAATGTGAATTTAATAAGAAAATTAAATATCGTTTATTTATCAAGTATTGTTATCCGCTTTTGATTTAAATTTGTATTTTTATATCTTTGTTTGATATGTACAAAAACAAGTATTTTAATTAAAAGAAAGGAAAATGTTTTAAGTTTTAATTTTTAATTATATTATGTATACTAAAAATGTATTTTATGATTATATACAAATTAATGTATTATTAGAAAAGAAAATGTTTTTTTGGTGTATTGTAATTAATGTTTTAGTTAAAAAAAGAATATTCAAACTAAAAAAAAATCTATTTCTTTATGTATTTTTTCTTAAATGTTTTAAGCAAGATTTACATTAAAAATAAAAAAGAGTTTTAATAAAAGAAAAGAAAAAAGGTTTTAAGTTTTATGTATTTAGTATTAATGAAAAGGGTTGGTAATATTGTTATTAAGAAAGAAAAAAAAACAAAGAAATTAAGTTATTAAGTTATGTATAGAAAGAGGTGGGCCAAAAGGGGTCTTGTGGCCCAAAGACCATTTACAGAGAACGAAACAGAAAGGGGGGTACGAACTGGAAATACGCTTGGGCTTAAGGCTTATGAGAATGGGGCGAGGCCCAGTTGTTTTACAAAACATTTGTAAGGGTTTGAGTTGTTCTGGTGCATTTGGGATTTTATGGTTTTGTTTGAACACAGAGGCGCCGTTTTTTCATCTTCGTCTTCGTTCATCTCTCAAGTCCGGAACCATGGATTCAGAGCAACATCCTCTTCGCCTAAGCCACCAACGCCACCGTTTCCACTTCTCCCTCAGTGTACCGTTCAGGCGACGCTTGTAAGGTTGTTAGTTCTTTCGTTGTATCTTTTGATTTTTATGATTTGCATGTTTAGTTTGCATTCATTTGGTTCTGTTTCTTGGTTCACGCGAGGTTTCAAAAAGGAATGGAAAGAAATTCTACCTGTTGGAGACGGAGGAGGAGGAGAGGAGGGGTTTGGAGGCTTGACGAGCGGAGGGACAATGCTTGATGAACTTGGTGTCCTGGTTTGTACTTTGCCCCCTTTTTTTTGTTGCCTCGATGATGATGATGAACTGAACCACTTTTGTAATTTTTCTTCTTCTCTCTTTGCTGCCTTGGTGATGATGATGAACTGAACCACTTTTATATTTTTTCTCTTCTTCTCTGCCTCGTTGCTTGCTTAGTTGCCTTCTGGATGCTTATGTTGCCTTTGAGTTGCCTGTTTACTGAGTTGGTGACGGTTGATACCTTGAAATGCTTCTTTTCCTCGTTTCTGACTTTGAGTTGAATGCTATGGTGTTGTTGCTGTTAGTTGGCCCAGTGATGACGTTTTCTGAGGGTCTTTTGTGGGTTGCCTTGTATGCTCGATCTTCCTTTTCCTCTCGTTGGTTTACTGAGATGCTTGTTTGTTTGACATGCTTATTGGTATGTTGCTGGTTTTTTGATGGTTAAGGGATTATGCTTCGGTTTTTGGCATGGCTCAGGGGCTTGGACAGCAGGTTGTATGCTTTCTTTTAGTGCAAGTTTTTGGCTTTTGGTCAGTTTATGCGTTTGAGGTTTTGTTGAGGTCTTTGAAAGGTTCACAGGTTTTAGCTTTGGGCTTTGGATTTACTGGTTGTTAAGTTTGGCAGGTTAAAGGCTTGAAATGGTTATTGAGGCTTTTTGGCTTATGCTTTGAAAGGCTTCAGGTTTTTGAGAAGGTTGAAAATTTTTACTGGTTTATGCAAGTTCTTTGAGTGAACTGGTTTTTTAGGCTTGGGAGCTTATGTTTCAGTTTTGTTTGGTTTTTGATATCTATTGAACACAGGTTTTTCTTTTGGTTTGAAACTCGTTCTTAGCTTTTTTTCTTGGACTGTGTTCTTTTCATATATGCTTAGGCTCTTTTGTTTTTGGCGCCCCTGATGTCTTTGAACTATGCAGTTTTGATATCTTTTCTTTTGGTCAAGCTAATGGGCAGGTTTGCAGGGTTTTAAAATGGAAAGATAATTCTGTTACACTTTGTGGACAATTTTGTTTGCATGCTAATTCCTTCATACTTCTGCCTTCTGCTTCACTGTTTTATTGCAGTTTCTGTGTTTATAATTTTTTATGCCTAAAGCCAAAAACCAGTAAGCCTACACTTCTCCTCTCTTCTTCTCTCTCTCCAATATTTAAGCATATTATATTGCTTAACATATGTTAATTCTGAAAAAGCATAATGGCCTGGAAATGATGAACTGAATTTGCTTGCAATAGTAGCCTAACTCTGCATATTTTGTCTTCTTCTTTCCATGCTTTGTGCTTCTTGACAGCATTGATGATACTTTTGTGTTTTGACATCCTTTGGACAACTTTGACATTGGAACTGAGTTTTGAAATTTAAGCATGCTTTAGGACATTCAGTTTGGTAACTTGGACTTTGTTATTTGCCTATGCTGTCTTTGAACTATGCAGTTTTGACAAACTTTGAATTGTGCAATTTTTAACTTGTGCATTCATTTTTAATTTGCAAATATTTTTCATCCCTCTTTGTGAACCGGGAGAAATCCCGTGATTTGCAGAGAGGATTAACTGATCCCGGCCATTTGCTTTTAATGATGAACCCAAACTTTAATTGCCTGCTTTTAATTATTTATCTGCTTCTAACTTTTCTTCTTTTCTTTTGCAGATAAAAACTGAATGGAGAGGATTTAGCAACAGATGAAGAATGAAGAATTGAAGAATTGGAAAAAATTAGGATAGTCTTATTTTAAATTTAATTATTGTAACTATTATTATTATAAATACCGTGTAAATGAATACTTGTATTTACATAATAATTTGTAACAAATATTTAAAGATGAAATAAAAATTCTTTTTATCCAATTAATTCTTTTTATCCTTTTCAATTATTTATTTTATTATTTATAATTCTAAAATTATAATAAATGGAAATAAATTCCAATTATCTAAACTCAGAATAATAAACAATTAAATAAACAATGTTTCAGCATCGATCAACTAATAAATCTGGTGCTTCACAAATCCAAAGCAAAGCACAGTCAATCACAGCAAATGCCCAGACGTATTTTCCCTTTACTGATTCTAACCAAACACTGCAAATTCAATCCCAATGCATCCTTTCACTGATTTAGTCACACAATGCGAATTTAATCCAAATGTTTCAATCCACATCTCAGCATAACTTGAAAAACTCTGTAGAGTTAAACCTTTCTGAGGAACCGCGCATAAAAAACCCTAATTCCTGATCGAATGCCAAAGAAACGTTCGCCTGATCAAATTTGAGCCAAAATCAACCAAAACCCTAAGCAACTGTAAGAACTGTTCTAAAGCCATGAAAATCAATGAACACCCTAATTTTTGTCTGACTGACGAGAAAAGTCTGTTTGACCGATTCTTGAGCCAGTTTGGAAAATCAGGAAACGCCTGAAGCTGTGATTTCTTGAGAAAAATGCGAGGGCAAATTTTGGGGTACAACAGTTGCCCCTGTTCAATCTTCTTGGACCTGAAGAGTTAGAAGGGCAAGTTTGCCTTTCACGACTCGAGGGTAAAAGGAGATTGGACACTAGAGTGCCCGGAAATTTGCACTCGCATGTAGGAGTATCAGCAATGTGATGGCGGGAATGGGCTTATAGATGCCATTTGGAGATAGGATGGATAGGAGGATGGGCTTATAGATGCCATCCGGAAGTGTGAGAGAACCTTGTCGGGAATGGGCTTATAGATGCCATTTGGAAGTGTTGATCGCGTAAGAGATTCCTTAGCGAGAACTTGCGTACTTTCAGAGGGGAAGATGTTTCCTGGCTTGTTACAGGTGTTGATCTTCAGTCCCTTCATACAGATATTCCCTGGCTGGATACAGGTATCGAATCTGGAAAATGCCGTCGACAGATGTGCCCTGGCTGGATACATGAATCGAATCTGGAATTGTTGTCTTCAGATGTGCCCTGGCAGGATACAGGAATCGAATCTGGAAAATGTTGTCTTCAGATGTGCCCTGGCTGGATACAGGAATCGAATCTGGAAAATGTCTTTAGATGTGCCCTGGCTGGATACAAGAATCGAATCTGGAATGGTTGTCTTCAGATGTGCCCTGGCTGGATACAGGTATCGAATCTGGAAAATGTTTCTCACAGATGTGCCCTGGCTGGATACAGGAATCGAATCTGGAATTGTTGAAGGTTGGTGGAGATGGCTTTCCTGGCTAGATACAGGGGTAAACCTCTGACCTGAGGATGAAAGATAATTTCCTGGCTTGTTACAGGGGTTGACCTTCATACTCTTTATGTAGATATGCCCTGGCTAGATACAGGTATCGAATCTACAATCAATCACTCACAGATGTGCCCTGGCTAGATACAGGAATCGAATCTGGATTCGTGATATTTGATAGTAATCATCTTTTGGATTGATTTTTTTTTCTTTTTTTCTGAAAAGGCAAATCATCAGTTGTATGCAATATCATGATGTATGAAATGCATGATGTCATGATGTTCTCAAGAATAAATGAGATTGTGTGTTTATGATGTGTATATGCATGCGTCATGGTGTATGATAATGTGATGTTTATGAATGTATTTTCGTCTAGGAAAATAAATCCTTGACGTGTGTCGGGAGCTTGTTAGATCCTGGGCTGCTGTTTGAAGAGTAGAGTTCTTCATTTCCGCTGGGGATGATGGTTGTAAGATAAACCGATAGGAGAAGATGACTCCATTAGGGCATACACTTGTTGGGGAAATCACTCTGAGGGGAAGTACTCCGTGGGAAGAGATAGTTCGCTGAGGCTTTGATGAGAGCTCCGCCGGGGATTCTGCTGATAAATTATGTCAGAGAATTTGATGAACTTCGCTGGAGATTGTTGAGGTAGCTTGGTCATGTTCTTCAGTTGAACCTACCTTGGTACCTTGGCGGAAAAAGCAACTAGACCGCTTGGTCATTTCAAAATTTCCCCATGTTTCTGATGTCACCTGTCATTAATCCTTTGTCTCGTATGTAAACATTTATGATTTAGCAACTTAACGTCAAATGAATATATCAAAAATGAACATTGGACGTTCTTTGCAAAACAAAACAAAAAAGGAAAAGCAATGGATAATTTGTCTGAAAAATCGAACTTGTATTGATTTTGAAATTTGCCTGTAAATAGGCGTTTATGTACAGGAGGCTGACGTCCTAGTAGGAGAACGCCGCCGAACAACATAGAGTTTATACAATTTTTGAAAAGGAAACAAAACAGCTATGTGAAAAACTAATCCCACTGGGTAACGATTCTGTTATCGCTTTTATGTCTTCAAGCGTCTCATCATTTTGCCGCTTGGTTGAAGGTGAAGATGATTGATCGATGCCGAAGTCTGAGCCCTGATAGTTGATGCCGAATTCTGGATGCAAGGTGATCTAATGAGACATAGTATTACGCTTCATCCCTAACTTTTGCCTGGACCGCCCTTTCGGGTTTTCAATCCACCGGGATACCCATTTTTGCCCAAGCCGCCTTTTCAGGTTTTCGACTTGCCGGGTGTACAGATTTTTTTATTTCATCCCTTATTTTTGCCCGAACCCTTTTGGTTCGCCGGGAAGCCCTTATTTTTGCCTAGGTGTGTCAACCTAGCGGGTCCTTAGTTCACACGTAGTATCTTTTTACTATGTCTGCATTAGCGGGGTGAGGAAGGTCGTCACCATCCATGGTGGTTAGGATCATGGCTCCTCCTGAGAACACATGTTTAACCATAAATGGCCCTTCGTACGTAGGGGTCCATTTTCCCCTGGGATCACTTTAAGGAAGAATGATGCATTTGATTACCAGGTCCCCAACTTGATACTCTTGTGGTCTGATTTTCTTGTTAAATGCCCTGATCATCCGTTTTTGGTACGTTTGACCATGACAGATGGCAGTAAGTCTCTTTTCATCAATCAGGTTTAATTGATCAAGTCGAGTCTGTATCCAGTCATCTTCGCTCAAGCCTGCATCCTTCATTATCCGGAGAGAAGGTATCTGGACTTCAATCGGCAAGACGGCCTCCATGCCATAGACCAAGGAGAAGGGAGTTGCCCCGGTTGACGTTCTTGCTGAGGTACGGTACCCATGAAGAGCAAACGGTAACATCTCGTGCCAATCTTTGTAGGTCACTGTCATCTTCTGCACAATCTTCTTAATATTCTTATTTGCTGCTTCTACAGCCCCATTCATCTTCGGTCGGTAAGGTGAAGAATTGTGGTGATGTATTTTGAATTGCTCGCAGAGCTCAGTGATCATTTTATTGTTAAGATTGGTACCATTGTCCGTAATGATCCTTTCAGGTACACCGTATCGACAGATCAGATTGTTTCGAATGAATCGTGCCACGACGCTCTTGGTTACAGTGGCGTAGGAAGCTGCTTCAACCCACTTTATGAAGTAATCAATCGCTACCAAGATGAAGCGATGCCCATTGGATGCCGTAGGTCGGATCTCACCGATCATATCAATTCCCCACATTGCAAAAGGCCAAGGTTCTGTCAAGACGTTCAGAGGTACCGGAGGAATGTGCACTTTATCCGCATAGATCTGGCATTTATGACAAGTTCGCGAATGTTGATAACAGTCGGCTTCCATTGTGGACCAGAAATACCCTGCCCGAAGGATTTTCTTTGCCATGGTATGTCCACTGGAATGTGTTCCAAATGTACCTTCATGTAATTCTGCCATAATCTTTTCTGCTTCAGTCTTATCCACACAACGCAGTAAAGTTGAATCATGGTTTCGCTTGTATAGAATGCCATTGTTGAGGAAGAACTTTGCTGCGAACCTTCTCAGAAACTTTTTATCGTTGACAGATGCACCCTCGGGGTATTCTTGAGCTTCCAAGTACCTCTTTACTTCATGATACCGGGGTTTCTCTGTTACCTCTTCGGCCTTAAGATCACAGCAATATGCAGGTTTGTCCAATTTCCAGATAATGATCCGGGGCGCTTTGTTGTCCCACTTGACTTTGAACATAGAAGACATTGTAGCCAGCGCGTCTGCCAACTGATTCTCTTCTCTTGGGAAGTGTACAAAAGTTATCTCTTCGAAGTGGGGAAGCAATGTCAGCACATACTCCTTGTAAGGAATAAGATTTGGGTGTTTCGTATCCCACTCGCCTTTGACCTGATTGATCACGAGAGCGGAATCTCCGAATACACTCAGAAACTTGATCCTTAAGTCGATTGCAGCTTGAAGACCCATGATACATGCCTCATACTCCGCCATGTTGTTGGTGCAGTTAAAACATAATCGGGCAGTGAGTGGAGTATGAGTGCCTTTAGGGGATATGATCACAGCGCCGATACCATTACCCAAAGCGTTTGAGGCTCCGTCAAAGTGCATAGACCATCGGGATCCTTCCTCAGGTCCTTCATCCGGTCCAGGTACTTCACAATCAGTTACTACCATGATATCTTCGTCCGAAAATTCAAAGTTCAATGACTGGTAATCATCCAAAGGTTGGTGTGCCAAATGGTCTGCCAATACACTTCCTTTGATTGCTTTTTGAGTTGTGTACTGGATGTCATATTCCGTCAAGATCATTTTCCATCTTGCTATTCTTCCGGATAGAGCAGGCTTTTCGAATATGTACTTGATTGGATCCATTTTTGAAATCAACAGAGTAGCGTGAGTCAACATATACTATCTCAGCCGGCGAGCAGCCCATACCAGAGCGCAGCAAGTTTTCTCGAGCAGTGAGTAACGACTCTCACAGTCGGTAAACTTTTTGCTCAGGTAATAAATAGCATGCTCTTTTCGGCCAGACTCGTCATGCTGCCCCAGCACACACCCCATTGAGTTGTCAAGCACCGTCAAGTATAGTATGAGAGGTCTCCCTTCCACTGGTGGCATGAGGATGGGTGGTTCTTAGAGATACTCTTTTATCTTTTCAAAAGCGGCCTGACATTCATCGTTCCAACGTACTACCTGATCTTTCTTCAGCAGCTTGAAGATTGGTTCACAAGTAGCAGTTAGGTGCGAGATGAATCGGGCGATGTAATTCAGACGTCTTAGAAAGCCTCTGACTTCTTTCTCTGTCTTAGGAACTAGCATTTCTTGAATGGCCTTAACCTTGGCAGGGTCCACTTGAATACCCTTGTCACTTACAATGAAGCCTAGCAATTTTCCAGACCTCACCCCAAAGGTGCACTTGTTTGGGTTCAGCCTCAGTTTGTACAACTTCAGACGGTCAAACAGTTTCTGCAGATGGTCAAGGTGTTCTTCCTCAGTTTGAGACCTTGCAATCATATCATCGACGTACACTTCTATCTCGTGATGGATCATATCATGAAATAAAGCAACCATGGCACGCTGGTAGGTTGCCCCAGCATTTTTCTACCCAAAAGGCATGACCTTGTAACAGAAGGTGCCCCACTGAGTAACAAAGGTAGTCTTTTCCATGTCTTCAGGAGCCATCTTGATCTGATTATAACCTGAGAACCCATCCATGAAGGAGAACACCTTGTGCTGAGCAGTATTGTCAACAAGAACGTCAATGTGAGGTAGGGGAAGTCATCCTTGGGGCTGACCCTGTTCAAATCCCTGTAATCGACACACATTCTGACCTTATCATCCTTCTTTGGTACTGGAACCACGTTGGCAACCCACTGAGGGTAAGAATTCACTGCAAGAAAACCGGCGTCAAATTGTTTTATAACCTCGGCTTTGATTTTCTCGGACATCTCTGGACGCATGCGGCGAACCTTCTGTTTTACCGGAGGGCAATCTTCCTTGGTAGGCAGGTGGTGAACCACGATGTCGGCATCCAAACCAGGCATGTCTTCGTAAGACCAAGCAAAGATTTCCATGTAGTCATGCAACATCTGAATCAATCATTGCTTCACGCTGATCTCCAGATTGGCACCAATCTTGACTTCCTTTCTATCTGTCTCAGTACCCAGATTTACCGTTTCCACTGGCTCTTCATACGGCCGAATGGCCCTCTCTTCCTAGAGTAGCAGTCTTGCAACTTCACCAGGCACTTCGCAATCATCTTCACCTTCGTCTTCGGCTAAGTTGATCGGATTTTCGAAGTCATAACTGGCAGTAGCAGAGTCGTTACCAGTGAGATCCAGAGTGGATTGGAACCTGTATAAGTGAGTGTGTGTGTAAATATAGCTGTTTTGCAATATATGGTAAAGAAAGAAAAAGAGCACAAGATTTGAAAATGCAAAAAACGTCCAATGTTTTAATTAATGATATATGAAATGTCATACAAAAAACCCTCACAAATGGAGCCACGGTGCCCCGGGTAGGACACCGCGCTAAAAGAGTTTCAACATATTGTTTGTTACAAATAGAAGACAAAAAAGTTCACTACTGAGTGACAAAAGTAATAGGTGTAAAATCTTTTTCCGTCCAGTTGCTTGGTCCATTGTTGGTCGTCGGGTAGATCCAGCTATCAAATTCCGCTTCCTCTACGTCGTCCTCAATAGCATTCACTCCTTGGTTGGTGATGAATACCAGAGGTTTTCCGATCCTTGCTTTGCGAATAGTCCTCTGAGCCTCTGCAGTGAAGCCTAGCCCAAACTTGTCAGTCTTTGGAGTGAAGTCAGGAAGCCTACCCCAGTTTGTGCACTCGCCTTTCTCAATTACAGCCCGGGCATCCTTCAAGGAAGCCATCTTCAAAGGAAAGTCCTCTTCAATCACTGCTTCAGCTGACGCCAATGTTGGAGGTACCTCTTCAAAATGTTGAAAGGGGGTTTCAATAAACTCCCCGTCCATCTCAATATACCGGAATGAATTCAGATGACTAACTATGTATTCTTCCTCCCCCTGCACAGTAACAATCTTCCCTCTGACAGGGTATTTGAGCTTCTGGTGTAGAGTGAAGGTCACAGCCCCCGCTTTGTGAATCCAAGGTCGTCCCAGCAAACAGGAATAAGATGGATGAATATCCATCACATAGAATGTTGAATCAAAGACTTGGGAACCCACACGAATAGGAATGTCTACTTCACCATGCACCATCCTCTTAGAACCGTCGAAGGCTCTAACAATGATGTTACTAGGCTTCAATTCCAGGCCCTCACAATCCAATCGGTCTAAGGCCTTCTTGGGAAATACATTCAGGGAAGAATCGGTGTCCACCAACACGTGTGCAAGAGTAGTGCCCCTGCATTCTATGGAGACATGCAGGGCATCATTGTGGTTCTTTCCCTTGGCGGTAAGATCAGCATCCGAGAAACCCAAACCATTGTCGGCTGTCAAATTGGCCACACAGTCAGTGAATTGATCTGCAGATGTCTCTTGCGGCACATGGGCCATCTTCAGAAATGAAATCAGGGCCTTGGCGTGGGCCTCTGAGCATAGCAGCAATGATAGCATGGAGATCTTGGAGGGGGTATTCCCCAGCTGTTCTACGACGTTGAAATTGCTTTTCTTGATTATCTTAAGAATTTCCTCCATCTCTTGCTGGGAGGCTTCAACGTTCACAGTCTTTGGTGCCTCCATCCGGGAAGGCTCATCGGTAAGAACTCCTTTGCCCCAAGCATCAGAGGACTCGGTGGCAGGGGTAGACACAAGAACTTGATTTGGAAGGGAAACATGCACACTTGCGGGTGTGATGATAAGAGGTTTTCGGATAACTGGTGGTGCAATGTCAGGCGAGAAGAGCCTGCCACTGCGAGTAACTTTGGCGGGACCAGTGATGTTACTGATACTGGTACCGGTGTTGAACTCCTGCTTCACTCCAAGAACATACACATCTGCCCCGTAGTGCCATGGGACAGCCTTATCAGACTTGTAGGGGATTGGCCCCAGAACAGTAATGGTTATAGGTGCAATAGACATAATTTTGACTGGCTTCCTCGGGGGAGCCTTGGTAGGATTGTTGAAGATTGTGACGACAGATACTTCTTCAGCGGGAACAAAAGGAACAGCGGTCTTCTTGAACAGAATTTCTTTGCTATCCATCAGGCTTTGGATACCTGACTTCAGCAGCGGACAACCGGTAGGGGTAACAACACACAGGAGGCAACCCTTGCTACAACCCGGAAATAAACCGGCTAGCAACAAGTTCCTCTTAACAGTCAATAGAGGGGTAGCAACATCATTCATAGAAACTGCATACAAGTCTTCATCAACAGCATTTACTCCATGCTGGGGCATAGGAGCAGTCACAACATTTGGCCTCTCGGGCGCCTCGAATTGTATTTCCTTGGCATCGATAAGGTCTTGAACCTTATTTCTCAGGGCCCAACAATCATCAGTAGAATGCCCCGGGCTATCGGAGTGATAAGCACAGCGGGCATTTGGATTATACTTAGGAGATGCAGTATTCACGACCTTCGGAGCCTCTCTGATAGTCACCAAGTTGGTCGATAGCAGTTGCGGCAAGATTTGTGACAAGGTCATACTCAGCCGAGTGTACTGCCTTTTGGGCCTCTCACCCCTTTGTTGATTGTACTGCTGAGGAGCAGCAACAGGCTTTGAAATGACCAATGCATTGACGGCTTGGCGACGTTCCGGCTTAACTTGTCTTCTAGGACCATAAACCGCACTAGCTTCTTTCTTGAAAGGCTTCTTCTCAGTACTCGCGGAGGCACCTTTATGTATCTTCCCTGACTTGATGCCAGCTTCTATCCTTTCACCGGTCAAGCTCAAATCTGTAAACCCAGCGGAGGAATTACCAATCAGATGATTGAAGAATGGACCAGACAGGGTCCCTAGAAACATGTCAACAAGTTCACGGTCAGTCAAAGGAGGCTGCACCCTGCCAACTAAGTCTCTCCACTTTTGCGCATATTCTTTGAATCCTTCGTCCGTTCCCAGCGACATACCCTGAAGTTGGGTACGTGTGGGAACGAGGTCAGAATTATATTGATACTGTCTATAAAACGCAACAGCCAAGTCCTCCCAGCTTCGGATACTGGCTCCGTCTAACTGATAGAACCATTCGAGCTGAGACCCCGAAAGGCTATCTTGAAAGAAATGGATCCAAAGGTTCTTATCCGCAGTGTAAGGTTGGATCTTCCTTACATACGATCGGAGATGCAGCTTGGGACAGGAAGCCCCGTCATACTTTGCAAAGGCAGACGCCTTGAACTTGTGTGGGATCACCACCCCAGAAGATAACCCTAAATCTCCGAAATCCAGCCCCGGCACCTTTTGAATCTCCATGGCACTTAAACGGTCCTCTAGTTCTTTGTATCTGTCAGCAGCAGGAGGGTATTGTTCGTCGTTGTAATCCATCTCGTTGTCAGAGACTGCAGGACTAGGAGCCCTTCCCCCTTGGGGACTGTCCTTCTCTGCAGAGGAAGTAGTTGGATCAGCCTCGTTATGGAGTGTATTCCCAAACCTGCGTCCCGTGTTGAACAACGCAGTCCTCTTCTTCTCCTTCTTCTTCAGGAGCAAAGCCTTCAACTCTTGTTGACCTTGGGCTAGGCTCAGGACCATCTCTTGAAACTGGGCATTCTGGGCCTGGAGGGCCTTGATAGCTTGCTCGGTGGTAGGCTCGGAAGACATGATGCTTGAGTGCTGAAATAAACAGCGAAGAAGATTAAGCAACCTGTAGAAGAAGGGTACCTGTTATGCACATGATGCAATGAAATGCGTATGATTTATGTTTTCAAAGATAATCGGGATTCAACTTTGTAGACAAAAAGGAAACACACTTCATTAGATTCAAACTTTAAATTGTTCGACAACTTGCCCTTAGGCATTACAGGAATGAAAATACTGAAAAAGAAATAAAAGTTGTAAAAAGAAACATCCAAAGCCCATCAGTGCTCCCATGGCCTCCTCTTCTCAGTGCGGATATAGTCATTCAAGGTCCGCTCTTCCTCCAATTGCTTAGTCAGCTTCTGGATCTTCCGTTCCTGTTCGTTGAACTTTTCCCGATAAAAATCCCGTTCTTCCTTTAGCTGCGCCCAAGATCTCTTCAGTGTATCAACATCAGTGGGTATCTGAGGAGGGAGGACAGTTAGAGGAACCCCATCTTCATCAGGAGATTCAAGAATGACAGGTCTGACAGCTTCATACGGAATACCTAACTTCTGAGCGTGGATGCGGACCCATCTGCAATAGGGTTCCATTGGTAGAGAAGTCTTCGGTCCCAACTCATGTGGGTCAGCTTTGTGAATTCTGCCCCAAGCCTTAACGAATCCACGGCGTAGTTCGTCACTGTCTACCTGAAATTCAAAATGGAAGTGAGGAACCAACATCTCATGAGGCCCCGCTCTTCTAGCTCTTCCAAACTGACGGAGAGCTAAACATGGATTATAAGAAATTCCTCCCTGAATGCCGATCAAGGGAACATTAGGGTATTCTCTGCAACAATCAATAACAGCTACCTCATCCAAACCTCTGAGAGTCCAAGTGATGTCATTATCAGTGAGAGACATTAACCTATGAGCCCAACCCTTTCCTTCTTCATTCTTCAGCACGAACTTAGGAAGGTGCGAAATAAACCACCTTACTAGCAAATGAGCGCAACACCACGGAGTTCCCCGTTTTCGGGCAGTACGAGCATAGAGTTGTTGTAGGATATCACCCAAAAGAGTGGGTACAGGATTCCGAGACATGAAGATCCTTATGGCATAGATACTGATAAAGGTGTCAGGATTTGGAAACAACACTAGACCATAGATCAAAAGAGCCAGAATTTCTTCGTACGCCTTGAAGTCTAAGTCATTCCAGAAATCATTAGCTTTGCCAACCAGAAACTTAACCAAAAAGCCCTTAACCCCACTTCTAGTTTCCCAGTTAGCCATTACCTCCTCTTTGTTCAAGGGCAGGACTGCAGCAATCTCTTCGGGCCTAAGAGTCTTCTCCCAACCAGCGAATGGAGTTTGTTCCAAAACAGGGATACCAAACAAGTCAGAGAATTCTTCCAGGGTAGGGACCAGCTGGAAGTCTTGAAAGGTGAAGCAATGATATAGGGGATCATAAAACTGGGTCAGGACACTTATCAGTTGTTGGTCCCACTTTGAATTGATCAAACCGAGGAGAGAACCATGCCTTTTGATGAAGGAAGTAGTGTTTGGAATCCTACCAACCAATTCCTTGAGCAAAGTTGGTGGTTGAACAAAGTTGAGCCGGATAGTATTCCTACGCACGGGCATTATGATGTCCTACAAAACAGAGCAAAGATGAAACCCTCTTGTCTTTAAAATGGGTCAGTCCTTATACAGGATGCATGCCATGGTATGATGGTATGATGCTATGATGAGACACACCACAAGTATTCACAATGATAAGACACACAAGTCATACAAGACAACCCTTAGGTTTTAGGCCAGCATGTAGTTTAGGCATTACCCTCTTTTAGTTTCGTTGGTTAAAACCTGTCCTATCAAAAGTAACCGGGTTCTAGAGGATCTCAAATCCTTGACTACCCTCAATCGGTCATAACTCCAGCATCGCAATCTTTTCTTGCGGCCAGAACCATCGCGAGAGTTTAGCCTCAATGAGTGTAGCATACTGCTACTGTTCTATGGCCAAGTTTGGTCAATTTAGGGTTCTAAGGTCGGTTGGTGTTTGATGACTCCTTAGAAGACCCATATTCTCCTCGTTGCAACACAAGGGATATTGGTACAGACTAAGGTGCCACACCAATGTAGCCACTGCTTCACCCATGTCGGTCTACGCCGGACAGGTTCCTCACAGATTATGCTACCTAAAAAAGGGTATTCCCCAGATCCGGGTTAGGATCTATGAAACTCCGATGCAAAGCCCACAAATGTAAAAGCAAACAAAGCAACCAATTGAAAACAAAGGTGATCTAAACCCTAAGGTAACCCCACTTTTTAAGATCCCCAGTAGAGTCGCCAGTTCTGTGATACGGTGGGAGAACTGACTTGAGTTTAGCGTTTGTATTCGCATTTGTTCGGTTGAGCAAGAGTCGCCACCGACTTTTTATTTTATCCTAAAGGAAAGGTTAAAAGCACAGCAAAAACCTTTTGAGATGTTTCGTGGGTTCGGGGGGTAGATTATGAAAAGGGAAGGTATTAGCACCCTTTTCATCCATGGTTATCCATGGGCTCTTAGTTACTTGGTTTTTTAGATCACTTGCCTTGATTGCTTGAAATTGTGGTGTATGTGTGTTTTGAAAATGTTTTTGAAGAGATGCCTTGTCTTAGGCAACCAATGTAATTGACTCGTGTTTGAGTGTTTTACAAAAGTGTGTATCTTTCGAAAAGATGTTTCAAATGTTTTTGAGAGTTTGTTTTGAAAGTGTGTATGAAGTGTGGTTTTTGAAAAGGAGGCAAGTGTTTTTGCAAGTTGATCTCAAGTAACTAAGAGTTTGGTCTACCCCTATTGTACTCAAAGGTTTTCTCTATGTTTTCAACCCTTTTTAACAATTTTGTTCCACCATTGAATTTGGGGGACAATCTTGCGTTTAGGATGTTTAACGGGACGGGCGCGGGTCATCGTATGGACCATGAATGCAATGGTGCCAAGTGTCTTTGGCAATTTGTTTTGAAGGGACTATGATCATTCCATTTAGGCAACTTTCGAAAGCGTCATCGAGGGACTTATGATCATTTGAATTTGTTTTGCCAAAGAAACTCGACGTGCAAGCATGGCCCATTTTGGAAGGCAACATGTGGGATTACCCTAGGGGTGCAAGTGTGATTGTGTATTGATTTCATGTATTTGTCTTGTATTAGGTTATCTAGCGTTTGATTTTATGTACATGCAAACCCTAGGTCTAACCATGGTATAATTCGAAAGCGGTAATATTGCGGGAATTTTAAAGTCTACGCTATTATAAATGGTATCCGGGAGTGGGGGTACAAATTCACAAATGGGGATGAGACTTAAATAATTACAACCAAATCGAATCGTAATCAAATATAATCAAGGTATAGCAAAATATAGCAAATGTATAATGCATCAAAATGTAAAATGTATTGTGTAAGTGTACATGTATGTGTATTTTAATTTTTAATTATATTATGTATATTAAAAATGTATTTTATGATTATATACAAATTAATGTATTATTAGAAAAGAAAATGTTTTTTTGGTGTATTGTAATTAATGTTTTAGTTAAAAAAAGAATATTCAAACTAAAAAAAAATCTATTTCTTTATGTATTTTTTCATAAATGTTTTAAGCAAGATTTACATTAAAAATAAAAAAGAGTTTTAATAAAAGAAAAGAAAAAAGGTTTTAAGTTTTATGTATTTAGTATTAATGAAAAGGGTTGGTAATATTGTTATTAAGAAAGAAAAAAAAACAAAGAAATTAAGTTATTAAGTTATGTATAGAAAGAGGTGGGCCAAAAGGGGTCTTGTGGCCCAAAGACCATTTACAGAGAACGAAACAGAAAGGGGGGTACGAACTGGAAATACGCTTGGGCTTAAAGCTTATGAGAATGGGGCGAGGCCCAGTTGTTTTACAAAACATTTGTAAGGGTTTGAGTTGTTCTGGTGCATTTGGGATTTTAGGGTTTTGTTTGAACACAGAGGCACTGTTTGTTCATCTTCGTCTTCGTTCATCTCTCAAGTCCGGAACCATGGATTCAGAGCAACATCCTCTTCGCCTAAGCCACCAATGCCACCGTTTCCCCTTCTCCCTCAGTGTACCGTTCAGGTGACGCTTGTAAGGTTGTTAGTGCTTTCGTTGTATCTTTTGATTTTTATGATTTGCATGTTTAGTTTGCATTCATTTCGTTCTGTTTCTTGGTTCACGCGAGGTTTCAAAAAGGAATGGAAAGAAATTCTACCTGTTGGAGACGGAGGAGGAGGAGAGGAGGCGTTTGGAGGCTTGACGAGCGAAGGGACAGTGCTTGATGAACTTGGTTTCCTGGTTTGTACTTTGCCCCCCTTTTTTTTTGTTGCCTCGATGATGATGATGAACTGAACCACTTTTGTAATTTTTCTTCTTCTCTCTTTGCTGCCTTGGTGATGATGATGAACTGAACCACTTTTATATTTTTTCTCTTCTTCTCTGCCTCGTTGCTTGCTTAGTTGCCTTCTGGATGCTTATGTTGCCTTTGAGTTGCCTGTTTACTGAGTTGGTGACGGTTGATACCTTGAAATGCTTCTTTTCCTTGTTTCTGACTTTGAGTTGAATGCTATGGTGTTGTTGCTGTTAGTTGGCCCAATGATGACGTTTTCTGAGGGTCTTTTGTGGGTTGCCTTGTATGCTCGATCTTCCTTTTCCTCTCGTTGGTTTACTGAGATGCTTGTTTGTTTGACATGCTTATTGGTATGTTGCTGGTTTTTTGATGGTTAAGGGATTATGCTTCGGTTTTTGGCATGGCTCAGGGGCTTGGACAGCAGGTTGTATGCTTTCTTTTAGTGCAGGTTTTTGGCTTTTGGTCAGTTTATGCGTATGAGGTTTTGTTGAGGTCTTTGAAAGGTTCACAGGTTTTAGCTTTGGGCTTCTGGTTTACTGGTTGTTAAGTTTGGCAGGTTAAAGGCTTGAAATGGTTATTGAGGCTTTTTGGCTTATGCTTTGAAAGGCTTCAGGTTTTTGAGAAGGTTGAAAATTTTTACTGGTTTATGCAGGTTCTTTGAGTGAACTGATTTTTTAGGCTTGGGAGCTTATGTTTCAGTTTTGTTTGGTTTTTGATATCTATTGAACACAGGTTTTGCTTTTGGTTTGAAACTCGTTCTTAGCTTTTTTTCTTGGACTGTGTTCTTTTCATATATGCTTAGGCTCTTTTGTTTTTGGCGCCCCTGATGTCTTTGAACTATGCAGTTTTGATATCTTTTCTTTTGGTCAAGCTAATGGGCAGGTTTGCAGGGTTTTAAAATGGAAAGATAATTCTGTTACACTTTGTGGACAATTTTGTTTGCATGCTAATTCCTTCATACTTCTGCCTTCTGCTTCACTGTTTTATTGCAGTTTCTGTGTTTATAATTTTTTATGCCTAAAGCCAAAAACCAGTAAGCCTACACTTCTCCTCTCTTCTTCTCTCTCTCCAATATTTAAGCATATTATATTGCTTAACATATGTTAATTCTGAAAAAGCATAATGGCCTGGAAATGATGAACTGAATTTGCTTGCAATAGTAGCCTAACTCTGCATATTTTGTCTTCTTCTTTCCATGCTTTGTGCTTCTTGACAGCATTGATGATACTTTTGTGTTTTGACATCCTTTGGACAGCTTTGACATTGGAACTGAGTTTTGAAATTTAAGCATGCTTTAGGACATTCAGTTTGGTAACTTGGACTTTGTTATTTGCCTATGCTGTCTTTGAACTATGCAGTTTTGACAAACTTTCAATTGTGCAATTTTTAACTTGTGCATTCATTTTTAATTTGCAAATATTTTTCATCCCTCTTTGTGAACCGGGAGAAATCCCGTGATTTGCAGAGAGGGTTAACTGATCCCAGCCATTTGCTTTTAATGATGAACCCAAACTTTAATTGCCTGCTTTTAATTATTTATCTGCTTCTAACTTTTCTTCTTTTCTTTTGCAGATAAAAATTGAATGGAGAGGATTTAGCAACAGATGAAGAATGAAGAATTGAAGAATTGGAAAAAATTAGGATAGTCTTATTTTAAATTTAATTATTGTAACTATTATTATTATAAATACCGTGTAAATGAATACTTGTATTTACATAATAATTTGTAACAAATATTTAAAGATGAAATAAAAATTCTTTTTATCCAATTAATTCTTTTTATCCAATTAATTCTTTTTATCCTTTTCAATTATTTATTTTATTATTTATAATTCTAAAATTATAATAAATGGAAATAAATTCCAATTATCTAAACTCAGAATAATAAACAATTAAATAAACAATGTTTCAGCATCGATCAACTAATAAATCCGGTGCTTCACAAATCCAAAGCAAAGCACAGTCAATCACAACAAATGCCCAGACGTATTTTCCCTTTACTGATTCTAACCAAACACTGCAAATTCAATCCCAATGCATCCTTTCACTGATTTAGTCACACAATGCGAATTCAATCCAAATGTTTCAATCCACATCTCAGCATAACTTGAAAAACACTGTAGAGTTAAACCTTTCTGAGGAACCGTGCATAAAAAACCCTAATTCCTGATCGAATGCCAAAGAAACGTTCGCCTGATCAAAGTTGAGCCAAAATCAACCAAAACCCTAAGCAACTGTAAGAACTGTTCTAAAGCCATGAAAATCAATGAACACCCTAATTTTTGTCTGACGGACGAGAAAAGTCTGTTTGACCGATTCTTGATCCAGTTTGGAAAATCAGGAAACGCCTGAAGCTGTGATTTCTTGAGAAAAATGCGAGGGCAAATTTTGGGGTACAACAGTATGGATGTAATGTATGGACACATTCATTGTTATGCCGCAGTGTTGGTGGAGTCGGGGAAAATAAAATATCGAGTACTACTGAGAATGAGGAGTTTAAGTCTTCATGTTTTGAAGTGTTGATGAGTTTCCAATTGTTAGAGAAATAAACTTTGTTGTGTAAGGGAAACGCCGTGCATTGCTTGTGGACCTTGTGAAATCCTATTGGGGAATTCTGAGAAATTGGGTGACTTTTACTGAGGAATCTTTGGAGTTATAACCAGAAGTTTTGTTCCGCCGGGGGTGTGAGAGTACTTGATATCATTAGGTTGCATACTGGAGATATGATAGGGGTCCTATAGTGGGATGTCTCAGATTTCTGTTCTTGTTGGAAAAGGTACCTGCAGTGGATTTTATGTAATAGTCTAAAAATATTATCCTATTTCTTAAAGCCATTAGTGATTGTCTTTCTATTTTTTGTTCTTCTTTTTTTGTCCATTTGTAAACAGTAATCACGTTCAAATGCATATGTTCAAAAATAATCATCGGACGTTTTCACAAACAAAACACGGCAAATAAAAGAAAAACATATAGTTTTTCACTTTCAAAGGGATATCTTTGTATTAACTTGAATAAGTATTTTTTTTACAATGAGACGAACATTCTAGTAAGAAAATGTCGTCGTAGAAAGTGAAAATTGATACAAAGAAAAGATAGCTATGTGAAATAATCCCATAGGGTTCCCATTTTGCTATAACCTTCATGTCTCTGAGCGTCTCATCAACTTGCTGCCTTGTCCGAAGCTAATTGGATTGATTAGAACCGTTTGAATTTGTCAGTTGATGCTAGAGGTCGTCTGTAAGGTGATCCAACGAGGCATAGTCATACGCTTTAATTCTCTAACTTTTCCTGGACCGCCCTTTCGGGTTTTCAGTCCACCGGGATACCCTTTTTTTCCCAAGCCGCCCTTTCGGGTTTTCAGCTTGCCGGGTGTACATATTTTTTTTGTATTTTATCCCTAATTTTTGCCCGAACCTTTGTAGTTCACCGGGATGCCCTTGTTTTGCCTAGGTGTGTCAACCTAGCGGGTCTCTTATGCATAATATCTTTTGACTATGTCCGCGTTTACAGGATGTGGAAGGTCGTCGCCATCCATAGTGGTTAAGATCATTGCTCCACCAATGAATATGCTTTTGATCATAAATGGTCCCTCGTATGTAGGAGTCCATTTGCCCCTGGGATCACCTTGTGGCAATATGATATGCTTGATTACCAAATCACCAACCTGATATACCTGACGTCTGACCTTTTTGTTAAAAGCTTTGATCATACGTTTTTGGTACACCTGGCCATAACAAACAACCGTAAGCCTCTTCTCATCAATCAAGTTCAACTGGTCAAGCCGAGTTTGAATCCATTCGTCTTCATTCAGCCCTGCATCCTTTTTGATTCTCAGAGAAGGTATTTGGACTTCAATTGGTAGAACAACTTATGTGTCGTATACCAAGGAGAAGGGAGTTACCCCTGTTGATGTGTGCGCCATGGTACCGTAACCGTGGAGAGAAAATGGTAACATATCATGCCAGTCCTTGTAGATCAATGTCATTTTTTGTATGATCTTCTTGATGTTCTTATTTGCAGCTTCAACAACACCATTCATCTTTGGCCAGTAAGGAGAAGAATTATGGTGCTGGATCTTGAATTGCGCGCATAGTGCAGTGATCGTAGTATTGTTGAGATTCGTACCATTGTCTGTGATGATTCTCTATGGGATACCGTACCGATAGATGCCATTTTGTTTGATAAATCGGGCCATAACATTCTTGGTAACAAAAGAGAAAGAAGCTGCCTCAACCCACTTTGTGAAATAGTCAATAGCCACTAAGATGAAGCGGTGTCCATTAGAAGTTATAGGTTTCACTTCTCCAATCAAATCGATGCTCCACATCGCGAATGGCCAGGGAGCGGTTATGACGTTTAGAGGAACTGGAGGCACATGTACCTTGTCGACATAGATCTGGAACTTGTGACAGGTTCGTGAATGCTGATAGAAATCTGCTTCCATGGTAGACCAGTAGTACCCTGCCTGTGGGATCTTTTTAGCCATCGTATGCCCACTGGAATGGGTGCCAAAAGCGCCTTCATGTGGATCAGCCGTGATCTAGTTTGCCTCAACCTTGTCTATGCAATGAAGCAAAACAGATTCGTGTTTGCGCTTGTAGAGAATGCCATTACTGAGGAAGAACTTAGCAGAGAATCTTCTCATGAACTTCTTATCATTGACCGAAGCTCCGTCCGGATACTCTTGGGATTCGAGATACCTCTTAACTTCATGGAACCAAGGCTTGTCCACTACTTCTTCAGCATCGATCTCGTGACAGTAACCTGATTCATACATCCGGTCAATGGTGATTTAGGGAGCCTCGTTACCCCACTTGAGTTTAAACATGGATGACATAGTGGCTAGCGCGTCCGCTAGTTGATTTTCCTCTCGTGGAAAATGCTCAAAGGTAATTTT
Organism: Vicia faba; assembly: GCA_948472305.1. Taxonomy (NCBI): domain Eukaryota; kingdom Viridiplantae; phylum Streptophyta; class Magnoliopsida; order Fabales; family Fabaceae; genus Vicia; species Vicia faba. The sequence goes on from OX451740.1 coordinate 382,469,573, forward strand.
CTCGAAATGTGGGATTAATGTCAACACATGTTCTTTGTAGGGGATGAGGTTAGGGTGCTTCGTGTCCTATTCTCCTTTGATCTGACTGATGACTAAGGCTGAATCTCCAAATACACTTAAGGACTTGATTCCCAAATCTATGGCAGCTTTGAGACCCATAATACACGCTTCATATTCCGCCATATTATTGGTACAGTTGAAACAAAGTCTTGCAGTGAAGGGAGTATGACATCCTTCAGAGGATATGATCATAGCTCCTATGCCATTGTCGAGCGTGTTAGAAGCTCCGTCAAAAACCAAGGTCCATCGAGATCCTTGTTCAGGTCCGTCATATGGTCTGAATTCTTCACAGTTGTTTACCATCATGATATCTTCATCTGGGAATTCGAATTTCATGGACTGGTAGTCATCCACAGCCTGATGAGCAAGGTGATCGGCTAACACACTGCCCTTTATTGCTTTTTGGGTAGTGTATTGAATGTCATATTCTGTCAGGATCATCTGCCATCTTGCTATTCTCCCAGAGAGGGCAGACTTCTCGAATATGTATTTTATTGGATCCATCTTGGATATCAACAAGGTAGTATGGGTCAACATATACTGTCTTAGCCGGCGAGTAGCCCATGCCAGAGCGCATCAAGTTTTCTCGAGCAGTGAATATCTGGTTTCACAGTTGGTAAACTTTTTGCTCAGGTAGTAAATAGCATGCTCTTTTCGGCCAGACTCGTCATGCTGCCCCAACACACACCCCATTGAATTTTCCTAAACAGTTAGATATATGATTAGAGGTCTTCCCTCAACTGGTGGCATCAAAACAGGAGGCTCTAGGCTCTTTAAGGTACTCTTTGATCTTGTCAAAATAAGTTTGGCAGTCGTCATTCCATTCCACCACTTGATCTTTCTTCAGTAATTTAAAGATTGGTTCACAAGTAGCGGTTAGGTGAGAGATGAACCTAGCGATGTAGTTCAATCGTCCTAAGAATCCTCTGACTTCCTTTTCGGTGTGAGGAGCAGACATTTCTTGTATTTCTTTTACCTTTGCAGGGTCCACTTTGATACCTTTACCTCTGACGATGAAGCCTATGAGTTTACCGTACCTCACTCCAAATGTGCATTTACTTGGGTTCAACCTTAGCTTGTATTTCTTCAGTCTTTCAAACAGTTTTTGCAAATGGTCAAGATGTTCCTCTTCAGTTTGAGATCTGGCTATCATGTCATCCACATATATCTCTATTTAGTGATGGATCATATCATGAAATAGAGCTACCATGGCGCGTTGATAAGTTTCCCCAACGTTCTTCAACCCGAATGGCATAACCTTGTAACAGAATATGCCCCACTGTGTAACTAAGGTCGTTTTCTCCATGTCCTCAGGTGCCATTTTAATCTGGTTGTAGCCTGAGAAACCATCCATGAAGTAAAATACTTTATGTTGTGCAATGTTGTCAACCAGAATATCGATATGGGGAAGCGAGAAGTCATCCTTGGGGCTTGCCCTATTCAAATCTATGTAGTCCAAACACATATGTACCTTACTGTCCTTTTTAGGCACCGGAACAACATTGGCGACCCATTGTGGATAGGAGGTGACATCTAAGAATCTGGTGTTGAATTGTTTCATGACTTCAATCTTGATCTTCTCTGACATGTCTGGCCGCATGCGACGGACTTTCTGTTTTACCAAAGGTCAGTCATCTTTTGTCGGTAGACGATGGACCACAATATCAACGTCAAGTCCTGGCATGTCTTCGTATGACCAAGAAAATACTTCAACATAGTCATGTAGTAACTGAGTTAAATGCTTCTTGACACTGGGTTCCAGGTTGGCTCCTACCTTGACTTCTTTCTTGTCCTCTTCGGTACCTAAGTTAACGGTGTCAACCTGTTCTTCGTGGGGCTGTATGGTCCTTTCTTCCTGTTGTAGTAACCTGGCTAGTTCCCCAGGAACTTCACAATCTTCCTCACCTTCTTCTTCGACTTGGTAGATTAGATTTTCAAAGTCACAATAGGCCATAGCAGAATCATTAGCCATGGGATCCTGAGTGGATGCAGATCTTCATTTTGATATGTGAGTGTGTGTAAGAGCATAGCTATTTTTTGAAAGAAATAAAAATTTAGAAAGAGAAAGACAAAGAGCACAAAGTTTGCATGCAAAAACGTCCATGATTCATTGATGACATATGAATGAAATAACAACTCTTACAAATGGACCATTGTGCCTCGGGTAAGACACAAGGTTTTAAAAGTCTGAATTATTTAATTATTACAAGTCCGACAAAAATTTAAAGACAATTACTATTGGATAAAATTAATAGGGACAAATTCTTTGGCTTCCCAGTTGCTGAGTCCTCCGTTGATAGTTGGGAAAATCCAATCTTCTAGGTCACAACTGGCATCACTATCCTCCACTGTGTTGACTCCATGGTTGCTGATCCATAAAGGTTGTCCCCCAACACGAGCATGACGGATAACTTTCTGGCCTCCTGAAGTGAAACCCAAACCAAATTTTTCAGATTTGTAAGGGATGTCCGGGAGTTGGCCCCAAATAGTACACCCACCTTCTTCGACCACTGCCTTTGCATATTTTAGTGAAGCCATCCTTAGTGGAGGTCTGGTAATCTTCGGGACTTGGGAAACAGTCTTGGTTCTTGCCACTGTTTGTGGGACTTCCTCGAAATGCTGAAACAGAGTTTCGGTGAATTCACCATCCATTTCCACGTATCTTAAGGAGTTCAAGTGACTAACCATATATTCCTCCTCTCCATGGACAGTGATGATTTTTCCCTTGGTTGGGTATTTCAGCATCTGATGTAATGTAGAGGTGACGTCACCAACGTCATGAATCCAAGGTCGGCCCAATAAGCAGGAATAGGAAGGGCGAATGTCCATCACATAGAAATTTGAATCAAAGGTTTGAGTTCCAACTTTAATGGGGATGTCCACCTCCCCATGCACCATTCTCTTTGAACCGTCGAAGGCCCTTACCACTATGTTGCTGGGTTTTAAGGTTAGACCTTCACAGTCTAGTCTATCAACAGCCTTCTTAGGCAACACATTCAAAGATGAACCAGTATCAACCAGGACATGGTCCAAAGTTGTGCCCCTGCATTCGACAGAGACACGCAATGCCTTGTTGTGTTTCTTCCCTCTAGGTGTAAGATCAACATCAGAAAAGCCCAAACCATTATCAGCGGTCAAACTGGCCATACAGTCTTGGAATTGATCAGCAGAGGTTTCCTGTGGTACGTGGGCAGTTTTAAGAAATTTCACCAAGGCCTTCGCATGAGCCTCAGAACACAACAGTAAAGCTAGCATAGAAATCTTTGGTGGAGTCTGCCCTAGTTGTTCGACCACATTATAGTCGCTTCTCTTTATAATTTTCATAATTTCTTCCATCTCTTTCTTGGAGGCCTCAGGGATAGATACTGATTGCGCCTTCATCCGGACAGTTTCAACCAAAATACCTTTGCCCCGAGTCTCGGTCGACTCAGTGATAGGGGCGTCAGCAGGGGTATCCACGGGAACTGTAGTAGTAGTATCAATAGGAACATAAGCATGGATGATCATAGGACTTGTAACAACTTTAGGAGGAGAAATCTCAGGGGAGAAAAATCTTCCACTTCTGGTTATTTTGCTGGTTCCTGCAATGTTGTCGATGTCGGGGTCCGCCTTCTCAAAAATGGAGTCTTCATCAACCAGCCAATCTTGTTTGACACCGTGGTAGTAGACGTCGCCCCCATAATTCCAAGGGATAGTTTTATCTGAGGAGTACGGGATTGGTCCTGGAATAGTAATTATCATTGGAGTCACCTTCGGAACAGATGTAATCCTAACGGGTCTTTTGGTGGAGACCCTGGAAGGATTGGTGGAAATTGTTATTATCGAAACATCTTTGTAAGAAATGGTGGGAACGAGAGTCTTCTCAAACAAAATATCTTTGTTATCCATTAGGCGTTGGACACCTGCTTTTAATAAATGACAACCAGTTGGTAGGGATAAACAAAGGTGGCATCCTTCGCCACATCCCGGAAATAAACCGGCCTTCAACAGGTTCCTTTTGACAGTCAGGAGAGGAGTAACAAGTTCATCAACAACAGTAACAAACACATCATCTTCAACAACGTTAACATCACGACCATGCTTGGGCATAGGAGCGGTGATAACATTTGGGATCTCAAGAGCATCAAATTCAATTTCTTTTGCCTCGAGAAGGTCTTGCACCTTGTTTTTCAAAGCCCAACAGTTGTTGGTATCATGGCCTGGACTTTCTGAGAGGTAAGCACAACGTGTATTAGGGTTGTAATGAGGAGAGGCGGTGTTGGGATTCTTCAGGGCTTCCTTCAAAGTTACTAGATTAGATCTCAATAAACGTGGCAGGACTTGAGACAGCGTCATATTTTTCCGGGTAAGTTGTCTTACAGGTCTTTCCGTTCTAAGCTGGTTATTCCTTTGTTGAGTAGGTGCATGCTTAGGGATCATGACGGCCCCTACCGTTGGACGGCGTTCAGTTCTTTCTTGATTCCTTTGAGGGTACACAGCACCAGCCTCTTTATTCCCAATGAATGGTTTTCTCACAGCACTGGAGGATGCATCCTTTTGGATCATCCCACTCTTAATCCCAGCTTCCACTCTCTCCCCGGTCAAGATTAATTCAGTGAAACCGGCTGGGGAGCTTCCAATTAGATTATTAAAGAAAGGACCAGACAGAGTACCCAAAAACATGTCTACTAGCTCCCTGTCAGACAGGGGAGGCTTGACTCTTCCTGCTAAGTCCCTCCATTTCTGAGCGTAGTCTTTGAAACCCTCGTTCGAACCCATAGTCAGACTTTGGATTTGAGTACGGGTGGAAGCAAGGTCTACGTTGTATGATACTGCTTATAAAAAGAAGCGACAAGGTCTTCCCAATTATGGATATTGGCCCTCTCCAGTTGATAGAACCAATCTAGCTGAGTCCCGGATAGACTATCTTGAAAAAAGTGGACCCATAAATCTCTGTCAGCAGTGTGAGGTTGTATCTTCCTCACATAAGATCGGAGGTGCATCTTGGGACACGAAATCCCGTCGTACTTAGAAAACACTGGTGCCTTGAACTTTTGTGGAATACCAATCCCAGACACCAAACCCAACTCTTCAAATTATAGCTCGAGAACTTTCTGAATCTCCATTGCACATAGACGTTCTTCCAGATGTTTGTACTTTTCATCAGCTTGAGGATATTGCTCTTAAGAGTAGTTATCCTCTTCTTCCTCTTCAGATTCTGGAAGGTCAGTCACCCCCTTGTCTTTCCCTTCTTGATTATCCTTTTCACTCGACGATGTTGCGAAGTCTAGGGTCCGTCTGGCTTTTCCTTGCAACCTTCTTCCAAGATTTAAAACACCGATTGATTTCTTCACCTTCTTCTTCTTTTCTTTGATTAGCAAAGTTTTCAAATCCTCTTGTCCTTTGGCCAGAGTTAAGAACATTTTTTGAAATTGAGCATTCTGCGCCTGGAGATCTTTTACTGTCTGCTTAAGATCCACCTTACTGAAATAAACAGTAGAAAGATAAGGAGACTTGTTGGCAAGAAACCTGTTTATGTTATGATGAATGAAGGTGCATATGCAAATGATTTCAAGGAAATTAGAGATTTAAATTTGCTTTAGACAAAAATGGGACACTCGTTATATTAATAAATCAAAGTTTGAGTACATCATGCCTTTATGGGCTTACAATGAAAGAAATGAAAAATACAAAAATCTAAGACAAAAAAGTTGAGCACATCCCCTTTGGTGCGATATAGGCGTTAAGACTCCGCTCCTCATGAAGCAGCTTGGTGAGTTCCAGAACCTTCTTCTCGTTGGCATAGAATTGGGCCTCGAAAATGTCTCGCTCCCCCTTAAGTTGTATCCAATCCCTTTCCAAGTCTTCGAGAGAGGTGGGCATGTTGGGATGAAGGATAGTGTATGGGACATCTCCTTCCACAACAGGCTCTATGATAACTAGGAGAATAGAGGGGTAAGGCATCATAATACTTTGAGCACGAGCTCGTACCCATTTGAGATAAGGCTAAAGAGGGATGGAATTCTTGTGCCCCAGTGTCTTGCTATCAACTCTATGTACCATTCCCCAAGCTCGCATGAACCTTTTGCAGTAATCCTGAGCATCATTCTCGTAGTCGAAGATGATTCCTTGAATAAGTGCATCATGAGGACCATCCCTTCTTGCATACCCAAACTGTTGCAGTGCCAAACAAGGATTGTAAGTGATTCCTCCCCTAATGACTAAAAGAGGGACATTAGGGAATTCTCCGCATCGATCAATGATGATAACATTCTCCGAGAATCAGGGACACCAATGAATGCCTGAATGTGTAAGAGTCAATAACCTATGAGACCATCTCAAACCCTGTTCATTCTTCAAGATGGATCAGGGTAGGTGCGAAATAAACAACCTAGCCAAAAGAGGTGTGCAACACAGAAGGGTTCCTCTCCTCTTTATAGTGTGAGTATGAAACGAATGTAGGATATCTCCAAGCAGAGTAGGTACCGAATTATGTGACAGGAAAACCTTAACCACATTCACGTATATGAGCTGGTACGGATTAGGAAACAATACCAACCCATAGATGAGAAGGGCTAACACCTATTCAAAATCTTGTAAGTCTAAGGTATCCCAAAAATGATTGGATTTCTCGAACAAGAACTTAGCCAAAAAAACCCAGACACCTCTCCTGGTTTCCCAATTTGCTACTACGTCAGACCGTTGTAAGGAGAGAGCTTTGGAAATATCTTCAGGTTTAGGTTCTCTTTTCATACCATTGAAATGTACCTCATTAAGGATAGGCACCCCCAATAGTAGAGAAAACTCTTCCATAGTAGGCACTAAGTGGTAATCCAAAAAAGTGAAGCAGTGATGTAGAGGGTCAAAGAACTGAAAGAGCATTTTTAACATTTCCTCATCAGGGTGTGAGGTGACCAAGCAGAGAAGTCGTCCATGTATTTAAGTGAATGGAGAGCTTTCGGGAACCCTTGATACCAAATCCTTAAGCTGAGGAGGTAGTTTTACCAGACTGACTTGGATAGTGAATCTGCGGACGAGAGCCATGTCCTACAAAACAAGACAAAAATAAAGCCTAAGAATCCTTGAAATGGTTTGTATGACATGCTATGTTATGATGTCATGATTATGCTCAGATGTAGTAGATGTAGCAAGCACAAGCAAATCACACAGAGACCTTAGGTTTAAGGCTTGCATGAATTTTAAAGTGATACCCTCTTGAAGTTGGGTTGGTTCAGCCTTTTCTAAATATATTTACCGGGTTCTAAGGGATCTCAATATCACCGGTCTTTCCCTCAAATCTCGTTCCGATAGACAATTGACTTGCCACCAAACAAAACTCAAGGGTCAAACCTCAATGAGTGTAGCATCGAGTATCAACCGACTTTGGGTTTACACCAAAGACGGCTATCTCACTACGTCCTAAAAGCCATGTTGGTCAACTAAGGTGCTAAGGTCAGTTGACGCTTTATGATACCATGCGGAGGCTCCGTATTCTCCTTGATTACTCAAGGGCTACCGGTACACACCAAAGTATCGCATCAACGTAGCTACTGTTTCAACCGTGTCGGTATACCCCACACAGTTCCCTCACAGTTTATTGCTACTTACCTAAAAAAGGTGCCCCAAATCTGGGTGTAGGATCAAAGCAAACCCAAACAAGGAACCATAATGTAAAGCATGCAAGTCAAACAAAGAAAGCAAGTAAATTTGATCTAGCCCTAAGGTAACCCCACTTTTAAGTAATCCCCCAGTGAAGTCGCCAGTTCTGTAACGCAGTGGGAGAACTGACTTGGTTGTTTTGTGTTTGATCGCAAATGTTGCAGTTAACAAGAGTCGCCACCGACTTTTCTTTTATCTAAAAGGAAAGGTTGGAAAGAACAGGAAAGACCTTTAGAGATGTTTTCTTAAGTTCGGGGGGTAGATTGTGAAAAGGGAAGGTATTAGCACCATTTTCATCCGTAGTTATCTACGGGCTCTTAGTTGCTTGCAAGATCACTTGCTTTTGTTTGAAAATGTGCTTTGTATGATTTTTTGAAAATATTTTTGAAAATGTCTTTGTAATGGTTCTCGTTTCTATAAGATCGCGTACAAAGTGTTGTTTTCAAAGTAGTTTAAAAAGGTGTTCGTCGAGTGTGTTTTTGAAAGTGATTTTGAAAAGGGTTTTCTTTGTAATAGCTCTCGTTTCTATAAGAACGCGTACAAAGTGTTTGTCTTTTGAAAACGTTTCAAATTTGTAAGATGTTTTGAAAGTGTTGGTGTTTGTTTTGAAAATAGCAAGGATGTTTTGGTTTTGAAATTGAGCAAGCAACTAGGAACGATCTACCTACTTAAAAAGTCTTTCATGTTTATTTCCTCTTTCCTTTGACATTGTTATCTTACCATTGATTTGGTAAGTAACCATATCTTTGGATGTAAAAGGGACGGGAAAGGGTCCTCGTATAGCCATGATTAGAAACATTGTAAGATATCTTAGCATTTTCTTTAAGGGACTAAGATCATTTTTGAAAGGCAATTTTGATAGCGTCATCGAGGGACTATGATCTTGTATTTTGTTTGTTTTTGCTAAGATATCCCACATGCATAATATGGCCATTTTATAAGGCAGCAAAGTGGATTTACCCTAAGGTTGCAAGGGTGCAAGTGTGTCTTTTTCAGGCTTGATTTGTCATGATTAGGGTTTTCTATTTGTTGGTTTTAATCTTTCCATCCAAACCCAAATTACAAGCATTTGTATATAAAGCATTAAGTTGCGGGAAATAAAAATACTAAGCTATTACGTCATTAGGGGAGGGGATACACAAATTACAAATGGGGAATTGCAAGAAATTAAAACCCTAATTATCTATTACAACCATATTGAATTTGAATAAATGTACAAGAAATGAAATAAATATAATGTACAAGTATGAATAGATAAGGAATGGATTTTTTATGTATTAAAAGTCTTGACCTAAATAAATTAAAATAAGATAATTGACTAGAATAAGAAAATTAAAATTAAGTTAATAAAAGAAATTAATTTATTAAAGAAAACAATTTTTTTAGGGTTTTTGTGAATTTGATTAAATTAGTAAATAAAATTAATTAAATAAAAGTCCAAAGTTCTAAATTGATTTTAATTTACAAGAAAATAATATAATATAATAATTAAACCTAAATATTAATTATTAAGAAATAAATTGATTTATTAAGAAATGTTTTTGTTCTTTTGATTTTATAAAAAAAACAAAATAAATTAAATAAGTGTAAAAATAATAAATAAAATATTTTTTTGGATTATTTATTAATAAAAAAATAATAATAATAATAATAATAGTAATAAAAAATAATAATAAATAAAAATAAAATATAATAAAATATAAAAGTCAGGGGGGGTTTGGAAATGGTTAAAGGGGTTAGAAAGTTAGCAAAAAGAAACAAATGCCCAATGTTCTGCTGCCTCAGGCGCCTGTTTCAACACAAAATTTTTTTAAAAAAATTATGAAAATTGCAAAAGGTCTCGCTGGGGCTCGAACCCAGGACCTTCTAATACGCGCGCGCTTCTTGTACCACTGGGGTGGCCTGTTTCATCCGTTCATGTAATAAAAGCATAAATATATATTAGAAATTGCTTCTTGAAGACAACTTCATCTTCAACCTCGCGCCTAGCCAGACCACCTGCATCTTGTTCATTTCTCATCCATTTGCAAAAGTGTAAACATGAATCTTGTGGCAAATTTCCTCACGATTTCAGAAATGTAAAATATTAAAACTATAGATCAAAGACAAGCATGAATTTTATTGGCCCTAATCTGAACCCTAACTTTTCCAGAAACTTCAATCTTAAAATTCTCTAAGCTCAAACAACAAAAATGAAAACTATGGACATGGTTAGCTTTAGGGCATTGATGTCTACATTTTTCATTCACAAATTAAAGATTAATGATGCCTATATGAAGAGTTCAAAAGTCAGAAAACTCACCTTGCAAGAGGGTATCGTGTTTTGAGTTTGAGCAGCTTTTGATGAGTTCCAGTGATTGGGTTAGCTTCCTCAAGTTCCCAGGAAGCTAATGTGATGCTTGGCTTGAGCTGAAAGTGGCTGAGGAGTTCTGGAGAAGTCCACTTGCAGAGCTCTCTTTTTTAAAATAGAACTTGATGATGGAGATGTTACAGTTATGAAACAGGGTCAGGGATGAGTTGTATTTGATGTTTAGAAGCTTTAGGAACCAAAAGGCTTGGAAACGCACAAGGGAGATGTGAGTTTCAAGTTTTTGGTCATATTGTGCAACAATGGTGATTTATGATACAATTATGAGTTCTTGTGTGTTTTAGGGCTTGTGTATGCGTGGGTTCTCTTGTAAATAGTATCTCTATTTATAGAGGAAGGGTTTTGAGGTTTGAAATGATCAGAAACAAAGAATCATGTGTTATGAGTTCTTGACTTGTTTTTGAAGTTATCTTGACAAACATGGTTTCAATGCAAGGTACATGTCTTGTAGGGTGGCTAGCAACTTTAAACATGTTTGTTCTGATTTTATAGTGTATGCTTTTGCAGAAAGAACAAGTGCAAAGCTCCATACAAGTTGACTTTGTGATTAAAGTCACTTTTCAAGAATAACAATGGTGCCTTTCTTCCAAAAATGGAAATGCAACTTGGATAATGATTCAAATGATTGGACAATGGCTCCATATGTTGTGTAAACATTTAATTAAGGAGTGACAAACAAGTTTGAGGCCTACAAATTGAAGATTATGCAACATGGCTATGGATTTGCTTCATGTTGCATTACAAATTTTGCCTTGCAAAATAACTTGAAATCCTAACTTCTGGCCTTCGATTCTCCTTGCTCACAAATGATCTCAAGGAGTTCTTGGACATTTTGGAAAGATTGTGATGTTCTCTACAACCCCTCTTTGAATCACGTTTGCAAAATCCAAATGGAACTATATGAAACTTGGCCCAAAAGTTAGGTCAGAATCCTGACCGAAAATGTCCAAAATTTCACTAAGTGTTTTAGTTTCATGACCATGACTTCATGGATTAATAACTTGAGATCCAAGAACTTCTATGAGTAGTTGTGTAAATAAATTTGTTAGACCTTATTGAGATCTACAACTTTCATGTTGAAAGTTTCCTTTGAATCATCTTGCATCATGGTAAAAAAATTGCCCAAAGTTGTGAAAAAATATGAAATTTTCAACACAGAAAAATTTCTAAGTTTGGAAATTTTGACTTTTCAAAATGAAATATTGACTTTTTGATTTCTTGATGAACAAGTTTCATATTTTGACATTTTTTGATGAATTGTGATCTTTGACACTTGATTTTGACCAAAAAGTCAAAGTTTGACATTTCAGTATGCAGTTGACTTTTGATCAGTTGACTGAAAATCAAGTATCAATCAAATGACCTTGAGAAATGTTTTGAGTCATGCCATTAGGTCAAAATGATGCAATTGAAACCTTGAGATCATGTCTCAAACTAATTAACCATTTGCTAAGTCAAAAAGAAATTGCCCTTTCTCAGTAAAAGCCCTAATTTTGACCATTTTGCCCTTTTGATGATCTGATCAAATTTCTTGAGGAATTATGGTCCAAACTTGATCAAATGACATATAGGAGTTCACAATGTTGATATGAATCAATAATTATGAAGTTTGACTGTAAAATGGCCATAGTTGACCTTTTCCCTAATACAACTGATTTTTAGGTCAATTGATCAATTGACTGAACAAAAATGTGATTCAAGACTTGAAACTTGACATAAGAAATCTTGGGGGTCCCTAATGATCTATGAAATTCATATGAGGCATTAAAAGTTCAATTATCCTTACGCAGTCTCAAAACCTAATTTCAGTCATTAGTGCTTAAGGAGGTGTCTTGAGCTGATCAACCCTTGTGCAGTCTTGAACCAAAGGAGATCTTGTGAGAAAATACTTGATAAATGAGAGGGAAAATTTTGGAGTACAACATAATACAACACTGAATTGACACCAACTCGAGTGCAACTTCAGAATATGTCCATGAGCTCAAGAGAAGGGTTCAAGGAATATGCGCAGAAATAGAGGGATCTGGCTGGCAGGGCACAACCTCCTCTGAATGATCATGAAATGGTAGACATGTTCATGGGAACTCTGACAGGCCCATTCTTCAACCTGCTGATTGGGAGTTCCTCATCCGGGTTCACATAGATAGTTCTGACTGGAGAGAGGATCGAAAGTGGCATCAGGAGCGGGAAGATCCTGATGGCTACATCTTCCAATGTTGAGAAGAAGCCATTTGGTGGTAAGAGGGAAGCTAATGTTGTGCACGGCCAGAAGGGTTGTAATAAGGAAAACTACCACAAATCTGTGGGGGAAGTGCTGGTCTCTAATTCGGCACGCGTGCAACGACCATAACAACGGGGTAATCAGTGAAGGCAAGAAGAGCCTAAGAGACAGTTCACCCAAATCAACATGCCATTGTCACAAGCATTGCAACACATGTTGAAGATGAATCTGATTACGGTGATAGGCCCTCATCCAAACCCTAAGACTCCCTCTCCTAACTACAATCCTAATGCAAGGTGTGCTTATCATTCTGGCAGTCTGGGGCACGATACTAACGATTGTTGGGCGCTGAAATAAAAGATTCAGAATATGATTGACGCCAAGGAGATTGAATTTGAAGCTCTTGAGACTCCCAATGTGATCACTACTCCCATTGCAAATCATGGCTAGGATTGAAAGCATTTTTGTTCATTTGAATTCTCAAGTTGTATTTTCTTTGTTTGTTCAAACAATTATTGTCATGTCAAACTTTGTTATTTCATTAATTCATTGCACATGTTTGTATTGAATTAATTTGTTTTCATTATGCTTAAACTGCTTTCTTACTTCCTTTTTGTGATATTCAACTCTTGATTAAAAGCTCTAAGCCTTTAGAGGGAGGATGACGAGAATGATACCATAATCTCTACAATATGCTTTTGAACAGACCCCGCTGACGATGTACAGGCATTGTTTCAAATCCTAAACAGGGGAGTTATAAGGAAGATAATCCCTAGTCATCCCCTTTGAGCCTAAGAAGTAGGAGTTTTCTTTTCACACAAATTAAAACCCTTAATCATAACCTGGGGCAGGGTATTTTTCTCAGTTAATTCAGATGTGCATTTAGTCCCAAGCTTTCCCTTCATACATGACAAATAGTGTAGAAGATGCTATCCAAAAGATGGTGATGGTTTCACATAATCATCAAGGAAGACAGTCATTATTTCTCCAAAGAAAAGCACGCTAAGTCAAAACCTGTGAAGGAGACTTAAGAAAAACTGGGGCATCCCGCTGACTGTAATTGCAAAAGAAACAGTTCAGGCAAAAGCTAGGGGTAATAACAAAATAAAAAAAGAAAGAGGTCCTACAAATCCTCAACAAAAAGAAAAGGTCACAAAAATGACTGCCTTCTCAAAAAAATGTTCAAATTCTGAACCATCACCGGAATATCGGGGCCAACATTCCAGAAGTCAACTGGGATTCGAAATGCATAATCAACTGATCATAGGATTAAAGAACATCACGAAGAACGGGTGGGTACAAATAAATTTTGAGCCTTTATCCTTTGTTTCTTAAACCGTGAACCAGGCCACGTTACAACCCTTAAAAGTCCTAGCTGAAGCATTGGTTAGTTCGAGAGCATACTGTTACAAAAGGTATCCTGACTTCTATAAGGTTTGCTATAAATCATGAGTTGATATCACATTCTTGCAAATTTTGTTTTACTACAAAAAAATGCATTTTCAAAAAAAAAAATTCAAGACAGACATGAGTTTTGCATTCTTTAAATAACATTGTTTGCACATGGTTAATTATTCAAATTGCAGAGAAATTCACACAATGAACATTAAGTGAACAAAAACTTTCTCAATGAAAAGGATCACCTCAAGTGGAAAAACACTTCCAACCAAAGGGGCACGGCAAGATGATTAGCCATCATCTGGGGAAGTCAAGTCAAGATTCATGGAATCTCTCAAAAAATGCCAAATAGCCAGGGGCAGATCTCCATCTGAATCACTTGGGACATTGGGCATGAATTCCAGCAACAAATTATGTATGATCAAACAAATACCTTTTGGCAGTGTGACAACACTTACTACTATGGACAGTGACAATTCTCCATACCCGGTGAATACAGACATAGTCGGAAAATACTACACATGAAAAAGACCCGCTAGGTTGACAGGCCTAGGCAAAATTAAGGTCATCTCGGTGAACAAAAAGAGTTCGGGCAAAAATTAGGGATATATACAAAAAAAATTATACACCCAGCAAGTCGAAAACCTGAAAAGGCGGATTCAGCAAAAAGGGTATCCCGATGGACTGAAAATCTGAAAAGACAGTCCAGGCAAAAGTTAGGGATTAAAGCGTACGACTATGTTCCGTCATTTCGTCACTTGTTTAGTTAGTAGAAGGTTTATCATCCTGATCAGCATTTATCAAGCACCCCAGAAGTTGGGATGCCACTCAACTATCCACAAAGTCTCCGCAGGTACTTCCTCCAACAGGTACAGAGGCAGGGGCATCTTACGCATGGTCTCCACTATATTCTCAGTTTACAGCCTAGTGATGTCAAGTGTTCTTATATCCCCGGTAGAACAGGAATTTTTGACTACTGCTCTGACATCAGGTTTTCCCCAGTGAAATCTTCAAACTTCTCAGGATTCCCCATTAGGATTTCACAAAATCCTAAGGCAGTGCACATAACTTTACTTCCCCAACAAAGTTTATTCCTCTAGCAGCGGAAGATCATCTCCCAACAGTTCAGCTTTAACAAAATCCGAAGACCTACACTCTTCACCTCCAGCTGCAATCAGGGATTTAAGTTCCCTAATTCAACAACGATTCAATAGAACAACTGATACATTCACATATTGCATTCATACATCATTCTACAAACATCATAGCATATGCAGTACAAATGCATACGACACAATCTCATTTATGTTGAGAACATCATTACACAATGCATTTCATACATCATGACATTGCATACAGCTAACACTTTACTTTTTATAGAAAGATCGATCAACAGACAATTATCATCAACAATTTCCAATAAGTACAAGATTATCTCCTAAAACCAAGTAGAGTAATTATCTACATGCCCAAATATAGCTTTACGCAGGCTCTTCACGAAGCAATCTTACACGGGTTTCTCTTTCTCCTTCTGAAACCCAGCTTTACACGGGCTCGTCATGAAGCAATTTCACACGGGTTTTTTCTGACTTCCAAATACATCTTTATACGGGCTATTCATGATGCAATCATACATGGGTTCCTTCTCCTTCCTTCTGAAGTTTTACACGGACTTATCCCGAAGTAACCCTACCCAGGTTCCGTCTAAAGTTTTACACGGACTTATCTTGAAGTAACCCTACCCAGGTTCCTTCTGAAGTTTTACACAGACTTATCCCGAAGTAACCCTACCCAGGTTCCTTCTAAATTTTTACATGGACTTATCCTGAAGTAACCCTACCCAGGTTCCTTCTGAAGTTTTAGACGGACTTATCCCGAAGTAACCCTACCCAGGTTCCTTCTGAAGTTTTACACAGACTTATCCCGAAGCAACCCTACCCAGGTTCCTTCTTACAATTTCCCGATGTGGTTTTACCCAAACTCATCATGAAGCAACCCTACCCAGGTTCCTTCTTACAATTTCCCGATGCAGTTTTACTCGAACTCATCACGAAGCAACCCTACCCAGGTTCCTTTTCGGTTCAGATGTAGTTTTACCCGGAAACATCATGAAGCAACCCTACCCAAGTTCCTTCTTACAATTTCCCGATGCAGTTTTACCCGAACTCATCACGAAGCAACCCTACCCAAGTTCCTTCTCGGTTCAGATGTAGTTTTACTCGGACTCATCCTGAAGCAACCCTACCCAGGTTCCTTCTTACAATTTCTCGATGTAGTTTTAACTGGACTCATCCTGAAGCAACCCTACCCAGGTTCCTTCTTACAATTTCCCGATGTAGTAACCCGAACTCATCATGAAGCAACCCTACCCAAGTTCCTTCTTACAATTTCCCGATGTAGTTTTACCCAGACTTATCCTAAAGCAGCCCTACCACTCAGGCTTTATTCTGAAGAAGCCTTACTACCCAGGCTTTATTTCGAAGTAACCCTACTACCCAGGTTCCTTCTCACAACCCTACCACCCAGGCTTTATTCCGAAGCAACCCTACTACCCAGGCTTTATTTCGAAGTAACCCTACTACCCAGGTTCCTTCTCACAGCCCTACCACCCAGGCCTTATTCCGAAGCAGCCCTACTACCCAGGCTTTATTTCGAAGTAACCCTACTACCCAGGTTCCTTCTCACAACCCTACCACCCAGGCTTTATTCTGAAGCAGCCCTACTATCTAGGCTTTATTTTGAAGTAACCCTACCACTCAGGTTCCTTCTCATAGCCCTACTATCTAGGCTCCTTTTTCATGAATTACCTGACGCAGTTTTACATGGACTTGTCCCGAGAAAGCCCTATGCAGGTTCCTTCTCTTTTATTTCCGGACAACAATTTACAACACTGTAAAACCTGGACCCGACCAGATACGGTCGATTTCATATTCCCTAGTAAGTCGCCGTAAAACCCAAACTCGATCAGATAACAGCTCAATATTGTCTCATCAATCAAGAGTTAATTCCTCAGTAGAGTAATGGACAATCGAAGCTCCTAGACTCTATTTCCCAGGACATAAATCAAAACTCCCCGGTGAAGTCCTCCTCAATGGCAGGTATAGGAATTCTCGCAATGGAATCTCTTATACAACCGATATCTTTTCTGGATGGCATCTTTAAGCCCATCTCCGACGATTCTCCGTCGCCTTCCAAATGGCATCTGTAAGCCTATTCCCAATATTATTGATCGACATTCACTTCATGCGAGTACAAATTTCTGGGCACTCTAGTGTTCAATCATCTTCCACCTTCAGATCACGAAAGGCAGACCAACCAATCTCCATACTCAGGTTTAAGAAGATTTAATAGGGGCAGCTGTTGTACCCCAAAATTTGCCCTCCCATTTTCACACAAGACATACCCCTAGAGGTTCTCAATTGTTCAAGGTGGACCAAGGATTGACCAGACAACTCTCCTACTAAGGCAATGAACCCCTAACTAGGGTTTCCATTTTCATCAAGATGTTTGAGCTCCAATGGTCTCAAATGCTTCCCATGCTTCTAATATGTCCTCAAGATCATCCATGCCAAGTTTCATGCTTTGCTCAATAAGTTTGCTCAGACAATTGCTCAAGTATTGGAAAATCAATTGTGCTAGGACAAAAGTCAATTGTTACCTATATACAGTCAAACTTCAAGATTTTTGGTCAACATCAACATTTTGAAGTGATATCCATCATTTGATAAAGGGTTGATCATGATTCCTCAAGAAATGCTCCTAATTTATCAAAAGTAAAAAATAACAAATTAGGGTTTCTATAGGAAAAGTCAACCAAACTTTGACCAAGCATAACTTTCTCACAATTTATCAGAAATTTTCTAACCAAAGCTCATTTTGAAGAGAATCCAAATCCCTACAACTTATATTCATCCCTAAAGTCCAAGAAATTCACCATTTTAAAGATACAAGTTCATACATTACATGTCATTTTTAGAAAGTCAATAAAAGCCACTTTTTGCCAAGACCTTTAACATCAAGATAACATCTTCAAAAGCAAAATTGATCAAAAGATGGATTTAATTAGACATCTTTGGATTTACAAAAAGTATAAGATCATCATCATGAGATAAAAATTGATCAAGTTATGGCTTACCCAAGTTGGGAAAATTTGGGAAATTTCAAGAAATATGCATTGGGCAAATTTGAATTTTTAAGGCAATGGCTCAAATTGTTAAACTTCAAACATATTTCTAAGACCATAGAGGACCCCTAGGACCATTTTTGCATAGCCTTGATTTTATTTGCATTTTATATTAATTTTATTTAATTAAAAATCAAATAAATCAAGATTATTGCAATGTATATTTTCCATTATCATTTGGGCTTGGTTTGGTACATCGAGAGGTCCCAATTTTCGTGTACAGCAAGGCCAAGATGTTTGCACTCATTAAAAATTCAAAAATGGACAAAATCCCATAAATTTGGCCAAGGTTACAAATGGACATTCATGGTATTCAAAAGCTTGTTCATAATTGTTACAAACATTGCATTTTCGTGTCCCCCCATCATTCTCTATATAAACAAGCTTTTGGCAAGCATCAAATAGAGATAGATGACCTGGAGAACCCCTGTCCAATTTGCAAAAAAAAACACTAAAGTTGTCAAACTCGAATTTCCATTTCCAGCATGTTTCAATCCCAAACAAGTATCAAAACATACTCCTGGAGAGCCTCTGAAGCCATTGCAAGCATTCCCAAAGCCTGAAACGTCAAGAATCATGCTCTCTAACTGTCATGGTTTGTGTTTTTTTTTCAAACTCGATTCCAATGATTTGTCCATCATGAATCTGTTTTGATCATATATCCATGCTTGCTATCACATTTGCAATGTTTTTGATTTGTTTGATTAAAGTTTAAGCGCAAGAATAGCTTCTTGCCATGGCTAGGGTTCATAAGCTCGAATTTGGGGTTTCCTTCTCTAGGGAAAATTGGACCAGATTATGGGTACCATAACATTCAGGGGAAAATTTCGGATTGATCCCTTGTTGTAGCTTTAATTTATCTTGCTTGTATTACGTTTTTAATTTTGCAGGGATGTATCTACGGACAAAAATTGTCACTATAGCCTTTAGTGACAATTTTGTATGTAGGTAAAAGTCTGATACCAAAGACCATAGTTCTAGGAAGAAAAGAGGTGGCAGCATACCACTGGCCCGTCTGAATTTCGCGCGTTTTTCTGGGCATGCTACTTTATTTACTTTATGTTTTTTTTGTTTATTATATTAACAAATAAGCAGCCCAGCGCAGATGGTCAAGGAATGAATATGTGAGGCAAACGTCCTGGGTTCGATCCCAGACGTATGCTTTTGTATTTTTCTTGATAATTTCTTACGATCCAACGCATCTCCTATCCAAGCATCCACCATACGCTCACAGATCCAGCCCTTAGATCATCACGTGACCCAGATCCAAGTGTCCAACAAAAGCAGCGCATGGTGAATCCCCAGATGAGAGCCTCACTAAATCACATGTAAGGCAGATGGGCCAATTATTCTGGGCTTTGCAAAATTAAGCCATGCACCCCCGTAATCACTTCCAGCATCAAGGCCATTCTTGTTTTTCTTATTTATTTCATTATTTTGTGTTATTTGTTTTATAGTTTTAAAAATCTTTTTTTAATATTAAATCATAAAATCAATAAAATCACAAAAAATATAGAATTAGGTTTTTTATTAAAATTAATTTTTTTTGGAAATTAATTAATTTAATCATATTGAATTGATTTGTTTTCATTAAGTAAAGCTAATTAGAAAAAATTAGGTTTAATTCACAAATATTTAGTTTTCTCCATAAAAAATCAAAAATATTTTCTTTATTTAAGTAGAATCTTTAGGATATTTAATTTATTCTCGCACGCTGTTGTACCCCAAAATTTTCCCTCTCATTTATCATGAAATTTCCCACAAGATCTCCTTTGGTTCAAGACTGCACAAGGGTTGATTAGCTCAAGACACCTCCTTAAGCACTGATGACTGAAATTAGGGTTTGAGATTGCACAAGGATAATTGAATTTTTAATGCCTCATATGAATTTCATGGATCATTATGCACCCTCAAGATTTCTCATGTCAAGTTTCAAGTCTTGGATCACATTTTTGCTCAGTCAATTGATCAATTGACCTAAAAATCAGTTGTATTGGGGGAAAAGTCAACTATGGTCAATTTACAGTCAAACTCCATAATTTTTTATCCATATCAACATTGTGAACTCGTATATGTCATTTGATCAAGTTTGGACCATAATTCCTCAAGAAATTTGATCAGATCATCAAAAGCACAAAATGGTCAAAATTAGGGTTTTGAATGAGAAAGGGCAATTTCTGATTTTTTGACCTAGCAAATGGAAGATTAGTTGGAAACATGATCTCAAGAATTAAATTGCATCATTTTTACCTAATGGCATGACTCAAAACTTCCCTCAAGATCAGTTGATTCATATTTGATTTTCAGTCAACTAATCAAAAGTCAATTGATACAGTGAAAAGTCAAACTTTGACTTTTTGGTCAAAGTCAAGTGTCAAAGATCACAATTCATCAAAACATGTCAAAATATGAAAATTGTTCATCAATAAATCAAAAAGTCAAGATTTTATTTTGAAAAGTCAAAGTTTCAAAACTTAGAAATTTTTCTAAGTGTTGAAAACTTCATATTTTTTCACAACTTTGAGCCAATTTTTCACCATGATGCAAGATGATTCAAAAGAAACTTTCAACGTGAAAGTTGTAGATCTCCATGAGGTATAAAACATGGCTTTACCCAACTTCTACTAGAAATGCATGGATTTAAAGTTATGATTTTGTGAATACATGTTCATGAAACTTGGAAACTTAGTGAAATTTTGCCCTAGTTTAGGCAGGATTTTGACCTAACTTCATGGCAATTTTTCACATAGTTCCAAGGGAAATTTTAAAAAGTGATTAAAAGAGGGGTTTTAGATCACATTACAAGCTTTATAAAATGTCCAATAACTCCTTGAGATCATGTTTGATAAAGTAGAATTGATGGCATGAAGTTGGCATTTCATTCTTGAATTTTAGGTCAATTTCATGATGAACAAGAATGCAAATCCATGTTAGGATGCACAATCTTTGCTTTGCAGGCCTCAAAATTGTTTGGAACTCCATAATTAATGTTTTGCACATCTGTTAGAGGCTTCAACTCAATCATCTAATGCTTTGCCCATGCTTAATTCCATTTTTGGAAGAAAGTGCACATTGCCATTTAGGAAAAGTAGCTTTATGCACAAAATCTATTCTTGAGCTTTGCACTTGTTTTTTTTCCTGATCATACACAACCTATAACCCAAAAGAAACTTGTCTCAAGCCTCTAACAAGTCAGCCCATGCTTGTACTTTGCCTTGAAACCATGTTCTCACTTTTCTTCAAAATCAAGTAACATAGCCATAACTTGTACTTGTATGATTCTGACCCTCTCAAGCCTCACAACCTTTTCCTTACTTATGCACAAGTCATTTTTCATTAAAACACACGCATGCTTAAGCCCTCAAACTCCCCAAAACCAGAAATTGCCATACAAATACAAAAACTTGTCATTTCTGATTTTTGAACCCAATCTCAAAATCCCCTCGTGTGTTTCTTGGCCAAACCATCCACAAAGCTTCTAATACACATATAAATGTTATCCCAACCCCTGTTTTCAAACTGTAATACCATTTGTACCATCCTCCATTTTCAAAAACATGACATTGCACATTGACTTCTTCAGCTTGATTTAAGAACTCTCAGCACCAAGTAAGCTTTGCAATAGCTTCTTGGAGGCTCAAGGAATCTAACCCAATCATTAAAACACTTTGAAAGCAGCTCTAACCCAAAACATAATCTCCAGCTGCAAGGTGAGTTTTCTGACTTTTCATCTCATTATTTAGGCATTGTTAGGCTTGCATTTTCAAAGACAAAATGTAGATATCATTGTTCTGAAACTGTACATATCCATAAATTTCATTTATATGGCCTGAGTAGAGAGAATTTTGGACCTGAAGTTTCTAGAAAATTTAGGTTAAATTTGGTACTGTTCAAAATGCATGCTTGTCTTAGATTCATAGTTTTAATGCTTTACATTTCTGGAATCGTGATGGAATTTGCCACAAGTTTCATGTTCATAATTTTCAATTTGGTTGAGAGATGAATGAGATGCAGGAGTTCAAGCAGGCGTGAGGTTGAAGATGAAGTTGTCTTTAGGAAGTGTCTTGAAGAATATTACATTGGTTTGGTATTAAACACCAGATGTATAGCCACCCAGTGGTAAGGCAGCACGCTGGTAACCAACAGGGCGTGGGTTCAACACCCAGCGACTGCCTTTTGCATATTTTTCTCACTTTTTTTCCTTTCTCTCTTTGCAGCGCCAGGCCAAACTTTGGGCCTTCTTCATTTTTTGCTAACCTTCCCTCTGCATTGTTTCAACACCCCCTGGCCCATTTTCTTTATTATTTTCATTTTTCTATTTTATTGTATTCTTTTTTCCTTTTATTATTATTATTATTATTATTATTATTATTTTATTGTTATTAATAAAAAAATCCAAATATATTTTATTTATTATTTTTACACTTATTTAGTTTATTTTGTTTTATAAAATCAAAAGAACAAAAACATTTCTTAATAAATTAATTTCTTTCTTAATAATTAATATTTAGGTTTAATTATTATATTATATTATTTTCTTGTAAATTAAAATCAATTTAGAACTTAGGACTTTTATTTAACTAATTTTATTTACTAGTTTAACTAAATTAACAAAAACCCTAAAACTTGTTTTCTTTAATAAATTAATTTCTTTTATTAACTTAATTTTAATTTTTCTTATTCTAGTCAATTATCTTATTTTAATTTAATTATGTCAAAACCTTTAATACAAAATTCCGTTCCTTATCCATTCATACTTGTACATTATATTCATTTCATTTCTTTTACATTTATTCAAATTCAATATGGTTGTAATAGATAATTAGGGTTTTAATTTCTTGCAATTCCCCATTTGTAATTTGTACACCCCCTCCCCTAATGATGTATTTGCTTAGTATTTTTATTTTCCGTAATTTAATGCTTTATATACAAATGCTAGTAATTAGGGTTTGTATGGAAAGATAAAATCAATGCTTATAAAACCATAATTCAAGACAAAATAATGCATGTAAATCAATACACTTGCACACTTACACCCTTAGGGTAAACCCGCTTTGTTGCCTTACAAAAATGGCCATGTTATGCATGTGAGGTATCTTAGAAAACACAAATCAAAATACAAGATCAAGTCCCTCGATGACGCTATCAATGTTGCCTTTCAAAAATGATCTTAGTCCCTTAAAGAAAATGCTAAGATATCATACAAAATTGCTAATCATGGCTATACGATGACCCATGGCCGTCCCTTTTACATCCAAAGATAGGGTTTCTTACCAAATCAATGGTAAGACAACAATGTCAAAGGAAAGAGGAAATAAACAAGAAATACTTTTGAGTAGGTAGAATGCTCCTAGTTGCTTGCTCATTTTCAAACCAAAACATCCTTGCTATTTTCAAAATAAACACCAACACTTTCAAAACATCTTACAAACTTGAAACATTTTCAAAAGATAAACACTTTTTACGCGTTCTTATAGAAACGAGAGCCATTACAAAGAAGACATCTTTTCAAAATCTCTTTCAAAAACACATTCCACAAACACCCCTTTGAACTATTTTCAAAACAACACTTTGTACGCGTTCTTATAGAAATGAGAACCATTACAAAGACATTTTCTAAATACTTTCAAAAAACCATACAAAGCACATTTTCAAATAAAAGCAAGTTATCTAGCAAGCAACTAAGATCCCGTAGGTAACTACGGATGAAAAGGGTGCTAATATCTTCCATTTTGATAATCTACTCCCCAAACTCAAGAAAACATCTCAAAGGTCTTTCCTGTTCTTTTCAGCCTTTCTTTTTGGATAAAAGAAAAGTCGGTGGCGACTCTTGCTAACCGCAACATTTGCGATCAAATGCAAAACAACCAAGTCAGTTCTCCCACTGTGTTACAGAACTTGCGACTCTGCTAGGGATTACTTAAAAGTGGGGTTACCTTAGGGTTAGATCATATTTACTTACTTTCCTTGTTTGACTTGCTTTGTTTACATTGTGGTTCCTTGTTTGGGCTTGCTTTGATCCTACACCCGGATTTGGGGCACATTTTAGGTAAGTAGAAATAAACTGTGAGGGAACTGTGCAGGGTTTACCGATACGGTTGCAACAGTAGCTATGTTGATGCGATACTTTGGTGTGTACCGGTAACCCTTGAGTAATCAAGGAGAATACGTGGCTGCTACGTGGTATCATAAAGCATCAACTGACCTTAGAACCTTAATTGACCAACTTGGCTTTTAGGACGTAGTGAGATAGCCGTCTTTGGTGTAAAGCCAAAGTCGGTTGATAGTCGATGCTACACTCATTGAGTTTTGACCCTTGAATTTTGTTTAGTGGCAAGTCAATTATCTATCGGAATGAGATTTGGGGGAAAGACCGGTGATATTGAGATCCCTTAGAACATGATTACTATATTTAGGACAGGTTGAGCCAACCCAACTTCAAGAGGGTATCACCTTAAAATCCATGCAATCCTTAAAACTAAGGTCTCTGTGAGATTTTATTGTGTTTTCTATATCTGCTATATCTGAGCACAATCATGACATTATAACATAGCATGTCATACTAACCATTTCAAGGATTCTTAGGGTTTATTTTTGTCTTGTTCTGTAGGACATGGCTCTCGCCCGCAGATTCACTATCCAAGTCAGTCTGGTAAAAGTACCTCCTCGGCTTAAGGATCTGGTATCGAGGGTTCCCAAAAGCTCTCCATTCACTGAAAGACATGGACAAATTCTCAGCTTGGTCACCTCAAACCCTGATGAAGAAATGTTAAAAGTGCTCTTTCAATTCTTTGACCCTCTACATCACTGCTTCACTTTTCCGGATTACCAGTTAGTGCCTACTATGGAGGAGTTATCTCTGCTGTTGAGGGTGCCTATCCTTAATTAGGTACCTTTCAATGGTATGGAAAGAGACCCTAAACCTGAAGATATTGCCAAATTTGTATCCTTACAACGGTCTAACGTAGTAGCAAATTGGGAAACCAGGAGAGGTGTCAGGGTTTTTTGGCTAAGTTCTTGTTCGAGAAAGCTCATCATTTTTGGGATACCTTAGACTTACAAGCTTTTTAAGAGGTGTTAGCCCTTCTCATCTATGGATTAATATTGTTTCCTAATCCAGACCAGCTCATAGACATGAATGCAGTTAAGGTTTTCCTGTCACGCAATCCAGTACCTACTCTGCTTGGAGATATCCTACATTCGTTGCATACACACACTATAAAGAGGTGAGGAACCCTTCTGTGTTTCACACCACTTTTAGCTAGGTGGTTTAATTCGCACCTACCCCGATCCGTCTTGAAGAATGAACAGGGTTTGAGATGGTCTCATAGGCTAATGACTCTTACACATTTAGGCATTCATTGGTGTCCCCGATTCTCGGAGAATTTTACCATCATTGATTGATGCGGAGAATTCCCTAATGTCCCTCTCTCAGTCATTATGGGAGGAATCACTTACAATCCTTGTTTGGCACTACGACAGTTTGGATACGCGAGAATGGATGGTCCTCATGATACGCTTATCCAAGGAATCGTCTTCTACTACGAGAATGATGCTCAGGGTTACCGCAAAAGGTTCATGCGAGCTTGGGGGCATGGTACATAGAGTTGATAGCAAGACATTGGGGCACAAGAATTCTATCCCTCTTGAGCCTTATCTCAAATGGGTATGAGCCCGTGCTCAAAGTCTTATGATGCCTTACCCCTCCATTCTTCCAGTTATTGTAGAGCCTATTATGGAAGAAGATGTCCCATACAATATCCTTCATCCTAACATGCCCACCTCTCTCGAAGACTTGCAAAGGGACTGGATCCAGCTTAAGGGGGGAAGGGAGACACTTTCGAGGCCCAATTCTACGCCAGCGAGAAGAAAGTTATGGAACTTACCAAGCAGCTTCTTGAGGAGCGGAGTCTGAACGCCTACATCGCACCAAAGAGGATGCGTTCAACTTTTTTATCTTAGAGTTTTGTATTTCATTGTAAGCCCAAAGAGGCATGATGTATTCAAACTTTGATTTATTAATATAACATGTGTTCTTTTATTTTGTTGTCTAAAGAAAATTTAAATCTCTAATTTCATTGAAATCATTTGCATATACATCATCATGCATCATATCATGACAGGTTTCTCCCATACAGGCCTCCTTATCTTCCTACTGTTTATTTCATTAGAAATGGCCCTAGAACAAACCATCAAAGACATCCAGGTTCAAAATGCTCAACTTCAAGAGATGTTCTTGAACCAATCTAAGGGACAAGAAGAGGTCAAGGCGCTCCTCACCAGGGGCACGATCATGGTAAATCGGGAGGACAACAAGGATAACCAGTTGGAGCGGCTACAAACTGAGATAGCCATAATGAAGGTCCAAATGATGGGACAACTGGTGGGCCAGATGGCTCTTATCTAAAATCTGGCTCGAGGACAAGAAGAGCTGAAAGTTCTTGTCAACCAGCTTCGTCAAGACGGTTACAACCGTATGGGGCAAACAGCAAGAATTGGAGATCAAGTCACTACTCAGCCTCCCATGCGACATGCAGCCGGTTTAGTGGAGGGTAAACCATTCCAAATTGTTCCCACGTCTCGAGTCCAACAACAACCTCGCCAACAATAATGGAATCAATGCAAGGAGGTCGCACCTAAGAGACAATTTACCAGGATTTGCATTTCGCTAGCTCAGGCGCTACAACACTTGTTCAAGGCAGAACTGATTACATTGAAGGCTCCTCCTGGGAATCCTAACATTGTTGCTCCTAGTTATCGTCCCAATGAGAGGTGTGCATTCCATTCTGAAAATCCTGAGCACGACACGAACAATTGTTAGGCTCTGAAGAACAGGATTCAAGACCTAATTGACGAAGGAGTGTTAAAGTTTACACAAGACGATCAATTGGAACTCTTCTACCACCCCTCAAGGGCATCCACATGAAGCAACGATCGGGGCGAGGAAAATTTCTGTTCATTTGAATTTTCAAGTTGTAATCTCTTTGTTGATTAAAAAATTATCTACTAATGTCAAACTTTGTTTCATTAATGCATTGCATATGTTTGTCTCGAATTCATCCATTCGTTTTCACTATATTTAAACTATGCTTTCTACTTTCTTTATGACATTTAACTCTTGCTAAAAGTTACAAGCCTTTAGAGGGAGGATGACGAAAACAATGCCATAATCTCATACAATATGATTTTGGACAGACCTTGCTGACGATGTATAAGCGTTTCTTTTAAATCCTAAACACTGGAGTTATAAGGAAGATAATCCCTAGTCAACCCCTTCGAGCCAAAGAAGTAGAAGTTTTCTCTTTTACACACAAATTGAAACCTTTAATCAAAACCTGGGGCAGGGTAGTCTCTCAGTTAATTCGAATGCGCATTCATCCGCAAACTTCCACTTTGTAATACAACGAATGACATCAAAAATCAGAAAGACAATGATGGTTCCCTACCAAATAGGCAGTCGTTATCTCTCAAAAAAGAAAAGTCCACTAAGTCAAAACCTACAAAGGAGAACACTGGGGCATCCTGTTGACTGTAATCTCAAAATGAGAACAGTCAGGCAAAAATTAGGGATGATAAATTAAGAGAAAGAGGTCACTACAAATCCTCAACAACGTGAAAATGTTGCAAGAAATGACTGCCTTCCGATAAACTTAATTTGTCTGAACCATCACCAAAATGTCATTCCAGAATCAATTGGAGTTGAAACGTACAATTAGATGAGTTTAGGACTGAAGAACTTTATGAATAATGGCCTGTAGAATTACACTTTGATAGTTTATCTTTCGTTTCTTAAACCGTGAACCAAGCCACGTTACAAACCTTTGAAAGTCCTACTTGAAGCATGGGTTAGTTCGAAAGCATACTGTTACAAAAGGTATCCTGACTCTTGTAAGGTTTTACTCTAAATCCTGAGTTTTGAATTTTCTTACAAAATTTCTTTACTTGCTAAAATGCATTTTCAAAATTTCAAGACAAGCATATAGCTTTGCATTATTTGAATATCGATGTTTGCATATGGTTATTTGTTTGACAACGGGGAAATCCACACAACAAATATCTGATGAACGAAAGCTCTCTCAGTAAACAAAATCACTTCAAGCGGGATGACATTTCCAATGACAAATCTCCTATCAACAAGGGGGAATGATATATCACTATCCAGCCCACCTGGGGAAGTCAAGTCAAGATTCCAAGAAATCTCTCAAGAAGTGCTGAATAACCAAGGACATGTCTCCATCTCCATCACTTGGGGCATTGAACATAAATCCCAACAAAGGGTGACGTACAGTCAATTAATTCCTGTCAGTGCCACAAACACTTACTACTAGGGGCAGTGACAAATCTCCCCAAAATCCTTCTCATAGGATGACTCCCATCCAGAGTTTCAATCTCTGAAAACTTCTCACCAGCTTAGTCAATCTCAAGAATTCTCGAGGATTTTCTCCAGTGAAGTCGCCGCCTCTCCAACAGACTGACAACAATGTTTACTTCCCCAATAGACTACTCTACAATCCCCAACAAGACACTGTGAAGCCTGGATTTCGACCAGATAACAGTATAAGGTGCTGCGAGGCCTGGAATCCGACCAGATAGTAGTTCACTTCTTCAAAGACACTATGAAGCTTGGATTTCGACCAGATAACAATATAAGGTGCTGCGAATCCTGGAATCCGACCAGATAGTAGTTCACTTCTTCAAAGAAACTGTGAAGCCTGGATTTCGACCAGATAACAATATAAGGTGCTGCGAAGCCTGGAATCCGACCAGATAGTAGTTCACTTCTTCAAAGACACTGTGAAGCCTGGATTTCAACCAGATAACAATATAAGGTGTTGCGAAGCATAGAATCCGACCAGATAGTAGTTCACCTCTTCAAAGACATTGTGAAGCCTGGATTTCAACCAGATAACAGTATAAGGTGCTGCGAAGCCTGGAATCCGACCAGATAGTAGTTCACTTCTTCAAAGACACCGTGAAGCCTGGATTTTGACCAGATAACAGTATAAGGTGTTGCGAAGCCTAGAATCCGACCAGATAGTAGTTCACTTCTTCAAAGACATTGTGAAGCTTGGACCCGACCAGATATCAGTTCAACTTCGACTCTCCAGTAGAGCAACAGACAACCGAGGCTCCTGAACTCTTTTCCCCAAACAAGAATCAACACACTCCACAAATTTTTCAATATTCCCCAGCGGAGTTCTCTTCAATAAAACAGGAACCTTCAGTAGAAGCATTTTAAGCAAAGTTTGAAAATTCACCTACTCTTCAACAACATTACTCAAGGATTTATTTTCCCCAACTCCAGCAACACTGTGGCATAACAATTAATGTGTCCATACATTACATCCATACATCATAGCATTGACAACACAAATGCATACATCGCGATCTCATTTATTTTGAGAAACAACATTATACCATGCAATTCATACATCATGGCATTGCATGCAACTGACCTTTCATCTTTTCAAGAAAGATCAATCAACAAAAAATTATCATCAAATTTTCAACAAGTCGATTACAGATCAATTCCGAAGAAAGGACTGGTCAACTATCTACATAACAGATATTTCCTTCAGACCATTTTTGGTTCAGCTTAAACCTCTCAACGGTTTATCCTGATACTTTCCAAATGAACATTTCTAGTTCAGATAAATCTCTCAATGATTTATTCTGATTCTTCCCTAGTAGACACTTTCTCTGGTTAAGATAAATCGCTCAAAGATTTACTCTGATTCTCTCCAGTTAAAGAATATTCAAGACCTCTTTTGGTTCAATTTAAACCTCTAAACGGTTTATCCTGATACTTGCCAAATGAACATTTCTGGTTCAGATAAATCGCTCCAAGATTTATTATGATTCTTCCCAGTCAAACAACATACAAGACTTCTACTAGTTTCAGATAAATCACTCCAAAGATTTATTCTGATTCGTTTCCAGTTGAAATCAAGTCCAGACTTAGTCCATTTTCCGTCAATAGTCGCCTTTGGATGGAATCTACAAGCCCATCTCCGGAAAATCTCCCCCATTCCTCCAAATGGCATCTATAAGCCCATTCACAATTCATCTTCGAGTGCAAATTTCTGGGCACTCTAGTATTCAATCATCTTCCACCTTCAAGTCACGAATGGCGGATCCGCCAATCTAACTCTTCAGGTTTAAGAAGATTGAACAGGGGCAACTGTTGTACCCCAAAATTTTCTCTCTCATTTATCAATACATTTCTCATAATATCCCATTTGGTTCAAGACTGCACTAGGGTTGATCAGCTTAAGACACCTCCTTAAGCACTGATGACTAAAATTAGGGATTGAGATTTCACAAGGATAATTGAACTTTTAATGCCTCATATGACATTCATGGATCATTATGGACCCTCAAGATTTCTCATATCAATTTTCAATTCATGGATCACATTTTTGCTCAATCAATTGATCGGTTGACCTAAAAATCAGTTGTATTGGGGAAAAAGTCAACTGTGGTAAATTTATAGTCAAACTCCATAAGTTTTGATCCATATCAACATTGTGAAATCCTATATGTCATTTGATCAAGTTTGGACCACAACTCCTCAAGAAATTTGTTCATATCATCAAAGACAAAATGGTCAAAATTAGGGTTTTGAATGAGAAAGGGCAATTTTTGATTTTTTGACCTAGCAAATGGAAGATTGGTTGGAAACATGATCTCAAGAATTCAATTGCATCATTTTTACCTATTGGCATGACTCAAATCTTCCCTCAAGATCAATTGATTGATAGTTGGTTTTCAGTCAACTGATCAAAAGTCAACTGATATAGTGAAAAGTCAAACTTTTACTTTTTGGTCAAAATCAAGTGTCAAAGATCACAATTCATCAAAACATGTCAAAATATGAAACTTTTTCATCAATAAATCAAAAAGTCAAGATTTTATTTTGAAAAGTCAAAGTTTCCAAACTTAGAAATTTTTCTAAGTGTTGAAAACTTCATATTTCTTCACAACTTTGAGCCAATTTTTCACCATGATGCAAGATGATTCAAACGAAACTTTCAACATGAAAGTTGTAGATCTCAATGAGGTCTAAAACATTTCTTTACACAACTTCTCCTATAAATGCATGGATTTCAATTTATGATTTTGTGAATAC
This sequence comes from Vicia faba, assembly GCA_948472305.1. Classification (NCBI taxonomy): domain Eukaryota; kingdom Viridiplantae; phylum Streptophyta; class Magnoliopsida; order Fabales; family Fabaceae; genus Vicia; species Vicia faba. The sequence goes on from OX451740.1 coordinate 382,500,570, forward strand.
ATGTTCATGAAACTTGGAAACTTAGTGAAATTTTGCCCTAGTTTAGGCAGGATTTTGACCTAACTTCATGGCAATTTTTGACATAGTTCCAAGGGAAATTTTCAAAAGTGATTCAAAGAGGGTTTGTAGAGCACATTACAAGCTTTCTAAAATTTCCAAGAACTCCTTGAGATCATGTTTGAGAAAGGAGAATCGATGGCATGAAGTTGGCATTTCATTCTTGAATTTTAGGTCAATTTCATGATGAACAAGAATGCAAATCCATGCTAGGCTGCACAATCTTTGCTTTGCAGACCTCAAAATTGTTTGGAACTCCATAATTAATGTTTTGCACAACTGTTAGAGGCTTCAACTCAATCATCTAATGCTTTGCCCATGCTTAATTCCATTTTTGGAAGAAAGTGCACATTGCCATTTAGGAAAAGTAGCTTTATGCACAAAATCTATTCTTGAGCTTTGCACTTGTTTTTTTTTATCATACACAACCTATAACCCAAAAGAAACTTGTCTCAAGCCTCTAAAAAGTCAGCCCATGCTTGTACTTTGCCTTGAAACCATGTTCTCACTTTTCTTCAAAATTAAGTAACATAGCCATAACTTGTACTTGTATGATTCTGACCCTCTCAAGCCTCACAAATTTTTCCTTACTTATGCACAAGTCATTTTTCATCAAAACACACGCATGCTTAACCCCTCAAACTCCCCAAAACCAGAAATTGCCATACAAACACAAAAACTTATCATTTTTTATTTTTGAACCCAATCTCAAAACCCCCTCGTGCATTTCTCTGCAAACCATCCACAAAGCTTCTAATAAACATATAGAAGCTATCCCAACCCCTTTTTTCAAACTGTAATACCATTTGCACCATCCTCCATTTTCAAAAACAAGGCATTGCACATTGACTTCTTCAGCGTGATTCAAGAACTCTCAGCACCAAGTAAGCTTTGCAATAGCTTCCTGGAGGCTCAAGGAAGCTAACCTAATCATCAAAACACTTTGAAAGCAGCTCTAACCCAAAACATGATCTCCAGCTGCAAGGTGAGTTTTCTGACTTTTCATCTCATTATATAGGCATTGTTAGGCTTGCATTTTCAAAGACAAAATGAAGATATAATTGTCCTGAAACTGTACATATCCACAGATTTCATTTATATGGCATGAGTAGAGAGGATTTTGGACCTGAACTTTCTATAAAATTTAGGTTAAATTTGGTACTGTTCAAAATTCATGCTTGTCTTAGATTCATAGTTTTAATGCTTTATATTTCTGGAATCGTGATGGAATTTTCCACAAGTTTCATGTTCACAATTTTCAATTTGGTTGAGATATGAATGAGACGCAGGAGTTTAGGCAGGCGTGAGGTTCAAGATGAAGTTGTCTTCAGGAAGTGTCTTGAAATATAATACATTGGTTTGGTATTAAACACCGGATGTATAGCCACCCCAGTGATAAAGCAACGCGCTGGTAACCAAGAGGGCGTGGGTTCAACACCCAACGCGCTGCCTTTTGCATATTTTTCTCACTTTTTTTTCCTTTCTCTCTTTGCAGCGCCTGGGCCCAGCTTTGTGTCTTCTTCATTTTTTGCTAACCATCTCCCTACATTGTTTCAGCACCCCCTGACCCATTTTCATTATTATTTTCATTTTTCTTATTTTATTTTATTATTTTTTCCTTTTATCTTTATTATTATTATTATTATTAATATTATTTTATTGTTATTAATAAAAAAATCCAAATATATTTTATTTATTATTTTTACACTTATTTAGTTTATTTTGTTTTATAAAATCAAAAGAACAAAAACATTTCTTAATAAATTAATTTCTTTCTTAATAATTAATATTTAGGTTAAATTATTATATTATATTATTTTCTTGTAAATTAAAATCAATTTAGAACTTAGGACTTTTATTTAACTAATTTTATTTACTAGTTTAACTAAATTCACAAAAACCCTAAAACTTGTTTTCTTTAATAAATTAATTTCTTTTATTAACTTAATTTTAATTTTCTTATTCTAGTCAATTATCTTATTTTAATTTAATTAGGTCAAAACCTTTAATAAAAAAATCCATTCCTTATCCATTCATACTTGTACATTATATTCATTTCATTTCTTGTAGATTTATTCAAATTCAATATGGTTGTAATAGATAATTAGGGTTTTAATTTCTTGCAATTCCCCATTTGTAAATTGTACACCCCATCCCCTAATGATGTAATAGCTTAGTATTTTTATTTTCCGCAATTTAATGCTTTATATACAAATGCTAGTAATTAGGGTTTGTATGGAAAGATAAAATCAATGCTTAGAAAACCCTAATTCAAGACAAAACAATGCATGTAAATCAATACACTTGCACTTACACCCTTAGGATAAACTCATTTTGATGCCTTACAAAAATGGTCATGTTATGCATGTGACGTATCTTAGCAAAAACAAATCAAAATACAAGATCATAGTCCCTCGATGACACTATCAATGTTGCCTTTCAAAAATGATCTTAGTCCCTTAAAGAAAATGCTAAGATATCTTACAACATTGCTAATCATGGCTATACGATGACCCATGCCCGTCCCTTTTACATCCAAAGATAGGGTTTCTTACCAAATAAATGGCAAGACAACAATGTCAAAGGAAATAGGAAATAAACAAGAAAGACTTTTGAGTAGGTAGAATGCTCCTAGTTTCTTGCTCATTTTAAAACCAAAATATCCTTGCTATTTTCAAAATAAACACAAACACTTTCAAAACATCTTACAAACTTGAAACATTTTCAAAAGATAAACACTTTGTACGCGTTCTTATAGAAACGAGAGCCATTACAAAGAAGACATCTTTTCAAAATCTCTTTCAAAAACACATTCCACAAACACCTCTTTGAACTATTTTCAAAATAACACTTTGTACGCGTTCTTACAGAAACGAGAACCATTACAAAGACATTTTCTAAATACTTTTAAAAAACCACACAAAGCACATTTTTAAACAAAATCAAGTTATCTAGAAAGCAACTAAGAGCCCGTAGGTAACTACGGATGAAAAGGGTGCTAATACCTTCCCTTTTCATAATCTACCCCCAGAACTCAAGAAAACATCACAAAGCTCTTTCCTGTTCTTTTCAGCCTTTCTTTTTGGATAAAAGAAAAGTCGGTGGCGACTCTTGCTAACTGCAACATTTGCGATCAAACGTATAATAACCAAGTTAGTTCTCCCACCGCGTTACACGCGCATTTATTTATTTATTTTATCCAATTATTGTATCTGTTTCGAGTTTGTAATAGCTTTTAACTTAGGTTTATTACTGCTTTTATTTATCGCTTTTCCCCCAAGTTTGGTTATGTAACCCCCTCCCTAAAGCCTTGTAATAACTAGGTTTAAGATTTTCGCATTTTATTTTTTCACTACTATTAACTGTTAGATGAATGATCATAGGATTAAATGGAAAGATAAATTGAATGTTTAAAACAGTAGAACACCCTAACTGTGCAAAGTAAACAAACTAAAATCAAACACTTGCACATGCTCACCCCTAGGGTATCTCCCACTTCGGTTGCCTCGGAAATACAGACACTATTCTCGAACGTGAGAATTCTTAGTGATTGTCCTCTAATTCAGAGATCGCAAGCCCCTTTCGAAGGTTGCCTCGGTAAAACAAAATGCGATCTTAGAACTTTAGGACATTTACTAAGAGATCATGCCCTGTTGCCTTAAGTGACCGTAATCGTCCCTTTTGATTGTCCCTTAAACTCCAACGATGGAGCTACCTACTCTTTAATAGTAGGATATCATTGTCTAGAGGAAATAAGAAAACGAACATTCTTTTTTTCGATTAGGTAGAAACTTTTATGTACTTGCTCAAAATAATCAATTTTTCACACTTACACTTTCAAACATTTTTCAAACAAAGTTTTCAAAAATTCTTTATCACACCCTTGAGGACTGATACAAGGGTTACCGTAAAGTGAAACGCCGCACTAAGGAATTTTCAAAGCTTTTCAAAACACACACAAAAGCAATTTAAAAATGAGCACGTACCTAAGAGCCCATGGAAAACCATGGATAGAAAGGGTGCTAACTTCTTCCCTTTCTATAATCTACCCCTCGTACTCAGAAACATCTCAAAAATGGTTTTTTCTGTTCTTTTTCCCTTTTCCTTTGTTGGATAAAAAAAAATGGTGGTGACTCTTGCTTACCGCGACATTTGAAAACGAAAACGCAAAACCAATATTAACAGTCAGTTATGCCACCGCATCACAGTCCTAATTCAACTCAATCTTCTGATGAAACCCTAACACTTGAATAAACTTTGAAAAAGAAAGAGGATCATTGTGCCTTGATGGTGATGATAAACCAATGCTTTCTAGCTTGAGTAACAAATCCTTCACAAGAATGATGTGATCACATACCTTAGGTACCAAATTTATGCATGATTATGAAGTTAAATGACTTAATGAATTATGCACATAAATGTGAAGCAAAAGCCAATTAGGGTTGAAATCAAGAGGACAAATTTTGGGGTACAACAAAGGTGTGGAATTTTTTTTGGTAATAATGATAATTCAAACTTTGTGAAAAGGAAGAAATTCTTTAAAGAGAAAGAAGACTCTAAATCAACACAAAATTTAGCTTACTATAAATATGGGAAACAAGGACACATAAATACAAATTATCCAAAACTTGCCAAGAAAAGTAGTTTCAAAAGAAGAAAGGATTCAAAGCCTAAAAGAGCCTACATTGCATGGGATTATAATGAAGTAAGTTCATCATTTGATTCGAAAAGCGAAGAATGTGTAAATCTTGAATTGATGGCATCACACCATTCCTATGATGAAGAAGAGGTTAATAATGAAACATATTCTTATAATGATTATGATGATGCAAAAGGTGCAATAAATGAATTACTCAATGAATATAAAATTCTGTATAAAATGGTGTCAACACAAAAGAAACAAATTTTATCGCTTGAAGAAAATATTGACACCTTGAAAAAAGATTTTGAAGTTGAAAAACAACATTATTTTGACAAATAAAAATAGAATTATACATGAAAAGAGTGTGATTCACTTTCTTTTTAAATTGTCCAATTGAAAATAGTTTTTAAAAGATATGAAAAATATAAAATTAGATTGTACAATGTCCTTAGTCAAAAAAGATACTCCAATGATAAAAGTGGACTCGTCTATTATAATTTTGATAAACCAGGTACTATTAAAAGTATCTTTGTTAAGGCAAGTGATCAATCCAACAAATAGAAAATGAACAAAAGCACATAAAGTTCATCATCATCCTAAGAAGAGATTTCCTAAAAAGAGACCTTATGTTCCTACATATAGATGTAATTTTGTTCCTATGTGTTTCTATTGTGGTATAATTGGTCACACACCTAATGCTAACTATGTAGGAAAATTTAGTGTGACAAGTGGCCATTATGTGTGAGACAAGAAAAAGAATAATTATGAAGGACGCAAAGCACATTAGGTACCTAACAAAACCTAATTTTTTGTAGGCTTGCTTGAAAAATACTATAAATTTATGGTATCTTGATAGTGGTTGTTCAAAGCATATGACGGGAGACATAAACAAATTTTTATCTATATTTCTAAAGTCCAAGGGTTATTCACATATAGGGACAACAATAAAGGAAAAATTCTTGGTATAGGAAAAGTTGGAGTACCAAATTTCACAACTATTGAAGATGTACTTTATGTTGAAGGACTAAAGCACAATCTTCTATTCAAAATTAAGTTCACCAAATATGAATGTTTAATTGAAGATAAAGCCACTCATAAGATAAAACTCAAAGGTAAAAGAATAAATAATATTTTTATGATGTCTTTAGATGATTTATATTTGAAAGTAAAATGTCTCTTGGTAAGTAACAATGACTCATGGCTTTTGCATAAAAGAGCAGCCCATATTCATATAAAACATTTAAAAAATCTGGCCAAACGTGATCAAGTCATTGGTTTACCAAAGATAAAGTTTGTCAAAGATAAATTATGTGATGCTTGTCAAAAGGGAAATTAAACCAAATAAAATTTCAAGCCAAAGAATATGGTATCAACTTCAAGTCCACTTCAATTGTTGGGCTTGAACTTATTTGGTCCATCAAGAACAAGAAGATTCAGAGGTAATCTATATCCCTTAGTTATTGTTGATGTTTTTTCTAGATATTTGTGAACTTTGTTTATTGTGCATAAAAGTGATGGTTTCAAGGCATTTAAAAATTATGCCAAGCAAGTACAAAATTAAAAATCATTAAAGATTGAATTAATTAGAAGTGACCATGGTGAAGAGTTCCAAAATGCATCATTTGAAGAATTTTGTGAAGAACATGGCATCTTCCATTATTTTTAAAAACCAAAGACTCCACAATATAATGGAGTGGTGGGAAGAAAGAATCAATCTCTAGTAGAACTTGCAAGAACAATGCTTAGTGACTCAAGTCTACCAAAGTATTTTTGGATGGATGCGGTTAGTACAACATGCTAGGTAAGTAATCAGGTTATAATAAGAACAATATTGAAAAAGACTCCATATGAACTCTTCAAAGGAAGAAAGTACAACATTGCTTATTTTAATATCTTTGGATGCAAGTGTTTTATCCTCAATAATGACAAAGACAATCTCGGTAAGTTTGACGAGAAATTCGGTGAAGGTATATTTCTAGGTTACTCATTCACTAGTAAGGCTTATAGAATTTATAATAAAATAATTTTAACTATTGAAGAATCTATGCATGTTTCTTTTGATGAATCTAACACCTCTAAGGAGGACATAGTTGATTGTGATGATGATGATAATATTTTAGAAATGTCTTCTGAAGACATTTCCAAAAATGACAAAGTTGGCCATTTGGAACACAAAGATGAAACCATTTAACATGAGAAAAATCAAAATAACCTTCCTCAAGAACGGAGAACCCGTCATGATCACCCAATTAACAAAGTAATTTGTGACATAAGATGTTGTTTCTTTTCACGCCCAAACTCTAATTTTCTTGCACATCTCTTGGCCAAATCACCCACTCAGTTTCTAACCTACATTTAGAAACAATCCCAACTTCTGTTTACAGACTGCAATTCCATCTCCACCAACTTCCATTTCAAAATTAGAACTTTGCATCTTGGCTGTTCCAGAATTTTCCAGCCATTCATAGCTCAAGTTAAAGATTGTTCTAGCCTTCTGAACACGTGAGAAAGCTGACCAGAAACCACAGCAGTCTGAACCAAACTCTAATTCAGAATAATCTCCAGAAGCAAGGTAAGTTCCTTCTAACTGTTATCTCATTACTTAGGCATTGATAGACTTGCGTGTCCAAAAATACAATGTAGACATCCTGACTCTAATTCTGTACAAATTCATTAGATTTCACGTATTTTTTCCTAAGTAGAGAGAATTTCAGTTCATAACTTCTTGAGGAAATTAGGATCTAGAATTAGGATCAGCAAAATTCATGCTTGCTTCTGATTTACAGTTCTGATACTTTATATTCCTAAAATCATGATGAAATCTGCTATAACTGCTATGTGTACATTTTCTGTTTTGTTGAGAAATGCCTGAGTTGCAGATGCTCTGACTAGCGTGAAGAAGGAGGCAAAAATTCATCATCAGAGTTTACTTTGTGATACATGTTTATGCTTTTGCTTCTAATACCGAATGTACAACCACCACAGTGGTAGAGAACGTGTGCATAAGACATTAGTGTTAAGGGTTCTGAGTTCTAGCCCCAGAAACACCCTTTTCTATGTTTATTCCCTGACATTTTTACCCCATCCTGGACCAGAACTTCTAAACATTTCCATCCAACAGCATTGACACCTCACATACCCATTATCAGAACTTCTAGCTTGCCAGTAACACTAGAACTTCTAGGTTTCCAGCTACATGAGAACTTCCTCTCACAACAACCAGAACTTCTATACCTTCTAGCAACATTATAACTTCTAGGCTGCCAGTTGCATCAGAACTTCTTTGATTTCCCTTATTCCCAGCAACCCCAGAACTTTAGTATGCTCGGACCCAGAACATCTGACCTCCCCCTTTGTTGCTAACATTTTCCTTCAGACTTGCAGTGTACCGGAGTCAGAACTTCTGCTCCCTCTTATTTCAGCAATGCGTTGATTCTACCCCTTTTCCTCTTATTATTTTTATCACTTGTTTTTCAATAATAAAAAAAACACCAAAAACATTTTTATATTCACATACTTTATTTTAATTTCTTTAAAACCAAGAGACTAAAAATATTTTCTTAAGAAAACTTATTTTCTTCTCTTAACAAAAACAAAACAAATCCATTTTACAATTCTTGTACATTATTTCAATATGGTTGTAATAGATAATTAGGACTTTAATTTCTTGCAATTCCCATTTGTAAATTTGTATACCTCATACCCCTAATGATTGTAATAGCATAGAATATTTACTTTCCGCAATTTATCACTTTCATATAAATACTAGTAATTAGGATTTATAAGGGAAGATAAAAATCAACAAGTAGACAACCCTAATCAAAGACGAAATGCATGCAAATCAAACACACTATTCACACATGCATCCTTAGGGTAATTCCACTTGTTGCCTTATAAAAATGGTAATGTTATGCATGTGGGATGTCTCAGAAAAAACAATAAAAAATACAAGATCATAGTCCCTCGATGACGCTACGAATGTTGCCTTATAAATGATCTTAGTCCCTCAAGAGAAATGCTAAGATATCTCACAACGTTGCTATCATGACTATACGATGACCCACGCCTGTCCCTTTACATCCAAAGATAAGGCTTCTTACCAATTAATGGTAATATAGCAATATCAAAGGAAGAGAGAAATGAACAAAAGACTTTTGAGTAGGCAGAAACGTTCTTAGTTGCTTGCTCACTTTCAAAACAAACATCCTTGCAAACACACACCAAACACTTTCAAAACATGAAATATTTTCAAAATTCCAACACTTTGTATACATTCTTATGAGACAAGAACCATTGCAAAGTTTTCCTAAATGAATGCGCCTTTTCAAAAATACTTTCAAAAACCACCATGAAGCACATTTTCAAACAAAGCAAGTGATCTAGAAAGCAACTAAGAGCCCATAGATAACTATGGATGAAAAGGGTGCTAATACCTTCCCTTTTCATATTCTACCCCCCGAACTCAAGAGAATAATCTCAAAGGTCTTTTCTGTTCTTTTCAACCTTTCCTTTATTTGGATAAAAGAAAAGTCGGTGGTGAATCTTGCTAACTGCAACAATCGCGATCAAATGCAAAACATCCCAAGTCAGTTCTCCCACCGTATTTCAAAACTGGAGACTCTGATGGGGAGACATTTAAAATTGGGGTTACCTTAAGGTTAAATCACCTTTACTTGCTTTCATTGTTTAACTGGCTTGCTTTACATTTTTGGTTCCTTGTTTGGGCTTGTTTTGATCCTCTACCCGGATTTGGGGACACCTTTTAGGCAAGTAGAAATAGATTGTGGAAACTGTGCAGGGTATACCGACATAGTCTAAGCAATAGCTACGTTATTGTGACACATTTGTTGGTATCGGTAGCCCTTGAGTAGTCAAGGAGAATACAGGGCCGCTGTGTGGTGTCATGAAGCACTAACTGACTTTAGAACCTTTACTTAACCAACTTGGCCATTAGGAAGTAGTGAGGTAGCCGACTTTGGTGCAGTCTGAAGTTGGTTGATACTCGATACTACACTTATTGAGATCTGACTTTCGGGATATTTCGGTCGCCATTAAAGAGGCTTGTGCTAAAATAATGCCCGATTAAGAAAGATTAGTGATATTGATATCCCCTAGAACCCGGTTACTATTACTAGGACAAGTTGAACCAACTAAAATTCAAGAGGGTACTTACCTATCAAACTCCATGCAAGCCTAAACCTAAGGACTTGTTTTCCTTATGTGTATATATTTACTTACACATAACATCATAAACATCATAACATCATAAGCATTCTCACTAACCATTTCAAGGATTTTGGGATTTATCTTTGTTCTATTTTGTAGGATATGGCTTCTACCCGCAGGAATACTATCTAAGTCAATCTCGTAAGAATTCCTTCTCCACTCAGAGAGTTAGAATCAAGGGTCCCATAGAATTCTTCATTCATCGAAAGACATGGTCGACTCCTAAACTTGGTTACCTCGAGCACTAAGGAAGACATGATAAAAGTGCTTTTTCAGTTCTTCGACCCTTTGCACCATTGCTTCACCTTTCCCGATTACCAGCTGGTACCTACTATAGAAGAATTTGCTCAACTCTTGAGGATTCCTATTCTCAATTAACTACCTTTAAACGGTACGGAAAAAGATCCAAGCCCTGAAGAGATTGCCCGAGAGCTACATTTGCAACAATCCGATGTCACGACTAATTGTGAAACAAGAAGTGGTGTCAAAGGTTTCCTAGACAAGTTCTTGTTTGAAAAAGCTCAGGATTGTTGGAACTCTTTAGATTTACAAGCTTTTGAAGAAATCTTGGCCCTTCTCATCTATGGGATGGTTTTATTTCCAAACCCTGACCAACTTATAGATGTAAATGCTGTCAAAATCTTCATGTCTCGCAATCCGGTGCCTACTTTGTTGGAAGATATCCTATATTCTCTCCACTCTCGCACTATGAGGAAAAGAGGGACCCTTATGTGTTGCACTCCTCTTTTGGATAGATGGTTTATTTCGCATCTCTCCCGGTCTGTATTGAAGAACGAGCAAGGTTCGAGGAGGTCCCATAGGTTGATGTCACTCAGACATTCGGACATTCACTGGTGTTTTCGATCCTTATAGAACGTTACTATTATCGACCGTTGTGGAGAATTCCCTAATGTTCCTTTGCTTGGCATTAGGGGAGGTATCACTTACAACCCTTGTTTAGCTCTGCGACAGTTTGGGCATGCCCGAAGAGAGGGCCCGCATGATATGCTTATCAAAGGAGTGGTATTCGACTACAAGAGTGACAATTAAGGCTATCGTCAGAGGTTTGTGCGAGCTTGGAGGATGGTAAACAAAGTGGACAGTAAAATGCTGGGACACAAGAACTCTATTCCCCTTGAGCCTTATCTTAGGTGGGTACGAGCTCATGCTCAGAAGCTCGTGATGCCTTACCCCTCCATCCTACCAATTATCGTGGAGCCTATGGCTGAAGTAGATTTCTCGTATACTGTCTTCCATCTCGATATGCCTACTTCCCTCGAAGACTTGCAAAAGGGTTGGATTCAGCTAAAGGAAGAATAAGACACCTTCGAAGCTCAATTCTACGCTAGTGAAAAAAGGGTTTTGGAGCTTACAAAGCTACTCCATGAAGAACAAAGTTTGAATGCCTACATTGCGCCGAAGAGGATGCATTCGACCTTTTTGTCTTAGAGATTTATTTTGAAAACCGAAGAGGCACGATGTAATCATTTTGAGCTAATTAATGAAAATTGAAGTTTGTTCATTCTTTGTCTAGAAAAATTTAAATTTCATAAATCCTTGAAAATAATGCATCCATATAACATGCATCATATCATGACAGGTTTCTCCCATACAGATCTCCTTATCTTCTTACTGTTTATTTTAGTAAGGATGGCCCTAGAACAGACCATCAAGAGAATTCAGATTCAAAATGCTCCACTTCGAGAGATGTTCTTGAACCTATTTAGGGGACAAGAAGAGATGAAGGCGCTCCTCACTAGGGGCATGATCATGGGATGTCCTGAGGACGACAAGGATAACCAGTTGGAGCGGCTACAAATTGAGATAGCCATAATAAAGGTCCAAATGATGGGACAACTTGTGGGCTAAATGGCTCTTATCTAAAACCTGGATCAAGGACAAAAAGAGCTGAAATCCCTTATCAACCAACTTCATCAAGACGGTTGCAACCGTATGAAACAAACAGTCAAGATTGGGGATCAAGTCGCTACTTAGCTGCCCATGAGACAGGAAGCTGGTTCAGGGGAGAACAAACCTTTCCGAATTGCTGCCACGTCACAGGCCCAACAACGACCTCGTCAACATCAAAGGAAAAATAAGCCTGAGAGACAGTTTACTGATATCAACATGTCATTAGCTCAATTATTACAACACATGTTGAAGATGGAGTTGATTACGTTGATGGATCCTCCTCGAAATCCCAATACCTCTGCTCCTAACTATCATCCTGATATAATGTGTGCATATCATTCCAATAGTCCGGGACATGATACAAATAGCTGTTGGGCATTGAAAAATAAGATTCAAGACTTGATCAACAAAGGAGTGCTGGAGTTCACACAAGATGGTTAGACTGAATTCATCTGCCATCCCTCAAAGACTCACCACCTAAAGTGACAAGTTTAGACAACAAGGCTTTTGTTCGTTTGAATTTTCAATTGTAATTTCTTTTTCTTGTTCAAACACTTATCTATTAATGTCAAACTCTGTTTCATTAATGCATTGCATATGTTTGTCTTGAATTAGTCCATTTGTTTTCATTACATTTAAACTATGTTGTTTACTCCCTTTATGATACTCAGCTCTTGTTTTTAAAAGTTATGAGCCTTTAGAGGGAGGATGACGAAAACAATGCCTTAATCTCATACAATATGCTTTTGGACAGACTTTGCTGGCGATGTACAAGCATTCTTTCAAATCCTAAACACTGGAGTTATAAGGAAGATAATCCCTAGTCAACCCTTTCGAGCCAAAGAAGTAGAAGTTTTCTTTTATACAAATTGAAACCTTTAATCAAAACCTGGGGCAGGGTAGTCTCTCAGTTAATTCAAATGGGCGTCCAGTCGCAAACTTTCACTTCCTAATACAACGAATGACATCAAAAACATTTCTCTGGAATCAAAAGACGGTGATGGTTCCCTATCACACAGGCAATCATTATCTCTCAAAAAGAAAAAGCCCACTAAGTCAAAACCTACGAAGGAGACTTAAGAAAAACTGGGGCATCCCGCTGACTGTAATCTCAAAACAGGAACAGTCGGGCAAAATCAGGGATAATAAACCAAAAAAGAGGTCACTACAGATCCTCGACCAACATGGAAAATATGGCAAAAAATAACTGCCTTCCAACAAACTTAACTTGTCGGAACCATTACCAAAATGTCATTCTAAACGTAATTGTAGTTCAAAACGCACAATTAACTGAGTTTAGGAATGAAGAACATCACGAAGAACGGGAGGGTACAAATACAGTTTGAGCCTTATCCTTTGTTTCTTAAACCATGAACCAAGCCACGTTACAACCCTTCGAAAGTCCTAATTGAAGCATGGGTTAGTTAGAAAGCATATTGTTAAAAAAGGTACCCTGACTCCTGTAAGGCTTTACTCAAAATCCTGAGTTAAAATTTTCCTACAAAAATTCTTTATATTCCAAAATGCATTTTCAAAACTTCAAGAGCAGCATAAACTTTGCATTATCTGAATACTTCCGTTTGAATATAGCTAATTGTTTGACAATAAGAAAATTCACACAACGAATATCCAGCGAACAAAAGCTCTCTCAATGAAAAAAATCACTTTAAGTGGGATCACACTTAAAATCTCCTATAGGAAAGGGGGCATGACGTGTTGCCGTCCAACACATATGGGGTAATTCAGTCAGGATTCCAAGAAATATCCCAAAAATTGTTGAATAACCAGGGGCAGGTCTGTATCTGATCCACTTGGGGCATTGAACGCAAATCGCAGCAAAGGGTTACGTACAGTCAAACATCTTCTGTTGGTGTGGCAAACACCTTCTAATAGGGGCATTGACCAATCCCCCACCAAGTCCTTTTCATAGGGAAATCCCCAGCCAGAGGTTCAATCTCTGAAAACTTCTCCCCAGCTGAGTTGATCTCAAGAATCCTCGAGGATTTCTACCAAAAGAAGGCACATCCCCAACAGACTAGCGACAAGGTTTATTTCCCCAACAAACTATAGATTCCCCCCAGCTTGAGTTTGCTTCTTTGATTGCTACAAATAAAGGGACCACAACTTCTCTCCCCAACAGACTGCTCTACAACACCCAATAAGTTACTGCGAAGCCTGGAAACCGACCAAATACCAGTTAACTTCAGAAATTTTCTGCGAAGCCTGGACCCGACCAGATAACAATTAATTTATTCATCCCAAGCGAGTCACTATGAAGCCTGGACCCGACCAGATAATAGTGTAACTTTTCAAAAACTATGAAGCCTGGACCCGACCAGATAATAGTTATCACTTCAAGTTACTGTGAAGCCTGGACCCGACCAGATAATAGTTACCACTTCAAGTTACTGTGAAGCCTGGAACCCGACCAGATAACAGTTCAACTTCAAGCAATTTTCTGTGAAGCCTGGAATCCGACCAGATAACAGTTAATTCAGATCTTCCCCTACAAGTCACTGTGAAACCTGGAATACGACCAGATAGCAGTCAACTTCATTATCCCTCAACAAGTTGCCACCAAGCCTGGATTTCGACCATGATAACAGCTAACTTTTGATTCTCTCCAGCCAGGAAAAACTCCCCAGTAGGGAAACGAACAACTGAGGCTCCTAAACCTTATTCCTCCAAGCAGAAATCAACACTCTCCACAGAGTCTTCTTAAAAATATCAGTATTCCCCAGCGGAGTTTCTCTTCAAACAACAAAACAAGAATTCCCAGCAGAAACATCCTAAAACATGAGGAGCATAACCTTCTTTCCCAACAGCAAACTGGGAGCTTATTCCCCAAGGCTCATCAGCATGTTGTCAAGGATTTATTTTCCTAGACAAAGACACGTTGCAAGGAATGCATCACATTCATAAACTATAACGCATACATGACAAATGCATACAGCATAATCTCATTTATTTTGAGAAATATCATTACGCCATGCATCTCATACATCATGACATTGCATATAACTAACTCTTTATCTTTTCAGGAAAGATCAATCAATAGATGGCTATCATCAACAATTTTCAACAGGTTCAAGTTTAGTTTCTGAAGCAAGACAGAACAACTACCTATGTGACCAGATGCAGCTTTACATGGGCTCATCATGAAACAAACTTACATGGATTCCTATTCATTCGTTGAAGCAAACCTTTTCAAGTTCCAGATTAATACCTGTAACAAGCCAAGAAAACTATCTGTGAATGACTGATTGTAAATTAATACCTGTAACAAGCCAAGAAAACTATCTTTCTTTCTTAAGTCAGAGATTAAATACCTGAAACCAGACAAGACAACTATCTCAATGACCAACCTTTCCAAGTTCCAGATTAATACCTGTAACAAGCTAGGAAAACTATTTGTGGACGACTGATTGTAGATTAATACCTGTAACAAGCCAGGAAAACTATCTACGTGAAGAGATTGAAGATTAATACTTGTAACAAGCCAGTAAAACTATCTTTCTTTCTCAGGTCAGAGATTAAATAACTGAAACCAGACAGTACAACTATCTCAACAACCAACCTTTTCAAGTTCCAGATTAATACCTGTAACAAGCCAGGAAAACTATATGTGGACGACTGATTGTAGATTAATACCTGTAACAAGCCAGGAAAACTATCTACTTGAAGATATTGAAGATTAATACCTGTAACAAGCCAGGAAAACTATCTTTATTTCTCAGGTCAGAGATTAAATACCTGAAACCATACAGGACAACTATCTCAACGACCAACCTTTCCAAGTTCCAGATTAATACCTATAACAAGCCAGGAAAACTATCTGTGGACGGCTGATTGTAGATTAATACCTGTAACAAGCCAGGAAAACTATCTACATGAAGAGATTGTAGATTAATACTTGTAACAAGCCAGGAAAACTATCTTTATTTCTCAGGTCAAAGATTAATTCCTAAAACAAGCCATGGAAATTATCTACACGACCAGCTGAAGCAACCCTACCCATGTTCCTTCCCATTTCCAGATGAAGTTTTACACGAAATCATCATGAAGTTAGCCTACCCAGGTTCCTTCTCATACATTTCCAGATGAAGTTTTACACTGACTCATCATGAAGTTACCCTACCCAGGTTCCTTCTCATACATTTCCAGATGAAGTCTCACACGGACTCATCACGAAGTTACCCTACCCAAGTTCCTTCTCATACATTTCCAGATAAAGTTTTACACAGACTCATCATGAAGTTACCCTACCCAGGTTCCTTCACATACATTTCCAGATGAAGTCTCACACGGACTCGTCATGAAGCAGCCCTACCCAGGTTCCTTTGCTACATTTCCAAATGCAGTTTTACACGGACTCGTCCTGAAGCAGCCATACACCGGCTCAGCATAAATATTAGGCGAACAAAGTCCTCTTCGATTTAGATTTATCTCTTCCGGATTAAAGACAAGCAAAAAGACATCTACTATTTCAGTATAAATCAACCAAAAGATTTATCCTAATACTTTCCACAGTCACCATGGATGGCATCTATAAGCCCATCTCCAACAACTTTTCATCATTTCTCCAAATGGCATCTTTAAGCCCATTCCTTACACAATCAACTACCACATCATCGAGTGCAAATTTCTGGGCACTCTAGTGTTCAATCATGTTCCACCTTCAAGTCACGAATGGCAGGCTCGCCAATCTAACTTTTCAGGTCTAAGAAGATTGAACAGGGGCAGTTGTCGTACCCAAAATTTTCCCTCTAATTTCTCAAAGATTCTCTCACAAGATCTCCCATAACATCAAGTTTTTAACATTGATACATCAATTTAGGTTTGGAATTAACACAAGGACAAAATGGTCAATTGCACACTGAAAAGTCAAACTTTGACTTTTGGATCAAAATCAAGTTTCAAGAATCATAATTCATCAAGATATATTGGAATATGAAGTTTGTTTCATTAAGAAAATCAAAAGTCAAAATTACTTTGGAAAAGTCAAAATTCCAAATACTTAGAAAATTTTTTAAGTGTTTAGGAAAGTTGATAAACTCAGAACTTCTAGCCATATTTTCACCATGATGCAAGTTGATTCTGGCAGAACTTATAACACAAGAGTTGTAGATCTCAATGAGATCTAAAACATTGCAGAACAAAACTTCTTCTAGAAGTGTTGGGATTTCAAGTTATACATCTTCAAAGACACGTCCATGAAACTGAAGCATTCAGTAAATTCTGGACATTTCCAAGATAGGTTTTGGTTAGAACTTTTGGGCCAGTTCTCATGAAGGTTCAATAAGAATTTGCAAGAGTAATTCAAAGAGGTATGTAAAGCGTGTTATAAGCTTTCTGGAAAGTCTGAGAACTCCTTTAGAACATGCTGGAGCAGGGAGATTCAAAGATCAGAAGTTGGATGTTCGTTCTAAGCTACGTTGATGTTGAACTTTTGACCCAGAATTAAACTATGATACATAATCTCATTTTACGGGTTTTCTGTTTGATAAATCACATCATCATTTAATGATCACACCCACTTTTGAGTCTTTATCCAAAGGATTTTCCCACGTGTGGCATAGAAGTACCATTGTTGTCCTTGAAAAGCAAAATTTTGTACAAAGATTATGCTGGGCCCATGCTCTACTCTTGCTTCTGAGGGTACTTTTCCATAATTCACGCTTACAAATCCAGATTAGGTATGGCTAAAAGCTGGTAACCACCCTACTTTGTGCCTTGAACCATACTTGTTTAACTTGCTTCAAGAACAAGTCAGTGCTCTAGTATGATGGCGGTACTCTTGGTTTCTCGAAACTCCAAAATCCTTGCCTATAAATTGAACTTCATTTGCAACTATAAAGAGGTCAAAAATTTGAGAAAAAACCTTGAAACCTTGCTGAAATTTCAAAGAATTGGAAACTGAAAACATAAACACAAAAACCTTTTAAGCTGTTGTTTCTTTTCACGCCCAAACTCTAATTTTCTTGCACATCTCTTGGCCAAATCATCCACTCAGTTTCTAACCTAAATTTAGAAACAATCCTAACTTCTGTTTACAGACTGCAATTCCATCTTCACCAACTTCCATTTTAAAATTAGAACTTTGCTTCTTGGCTGATCCAGAATTTTCCAGCCATTCATAGCTTAAGTTAAAGATTATTTCAGCCTTCTGAGCACGTGAGAAAGCTGACCAGAACACCACAGCAGCCTGAACCAAACTCTAATTCAGAACAATCTCCAGAAGCAAGGTAAGTTCCTTCTGACTGTCATCTCATTACTTAGGCATTGATAGACTTGCATGTCCAAAAATACAATGTAGATATCCTGATTCTGATTTTGTACAAATTCATTAGACTTCATGTATTTTTGCCTAAGTAGAGAGAATTTCAGTTCATAACTTCTTGAGGAAATTAGGATCTAGAATTAGGATCAGCAAAATTCATGCTTGCTTCTGAATTACAGTTCTGATACTTTATATTGATGAAATCATGATGAAACCTGCTATAACTGTTATGTGTGCATTTTCTATTTTGTTAAGAAATGGCTGACTTGCAGATGCTCTGACTGGCATGAAGAAGGAGGCAAAAATTCATCATCAGAGTTTAATTTGTGATACATGTTTATGCTTTTTCTTCTAATACCGGATGTACAGCCACCCCAGTGGTAGAGAACATGTGCATAAGACATTAGTGTTAAGGGTCCTGAGTTCTAGCCCCAGAAACACCCTTTTTATGTTTATTCCCTGACATTTTTACCCCATCCTGGACCAGAACTTCTAAAAATTTCCATCCAACAGCATTGACACCTTACATACCCATTATCAGAACTTTTAACTTTCCAGTAACACTAGAACTTCTAGGTTTCCAACTACATTAGAACTTCCTCTCACAGCAACCAGAACTTCCAAACCTTCTAGCATCATTAGAACTTCTAGGCTTCCAGTTGCATCAGAACTTCTTGGATTTCCCTTGTTCCCAGCAACCCCGAAACTTTAGTATGCTCGGACCCAGAACTTCTGATCTCCCCCTTTTCTTCTAACATTTTCCTTTTGACTTGCATTGTATCAGAGTCATAACTTTTCCTCTTATTATTTTTATCACTTTATTTTCAATAAAAAAAACACCAAAAATATTTTTATATTCACATACTTTATTTTTATTTCTTTAAAACCAAAAGAATAAAAATATTTTCTTAAACAAACTTATTTTCTTCTCTTAACAAAAACAAAACAATTCCATTTTACAATTCTTGTACATTATTTCAATATGGTTGTAATAGATAATTACGACTTTAATTTCTTGCAATCCCCATTTGTAAATTTGTATAACACATCCCCCTAATGATTGTAATAGCGTAGAATATTTACTTTCCGCAATTTATCGCTTTCATATAAATACTAGTAATTAGGATTTATATGGGAAGATAAAAATCAAAAAGTAGACAACCCTAATCAAAGACGAAATGCATGCAAATCAAACACACTATTCACAGATGCACCCTTAGGGTAATTCCACTTGTTGCCTTATAAAAATGGTCATGTTATGCATGTGAGATGTCTTAGCAAAAACAATCAAAAATACAAGATCATAGTCCCTCGATGACGCTATGAATATTGCCTTGTAAATGATCGTAGTCCCTCAAGAGAAATGCTAATATATCTCACAACATTGTTATCATGACTATACGATGACCCACGTCCGTCCCTTTACATCCAAAGATAAGGCTTCTTACCAATTAATGGTAAGATAAAAATATCAAAGGAAGAGAGAAATGAACAAAAACCTTTTGAGTAGGTAGAAACATTCCTAGTTGCTTGCTCACTTTCAAAACAAACATCCTTCCAAACACACACCAAACACTTTTAAAACATGAAATATTTTCAAAAGTCCAACACTTTGTATACGTTCTTATGAGACAAGAACCATTGAAAAGTTTTCCTAAACGAAGGTGCCTTTTCAAAAATACTTTCAAAAACCACCACGAAGCACATTTTCAAACAAAGCAAGTGATCTAGCAAGCAACTAAGTGCCTATAGATAACTATGGATGAAAAGGGTGCTAATACCTTCCCTTTTCATAATCTACCCCCCGAACTCAAGAAAATAATCTCAAAGGTCTTTCATATTCTTTTCAACCTTTCCTTTATTTGGATAAAAGAAAAGTCGGTGGAGACTCTTGTTAACCGCAACAATTGCGATCAAACGCAAAACATCCTAAGTCAGATCTCCCATTGTATTACACACACACATGCACCTCTAGGGTAATCTCACTTGTTGCCCCGGAAAATAGTCATGTCCCTCGAATATTGGAATTTTAGCAAAGACCCTCGATAAAAGATCGTAGTCCCTCGATGACTCTCGATGTTGCCTTCGGTAAACGATCTAGTCCCTATACGAAAATTGCTAAAATGTCTCATAGGTTGCTTTCAATGGCTATATAATTGACCCACGCCCGTTCCTTCACATCCAATGATGGGGCTTCTTATCAATCAATGGTAAGATAGAAACATCTAAAGGAGGAGGAAAAGAATAAAGACCTTTTGAGTAGGTAGACGGCTCGTAGTTGCTTGCTTGCTCACAACTAAAAAACCATTTTCATACAAACACTTTCAATTGAAATATTTTCAAAAGTAAAAACACTTTATACGCATTCTTATAGAGACGAGAATTATTACAAAGGCACCTTTCAAAATCACTTTCTTGAACATCTTCCACAACAAACATCTCTTTGAATTATTTTCAAAACCAACACTTCGTACGTATTCTTATAGAGACGAGAATCATTACAAAGACGTTTTCAAAATATTTTCAAATCCACACCACAAGCACATTTTCAAACAAAACAAAAATGATCTAGCAAGCAACTAAGAGCCCGTAGAGAACTACGGATGAAAAGGGTGCTAATACCTTCTCTTTTCATAACCTACCCCCCGAACTCAAGAAAACATCTCAAAGGTATTTCCTGTTCTTTTCACCCTTTCCTTTATTGGATAAAAGAAAATTCAGTGGTGACGTTTGCTATCCGCAATAATTGCGATAAAACACAAAACAACCAAGTCAGTTCTCCCACCGTATAACAGAAATGGCGACTCTGATGGGGATTCCTTAAAAGTGGGGTTACCTTAGGGCTAGATCACCTTTACTTGCTTTCCTTGTTTGACTTGCTTGCTTTAAATTATGGGTCCTTGTTCAGGTTATTGTTAAAGATCCTACACCC
Organism: Vicia faba; assembly: GCA_948472305.1. Lineage (NCBI taxonomy): Eukaryota > Viridiplantae > Streptophyta > Magnoliopsida > Fabales > Fabaceae > Vicia > Vicia faba. Next base: position 382,521,618 of record OX451740.1, read on the forward strand.
GGATCTGGGGCACCTTTTAGGTAAGTAGAAATAAATCATGGAGGTTGTACGGTGTAGACCGATATGGACGAAGTGATAGTTATGTTAGCGTGACACTATGGCTTGTACTAATGTTCCTTAAGTCATTTAAGGATAATATTAGTCTTCCTTATAGTATCATTAAGCGCTAACTGACCTTAGAACCTTTAATTGAACAACTTGGCCATTAGGAAGTAGTGAGGTATACGACTTTGGTTCCGACCAAAGATTGGTTGATACTCGATGCTACGCTTATTGAGATTGGACTTTCAGGATATTTCGGTCGCCAATAAAGAGGCTTGCGCTGAAATAATGCCCGATGAAGAAAGATCAGTAATATTGAGACTCCCTAGAACCCGGTTACTTTTTAGGACATGTTGAGCAAACTAAACTTCAAGAGGGTACTTACCTACAAACCCCATACAAGCCTAAACCTAAGGAATTGTCTGCTTTGTGTGTATATGATTATTTGTACATAACAACTTGCTTGCTTTGTGTAATACAGTGGGAGAACTGACTTGGTATGTTTTGCGTTTGATCGCAATTGTTGCGGATAGCAAGAGTCACCACCAACTTTTCTTTTATCCAAGGAGGAAAGGTTGAAAAGAACAGGAAAGACCTTTGAGATTATTTTCTTGAGTTCGGGGGGTAGATTATGAAAAGGGAAGATATTATCACCCTTTTCATCCATAGTTATCTATGGGCTCTTAGTTGCTTGCTAGATCACTTGCTTTTGTTTGAAAGTGTGCTTTGTGGTGGTTTTTGAAAGTATTTTTGAAAATCGCCTTCCTTTAGGCAAACTTTGTAATGATTCTCGTCTCTATTAGAATGTATACAAAGTGTTTTGAACTTTTGAAAATATTTCAATGGAAAATGTTGGTGCATTTGAAAAGATATTTGTGTTTTAAAGATGAGCAAGCAACTAGGAACATTCTACCTTACTCAAAAGTCGTTTGTTCATTCCTCTCTTCCTTTGATATTGCTATCTTACCATTGATTGGTAAGAAGCCTTATCTTTGGATGTAAAAGGGACGGGCGTAGGCCATCGTATAGTCATGATAGCAATATTGTGAGATATCTTAGCATTTCTTTTGAGGGACTAAGATCATTTGTAAGGCAACATTCGAAGCACCATCGAGGGACTATGATCTTGTATTTTTGATTGTTTTTGCTAAGACGTCTCACATGCATAACATGACTATTTTTCATAAGGCAACAAGTGGAGTTAATCCTAGAGGTGCATGTGTAAAAAGTGTGTTTGATTGCATGCGTTTTTGTCTTTTGATCAGGGTGGTCTACTTGTTGATTTTATCTTACCATACACCCTAATTACTAATATTTTTCATAAAATCAAAAGTGCAGAAAGATAAAATCCTACACTATTATAACCATATTGAATTGCATGAAAATATAAAGGAAAAAATAAGATAAAAATAAGAAAAATGGATCTTTTGATTTAGGGCAACAATCCCTTCAATTCTGCACTTTCTGGCTCTCTTCGATCTGGCCTGAAAAGGGATGAAGGCATGACTTTCGATTGGGGCCTGGAGGCCAGCATGTTGTGTCTTTCGATTAGGGCCTAGAGGCCAACATGTTATGCCTTTTGTTTGGGGCCTGGAGGACAGCATGTTGTGCCTTTCGTTAGGGCCTGGAGGCCAGCATGTTGTGCCTTTCATTTGGGGCCTGGAGGCCAGCATGTTATGCCTTCTGGCTGCTTCTTTCATTTGGCCTGAAGGTTAGTATGGAAGCCAGAGGCTTCGTTTCTAACTTTCTATCTCCTGTTTCCTTCGTTTGAGTTTGAATAGAAACATGGCCCAAGGCCATGCCAACATCACCTTAAGGCTAGATTAGTGCTTAAATCATGTTTAAAGGTATAAAGAGCAAAATCCAAGAAGATTGTTAACCATGACACACATTAAAAGAGTGAAAACAAAAAGAAGAAAATAGTATATATATGTTTAGAACGAAAAGAAATTTTTTTACATGCTATGCTGGAAACAAAGGGTCAAAGGTTAAGAATGACTTACCTTGCTGGAGGCTGGAGCGTGTGCTAGAATTTGAAGTGGTTTCCTTGAATGCCTCTGGATTCGAAGGTAAAGACCAAGGGTGGGCCTTTGACAGTGGATTCGAAAGAAGCAAAACAAATGAAATGTCCTTCTTTGCTGGATTTGAAGGACAGTAAGATATAAGGTTTTTTTCCGAGATTTTAGAGGGACAAGCACTTGGATTCTGAGTTTGGATTTGCAAAAGTGTTTAAGTGTTTGAGAATTTTATGGTGTGTAAGAATTTAGAAGATACGCTCCCCTCCTCTTCCTCTCTCTCCTTCTTGATGTGCAAATGAACTCTCTATTTATAGAGGAAAATTTTGAAATGTTTGGGAGTAAAAATAATAAAATAAAGGCTCAAGCTGGAAAGTAAGCACCCACTTGTGTCATGATAGCAAGAAGGATGGTCCATATGGATTGCTTCCTTAGAAGGAAAACAGGCGCAAGGCTCAAGAATTTTTTTTCTTCTAAAAAGTAGTATTATATTATTAAGGGAAAGTGGTCTTGGACAGCAAATGGGTAAAAGCCTATTTCAACTTACATAAACAATTAAATATAGAGTGAGTCATAGGTTTGAGGCCTGAAAATGGGAAACACGTAGGCTAGCCTATGGGTCTAATGTTCAACTTGATCTTTTGATTCGAATCCTCCCTCTTTCTACACCTTTCGACTAGACCAGAACAACATTCGTTCCCACCTGTTATGTGTCCTTCAAATGGACCAATTGTGTGTTCTTCAATTGTCCCTCTTCAACTGAATATGCCATTTTGAATCCTCTTGCTTTTGATCACTTAGGCCCAATTGTGTGTTCTTCAATTGTCCCTCCCCAACTATGGCAAGTCCTTCGAATGGGCCACCAAGTTGTGTGTCATAATGCAGCACTATGGCGTATTGAAGGGCTTGCAGATGGATTCGAAGGTGATATGAAGGCATATTCGAAGCAAATATGAAGATAAAAACGAAAGTCACAGGAAGGTAGTCGTTCATCCAATCAAAAACTTGTGAATCCAAGGCAAATAGGTGAGGGGCCAATGGTGCAATTGAAGCTTGCAAGCAGGAGCCATTATCCAAATGAAGCTTGCATGTAGGAGCTATTTTAGTGCATCAAAGCAAACCTGCAGGAGGTCAAATGCCCAAATGAAACTTATGGACCAAAGCTTAATCAAAGAAGCCAGATTCTCAATCGAAGGATGTGAATCAAAGCTTGCATCAAAGGAGATTTCCTGCCCAAATGAAGTACGTAGCCCCAACTTTCATTCGAAGGAGGCCACAAAGCCAAACGAAAGATGCATGTAGGAAGTTTAAATGTGCAATCGAATGATGCCAAAAGGAGGCTTTTTGCCTTGGAATCGAAGGAGACTGCAGGGGGATTTGTTCCTTGTGAATCTAAACTAACGTGCCAGAGGCCCACGCCCAGTCGAAGGATGCAAGCCAAACTTGCATCGAAAGAGGCCAGAAGGCCAATCGAAGGAGCTGAATCGGAGAACACTTGTTTTTCTCCAAATTTTGTCAAAATATTATTTTTATTTGTTTTCTCCCTTTTTGATAGTTTCCTTTTAATCTTGGTACTGGAAAATCCCAATGTACTTGTGCAAGCTCGAACCTTGAGAATCCTTGTGAGAAAAGCCTTGAAAAATGAGAGGGCAAATTTTGGGGTACAACAGCTACCCATGTTCGATCTTCTTAAACCTGAAGAGTTAGATTGGTAAGCCTACCATTCGTGAATTGAAGGTGGAAGATGACTGAACACTAAAGTGCCCAAAAATTTGCACTCAATGATATGTTATCTGACTGTGTAGGGAATGGGCTTAAAGATGCCATTTGGAGGGATGATGGATGGTATCAAGATAAATCTTTTGGTTGATTTATACTAAAATGGTAGATGTCTTTTGCCTATTGATTTTCCTGCAAGGAAAAAGGATTAGATGCATGCAGATGTATGTATGGCGTAATGATGTTCTCAAAATAAATGAGATTATGTTATATGCATTTGTCATGTATGCATTATGGTTTATGAATGTGAAGCATTCATTGCAGCGTGTCTTTGTCTAGGAAAATAAATCCTTGACAACATGTTGGGGAGCCTTGGGAGGCTGAGACTTGAACTGTTGTTTATACTGTTTCTGTTGGGAATTCTTGTTCTGTTGTTTGAGGAGAAACTCTGCTGGGGAATATTAGCTTGTTTAAGGAGACTCTGTGGAGAGTGTTGATCTCGGCTTGGGGAAAAGAGTTTAGGAGTTTTGATTGTTCAATGCTCTTACTAGGGAATTATTCCTGACTGGAGAGCATCAAAAGTTAGTTGTTATCTGGTCGAAATCCAGGCTTGGCCAAAATTTGTTGGGGATAATGAAATTGATTTCTATCTGTTCGTATTCCAGGCTTGGAAGTGACTTGTAGGGGAAGATCTGAATTAACTGTTATCTGGTCGGAATCCAGGCTTCACAGAAAATTGCTTGAAGTTGAACTGTTATCTAGTTGGGTTTCAGGCTTTACAGTAACTTACTAACATTAAACTGATATCTGGTCGGACTCCAGGTTTCGCAGATTTCTGAGGTGGATGAAGTTAATTGCTATCTGGTCGGACTCTAGGCTTCACAATAACTTGCTTGAATAGATGAAATTGAACTGATATCTGGTCGGATCCAGGCTTCACGGTAACTTGCTTGAAATTAGTTGTTATATGGTCGGACTCCAGGCTTCACAACAAATTCATGACGTAAAAAGTTAATTGCTATCTGGTCGGATTCCAGGCTTCACAATAACTTGCTTGAAAAGATAAAGTTGAATTGATATCTGGTCGAGTACAGGCTTCATAGTAACTTGCTTGAAAAGATAAAGTTGAACTGATATCTGGTCGGGTTCAGGCTTCCCAGTAACTTGCTTGAAATTAGTTGTTATTTGGTCGAATTCCAGGCTTCACAACAAATTTATGAGGGAATAAAGTTAATTTCTATCTGGTCAGATTCCAGGCTTCACAATAACTCGCTTGAAAAGATAAAGTTGAACTAATATCTGGTTGGGTCCAGGCTTCACAGTAACTTGTTGGGGTAGAGGCAAACTCTATCGGGGAAAAGAAGTTAAACCCTTGTCTGGTTGAGTCCAGGTTTTTCAATATCTCGAAGAGTTAAACTATTATCTGGACGGGTCTAGGCTTCATAGTGTCTTGAGAAGTTAACTATTATCTGGTCGGGTCCAGGCTCCGTAGTTACTGGAGTTAAACTATTATCTGGTCGGGTCCAGGCTTCATAGTATTTTAAGAAGTTACACTATTATCTGGTCGGGTCCAGGCTTCATAGTATTTTGAGATGTTACACTATTATCTGGTCGGTTCCAGGATTCATAGTATTTCAAAATTACACTATTATCTGGTCGGGTCCAGGCTTCATAGTGACTGAAAGTTAAATTATTATCTGGTCGGATCCAGGCTTCACGGTAACTTTCAGAGATGGCAATGACTTTGTTGGCGACTTCATTGGGGAAAAGAGGTCGTGGTCCTCTGATTTGAAATAGTCTGAGAGGCAAACTCAAGCTGGAGAGCATAAACTCAGTTGGGGAAGACAGACTCAACTGGGGAATTTTGCTGTTTGTTAGGGAAATAAACCCTGTTGAGGAATATTTGACGAACTGCTAACAAGGTGAGTTCTTTTAGGAAGAGATCCACAAGGATTCTAATTTTAGGACCAACTCAGCTGGGGAGAGGGCTTTCAAGAGATTGAGACTCTGGCTGGGGACTACCCTGTGAAAAAGACTTTGTGGTGATAGTGTTAATGGAATAACTCTGTGGGGACATCTCTAATGCATAAAGAGATGTGTGTTGCTGCTTGGCAGGACACATGTACTAAATAGTTTTAATTATGTTCATATGCATATGTTCGTTCAATTTTAGTCATTGGACATCTTTTCAGTTTAAAACAAAAAAAAAATAGAAAGTTTGCACTTCAAAGTATATTTGTATTGAAATTTTGCCCATGAATAGGCGTTTTTGTACAAAGAGACGGAGATCCTGGTAAGAGGAAATCTTCGAAAGGAAAACAAAATTGAAAACAAAGATAATAGCCGTGTGGAAGTGATCTCATTGCGTTCCAACTCTACTATTGCCCCAATGTCTTCAAATGTCCCTTGCCATCGACAAAAGTTGATTGGATTGATCTTGGACCGTTTGAACTTGGACCTTGGTAATAAGGTCGACTGTGGTGATTCCATAGAGACATAGTCATACACTTTCGATCCTTAATTTTTGCCTGGACCGCCATTTCGGGTTTTCAGCCCACCAGGATACCCATTTTTGTCCAAGTCGCCCTTTCAGGTTTTCTACTTGTCGGGTGTACAATCTTTTGCATATATCCCTAATTTGTGCCCAAACCTTTGGTTTACCGGGATGCCCTTATCTTGCCTAAGTGTGTCAACCTAGTGGGTCTCTTATGCGTAGTATTTTTTAACTATGTCCGTGTTCACAGGATGTGGGAAATCTTCACCGTCCATGGTAGTCAGCATCTGGGCACCACCAGAGAAAACTTTCTTGACAATAAATGGTCGTTCGTAAGTGGGAGTCCATTTTCCCCTGGGGTCGCCTTGCGGAAGAATGATGCGTTTTATTACCAAGTCACCAGCTTGATATACTCGAGGCCTAATCTTTTTGTTGAAAGCCTTGACCATACATTTTTGATACATCTGACCATGACAAACGGCAGCCAGTCGCTTTTTATCGATCAAGTTCAACTGATCCAATCTTGTATGAATCCATTCATCTTCACCTAAGCCCGCTTCATTCATAATCCTTAGTGAGGGAATCTGAACCTCTACTGGCAGGACAGCCTCCATGCCATAAACCAAAGAAAAGGGAGTTGCCCTGGTTTATGTCCAAGCTGAAGTACGGTAGCCATGAAGAGCAAACGGTAACATCTCATGCCAGTCTTTGTAGGTCACTACCATCTTCTGCACAATCTTCTTAATGTTTTTGTTGGTTGCTTCCACCGCGCCATTCATTTTAGGTCTATAAGGAGAAGAATTGTGATGCTTGATTTTGAACTGAGTGCAAAGTTCTGTAATTATAACATTGTTAAGATTGGTCCCATTATCAGTGATGATCCTTTCGGGGACACCATAGCAGAAGATGAGGTTATGTTTGATGAATCTGGCTACCACGTTCTTGGTGACTGAGGCAAATAAGGCGGCTTCGACCCATTTGGTGAAATAATCGATAGCGACCAAAATGAAGTGATATCCATTGGAAGCAGTAGGTTTGACCTCTCCAATCATGTTGATGCCCAACATTGCAAATGGTCGTGGAGCGGTCATGACACTCAGAGGAATAGGAGGCACATGGACCTTATCAGCATATACTTGGCATTTGTGGCAAGTCCTTGAGTGGTGATTGCAATTAGCCTCCATCATTGACCAATAGTAACCAGCTCCTAGGATTTTCTTGGCCATAGTATGTCCGCTAGAGTGAGTCCCAAAGAGACCATCATGCATGTCTTCCATTATTTTCTCTGCCTCCTTCTTGTCCACACATCGGAGTAGAGTAGAATCATGGTTGCGTTTGTACAGGGTTCCATTGCTTAGGAAGAATTTGGCTGAGAATCTTCGTAAGAACTTTTATCATTGATGGAAGCTCCTTCGGGATACTCTTGTGCTTCAAGGTATCTGTTCATCTCATGGTACAATGGCTTTTCTATGTCAGTGTCAAGCTCATAGCAGTGCGCAGGTTCGTCAAATCTCTCAATTGTAATCATAAGAGCTTAGTTGTCCCATTTGACCTTGAACATGGAAGACATCATGGCCAAAGCATCGACTAACTGATTTTTTTCCCTAACGAAGTGTTCATAGGTGATCTCTTCGAACTAAGGAATCAGAGATAGCACAAGCTCCTTGTAAGGAATAAGGTTAGGGTGTTTAGTGTCCCAATCTCCTTTTACTTGGCTAATCACTAGAGCGGAATCCCCGAATACATTCAAATGCTTGATCCTCAAATCAATGGCAGCCTTCAGACCCAAAATGCATGCTTCGTACTCACCAATGTTGTTCATACAATTGAAGCACAGTCTGGTAGTGAAAGGAGTGTGGCAACCTTCAGGGGAGATTATCACAACACCAACTCTGTTACCCAAAGATTTGGAAGCCCCATCGAAGACCATAGTCCAATGGGATCCTTGTCTAGGTCCGTCATACGGTCTAGGTTTCACACAGTCGGTCACTAGCATGATATTATCATCCCGGAAGTCAAAGATTATAGACTGATAATCATCAAATAGCTTTATGGGCCAAATGATCTGCTGATACACTTCCTTTGATGGCCTTTTGCATTGTGTATTGAATATCGTACTCAGTCGAGATCATTTTCCATCTAGCTATCCGTCTGGAAAGAGCGGGTTTCTCAAAGATGTACTTGATATGGTCCATTTTGGAAATCAATAGAGTGGTATGAGTCAACATATATTGTCTTAGTTGGCAAGCAGCCCATGCCAGAGCGCAGCAAGTTTTCTCGAGCAGTGAATATCTGGTTTTACAGTCGGTAAACTTTTTGCTCAGGTAGTATATTGCATGCTCTTTTCGGCCAGACTCGTCATGTTGGCCCAACATACACCCCATAGAATTCTCTAGCACTGTCAAGTACATGATCAAGGGTCTTCCTTCAACTAGAGGCATGAGGATAGGAGGTTCTTACAGATATTCTTTGATTTTGTCGAAGGAAGCCTGGCATTCATCATTCCATTCGACTACTTGATCTTTCTTCGAAAGTTTGAAGATTGGCTCACAAGTATCAGTTAATTGAGATATGAAGCGGGTGATGTAGTTAAGACGACCCAAGAATCCTCTAACCTCCTTTTCAGAATGGGGGACTGGCATTTCTTGAATGGCTTTTACCTTTTCAGGATCAACTTTGATGCCTTTACTACTGAAAACAAAACCAAGAAGCTTTCTAGATCGTACTCCGAATGTCCACTTATTAGGGTTCAACCTCAACTTGTACTTTTTCATCCTCTCGAATAGCTTGTATAAGTGATTGAGATGTTCTTCCTCAGTCTGTGATCTTGCAATCATATCATCCACATACACCTCTATTTCATGGTGGATTATATCATGAAACAAAGCTACCATAGCCCTTTGATATGTTTCCCCTGCATTCTTTAATCCGAATGGCATGACCTTGTAACAAAAGGTGCCCCATTGTGTAACGAAAGTGGTCTTCTCCATGTCTTCGGGAGCCATCTTAATTTGATTATAGCCGTTGAAACCATCCATGAAAGATAAGACTTTATGCTGAGCAGTGTTAACGACCAAGACATCAATATGTGGTAGAGGGAAGACATCCTTGGTACATGCCCTATTCAGATCCATATAATCTACGCACATATAAACTTTTTCGTCTTTCTTCGGTACTGGAACCACATTTGCAACAGTAGAAAGGATAACAGTAGGACTAACAGTAGGAGTAGCCATGGGAATATTGACAGGAGTAGCAACTGGAACAATCACAGGAGTAGTAATGGGAGTATTAACAGGAGCAACAACATGGATGATCACAAGAGTAGAAACCATTTTTGGAGAGATCTCGGGAGAGAAAACTCTTCCACTTCTTGTTATCTTACTGGTCCCGACAATATTGGTGACGTCAGGATCAATACCTTCAGCAACTTTGTCTTTAATAGCCAGTAGGTCTTGCTTGACACAATGGTAATATACGTCAGCTCCATAATTCCAGGAAACAACTTTATCCGAAGAATATGGTATAGGTCCAAGAAAAGTAATTATCAACAGAGCAACTTTCGGAATAGATGTAATCCTGACAGGTCTTTTGGAGGAGACCTTGGGAGGATTGGTGGAAATGGTAATGATAGAAACATCTTCACACAGAGCACTTGTAATTGGAGTTTTCTCAAACAGGATTTATTTGTCATCCATCAGGCGCTGAACACCTTCCTTCAACAAATGGAAACCATTAGGTAGAGACAAACATACGTGGAAAATTTCACCACAACCCGGAAATAAATCGGCTTGCAAGAGATTCTTTTTAACAGTCAAGAGTGGAGTACCCATTTCATCAACAGAAGCAACAAACATGTCATCATCAATAGCATTAACACCACGGTCGTGTTTGGGCATAGGGGCAGTTATAACATTAAGAGTCTCAGAAGCGTCAAATTCAATCTCCTTTGCCTCAATTAAATCCTGCACCTTGTTCTTCAAAGCCCAACATTCGTTTGTACCATGGCCTGGACTTTCAGAATGGTAAGCACACCGAGCATTTGAATTGTAGTGAGGAGATGTAGTGTTGGGATTTTTGGGAGCCTCTCTCAGGGTAACCAGATTGGATTTCAGAAAATGTGGCAAAACTTGAGCCAAGGTCATATTAATCAGAGTAAATTGTCTCCTGGGCTTATCTTTTCTGGACTGATTGTTCTATTGTTGAGTAGTTGTAGGTTTGGATATCATTACAGCTCCCACCGTTGGACGACGTTCGGTTTTTCCTTGACTTCTCTGGTTGTAAGCAGCACTGACCTCTTTCTTTCCCATGAGAGGCTTCTTTCCTACACTTGAAGAGGCATCTCTTTGAATCTTACCACTTTTAATACCAGCTTCCACTCTTTCTCTTGTCAATATCATCTCAGTAAACCTAGTTAAAGAGGTTCCAATCAGATGGTTAAAGAACAGACCAGACAATGTGCCTAAGAACATGTTAACTAGCTCCCTATCAGACAATGGAGGCTGGACTCTTCCCGCAAGGTCTCTCCATTTTTGGGCATAGTCCTTAAAACCCTCGCCGAAACCCATAGACATACTTTGCAACTGTGTACGAGTCGGGGCGAGGTCAGCATTATATTGGTACTGCTTGTAAAAAGCAGCAGCAAGATCTTCCCAATTACGCACATTGGTTCTTTCTAGTTGATAGAACCATTCCAGCTGAGTCCCTGCCAAACTTTCCTGGAAGAAGTGTACCCACAGATCCCTATCAGTAGTGTGGGGTTAAATTTTCCTGACATATGACCTTAAATGCAGCTTAGGACAAGAGACACTATCGTACTTAGGAAATGTAGGGACCTTGAACTTCTGCAGGATAACCACCTCTGAGACCAGTCCTAGCTCTTCAAAATCCAACCCGGGTACCCTTTAGATCTCCATGGCATTGAGCCGATCCTCCAGATGTTTGTATTTATCATCAGCAGGAGGATACTGCTCCTCAGAATAGTCAGGTTCATCTTCTTCAGACTCCCTTGTATTGTGGTCTTCTTCTCTTGGCTATCCTTCTTGATTGTCTCTCTCTTTTGACGAAGTTGCAAGGTTTGAAACTTGCCTCACTGGTCCTTTGAACATTCTTCCCAAATTCAGAACACCCACTGGCCTCTTTTTCTTCTTCTTGTCCTTGAGAATCAGATCTTTCAAATCTTCTTGTCCCTTAGCCAGATTCAGGAACATTTCTTGGAATTGAGCATTTTGTGCCTGAAGCTCCTTAACTGTTTGTTCAAGAGCCATTGTTGAAATAAACAACGAAGAAGATAAGAAGCATGTCCTGAAACCTATTTATGCAATGATATGTATGATATATGTATGCAATGTTTTCAAGGACTTCGGGAAATTTAAATTTGTGAACCAAAATGAAACAAAGATTTTATTAATATAATTTAAAATACAATTTCCTTTTAGGCTTACAATTGAAAAATTCTAAAATCCAAGAAATCAGGTTTCCCATGGGCGCTTCCTCTCCGTGCCGAGATAGACATTAAGACTTTTTTCTTCGTGAAGTTTCTTCGTAAGCTCCAACACTTTCTTCTCATTGACATAGAAATGATCTGTAAAGGTATCTCGTTCTTTCTTCAACTGAATCCAGGATCTCTACAGCTCTTCAAGATCAGTGGGTATGTCAGGATGGAGAACTGTATAAGGAACATTTCCTTCGGTGATGGACTCCACAGCCACTAGTAAGATGGCTATATACGGCATTATGAGGTTCTAAGCGCAAGCTCGTACCCATTTGAGAACTCTTCCATGGTGGGCACCAACTGATAATCTGGAAAGGTGAAGCAATGGTGCTTAGGATCAAAGAATTGAAAAAGTACACTCATCATCTTCTCACCAAAACCCGAGGTAACCAAATTGAGAAGTCGACCATAGTTCTTGGTGAACGGAGAAGTCTCAGAAACCCTTGATACTAGATCTTTGAGTTGGAGAGGTATTCTCACGAAGCTGATTCAGATAGTATTTCTATGAGTGAAAGCCATGATCTGCAAAACAAAACAAAGATAAATTCCCTTGGTCCTTAAAATGGTCAGTTTAATGAAAAATAGATGTTATGATGCATGATGTCGTGCTTAAGCAAATTAATCACACACAAGAAAAACACAAAAGACCTTAGGTTTAGGATTGCATGGAGTTTATAGGTAAGTACCCTCTTAAAGTTTAGTTAGTTCAACCTGTCCTAGAAATAGTAACCGGGTTCTAAGGAGTCTCAATATCACTGATCTTTCTTTATCGAGCATTATTTCAGCTTAGCAATCTTTTCTTGCGACCGAAACATCTCGAAAGTCCGATCTCAATGAGTGTAGTATCGAGTATCAACCAATCCCCAGCATTACACCGAGGCCATCTATCTCACTACTTTCTAATGGCCAAGTTTGTTCAACTAAGGTTCTAAGGTCCGTTAGTGCTTCAAGACACCATGCGGCGGCCCCGTATTCTCCTCGATTCAAAACAAGGGATATCGGTACCAACCAAAGTGTCACACCAACACAACCATCGCCTCAACCATATCGGTCTATGGCGTACAATCTCCACGATCTACTATTGTTTACCTAAAAAGATGCCCAGATCCGGATGTAGGATCTATAGTAACAACCCAAACAAACCCTCCAAGGATAAAGCACACAAAGCAAGCAATTAAAACTATTTTAAAATGAACTAACTCTAAGGTAACCCCACTTTTTATAATTATAAATCCCTAGCAGAGTCTCCAGTTCTGTGATATGGTGGCAGAACCGAATGTTAATACTGGTTTTACGCTTGTGTTCGCAAATGTTGCGGTAAGTAAGAGTCGCCACTGACTTTTCTTTTATCCAACAAAGGAAAGGGTGAAAAGAACAGAAAAAGACCTTTTCGAGAGTTTTCTGAGTAAGGGGGTAGATTATGGAAAGGGAAGGTGTTAGAACCCTTTCCATCTGTAGTTTTCTATGGGCTCTTAGAGGTTTGCTCATTTTGAAATATCTTTGTGCTTTGCATGTTTGAAAATGTTTTGAGAATGCCTTAGTATGGCGAACTTTGTAATGTTTCTCGGGATAGTGGAGAATTTATACAAAGTGTTTTGAAAATGTTTTTGAAAAATAGTATTTGTGTAAGTGCGAAAAATGTTTTGAGCAAACTTCTAACAGCTATCTACTTTGTACTCGAAAGAGTCGTTCTTTTCCTCCTATCCTTTAGACAATGCTATTCTACTATTAGTGAGTAGGTAGCTCTAGTCACTGGATGTTTGAGGAACGATCGAAGGGACGTTATGGTCACGAAGGCAACTTGGCAAGAGATTTTAGTAACTGTCCTAAAGTTCTAAGATCACTTTTAACCGAGGCAACAACGAGAGGGTCATCGAGGGACTTGCAATCTTTCAAACTAGAGGATAGCCACTAAAACTTTTCACGTTTCGAGAATTGTGACCGTTTTCCGAAGGCAACTGAAGTGGGGTACCCTAGAGGTGTATTTGTGCATGGTCTGTTATGTTCAGTTATTTTAGTCTTGTGTTAATTTTGCTAACGTTTTTGTTTTCATTCTTGTCATGCAATCCTAGTTACTAGCAGTTAATATGTATAGAAGAATATAAAGTACGAAAATAAACCCTACGCTATTACATGGCTCCGGGCAGGGGGAATATTTACAATATCCAAGCAGATGGGGGAAGGAAGAAAGGAAAACAGTAAAGTCCTATTAACTATTACATACCATTGAACAAATACAATTAAAAAAATACGAACAATAAATAACGCGCGAAAGGTTGAAAATACGTCTAAAAACCTAAGAGAAAATCTTTTTGTGGTTTGTTGATTTAAGAAAATAATTAAATTAAAATATCCTAAAATCTATTTAGAAAATAATATTAAATTAAGAAAAATAATCTGATTTCTTTTTAGTTTTTTTAATTATGAGAAGAAAATAATTAAAAATAAATTAAATCCTAAGTTCTAATTCATTTTTAAATTAAAGAAAATAGTTAAAATATTATTAACTTATTTACAAAATTAGTTTGATTAAAAAATACTAAATTAATTTTTTTTTGTGATTTTGGATTATTTAGTTAAATAAATAATAATAAAAAATAAAAGAAAATAAACAATACAAAAAAAATGCCAAATGGGCCTAACGCTGAAAAGAAAAAGGGGGTGCAAGTTTGAATTTGCTTGGCCCAAATGAATGTTGAGCCCAGGCCATGCTGGATCAGGTGAGATGAGGCCTTGAGGGATTAATGTGAGCCTGCAGATTGGAGGCGTTGGATCTGATCAGATGTACGTCTGGTGGCAAGGATCTGCTGGAGCATGATGAGCAATAGGCCATGAGGAATACTGGATTCTGCATGAAACATGTCAGAAAATATATAATGATGGACCTGGGATTCAACCCAGGTCCCCTTCCTTCACACCAACGCACCTTGCCAACTGAGCTATTATCTCATTTGTTATACAAAATAAAATAAGAATATTATAATATAAACTTCAGGCACTTATTTGAAATAAAAAAAACACGCGCATATTTGAATTGCCCAATGGGACGCTGCCACGCTTTATCTTTTTCCTCCCTCCGTCATCTTAGGTATTGCAACCTATAGTGACAGTTTTTGTTTGTCACTATAACACCTGCACTCAACAAAATCCACAATACGCAACAAAAATTAACTATGAGGCCATGGATCGATTGGCCTCAACCTCCTGAGCACAATGGTACCCTTTGTTGGGTCTAATTTTGGCTGATTTGAAAAACCCCAATTTAGAGGTCCAAACCCTAACAATGGAAAAACGCGATACATGCACCAAAACTCCAATCCAACTATACAAGAAGCTTGCACACACTCATATAACCAATAATGCATGGTCAAAACATATTTATATTTACATGAATCAAGTAAATCAAAATTGAAAAGAAGTGCAAACGGTGCGAGCTTGCTGAGGTGTTTTGTGATGTTTCAGGGCTTGGTAATGATTGCAAAAGCTTCAGGGAGCCTCCAGGAATGTATTTGGATCTTTTGTTTGGACAGAGGAAGGCTGGAACCTAAAATACGAATTTTACAACTTTGATAATTTTGCAAAATTTGTAGAGCTTTTACAGGCTATGTAATCGTGTCTAATGCTTGCTAGTGTGTTGCTTATATAGTGGAGATGGAGGAGACAAGGGAGCAAAGGTTTAAACAGCCTTAAACATGTGTTTTAAAAGCCATGAATGTCATTTTGAAAGTTGGCCAAAGATGTGGAATCTTGTATTTTTTCAAATTTTCAATGTACCTGGACATTTTGCACGAACTCTTGGGCTTTAAGGCAAGCCAAAACACCATCCCAAATGCCAAGACCCACCTCTAATTATTTTATACATTTTATTTTATATTTATTTGAAATAAATTAAAATAAATATGTACAAAATAAGTAAAAAATGTAAGGCATGGTAAATATGAGTTTAGGGGCTCTTCATGAGGTCATGAAAGTGTTTGAAGTCCAAAAAGTTATGTCATTGCCTTAAAAGTTCAAATTTGCTTAATGCACATTTCTTGAAATTTCCCAAATTTACCCAACTTGGGCATGCCATAACTTGCTCAATTTGTCTCTCATGATGATGATCTTTGACTTTTTGGAAAGCCCGAGATGTCTACTTCAATCCCTATTTTGATTAATTTTGCATTTGAATATGTTATCTTGATGTAAAAGGTCTTGGCAAAAAGTGGCTTTTGTTGACTTTCTGAAAATGACCTGTAATGTCTGAGCTTGTATCTTTCAAATGGTGCATTTATTGGACTTGATGGATTAATAAAATATGTATGGAATGAGATTATATTCAATATGAGCTTTGGTTGGGGGAAATGGATGAATTATGTGAAAGTTATGCCTGGTCAAAGTTTAGTTGACTTTTCCTATAGAAACCCTAATTTAGCAATTTTTGACTTTTGATGAATTAGGGACATTTCTTGAGGAATCATGATCAACCCTTGATAAAATGATGGATATCACTTCAAAATGTTAATGTTAACCAAAAATCATGAAGTTTGACTGTACATGGGCCACAGTTGACTTTTGACCTAGCACAGTTGATTTTCAAGCATTTGAGCAATTGAATGAGCAAACTTGTAGTGGAAGGCATGAAATTTGTCATGGACAATATTGAAGGCATATTAGGACAATGGAAAACATTTGATACCATTGGAGCTCACAAATCTTGATGAGAAATGGAACCCTAGTTAGAGGTTCATTGCTTTGGAGGAGAATTTGTTTGCTCAATTCTTGGTCAACCTTGAGCAACTGAGGATCTCTAGGAGCATGTTTTGAGTAAAAATGGGAGGGAAAATTTTGGGGTACAACACCCAGGTTCCTTCTCATACATTTCCTGATGCAGTTTCATACGGACTCATCCTGAAGCAACCCTACCCAGGTTTCTTCTCATACATTTCCAGATGCAGTTTCACAAAGACTCATCCTGAAGCAACCCTACCCAGGTTCCTTCTCATGAATTTCCAGATGAAGTTTTACCCGGACTCATCATGAAGCAGCCCTACCCAGGTTCCTTCTCATACATTTCCCGATGCAGTTTCACACGAACTCATCCTGAAGCAACCCTACCCGGTTTACTTCTCATAATTTCCAAATGCAGTTTCACACGGACTCATCCTAAAGCAGCCCTACCCAGGCTCCTTCTCTCACATTTCCAGATGCAGAAACCCTACCATGGTTCCTTCTCATACATTTCCAGATGAAGTTTCACCCAGACTCATCCTGAAGCAACCCTACCCAGGTTCCTTCTCATGAATTTTCAGATGAAGTTTTACACGGACTCATCCTGAAGCAGCCTTACCCAGGCTCCTTCTCATATATCTCCAGAGGCATTTTCACACGGACTCATTATCCCTACGCAGATTCCTTCTCATATATCTCCAGAGGCAGTTTCACACAGACTCATTAGCCCTACACATATTCCTTCTCATATATCTCCTAAAGCACCCCTACACAGGCTCATCATAAGGCAATCTTACACAGATTCCTTCTCATAAATTTCCAGATGCAACTTCACGCGGGCTCATCATAAAGAAATCTTACACAGATTCCTTTCATATACTTCCAGACACAGTTTTGCAATCTCACACGAATTCCTTCTCCAGATACATCATACGGATTTATCCTGAAGCAATCTTACACAGATTCCTTCTAATACATTTCCAGACACGGCTTAGCACGGGTCCATTCCAGCATGGCATTCAGAATTAAATCGACCAAAGATTTATTCTGGCACTTCCCTCAGTTACACTCAAGCTTAGGCTTGGTCTAATTTCTATCAACAATCACCTTTAGATGGCATCTATAAGCCCATATTCAACAACTCTCCATCACCTCTCCAAATGGCATCTTTAAGCCTATTCCCTACACAATCAACCACAATACCATCGAGTGCAAATTTCTAGGCACTTTAGTGTCCAATCATCTTCCACCTTCAAGTCACGAATGGCAGACTCGCCAATCTAACTCTTTAGGTTTAAGAAGATTGAACAGGGGCAGCTGTTGTACCCCAAAATTTTCCCTCTCATTTCTCAGGAATTTTCTCACAAAATTTCTACTGAGTCAAGACTGCACAAGTTTGCTTTGATTCATAAGCTTCGATTAGGCATCTAGCTTCCTTCGAGCAGTCTTGGTTCAAAGGTTTTGATTGAGCATATGGTCCCCTTCGAGCAAGCTTTGGTCCACAAGCTTCATTTGGGCATATGGCCTCCTACATGCATCCTTCGATTCACAAGCATCAGCCTCCTAAATGCATCCTTCGATTCACAAGCATCAGCCTCCTAAATGCATCCTTTAACTCACAAGCATCAACCTCCTAAATGCATCCTTCGATTCACAAGCATTAACCTCCTACATGTTTGTTTCGATTCACAAGCAATACTTCCTTCATGCCTTTCTTCGATTCACAAGGCAAGTACATTCTTCATGCCTGCTTTTGATCCACAAGACAAGTGCCTCCTCTATGCTTTCTTTCGACCCACAAGGAAATGGCTTCCTTTGTGCTTTCCTTCAATGTACAGGGCCATGACTTCCCTTCATGCTAGCGCCTACAAAGCAAGTTGACTCCCGCACGCAAGCTTCGATTGAGCAATGACCCCTTACATGTTTTCTTTGATTCACAAAGCAATGGCCTCTTATAGTGTTTGTTTCGATTCAGGAAGCAAGGGCCTTTTTCCTGATTGCTTCAATTCATCAGGCAGGAACTTCCCTCATACTAACATCATAGGGCATTGGCTATTTTCATACAAACTTTGAATGGACAATATCTTCCATTGAAACAGCTTGCTTCAATTCAACATTTAAAAACCTTTAACACACATAGTTTCTACACTATGACACACCATTGGTGTCCCATTCGAAGGACATGCATTGTTGGACGTACACGGGTGTCCCATGCGAAGGACATGCATTAATGTATTTTAAAGACATAATAGGGTGTCCCATTCAAAGGACATACTTTGGTGGCCCATTTGAAGGACATACATAGGGCCCGTTCGAAGGACACATATTGATTGGGAACAAATTTCGTTGTCTGAAGAGGAGTCTGGTCGAAGGTTGAACCTATGTGGTCAAAACGAAAGGGTGAAGTATTCAAGATGCTTCTGCTGCCAAGTAGAAGCCTGTTGCACTGGCGACAACATGCCAAAAATGCTGCAAAGTAGTCCTGCTATGATGCTTTCATATTTGAACCAAATTGGCATACGAAAACTGCATCTCGAAAGCTACAAAAACAGCATACCCAATTTATTCAAATCTCATTTGTTTTCCCTCCCAAACCTTAGCTAAACTCATCTATAAATAAGAGGTTCCATCACACATCTAAAGGGGGGGCTTTTTGGTGGCTAGAGAGAGATTTGCTGACAAGGCAAAGAAAGGAGAAAACACTTCACACACTCTCAAACCCAGAATCAAAAGACCACACCCTTGTTTCTGTCTCCTTCGAATCCAGAACTAAAGAAACATAACACTTGTTTCTTTTTCCTTCGAATTCAGAACTAAACAAACACCACTCTACTTTTCTTGTCTTTCGAATCCAGTCAAAGAAAAAAACTTGTTTCTTTCCCTTCGAATCCAGGAGCATCCAGGGCAGCAACTCAAGTCCAAAACCCACATTCCAGCTTCAAGCAAGGTAAGTCACCCTGAACTTAACCCTTTTGTTTCAAGCATGTAAATAACCTTTTTGCGCATTTTTTCGTTTCTTCCCTTTTGTTTTGTTTTTCCTTCAAGCAAGAACTAACCTGTACAAACCCAAAAGAAAGAAAAAAAGTTTGTATGAATCGAAGCCTTAGGCTTCGACCCTTACTGCTTCACAGTTGTAAACAGAAAAAGAAGGTGGTGTGAATTGAAGGTTATAAACTTCGATACACACTGGGTACGGGCCCAAATTGAAATAAGGAAAGATTGTGACAATCGAAAGGCGCATCCTTCGATCCAGGATGTCTTTCCTTTCTCTCTTTTACACTACTTTGGTTTTTATATTTTTTATATATTTACATTTTTTTCAATTCAATATGGTTTTAATAATTAGGACTTTTATTGCTTTCCAAACCTCATTTGTAAATATGTATACCCCATCCCCCAAAACATATAATAGTGTAGGACATTTATTTACCGCATTTTTATTGATTTCATAAAATGCTATTAATTAGGTTGTGTATGGAAAGAGTTAAAATCAACAAGTAGACAACCTAAAATTCAAAGACTAAATGCATGCAATTAAACACACTACACACACATGCACCTCTAGGGTAATCTCATTTGTTGCCTCGGAAAATAGTCATGTCCCTCGAATATGGGCATTTTAGCAAAGACCCTCGATAAAAGATCTTAGTCCCTCGATGTCCCTCGATGTTTCCTTTGGTAAACGATCTAGTCCCTATATGAAAATTGCTAAAATGTCTCATAGGTTTCTTTCTATGGCTATACAATTGACCCACGCCCGTCCCTTCACATCCAACGATGGGGCTTCTTATCAATCAGTGGTAAGATAGCAACATCTAAAGGAGGAGGAAAAGAACAAAGACCTTTTGAGTAGGTAGGACGCTCGTAGTTTCTTTCTTGCTCACAACTAAAAAACCATTTTCACACTAACACTTTCAATTGAAACATTTTCAAAAGTCAAAACACTTTGTACGCATTCATATAGAGACGAGAATTATTACAAATGCACTTTTCAAAATCACTTTCAAGAACATCTTCCACAACAAACATCTCTTTGAATTATTTTCAAAACCAACACTTTGTACGTATTCTTATAGAGACGAGAATCATTACAAAGACGTTTTCAAAATATTTTCAAACCCACACCACAAGCACATTTTCAAAAAAAGCAAAAATGATCTAGCAAGCAACTAAGTGCCCGTAGATAACTACAGATGAAAAGGGTGCTAATACCTTCCATTTTCATAACCTAACCCCCGACCTCAAGAAAACATCTCAAAGGTCTTTCCTGTTCTTTTCACCCATTCCTTTATTGGATAAAAGAAAAGTCGGTGGCGACTCTTGTTATTCGCAACAATTGCGATCAAACGCAAAACAACTAAGTCAGTTCTCCCACCGTATTACAAGAGTCAACCCAATTAACGGTGTTGGGCGAGCATTGAATTCGAAGAAGCTTACTCCTCGATTTATTGGCCCGTATCAAATTTCGGATAAAGTGGGAACTATTGCGTATAGAGTGTCCTTACCACCTAATCTTTCGAATTTGCATGATGTGTTCCATGTGTCATAACTTCTGAAGTATATTACGGATCCATCTCATGTAATTCTGATGGATTCCATACAGGTAAGGAATAATCTTACGGTAGAAACCTTACCAGTGAGGATCGAAGATCGTGAAATAAAGAACCTGAGAGGCAAGGAAAGCCCTCTAGTGAAATGAGTTTAGGGAGGAGCAACTGGAGAAAGCATGACGTGGGAGTTAGAAACCAAGATGCAGGAGTGTTATCCAGAATTGTTCATATAAGGTAATTTTCGAGGACGAAAATATTCTAAATGGGGGAGAGTTGTAACACTTCGATTTAATTAGGATTATTTTTATTTAAAATAATTATATGAGATGATGTGCTTACTTGTGTTAACATATTTTATTATGTGATGTGATGCAATTCGAAAAATTAGAGGTTGAAGTGTTGAGGGGTGTATGACTAAAAGTGTAGAGAACAAGGGATGAATAGAGATTATTAGTAATATTATTATTATTTTATTATTTGTTATTAATTATTATAAATAAAATAATGTTTATAATATTCATAATTAAATAAGTAATTAAGTTGAGGAAGGGCATTTTTGGGATATAGATATTAGGGGTCTAGAGGTCGATATAAGAAAACAAAAGTGAGATTACGACATATAAATCATAGAACGAGAAAATGCAAAGAGAAGGAAAAAGCTAGGGCAAAGAGGAATCCACAATCTTGGGAAGATCAAAGCTTCAAATCAAGGTAAGGGGGTGAATGGATTCTATAATTGGTGATTTTACATGAGAGGGTAGTGAGGGTTCCTTTCCCTCTTTGGTTGTTTTTGGTGTATTTGATGCATTTGTTGAATTGAATGATGTTATTATATTTGATTGGGCATGAGATTGTGATGTTATGATTGTGCATTATTGTTGGTGATTTTGTTGTTATGATGATGGTACCACAAAACCTCAACCTAAAACTTATGAGTAATAGAAATTAGGATTAGAGGATTTGGTGATGAAAAAGGACCCGTAATTGGTGTACAAAAAGTATTGCATTGTGATGAATTGATAGATAGTGAAACTATATAAGTTGATGACTTTTTCGGACCTGTAATGTGACAAAATCGTAGGAAAATTGGTCTGGTATAGTGCAGAATCACAAACAGGAAAACCCTATTCGCAGAGTATCGCTGGGCGATACATGGAGTGTCGTCGGGTGATGGTGTTTCTCCAGGAAAAAGTAGAGGCGATAAGGAGGCGAATTTTAGATGAGTTAATGGAGGGTGTCGCGCCTAGCATCACCGGGTAAAGGGTGAGGCGAAGGAAGTTTCGTCGTGCGACATAGGGCTTCGCTGGGCGATGGATGGAAGTAGCTGAATATTGTTTTGGACTTTCTTGAATCGATCATAACTTTAGTTTTAGGAATCTGATTGAGGTGTCGTTCAAATAAGTAGGTAGATAACACCATGAACTATGATTTGAAGGATAATAAATAATGAAAAATATTATAATTCTAGTACCTAATTTAGGATAAGAATATTTTTCCCCCACGTTTCACCGAAACGGTAAGTTGTTTATTGTGATGTTGTTTTGCTTACGATGTTGTTATGAGGTAATGTTGATGATTATGATAATAATGATGTGGATAGCCTAAATTGGCACTGTGATGAAGGCTTATGCCTTGTTGTTGTATAATTTTTGTTGTTTCATGGTATTGTTGCATGCGTTCATTGGTGAGGGCTTATTTCTCTGATGTTGGCCTGGAATGGCGTTGTGATGAGGGCTTATGCTCTGTTGTTGCCCAATTAGCAATATGTTGGGGGCTCATGCCTCAATGGTACCACATTCATGTTTATGTAGGTCTCATTGCATTTCATTGTTGATTGAATTGATGTCGCATGATGCGAATGATGGTTGTTTATGATGTATTATTTGTATGATGTGATTTACTACTCCTTAGCATGTTTTATTCACTGTGTGATTATTGAATGAAATTCTCACCCCTTTTGTGTTGTTGTGCCTGTGCTCCTCAGGAGTACAGATAATCAGCTACCCAAGTAGTGCTTGAAGAGATGTTACCAGATTGAGTCTTAGGAGTCGCTTTGATATGTAACATGAGATTTGGGGCTTTTACTATGTTGTTGCATGATTTGAATTGTTTCACATTTACTATAAGCTTATGATGGACCACATATTGTGGAGTTTGATTTGTTGTTGAGGCTAGAATGACATTGAACCGATTTAAGTTGATTTTCTGCTGCCGAATAAATATTTTGGATAAATGAAGAAATAAAGTGTTCTGAAACTTTATGGACTTTTGGATTATGTGACATCCCATTATGGACTCTGATGCATTCTTTTTCATGATTTTATATTATATTTATTAATTTGGGAAAATGGGGTGTTACAATTTGCTTCAATTGTGGTGAAGAAGGACACATTGGTAGTCAGTGTCAGAAACCAAAGAAGGCATAAACCAGTGAAAAAGTGTTCGCTTTGGCTAAGAATCAGACGACTAATGAGGACAAACTCATCAGAGGTACATGTTTCATTGATAGTACTCCTTTAATTACTTTTATTGATATCGGTGCTACTCATTGCTTTATTACTGTTAATTGTATTGAAAGATTGGGTCTTATGTTGTCTTCTATGAATGTAGAGATGGTCATCAATACTCCAGCCAAGGGATTAGTGACTACTTCTTTTATGTGTTTAAAGTTCCCGTTGTTGATTGTGATACGGTGGGAGAACTGACTTGAGGTTTTGCGTTTGTTTTTGCACTTGTTCGGTTTAGCAAGAGTCGCCACCGACTTTTTATTTTATCCTAAAGGAAAGGTTAAAAAGCACAGGAAAAACCTTTTGAGATGTTTCGTGGGTTCGGGGGGTAGATTATGAAAAGGGAAGGTATTAGCACCCTTTTCATCCATGGTTATCCATGGGCTCTTAGTTACTTGGTTTTAGATCACTTGCCTTTGATTTTCAATTGCTTTGAAATGGTGTGTGTGTGTGTGTGTGTGTGTGTGTGTGTGTGTGTGTGTGTGTGTGTGTGTGTGTGTGTGTGTGTGTGTGTTTTGAAAATGTTTTGAAAGAGATGCCTTGTTTTAGGCAACCAATGTAATGACTCGTGTTTGAGTGTTTTACAAAGGTGTGTATCTTTTCGAAAAGATGTTTCAAATGTTTTTGGAAGTTTGTTTTGAAAGTGTTTGTGGAGTGGTTTGAAAAGTAGGCAAGTGTTTTTGTAAGTTGATCAAGTAACTAAGAGTTTTGTCTACCCCTAAATTTACTCAAAGGTTTTTCTCATGTCTTAACCCTTTTTAACAATTTTGTTCCACCATTGTATTTGGTGGACAATCTTGCGTTAGGATGTTTAACGGGATGGGCGCGGGTCCTCGTATGGACCATGAATGTGATGGTGCCAAGTGTCTTTGGCAAATTCGCTTGAAGGGACTCGGTCATTTTTAAGCAACTTTCGAAAGCGTCATCAAGGGACTATGATCATTTGATATTGTTTTGCCAAAGATACTCAACGTGCAAGCATGGCCCATTTTGGAAGGCAACAAGCGGGATTACCCTAGGGGTGCAAGTGTGATTGTGTATTTGATTTCATGTATTTGTCTTTGTATTAGGTTATCTAGCATTTGATTTTATGTACATACAAACCCTAGGTCTAACCATGGTATATTTAAAAAGCGATAAATTGCGGGAATTTAAAGTCTACGTTATTACAAATAAGTATCCGGGAGTGGGGGTACAAATTTACAAATGGGGATGAGACTTTAGGGAGAGTAGTGTCCAAATAATTACAACCAAATCGAATTGCGCAAATGTAAAATATAATGTATAGCAATGTATAAGAATAGCAAATGTATATGTGTAAAGCAAAGTAAATGTATCGACGTATTTGTGTATTGTAACTGTGTAAGTGTATGATTTATTTACAAGTGGTGGAATGTGAATTTTAATGTATTATTAAGTATGGTGTTTATGTATTATTATCATTTTGTATTTTTGTTAATATGTACAAAGAAAATATTTTAAGAAAAGAAAATGTTCAAATTCTATATATTGATGTCTTATATTAAAGAAAAGTATTTCTTATGTATTTACAAATTAATGTATTTTAATTAGTATTTTTATGCACAAAGTTTTAGTTGAAAAAAGAATGAAAATTGTTTTAAACTTAAGAACAATTATTTAACTCAAAAAATTCTATTCCTCTATATATTTTATTTATACTAGCTAAAAATAGAAAAAAGGGTAATTAAGAACCTTTTATATATATATATATATATATATATATATATATATATATATATATATATATATATATATATATATATATATATATATATATATATATATATATATATATATATATATATATATATATATATATATATATATATATATATATATATATATATATATATAGAGTGTTAATGTATTATTTGATTTACAAAACAAAAATATAGTATGTTAGTTTAAATCATAAGAGGAAAAAATAAGATGATAAAAAAAAGGGTTAGTTAAAAAACAAACAAAAAAAAGAATGGGCCTAGGGACTTGTTTGGCCCAAACAAAGCAGAAGCACGTGGGGGGTGTAGGCCAGTTTTTAGTGGGCTTTAGGTGTGAAAAAGGGCAAGGCCCATGCGTTTTTGAAACAAATGATTTTAGGGTTTTCAAAGTTTGGTTTCATTTGGGAACTAGGGTTTGTGGGTTTGTGAAACACAGAGGCGCCGTTTGTGGTTTCGTCTTCATCTTCTCCGGCCAAGCTATTGAACAATGTCCTTTGCCCAAGGCCACCAACGCCACCATCTATCCTCTTTCTCCATGGGGGAGCGTGGTAGCGCCAAGAAACGGTAAAAACAAATCTCTTTTATGCCTTAGAGTTTCCGTTAGCTCTTTTTGATTTCATATTTTGATTAAGTGTACTGATTTTATGTTGTTATTGTTGCTTCTGAATGAGGTTTTGAAAAGAGAAAGAAATAATATTACCTTTGTTGGAGGAGGATGTATCGGAGGCGTCGAGGATGGCCAAGGGCGAGGACGACAATGATGCTAGTCTTGCTGGAAAAATCGGTACCTATGTCTTTGCCTTTTCTTCTTGTTAGCCTCGCCTGCCTTCAATGATGATTTGTCTGAGATGTTTTGTATGTATATCTCTGAGATATTGAGTTGCCTCTGAATATTTGTTTATTGCTGATATGCTTGATGTTGAGATGTTTCTTTATCTTCTTCTTCTTGTCTCGTATGCTAGCTTGATGCCTTGATGCCTTTTGGTTTTGGACGAGTGGTTGATTTGCTCAGTGATGAACCATTGATGTTCTGAGAGCTTGAGTGCTTGCTTTGCTGTGAGATTATTTGATGATGATATGTTTGTTATGAAATGCTTGCTACCATATGATGATTCCAATCTGAGGGTTTGTGTTGGTTTGGAAGTGATTTGGGAAAGGGCTTCATGTTTAGGCTTTTGACAATTTGTGCTATTTAAGGCCTTCACAGTTTGGGGTTTGTTTGGAGTTTACAGGTTTTGAGTGCAGTTTGTTTATGCTGGTTTACTTAGGCAGGCCTGGAATTGTTTACAAGTTAAGAGCTTTTAGGCTTTGTTTAACAGGGCCTGTGTTGAAAACTGTTTGAGGCTTTTGGTCTTAGACAGGCATGAGGCTTTTTGAATCAGGTAAGGCTTATGCATTTAAAGGCTTGGAATGCAGGTTTTTGATGGCTTCTATCTTGCAGGCCTGCGTGAGGTTTATGCAGGATACTTGATGTTTCAAGTTTGCCTTGAATGCAGGTTTAAACTTGTGGTATTTTGGTTCTTCTCCTTTTTCATGTGTTAGCAGGTTTTGATGTTATACTGAGTTATAGTTCAAGGCAGGCTTGGCTTCTGTTACAGTTTTGAGAGCCTTTTTGCTTTTTGTTTTTTTTGGTATATCTGCCTCTCCCTCACTGTGTTATCTCAGTTTGTTTTATATATTTCTTCTTCAAGCCTAAGCCTGTAAGCCTCCTTTCTTTTTCTCTTCTCTCTCTCCCTTTTTGACAGATTAAAAGCATATTTTTTATATTGCTTATGTTTGTCCTTAAGTTCTGAAAAGGTAGCTGGTCTTTTGGAAAGTGATGTGATTGAAACTTTGCTTGCTCTAGTTGCTTTGCCTCTGCATACTTTATCTCTTTCTCCAGCTTTCCTGCATCTTTGTGATAGCCTTTTGTACTTTGATATCTTGATATCTTTTTGGACAGCTTTGACAGTTTCATTCAGTTTGCCCTTTTGACTTGGTTTAGGCCATTCAGTTTGGTTTGCCTTTGGACTTTGTTTGGCATTTTATGAACTATGCAGCTTTTTGACCATTTTTGAAATTGTGCAATTACAACTTTTGTGCATTTCATGTCTTTTTCTATTGCAAGCATTTTTCATCCCTCTTTGTGAACCGGGAGAAATCTCGTGATTTGCAGAGAGGGCAATCTGATTCCGGCCAGCTGCTTTTAATGATGAATCCATTTTTATCTGTCTGTCTTTTTTAATTTTATCTGCTTTTGACTTCTTCTCTTCTTTTGCAGATAAAAATCAAATGGAGAGGAGTAGCAGTGGAAGCTGAAGATGAAGACTTAGGAATTAGGATGAAATTTTATTTCAATTTTTAATCATTGTAACCATTATTATTATGAATACTTTGTAAATAAATACTGTATTCAAATAACAATTGTAACAAATAATTAAAGATGAATAAAATCCAATCTTGATCAGTTAATTCTTTTTATTTCTCTTTCAAATGTTTATTTAATTGTTTATAATCCTTAAATTATAATAAAATGGAAATAAATCCCAATTATTCTAATCTTAGAATAAATAAACAATTGATAAACATTGTGGTCTTGACATCCATCAATAATAAACCCGGCGCTTCAAATATCCAATGCACAGTTAATCAAACCAATATCCAGATATTTATCTTTTTACTGATCAAATCAAACACTGTAGATTCTCAATTTAAGTACCTCAGCTTTTATCTCTTCTCAAATAAAATGCCTTAGCCTTTACTGATTAAACAAAACACTGCAATTTCTTGATTCAAATGCCTCAATCCAAATCTCAGAGTAAACTGAAAAGAACTGTAAAATTAATTCTTTTTGTGCGCACAAACCCTAGTTCTTGATTAAATGTCAAAGAAACGTCCGCCTGATCAAAACCTGAGCCAACTCAACCAAACCTTAGCAATCTGCCTGAACTGCTTTAAAATCAATGAAAACCCTAATTTTGATAGACTGATAAGAAAATTCTGTTTGACCGATTCTTACGCCAATCTGAAAAAAATCTGGAAAAGTCCGAAATAGTGATTTCTTGTGGAAAAATACGAGGGCAAATTTTGGGGTACAACAGTTGCCCCTGTTCAATCTTCTTGAACCTGAAGAGTTAGATTGGCAAGTTTGCCTTTCGCGACTCGAGGGTAAAAGGAGATTGGACACTAGAGTGCCCAAAAATTTGCACTCGGTGATGTGATGGTAGAGGGAATGGGCTTAAAGATGCCATTTGGTGATGGGCTTAAAGATGCCATCTGGAAGTGTGACAGAACCTTGTCGGGAATGGGCTTATAGATGCCATTTGGTGATGGGCTTACAGATGCCATCGGGAGGTGTGACGGAACTTTGTCGAGAATGGGCTTATAGATGCCATTTGGAATTGTGTGTCGATCGCGTAAGAGATTCCTTAGCAAGAACTTGCATACTTGAGAAAGAAAGATAACTTCCTGGCTTGCTACCGGTTGATCTTCAAACTCTTCATGCAGATATGCCCTGGCTGGATACAGGTATCGAATCTACAATCAAATGCTCACAAATATGCCTTGGCTGGATACAGGTATCGAATCTGGAATTTGTCGTCTACAGATATGCCCTGGCTGGATACAGGTGTCGAATCTGGAAATTATCGTCTACAGATATGCCCTGGCTAGATACAGGAATCGAATCTGGAATTAGTCGTCAACAGGTATGCCCTGGCTAGATACAGGAATTGAATCTTCAAACTCTTCAGATATGCCCTGGCTAGATACAGGAATCGAATCTGGAATTAGTCGTCAACAGATATGTCCTGGTTGGATACAGGAATCAAATCTTCAAACTCTTCAGATATGCCCTGGCTAGATACAAGAATTGAATCTGGAATTAGTCGCTCACAGATATGCCCTGGCTAGATACAGGTATCGAATCTGTAATTTGTCGTCTACAGATATGCCCTGGCTAGATACAGGAATCAAATATGGAATTAGTCGTCAACAGATATGCCCTGGTTGGATACAGGAATCGAATCTGGAATTAGTCGCTCACAGATATGCCCTGGCTGGATACAGGTATCGAATCTGGAATTTGTCGTCTACAGATATGCCCTGGCTGGATACAGGTGTCGAATCTGGAAATAGTCGTCAATAGATATGCCCTGGCTGGATACAGGAATTGAATCTTTAAACTCTTCAGATATGCCCTGGCTAGATACAGGAATCGAATCTGGAATTAGTGACAGTTGATAGTGATCATCTTTGGAGTGTCCTTTTTCCTGACAAGGCAAAACATCAGTTGTATGCAATGTCATGATGTATGAAATGCATGATGTCATGATGCTCAAAATGAGATAGTGTTGTATGCACTTTATCTTGTATGTAAGCAGGATGTATGAAATGTGAAATGTTTATGAATGTATTTTCGTCTAGGAAAATAAGTCCTCGACGAGTGCCGGGAACTTGTGGAATCCTGGGCTGATGTTTTGAAGAGTAGAGTTCTTCGCTTCCGCTGGGGATAATGGTTGCAAGAATAAACCGGTAGGAGAAGATGACTCCGTTGGGGAATAAACTTGTTGGAGAGATTAATCTGCGGGGAATTACTCTGTGGGAAGAGATACCTTGCTGAGATTTTTGATGAGAACTTCGCTGGGGATTCCACTGATAAGTTATGTTGGGGAATTTGATGAACTCCGCTGGGGATAGGAGAATCTTGACTGCTGTCGGGGAAAGTGAATTCTTGACTGCTGCAGGAGAAGGCAAGAATCTTTTGATTGTTGAAAGTGATAAATCCTGGGGCCACTGTTGGGGGATCAGGAGCTTGGGTTGTATGCCAATCTACTGGGGGTTCTTGTCTTGAGGAGATCTTCAATGGAGAATATTCGAATATTCTGTGGGGACCTGAAAATGAGAGTCTTCCTTCTGCCTGGGGATTGATAGTTGGAAGTTTTAGCTTCACTGGGGATTTTGAAACTTGACTCTGAGGGGAGTTAGCTTCTGGAAGGTTCTCCGGCTGGGGATTGCAAGAATCTTTTGAGTTTGAGAAGGAACCGGTGTAGGGTTTCCTGATGATGAATCCGTGTAAAACTACATCTTCCAACAGGTGATGAAGGAATTGTTGAACAATTTTGACATTCGAATGCCCCAAGTGGTGATGTAGATAATTTCCTAGCTTGTTACAGGTGTTGATCCATAATCACTCGTCCACAAATATTGTCCTGGCTTGTTACAGGTGTTGATCTGGAACTTAAGAAAAGTTGGTCAAGGAGATATTGTTCTGGCTTGTTACAGGTGTTGATCTCTGACCTGAGAAAGAAAGATGGTTCCCTGGCTTGTTACAGGTGTTGATCTTCAATCTCTTCATGTAGATGATTTCCTGGCTTGTTACAGGTGTTAATCCACAATCAGTCGTCCACAAATATTTTCCTGGCTTGTTACAGTTGTTGATCTGGAACTTAAGAAAAGTTGGTCAAGGAGATATTGTCCTGGCTTGTTTCAGGTGTTGATCTCTGACCTAAGAAAGAAAGATGGTTCCCTGGCTTGTTACAGGTGTTGATCTTCAATCTCTTCATGTAGATGATTTCCTTGCTTGTTACAGGTGTTAATCCACAATTAGTTACTCGCAGATATGCCCTGGCTGGATACAGGAATCGAATTTGGAACTTCAAAAGGTTGCTTACAGATGTGCCCTGGCTGGATACAGGTATTGAATCTCTAAACTCCTCATGCAGACATGCCCTGGCTAGATACAGGTATCGAATCTACAATCAATCACTCACAGATATGCCCTGGCTAGATACAGGAATCGAATCTGGAATTAGTGATAGTTGATCTGTTGGTGGTTGTAACTTCCAGCAGGTGGTGAAGGAATCCTTGGAGACTTTTGACATTCGAATGCCCCAAGTGATGATGAAGGAGTCTTGAATCAGATTACTCTGCAAATTGAGAGATTTCTTGAAATCTTGACTGGACTGCCCCAAGTTAACTGAACTTTGAAAGATCTGTTGAAACCTTGACTGGACTGCCCCAGGTTAATTGGATGGTGACATGTCATGCCCCTTGTTGATAGGAGACTTGTAATGGAAGTGTCATCCTTTTGAGGTGATTTTAACTCACTGAGAGAGTTTTCGTTCCTCCGAACATTCGTTGTATGAATTTCTTCGCTGTCAAACAAATAGCCAAATGCAAACAGTGATATTCAAGCAATGCAAAGTTTATGTTTGTCTCGAAGTTTTGAAAAATGCGTTTTTTAGCAGAAAACTTTTTATAAGACAAATCAACACAAGATTGAGAGCAAAGCCTTACAGGAGTCAGGGTACCTTTCGTAACAGTATGCTTTCGAACTAACCCAAGCTTCAATTAGGACTTTTGAAGGGTTGTAATGTGGCTTGGTTCAAGGTTTAAGAAACAAAGGATATAGGCTAAAAGTATATTCGTACCCACCCGCTCTTCGTGATGTTCTTCAACCCTAAGCTCAGTTAATTGTGCGTCGCACTCTATTCGAGTTTGGAGCGACTTTTTGGGTGATGGTTCACCAGTTGAATTGGGAGACAGTCATCATCTCCTTTTTTCTTTTGCAACATTTTTCATGTTGTTGAGGATTTGTAATGACCTCTCTATTTTGATTTTGATTTGTTATCCCTAACTTTTGCCTGACTGTCTCTGTTTTCGAGATCACAGTCAGCGGGATGCCCCAGCTTTCTTAAGCCTCCTTTACAGGTTTTGGCTTGGTGGGCTTTTCTCTTTCGAGAGATTGACTGCCTATGTGATAGGGAACCACCCTTGTCTTTTGATTCCAAAGGAATGCTTTCTTTTGTTTTTGACGTCGTTCGTTGTGTTACGAACTGAGAGTTTGCGACTTCAACGCGCATTTTCTTTTGAATTAACTGAGATACTACCCTGCCCCAGGTTTAAATCAAAGGTTTTGATTTGTTTAGAACAGAAAACTCCTACTTCTTTGGCTCGAAGGGGTTGACTAGGGATTATCTTCCTTATAACTCCAGTGTTTGGGAATTGAAAGAAATGCATGTACATCATCAGCAAGGTCTGTTCAAAAGCATATTGTATGAGATTATGGTATTGTTTCGTCATCCTCCCTCTAAAGGCTTGCAGCTTTTTATCAAGAGTTAAATATCATAAAGAAAGCATAAGAGTAGTGAAAACGAATGGATGAATTCAAGACAAACATATGCAATGCATTAATGAAACAGAGTTTAACATCAACAGTTAATTTGTTTGAGAACAAAAGAAATTACAACTTTGAAAATTCAAATGAAGAAAAAGTCTTTCAGCTTTGAGCTTTGTCACTTCAGGTGGAGAACTCCTTAACGAAAGATTTGCATCTCGCCGTCTGGCATGAACCTCAGCACTCCAATGTCAATCAGATCTTGAATCTTATTCTTTAAGGCCTAACAGTCGTCGGTGTCATGTCCCGGGCTGTAGGAGTGGTAAACACAAAATGCATCGGGATGATAGTTAGGAGCGGAGGTATTGGGCTTCCGGATAGGATCCCTCAAAGCATTCAGATTGGCCTCTAACAAGCGCTCTAGAATCAGAGATGACGGTATGTCAGTCTCCGTGAACTGTCTTCCCGACGTATTTTAACTATGCAGATTACCTCGTTGACACTGGCGAGATTGTTGATGGGCTTGTGACCCTGAAGCAAGCAAAGGAGCCTTCCCTTTGTCTTCTTGAGTGGATGGGGGTTGAGTGGTGACTTGATCTTCAACCTCAGATGTTTGCCCCAGTTGGTTGGTTTGAAGCAGTTGGCGGACGAGAACTTTGAGTTCCTCTTGTCTTTGAGACAAATCTTGGATGAGAGCTATCTGGCCCACCAGTTGCCCCATCACTTGGATCCTCAATGTTGCCAAATCAAACTGTAGTTCCCCCAGCTGGTCACTCCTGGCATTGTTTGAATTCTCCAAGCCCTTTGTGAGGAGAGCTTTCACTTCTTCTTGCCCCAGAGACAGATTCAAGAACATTTCCTACAGCTGAGCAGTCTGGTCCTGGATATCCTTGACAGTCCTTTCTAGAGCCATCTCTTACTGAAATAAACAGTATGAGAGTAAGGAAACCTAAAAAAGGAAAAACTATTATGATGCAATGCATGATATGCGGATGCATGCTTCCAAGGATCTCTTGGGTAAACACAAGAGAATGTTAGAGGTTGAACTTCGATCTTTGATTGGAGAACTTTGCACCGGTGGATGTCTTTCCCTGAGAATCAAGCTCACCATGTCAAGTGGGTCATAGCCTCTGATTCAAGTTGTTGCACTTGATCTTTGATTGGAGAACTTTGCACCGGTGGATGTCTTTCCACGAGAATCAAGCTCACCATGTCAAGTGGGTCATAGCCCCTGATTCAAGTTGTTGCACTTGACCTTTGATGGCATTTGTTTAGAGGAGAAACCTCTTGCCCTTTGGTAGACGTCTTGTTCAACGTAACCCTGCATCAAAAGAACCCTCGAGATCCTTGAAATGGTTATTGAAAAATGCTATGGTATGATGTTATGATGTTATGTACATGTATGCAAGTAAGTAAGTGTATATACCGGTAATCATATTCACACAAAGCAAACAAGTCCTTAGGTTTAGGCTTGCATGGGGTTGTAGGTAAGTACCCTCTTGAAGTTAGTTGGCTCATCCTGTCCTAAAATAGAAACCGGGTTCTAAGGAGCTCAATATCATTGGATTGTTTTCCGTGTTCATTGTTTTGGTTTAGCCACTTAACTGGCGACCAAAATAT
Organism: Vicia faba; assembly: GCA_948472305.1. Taxonomy (NCBI): domain Eukaryota; kingdom Viridiplantae; phylum Streptophyta; class Magnoliopsida; order Fabales; family Fabaceae; genus Vicia; species Vicia faba. The sequence goes on from OX451740.1 coordinate 382,555,604, forward strand.
TCCAAGAAAACAACCCTCAATGATTGTAGTATCGAGTATCTACCAACTTCGGACTGCACCAAAGTCGGTCATCTCACTACCCCTAAAAAGGCTAGGATGGTCAATTAAGGTTCTAAGAGTTTGTTAGTACTTCACGACATCACTCAGCGGCCCCGTACTCTCCTTGACTGAACTCAAGGGTTACCGGTACTCACAAATATGTCACACTAACATAGCTTACTGCTTCAACCATGTCGGTATACCCCGCACAGTTCCCTCACAGTTTTATTGCTATTTACCTAAAAAGGTGCCCCAAATCCGGGTGTAGGATTTACAACAAACCCAAACAAAGGCCCAAAAAGTAAAGCAATCAAGGCAATCAAAGCAAGAATATAAAGGTGATCTAAACCCTAAGGTAACCCTACTTTTAAGAGTAAACTCCCCAGCAGAGTCACCAGTTCTGTGATACGGTGGGAAAACTGACTTGAGGTTTTGCGTTTGTTTTCACACTTGTTCGGTTTAGCAAGAGTCGCCACCGACTTTTTATTTTATCCTAAAGGAAAGGTTAAAAAGCACAGGAAAAACCTTTTGAGATGTTTCGTGGGTTCGGGGGGTAGTTATGAAAAGGGAAGGTATTAGCACCCTTTTCATCCATGGTTATCCATGGGCTCTTAGTTATTTGGTTTTAGATCACTTGCCTTTGATTTTCAATTGCTTTGAAATGGTGTGTGTGTGTGTGTGTTTTGAAAATGTTTTGAAAGAGATGCCTTGTTTTAGGCAACCAATGTAATGACTCGTGTTTGAGTGTTTTACAAAGGTGTGTATCTTTTCGAAAAGATGTTTCAAATGTTTTTGGAAGTTTGTTTTGAAAGTGTTTGTGGAGTGGTTTGAAAAGTAGGCAAGTGTTTTTGCAAGTTGATCAAGTAACTAAGAGTTTTGTCTACCCCTAAATTTACTCAAAGGTTTTTCTCATGTCTTAACCCTTTTTAACAATTTTGTTCCACCATTGTATTTGGTGGACAATCTTGCGTTAGGATGTTTAACGGGACGGGCGCGGGTCATCGTATGGACCATGAATGCGATGGTGCCAAGTGTCTTTGGCAATTTTGCTTGAAGGTACTCGATCATTTTTAAGCAACTTTCGAAAGCGTCATCGAGGGACTATGATCATTTGATATTGTTTTGCCAAAGATACTCAACGTGCAAGCATGGCCCATTTTGGAAGGCAACAAGCGGGATTACCCTAGGGGTGCAAGTGTGATTGTGTATTTGATTTCATGTATTTGTCTTTGTATTAGGTTATCTAGCGTTTGATTTTATGTACATACAAACCCTAGGTCTAACCATGGTATATTTAAAAAGCGATAAATTGCGGGAATTTAAAGTCTACGTTATTACAAATAAGTATCCGGGAGTGGGGGTACAAATTTACAAATGGGGATGAGACTTTAGGGAGAGTAGTGTCCAAATAATTACAACCAAATCTAATTGCACAAATGTAAAATATAATGTATAACAATGTATAAGAATAGCAAATGTATATGTGTAAAGCAAAGTAAATGTATCGACGTATTTGTGTATTGTAACTGTGTAAGTGTATGATTTATTTACAAGTGGTGGAATGTGAATTTTAATGTATTATTAAGTATGGTGTTTATGTATTGTTATCATTTTGTATTTTTGTTAATATGTACAAAGAAAATATTTTAAGAAAAGAAAATGTTCAAATTCTATATATTGATGTCTTATATTAAAGAAAAGTATTTCTTACGTATTTACAAATTAATGTATTTTAATTAGTACTTTTATGCACAAAGTTTTAGTTGAAAAAAGAATGAAAATTGTTTTAAACTTAAGAACAATTATTTAACTCAAAAAATTCTATTCCTCTATATATTTTATTTATACTAGCTAAAAATAGAAAAAAGGGTAATTAAGAACCTTTTATATATATATATATATATAAAAAGAGAGTGTTAATGTATTATTTGATTTACAAAACAAAAATATAGTATGTTAGTTTAAATCATAAGAGGAAAAAATAAGATGATAAAAAAAAGGGTTAGTTAAAAAACAAAACAAAAAAAAGAATGGGCCTAGGGACTTGTTTGGCCCAAACAAAGCAGAAGCACGTGGGGGGTGTAGGCCAGTTTTTAGTGGGCTTTAGGTGTGAAAAAGGGCAAGGCCCATGCGTTTTTGACACAAATGATTTTAGGGTTCTCAAAGTTTGTTTTCATTTGGGAACTAGGGTTTGTGTGTTTGTGAAACACAGAGGCGCCGTTTGTGGTTTCGTCTTCATCTTCTCTGGCCAAGCTACTGAACAATGTCCTTTGCCCAAGGCCACCAACGCCACCATCTATCCTCTTTCTCCATGGGTGAGCGTGGTAGCGCCAAGAAACGGTAAAAATAAATCTCTTTTATACCTTAGAGTTTCCGTTAGCTCTTTTTGATTTCATGTTTTGATTAAGTGTACTAATTTTATGTTGTTATTGTTGCTTCTGAATGAGGTTTTGAAAAGAGAAAGAAATAATATTACCTTTGTTGGAGGAGGATGTATCGGAGGCATCGAGGATGGCCAAGGGCGAGGACGACAATGATGCTAGTCTTGCTGGAAAAATCGGTACCTGTGTCTTTGCCTTTTCTTCTTGTTAGCCTCGCCTGCCTTCAATGATGATTTGTCTGAGATGTTTTGTATGTATATCTCTGAGATACTGAGTTGCCTCTGAATATTTGTTTATTGCTGATAAGCTTGATGTTGAGATGTTTCTTTATCTTCTTCTTCTTGTCTCGTATGCTAGCTTGATGCCTTGATGCCTTTTGGTTTTGGACGAGTGGTTAATTTGCTCAGTGATGAACCATTGATGTTCTAAGAGCTTGAGTGCTTGCTTTGCTGTGAGATTATTTGATGATGATATGTTTGCTATTAAATGCTTGCTACCCTATGATGATTCCAATCTGAGGGTTTGTGTTGGTTTGGAAGCTGATTTGGGAAAGGGCTTCATGTTTAGGCTTTTGACAGTTTGTGCTGTTTAAGGCCTTTACAGTTTGGGGTTTGTTTGGAGTTTACAGGTTTTGACTGCAGTTTGTTTATGCTGGTTTACTTAGGTAGACCTTGAATTGTTTACAAGTTAAGAGCTTTTAGGCTTTGTTTGACAGGGCCTGTGTTGAAAACTGTTTGAGGCAATTGGTCTTAGACAGGCATGAGGCTTTTTGAATCAGGTAAGGCTTATGCTGTTAAAGGCTTGGAATGCAGGTTTTTGATGGCTTCTATCTTGCAGGCCTGCGTGAGGTTTATGCAGGATACTTGATGTTTCAAGTTTGCCTTGAATGCAGGTTTAAACTTGTGGTATTTTGGTTCTTCTCCTTTTTCATGTGTTAGCAGGTTTTGATGTTATACTGAGTTATAGTTCAAGGCAGGCTTGGCTTCTATTACAGTTTTGAGAGCCTTTTTGCTTTTTGTTTTTTTTGGTATATCTCCCTCTCCCTCACTGTGTTATCTCAGTTTGTTTTATATATTTCTTCTTCAAGCCTAAGCCTGTAAGCCTCCTTTCTTTTTCTCTTCTCTCTCTCCCTTTTTGACAGATTAAAAGCATATTTTTTATATTGCTTATGTTTGTCCTTAAGTTCTGAAAAGGTTGCTGGTCTTTTGGAAACTGATGTGATTGAAACTTTGCTTGCTCTAGTTGCTTTGCCTCTGCATACTTTATCTCTTTCTCCAGCTTTCCTGCATCTTTGTGATAGCCTTTTGTACTTTGATATCTTGATATCTTTTTGGACAGCTTTGACAGTTTCATTCAGTTTGCCCTTTTGACTTGGTTTAGTCCATTCAGTTTGGTTTGCCTTTGGACTTTTTTTGGCATTTTATGAACTATGCAGCTTTTTGACCATTTTTGAAATTGTGCAATTACAACTTTTGTGCATTTCATGTCTTTTTCTATTGCAAGCATTTTTCATCCCTCTTTGTGAACCGGGAGAAATCTCGTGATTTGCAGAGAGGGCAATCTGATTCCGGCCAGCTGCTTTTAATGATGAATCCATTTTTATCTGTCTGTCTTTTTTAATTTTATCTGCTTTTGACTTCTTCTCTTCTTTTGCAGATAAAAATCAAATGGAGAGGAGTAGCAGTGGAAGCTGAAGATGAAGACTTAGGAATTAGGATGAAATTTTATTTCAATTTTTAATCATTGTAACCATTATTATTATGAATACTTTGTAAATAAATACTGTATTCAAATAACAATTGTAACAAATAATTAAAGATGAATAAAATCCAATCTTGATCAGTTAATTCTTTTTATTTCTCTTTCAAATGTTTATTTAATTGTTTATAATCCTTAAATTATAATAAAATGGAAATAAATCCCAATTATTCTAATCTTAGAATAAATAAACAATTGATAAACACTGTGGTCTTGACATCCATCAATAATAAACCCGGCACTTCAAATATCCAATGCACAGTTAATCAAACCAATATCCAGATATTTATCTTTTTACTGATCAAATCAAACACTGTAGATTCTCAATTTAAGTACCTCAGCTTTTATCTCTTCTCAAATAAAATGCCTTAGCCTTTACTGATTAAACAAAACACTGCAATTTCTTGATTCAAATGCCTCAATCCAAATCTCAGAGTAAACTGAAAAGAACTGTAAAATTAATTCTTTCTGCGCGCACAAACCCTAGTTCTTGATTAAATGTCAAAGAAACGTCCGCCTGATCAAAACCTGAGCCAACTCAACCAAACCTTAGCAATCTGCCTGAACTGCTTTAAAATCAATGAAAACCCTAATTTTGATAGACTGATAAGAAAATTCTGTTTGACCGATTCTTACGCCAATCTGAAAAAAATTAGGAAAAGCCCGAAACAGTGATTTCTTGTGGAAAAATACGAGGGCAAATTTTGGGGTACAATATTGATCTTCAACATAGACTTTGCCATTGATTTAGTTTGTTTGCCTTTAAGCGGGTTAAATGTGATCTTAGGTATGAGTTGGTTATAGCATAACTATGTTCATATTAACTGTTATAACAAGTTTGTGAGGTTTTCTACTTCTGAAGAAGAAGAAGATGGTTTGTTATCTACTAAACAGTTGCGGCGGTTGATGCAAGATGAGGATCTAATGTTCTTGTTAATTGTGTCTCTATCTGTTAAGAATCAAGCCATAATTGAGGAATTACAAGTGGTGCATGAATTTCCAAAAGTTTTCCCTGATTAAATTCCTAATTTACTTCCAGAGAGAGAAGTCGATTTTGCTATTGATCTTGTACTTGGTACCAGACCTATTTCTATGGCACCATACAGGATGTCTGCATCTAAATTTTCAGAATTAAAGAAGCAATTGGAAGAGTTACTCGAAAAGAAATTTTTAATACCAAGTGTATTGCCGTGTGGAGCTTCAGTGTTTCTAGTAAAGGAGAAAGATGGAAGTATGAGACTTTGTGTTGATTATAGACAATTGAACAAAGTGACGATTAGGAACAAGTATCCACTTCTGAGAATAGACGATTTGACGGATTAATTGGTGGGTGCTCGAGTGTTTAGTAAGATTGATTTGAGGTCAAGTTATCATCAGATTAAAGTGAAGGATGAAGATATCCAGAAGACGGCTTTCAGAATGTGTTATGGACATTATGAGTATTCGGTGATTCCTTTTGGTGTTACAAATGCGCCGGGAGTATTCATGGAATACATGAACCATATCTTTCATACTTATTTGGATCGGTTTGTAGTGGTGTTCATTGATGACATTTTGATTTACTCTAAATCGGAAGAAGAGCATGCAAAACACTTAAGAACAGTATTGCAAGTTTTGAAAGAGAATAAGTTGTATGCAAAGTTGTCTAAGTGTGAATTTTGGTTAAAGGAGATTAGTTTTCTTGGTCATGTTATCTCAGGTAGTGGCATTGTTGTAGATCCATCTAAAGTAGATGTTATGTTGCAATGGGAAACTCTAAAGTCGGCTACTGAGATTAGAAGCTTCTTAGGACTAGCTGGTTATTATGGAAGGTTTATAGAAGTTTTTTCTAAGTTGGAACTTTCATTGACTAAGCTGACTTGTAAAGGTAAAGCGTTTGTCTAGGATGTTCAGTGTGAAGAAAGTTTTACATAATTAAAGAAAAGATTGATGTCGGCTCCGATTTTGACATTACCTAATCCAGGAGAACCTTTTGTGGTATATTGTGATGCTTCCAAGATGGGTTCAGGAGGTGTGATTATACAGAATGAAAAGGTAGTTTCTTATGCGTCAAGGCAGTTGAGGACTCATGAAAAGAACTATCCTACACATGATTTAGAGCTTGTTGTAGTTGTTTTTATGTTGAAGATTTGGAGGCATTAGCTTTATGGTTCTAGATTTGAAGTATTTAGCGATCATAAGAGTTTAAAATATCTATTTAATCAGAAAGAATTGAACATGAGACAACGAAGATGGTTAGACTTGTTAAAGGATTACGATTTCGGTTTGAATTTTCATCCAGGAAAATCGAGTGTGGTGGCCGATGTGTTAAGTCGAAATACTTTACGTATGTTGGTAATGATGATTAAAGAGTTGGAATTAATTGAGCAGTTCAAAGATATGAGCTTAGTTTGCGAAGTGACACTGCGGAGTGTTATGTTGCGAATGTTGAAAATTAACAATGAATTTTTGGACAATATCAAAGAAGCTCAGAAGTTATATGTGAAATTTGTAGATTTAATGGTTGGAATTGATCAGTTTGAGAATAGTGATTTCATGTTAGATGTGCAACGTGTGTTGATATTCCGTAATCGAATTTGCATTCCTGATGATGTAGAGATGAAGAAAGTTATTCTTGACGAAAGTCATAGAAGCAAGTTGAGCATTCGTCCAGGAGCTACAAAAATGTATCAAGATTTGAAGAATTTGTTTTGGTGGCCTGGAATTAAGAGTGATGTGGCTCGTTTTGTGTATGCATGTTTAACTTGTCTGAAGTCGAAAGTTGAACATTAGAAGCCTGTAGGGTTGATGCAACTGTTAGAAGTTCCAGAATGGAAATGGAATAGCATTTCAATGGAATTTGTAATGGGGTTACATAATACTCCAAGAGGACATGACTCGATTTGGATGATTGTTGATAGGCTTACAAAGTCGGCTCATTTTATTCCTATTAACATCAGTTTTCCAGTATCAAAGTTGGTGGAGATTTACACTAGTGTAATTGTAAAACTGCATGGTATTTCTTTGTGTATTGTGTTAGATAGAGACCCGAGGTTTACTTCTGATTTTTGGAAAAGTTTACAAGAGGAATTGGGTTCTAAGTTGAGGTTGAGTTTGGCGTATCATCCTCAAACGAATGGTCAAACTGAAAGGACTATTCAGTTGTTAGAGGATTTATTTAGAGCATGTGTTCTTGAACAGGGAGGTTCTTGGGACACTTATCTTCCATTAGTAGAGTTCACTTATAATAATAATTACCATTCTAGTATTGGAATGGCACCTTTTAAAGCATTGTATGGTCGGAGATGTAGAGCTCCTTTATGTTGGCATGAATCTGGAGAAAGTGTAGTACTTGGACCTGAAATTGTTCGAGAGACTACTGAGAAGGTGAAGTTGATTCGAGAAAAGATGAAGACTTCCCAAAGTAGACACAAGAATTATCATGGCAAGCAAAGGAAAGATTTAGAATTTCAAGAAAGTTACCACATGTTTCTGAAAGTTACACTTGTGACTGGTGTTGGACGTTATTGTACCCCAAAATTTTCCCTCCATTTTCTCAAGACATTTCTAACAAAGATCTTCAATGGCTCAAGTTTACACAAGTGTTGACTAGGTCAAACGACCTCCTAAACACTGAGGCTTTATGTTAGGGTTTTGATTTCCACAAGGAAAATTGTAATCTAATGCCCCAAATGACTTTCATAGTTCATTATAGACCTCAAAGATTTCTCATACCAAGTTTCAAGTCTTGCATCTCAAAATTGCTTATTCAATTGTTCAGATGACTGAAAAACAGTTGTATTTGTGAAAAAGTCAACTGTGGCCAACTTGCAGTCAAACTTCAAGATTTTGGACCAATATCAACATTTTAAAGTCATACTCATCAATTGATCAGGTTTGGATCATAATTCCTCAAGGAAAGTGCTCAAATCATCAAAGAGACAAAATGGTCAAAAATTAGGGTTTTGACTGAGAATGACTGATTAGTGATTTTTGACCTAGTACATGACCTAATGACTTGAATCATGATCTCAAGGCTTCAAAAAAACATGTTGACCTAATTTAATGGCTCAAATCCTTTCTCAAAATCAATTGACTGATAGTTGAAATTTGTTCAACTGATGAAAAGTCAACTGATACACCAGAAGTCTAACTTTGACTTTTTGGTCAAAATTGAGTTTCAAAAGTCAAGATCCATCAAGACATTCAAAAATATGAAGCTTGATCATCAAGGAATAAAGAAAGTCAAGAAGTCATCAAAAGTCAAACTTTTCAAGACTTAGAAAAATTTCTAAGTGTTTTAAGCCTTGATAATTTCATTACTTCAGGTCAATTTTTCACCTAGATGCAAGATGATTCAAAGAAAACTTTCAATATGAAAGTTGTAGATCTTGATGAATTCTAAAACTTTGTATTAGATGGTTGATGCCCAAAAAATGCTCAAATTTGAAGATGTAAGCCCGTGAAGTCATGACATTTTCATAAAACACTTAGTCAAATTTTGACAAGTTTAGGCAGATTTTTTACCAAACTTCTTGGCCAATTTTCACCTAGTTTCAATTGGATTTTGTCAAAATGGTCAAAATTAAGGTTGTAGACGATGTTTCAAACTTTTCAAAATATCCTAGAAATTGAAGATATCATGCTTGAGCTAAGAGAATCAAAGACAAGAAGTTAGGCATCCATTCTTGAATTACAAGTCATTTTTGTGATGAACACTTGATCAAAACCCTAGCCTATGCTGCATAATCTTACTTTTCAGGCTTCTAAATTGTGTTTCGCTCCATAATTAATTGATTACACAACTATTAGAACATTTATCCAAGCATTTGAGCCATTATCCAAGTTACATTTCCATTTATGGCACAAAGGTAACACTTCCATTTTGGAAAAGAAAGCTTTATTGCAAAAGTCAATGCATTAAGCTTCTAACTTGTTCCTTCTACACACTCTAAACCTATAAGATCAGAAGAGGTATGTTTAAAGTTCTCAACCACTCTACAAGCCGTGTACTTCACATTGGAACAATATGTTTCAAGCTTGCTTCAAAAACAAGGCAAAAATCCATAACATGTGATCTTTGTTTTCTGATTATTTTAAACCTCTAAACCTCTTGCCTATAAATAAAAGTCTTCTTTGCAAGCTAACACAAGAATTGGAAAGCCTGAAATTCCATCAAACTCCCTCAAACAAGAAATTGCTCTAAAAACTCCATTTGGGGCATTTCTGACCTTGCACCTCAAACTCATTTTCCACTCGTGCATTCTTCCTCCAAATCAATCACAAAGAATCCATACATCATCTAGAAGTGATCTAGGACCCCGTTACACCACTGTAAAACCTCCTTCACCATCCTCCATTTTCAAAAATAGCAACTCGTATCTTGACTTCTCCAGCATGATTCAGCCATCCTCAATCCAAAGTAAGCATTGTAATAGCTTCGGGGAGGTTCAAGGAAGCTAACTAGGTCATTACAACACCTTGAAGGTTTCTCAAACTCAAAACCTGATATCCATCTGCAAGGTGAGTTTTCTAAACTTCTATCTCTTCATACAAGCATCATTTGGCTTCCATTTTCAAAGATAAAATGAAGACATCGTAGCCCTGAAACTAACCATGTCCTTAGAATTCATTTATGTTGCCTGAGTAGTGTGAATTTTGAGTTTGAACTTCCTGAAAAATTAGGTTAGAATTTGGTACCATTGAAAATTAGTGCTAATCTTTGATCCATTTCTTAAGTTAGTTACATATTTGAAATCATGGTGAAATTTCTAACAAGATTGATGTTTATAATTTCTGAAATGGTTGAGATGAGAAAGTTACACAACCCAGGTTATGGCACGAGGAAGAAGATGAAGTACAATCATGGACTTAGTTTATTTTAAGTTTATTACAACTTGTCATAATACCGGATGAAACAGCCACCCCAGTGAGAGGAAGTGTGCGCTAAAGGCATTACTATAGAAGGTCCTGGATTCAAGCCCCAACGAGACCTTTTGTTATTTTTCTAACATTTTTCTTTGTTTCTTTTTTGTTTGGAACGCATTGGGCCTCCCCCTGGCTGGGCCTTTTCTTTTTTTTTTATATAACACCCCCCTGTTTGCTTACAACCATGCAGCCCATTATATTTCTTTTTTTATTTTGTTTTCTGATTTCAAAAACAGTTTCGGGCCTAAAACATTTTGCTATTTTCAATTTTTCCAATTTCTTTTCAAACCCCCTCACTCCTAAATTTATATTTTATTTTATTTTATTTTCTTATTTTATTATTATTATTATTTTCAATCAAAAAATACAAAGATATATTATTTTCATAAATAAATAGACAAAACTTTTATTTTCATTTTATCTTATAAATAACAAAAAAACTAGAAAAAAACATTTTCTTTCTTAAATTAATTAAAACTAATTTAGATTTAGTTTTTTATTCTAATTTTCTTTAATTAACTTAGATTCTAGGATTTTAATTAATTAGTTTATTTTCAAATTAATTAGTTTAGTATAAAGCCTTTTCCATAAAAACCCATAAAAACTATTTTCTTTCATTTTACATTATCTTTATATTCTTGTATATTTTATTTTTTACATTATTCAATTTGGTTTTAATAGTAATTAGGTTTTAATTGCTTTCATCCCCATTTGTAATTTGTATCCCCATCCCCTAAAATGATGTAATAGCGTAGGACTTTAAATTTCTGCAATATATTGCTTTCCATATTATTGCTAGTAATTAGGGTTAGTATAGAAAGACTTAAAACAAACAATAGACAATCCTAATTCTAGACAAAAATACATGAAAACAATACACTTTGCACACTTGCACCTCTAGGGTTAACCCACGCTTGTTGCCTTAGAATAAAACAGTCATGTCCCTCGAATGTGGGGTGTTTTAGCAAAGACCCTCAATTACATAGTCCCTCCATGACCCTCCGACGTTGCCTTTGGTAAACGATCTTAGGCCCTTACAACAATTGTTAAAACATTCTAAAAGTTACCTTCTATGACTGTACGATAACCCAAGCCCGTCCCTTCACATCCAATGATAAGGTTTCTTATTAATTAATGATAAGATAACACTATATAAAGGAGGAGGAGAAGAACAAAGACTTATTTTGAGTAGGTAGAACATTCATAGTTGCCTGCTCACAAACATTTCAAAACAAAACAAAACATATTTCAAATACACCAACACTTTTATGAAATATTTTCAAAATTCAACACTTTGTATGCGTTCTCTCCGAAACGGGGAACGTTACAAAGTTATCTTAAACAAAGGCACTTTTCAAAAATACTTTCAAACAAATCACAAGCACATTTACAAAGCATTTCAAAGTGAGCTAACAACTAAGATCCCGTAGATAACTACGAATGAAAAGGGTGTTAATACCTTCCCTTTTCATAACCTATCCCCCGAACATAATAAAATTCTCAAAAGGTATTTCTTGTTCTTTTCACCCTTTCCTTTATTGGATAAAAGAAAAGTAGGTGGCGACTCTTGCTATCCACAACAATTGCGATAAAACACAAAACACCCAAGTCAGTTCTCTCACCGTATTTTAGAACTAGAAACTTTGTTGGGGAGATGATTTAAAAGTGGGGTTACCTTAGAGACTAGATCACCTTTATTCCTTTCATTGTTTGACTTGCTTGCTTTACTCTTAAAATGGTGTTTTGGGTTTTGTATAGATCCTCGATTCAGATCTGGGGACATTTTTAGGTAAGTAGCAATGAATTTTGGAGACTGTATGGTGTAAACCAATATGGTTGAAATAATAGCTACGTTAGTGTGACACATTTGTTGGTACTGATATCCCTTATGGCAAATCAAGGAGAATACAGGCCACTTTGTGGTGTCATGAAGCACTAACTGATCATAGAACCTTTAGTTGAACAACTTAATCATTAGGAAGTAGTGAGATAGTTAGCTTTGGTGCAGTCCAAAGTTGGTTGATACTTGATACTGCGCTCATTGATATCATACTTTTGGGATATTTTGGTTGTCAAAATAGAGGCTTGCGCTAAAACAATGCCCGATGAAGAAAGACTATTGATATTGAGATTCCCTAGAACCCTATTACTTTTTAGGACAGGTTGAACCAACTAAACTTCAAGAGGGTATTTACCTATAAACCCCATGCAAGCCTAAACCTAAGGAATTATTTTCTTTGCTTGTATATGATTATGTGTACATAACATAATGACATCATACCATAGCATTTTCACTAACTATTTCAAGGACCTAGAGATTTATCTTTGTTCTGTTTTGTAGGATATGGCTTCCACTCACATAAATACCATCTGAATCAACCTTGTTAAGGTGCCTCCTCAACTCAAAGAGTTAGCATCAAGGGTCCCTGAAAATTCTCTGTTCACCAAGAGATATGGTCTACTTCTCAACTTGGTTACCTCAAGCTTTGAAGAAGACATGGTGCATGTGCTCTTTCAATTCTTAGATCCTAAGCATCATTGTTTCACATTTCCCGATTATCAATTGGTGCCCACCATGTAAGAGTTCTCTCAACTATTGGGAGTACCTATTCTTGATCAAATACCCTTCACCGGTATTGACAAAGATCCACGACTTGAGGAGATTGCATTAGCCCTACATTTGAAAAGGTCTGATGTAACACCCCAAATTCTACCCGGTAGTTATAACAAAAATATGAGTATTTAAAAGCTTCCAACACATTTGGGATATCACATTTCAACATGTTACAATATATAAACAGATACATAACACTTTAGTTTCGGAGGATCATATAACAACTTGCACCAGCTTTTAAAACAAAACCAACTCTTTTATTAATAATGCAACAAAATCATAATTACAACTTCAAGTAGCATCATATGTTTCATTCAACTAAAACGATTTGAGGAGCAACATATTATTTCATATAATTCAACTCAGGATTCAACAACTAAAAGAATTTCAACAAGTAAACAACTATTAGTTCACCGACTCGAACTAACGATGTACAACTATCCTTCTTGATTACCTGCACGTTACCAACAGAAGGCAACATTCAAATAGAAGGTGTGAGATATAGGACAATATAATAAGTCGTATGATAAATAATATATTAGATCAGATCACATAAAATCACCACTTCTCAACTTATACACAACAACTATTACAACAAAGCCTCAACACGACATAACGACTAATTCACAGCCTTTAGATAAATACCTGTCACAACAAGTCAACAACATAAATCAACAACAAATCTAACTTCATCATAACTCAAGATGCAACATTAAATTCGAATCAATTACAATGCACATTTATGTGGTACCATTGGAGCAGAACTCCCAACTAAAAATTGAGCAGAACTCCCAACATAATAATTGCCAATTAATAGAGGCATCAACAAGACATAAGCCTTCAACTTAATATTTTTCCAATCCAGGCCAACGTGGTGCTAATCTAGGCCAACTTAATAATGCAAATGTATGTGACTCAATGAATGCAACAATCACATACAACAACAACAATCATCGTCACAAAGGCATACTCCCATATCGTCACTTTACCAATAATTAGAGGTACTCATCGTCGCTTCAACATTGTCCATAGGCCTACAACTTAATCAATTTATCAATCACAACATATTCAACAACAATAATGTATTCAGCAACGTTGGTATAACCCTACAACTTAGTACATCCCAAAAATAATAGTAATTGGACAACAACATCAACAAGAAAATAACATTGGCTATAAGCCTAACATTTTAATACCACCTGCAATTCATATTTTTCAGCAAGGTTAAATCGACCAAATCCTATAAATTAATTAATTCTCCACTGTTATTTTATTACTAATAACCTCTTATTACACATTCACATCTTAGTCCCTACCTTACAGCAGCTTATACAATCCGCCGTCTCAACCGTAATATTTTACAAACATTCCGCGTAATTATTCGGACAATTCAACTATATCCGGCTAAATAATCCTCTACTAAAGCACTTCTACTAAATTATTTTACTAATAAGTCTTATCAATAGACTTCGGCTAAATTAAGGAAACTGTTATTTCTCTGCCACTTAAGTCTTCTCTACTGCTAACATATTTTGGTTACCAATGTTTCAGTTATTTTACTACAAGCTCTGCAACTAAAACCATAAGTTACTAATTTTGAAACATAATAATTACCTCTTCTATTTTATGTCAATCCATGGATTACTCTCTTTTGTCACTAATAAATAGCTTCTAACTATGCTACATCAATTCTGTAACATACCGTTTCATGGTGCCACTCGGCACACAGGTTGGTGCCACTCGGCACAACAACCAACCATCTCCATGCATCTAGTGTCGATCGGAACCCCTTCCTCAAAACCTTGTCGTTTGGAATTATTCACTCCTTCACAACATGTCGTTCGGCATGTAAGGCACTCACAACACACACTTTACAACACACACTTGTGACGCTCGACGCAAGTTTGTTTCGTTTGTTTTTCTTCCTAATTTCATCTGTCTGCTACGAAACTCCAATACGGTATCAAATTCAACAACACAGCATAGTATCACAACAACATAAAATTATATTCAATCAATGTAGAGTAATTTCCCATAACCAATTCGCTGACAGCAATCCACATCTCAATATCAATTACAACAATTAAACACCAACAAAAGCAATCTTACAAACCCAATCCCATATAAAATTTGTCATGCAACCCATTAGATAGTCAGAACCCCACCCTTACCTTGGATTGACGGTTCTCTATAATTTCCGATTGCACCTTGCTGCTTCCATAGCTCCAAACCTTTCTTCTTCTTCTTCTCCACTCAAAACCCTATTCCTCTTTCTCTTCTCTTTCTTTCTTTTTCTTGATAACACTAACTCTCTCCCTCTCTTATTTTCTAATAATAATATATATTATTCTATTAATCCAAATAATAGTGTTTCTCTTAGTGGGCCTACATACACACCCTACTATTACTACTATCACAACATAAGCCCAAATAAATAAATAGTCACATAATATAATCTAATATTATTTCCAATAATATTCTTCAACTATGATCAATCCACACTTTAAATAATACTAACTCGCAAATAATATTCTATAATAATTCTCTGACTAAACCGTATAATTTATCCGACTATCAACTTACCGCTCAACTCAACATATTTATCCAATTATGCTTCTTAGAATAATACTGATAATTCTCAAATTAATTCCACCAAATTAAATCTGATTATTCATCATGCCACTAAATAAAATAATTCCGACTTCGACGATAAAAATTCGAATTAATATAAAATATTCAAAAATATTTAATTAAATAAATAATTAAATATCGGGGCGTTACATCCGACATTATGGCTAATTGGGAAACGAGGAGTGGTGTCAAAGGTTTTCTAGTCAAGTTTCTGTTTGAGAAGGATCAACTATTTTGGGATGCTCTGGATTTGCAATCTTTTGAAAAAGTCTTTTCTCTTCTAATCTAGAGGGTGGTACTGTTTCCTAATCCGGACCAACTTATAGATGTGAATGCGGTCAAAATCTTCATATCTCGTAATCCAGTGCCTACTTTGCTCGGAGACATTTTGCATTCTCTTCATGCTCGCACCATGAAGAGAAGGGGGGGGGGGGGCGTCCTTATGTGTTGCACACCATTTCTATTTAGGTGGTTTATTTCTCACCTTCCTCGATCATTTTTGAAGAACGAACAAGGCTTGAGATGGTCTTAAAGGATGATGTTGCTTTCGCATTCGGATATTCATTGGTGCTCTCGATCTTTAGAGGATGTTACCATCATTGACCGTTGTGGGGAATTCCCTAATGTCCCACTTCTTGGAATTAGGGGAGGAATTACTTACAACCCTTCTTTGCCTTTAGGACAGTTGAGATGGTCTTCATGAGGTGCTTATCCAAGGTATTGTATTTGACTACGAGAATGATGTCCAAGATTGTCGTCAATGATTTGTACGAGCTCAGGGCATGGTAAACAAGGTTGATAGCAAAACTTTAGGGCATAAGAACTCTATTCCTTTGGAGCCTTATCTCAAGTGGGTGCGAGCTCGCGCTCAAAACCTCATGATGCCATATTTGGCCATCCTACCAATAATTGTGGAGCCTATTACCAAAGGAGACATTCCTTACCCCATTCTCCATCCTAACATTCCTACTAATCTCGAAGAATTACAAAGTTCATGGATTCAACTCAAGGGAGAGCAAGACACCTTTGAAGCCCAATTCTATGCAAGCGGGAGGAAGGTGTTAGAGCTCACAACGCAACTTCAAGAGGAGCGAAGCCTAAATGCTTACATTGCACCAAAGAGGATGCGCCAGTGGGAAACCTGAGTCTTTTGGTTTTAGGAGTTTATTTTGTCTTTTTTGTTTTTTTCATTGTAAGCCCAAGAGGAATTTGTAACCCTTGAACTTATTAATACAATTGATGTTTTGTTTCCTATTTGGTTAAGCAAATTTAAATCTCTTAAAAGTCCTTGAAAACATTGCATTCACATAACATGCATCATAATATAAGCAGGTTTTTCAACACACATTTCCTCATCTTTCTACTGTTTATTTCAGTATAAGATGGATCTCGAGAAAACCGTCAAGAACTTGTAGACTCAACATTCTCAATTCTAAGAGACTCTGCTCAACTTAGCAAAGGGTCAACAAGAAATGATGGCGCTTCTTGTCACGAAGAAAAATACCAAGAAGAAAGTTGTAATCAACATGGGAAAGAGGTTCAAAGGCCCCGCCAGACAAGTTCAAGTTGAAGAGGACTCCTTTGAGGAGGATGAGAATCAAGATGAAGATGCTAGAAGCACCCGGGCTGAAGGTGGAAACAATCAAATCTCCAAAGACGAGGATTATTCTGATGAGCAATACCCATCGGCCGATGACAAATACAAGCAGCTAGAAGACAGACTAAAGGCTGTAGAGATCCAAGTTGTGCCTGGCTTGGACTTTGGAGACTTGGGTTTGGTACCTGGGGTGGTCATCCCCCATAAATTCAAGATCCTCGTTTTTGCCAAGTATGATGGGATCTCCTGTCTGAAGCTTCATCTAAGATCCTATGTCCGTAAGATCCAACCGTATACCGCTGATAGGAAACTATGGGTGCACTTTTTTCAAGAGAGTTTATATGGAATGCAGTTGGAGTGGTTTTACCAACTAGAGGGCACAAACATCCATACATGGGAGGATCTGGCTCCTGCTTTTTACCATTAATGTCAATATAACGCTGATCTTGCGCCAACTCGGGTGCAATTGCAAGGTATAACCATGGGTTCAAATGAGAGCTTCAAGGAATACGCCCAAAAATGGAGAGATCTGGCAGGCAGGGTGCAACCACCTCTGACTGATAAAGAATTGGTAGACATGTTTATGGGAACATTGTCTGGTCCATTTTTTAACTTGCTAATTGGAAGTTCATCATCTGGATTTACTGAATTGATCTTGACTGGTGAGAGGGTTGAAAGCGGGATTAAAAGCGGGAAGATACCCATGGCCTCCACCTCAAATGCTGTGAAAAAACGATTTATTGGTAAAAAAGAGACTAATTCTATATATGGATCAAGATGTCGTACTAAGAATGACCGTTATCATTCAGTAGGGGCAGTATTAATTTCCAATCCTACACCTACTCAACAACAACAAGGGAATATGCATAGGATGAAGTTTCAAGAAAGGCAGTATACTAAGATCAATATGTCATTGTCTCAAGCATTACAACACTTACTAAAAGCAGAGTTGGTTACATTAAGGGATCCTCCCCAAAACCCTAATACCTCCTCTCCTAAATACAATCCCAATACAAAATGTGCTTACCATTTAAACAGTCTCAGACATGATACCAATGAGTGTTGGTCTCTGAAGAACAAAATACAAGACCTGATTAATAACAAGACTATTGAATTCGATCCTCCACCAACTTCCAATGTGATCACCACACCCTTGCCTAATCATGGTAAGGGTGTCAATGATATTGAAGATGCCTCTTTTGTTTCCTCCATCAAAGATTTGACCACTCCTTTGAAGACTGTTAAAAAGAATTTACTGAAAGCTGGTGTATTTCCAGGTTGTTTTGAAGACTGCTACCATTGTGTTGTACAAATTAATGGTTATGAATGGCTGAAGAAAGGTGTCCAATGCCTGATGGATAGCCATGAGATTCTATTTGAAAAAACATCATCTGTGAAAAGTTTGACCCAAAGTGTATCTCAAGAGTTTGAAGACGTGCCCATCATTACTATTTCAAACACTCTTATTAGGATCACCTCCAAATGCCCTATTAGGATTTCCACTGAACCAAGAATAGCGCCACTAATTATCACCACACCGAGGCAAGTCTCTTACTTTTTTGATAAGGTTGTGCCTTGGAATTATGGGACGGAAGTGTATTACCATGGTATCAAAAAAGATTCATGGATTGCCGAAGATGAAACTGTTGACATTACAAATATTTCAAGATCAAGTAAAGTTACTAGGACAGGGAGGATCTTCTCTCCAGAGATTTCACCTCCAACAACCACTACTACAGCCATTCGTATTACCGTTGTTAAACCTGTTGCTGATACTCGAGGAAAGGAAAAAAATTACTGAGCCTGCCAGGACGGAGGTGCCCACAAAAGATATTACCATTGAGGACCCATCTACACAAGAGATGGAGGAGATTCTAGAAATTATCAGAAAAAGTGATTACAAGATAGTGGAACAGTTGGGGCAAACACCCTCAAAGATTTCCATGTTGTCTTTGTTGCTATGCTTCGGGGCGCATGCCCCAGCGCTGTTAAAATTCCTGAAACATACACATGTCCCACAAGAAACTACGGCCGACCAATTTGAAAACTATGTAGCAAGCCTGGCTGCTGACAACGGTTTGGGATTTTCGGATGCAGATTTGACCCCGACTAGGAAGAATCGCAAAAAAGATTTGCATGTTTCTATCGAGTGTAAAGGTACCACTTTAGCACATGTGTTAGTGGATATTGGGTCCTCCCTGAATGTCTTACCAAAAGGTGCTCTGAATAGGTTGGACTATGAAGGTTTAGTACTGAAACCTAGTGACATTGTGGTGAGACATTTTGACGGATCAAAGAGAATGGTCCATGGAGAGGTTGATCTCCTTATCAAGGTTGGGTCTCAGGTCTTCAACTCAAAATTCTATGTGATGGATATTCGCCCGGCTTATTCTTGCCTGCTTGGACACCCATGGATACATGGGGCAGGTGCAGTTACCTCCACATTACACCAAAAGCTGAAGTACCTGGTCAAAGGGAAAATTGTCATCGTTTGTGGGGAAGAAGAGTTTATGATCATTCATATGAATTCATTCAAGTATGTTGAAATGGATGGCGAGTTCATCGATACCCCTTGTCAAGCATTTGAAGTGGTATCTCCAATGGCTGTTGTTGCCAAAGCCACTTATGACACTGCAAAAGCTGCTAAAGATACACCAAGGATGACCTCTCTCAAAGATGCTCGTATTGTAGTTGAAGACGGAGGTTGAACCATTTGGGGAAAACTTCCTGATATCCCATACAAGTCAGAAAGGTTTGGTTTGGGTTTCACTTCCAAGCCTCAAAAAGAGGTTCGATGTGCTCGTGTTGGGAAACCGCTTCTCCGTATTAGCAACAATGAAGTTAATGCTCTTGGAGACTCTGACAGTGACGGTGATTGGGACGACTGGATCTACCCAACTGTTGATGGAGGACTCAACAACTGGAAGACCAAGGACTTCATCTCAATCTCCTTCAGCCAGGAGTAAATGCCTTTTCCTGTTTTTATTATTTTGAGAAATTTGTCTGTAATTTCCGTTAAAACAATGACTTTAAACCATGTGCCTTGCCCGGGGCACAATGGTCCATTTCTTAAGGGTCTGCCATTTTCATATGCCATACACTCATTTTAATGAAAAACATTGGACTATTTTGTATTTAAATTTTGCTCTCTTTGTATTTCTTTCACTTTATTGCATCTTCAAATAGCCATGTGACCTTACATGCACACACGCACATTTGCAGATTAACATCCACTCCGGACCTCATTGACAACAATTATGCTATTGCCATCTATGACTTTGAGAATCCAATCTATCAAGCCGAAGACGAAGATGAATAAGATTGTGAAATACCTGGGGAACTCGCTAGACTCCTGATATAAGAGGAAAAGGCCATTTAATCGCACGAAGAACCTGTTGAAGTGATAAACTTGGGTACTGATGCAGATAAGAAAGAAGTCAAGATTAGCGTTAACCTGGAAGACGATGTCAAGAGAAGATTGGTCCAGACGTTGCATGACTATGTTGAGGTGTTCGGTTGGTCATATAAAGATATGTCGGGGCTTGATACTGATATCGTGGTTCATCGTCTGCCAATGAAGGAAAGTTGTCCTTCGATAAAAAAAAGGTCCGTCGCATGCGGCCAGATATGTCTAAGAAGATCAAAGCTGAGGTAATGAAATAGTTCAATTCAGGTTTCTTGGCAGTAACATCATATCCCCAATGGGTTGCAAATATTTTTCCAGTACCGAAGAAAGATGGAAAGGTCCGCATGTGTGTGGATTATAAGGATTTAAATAGGGCAAGCCCCAAAGATGACTTTCCTCTACCACATATCAATGTCTTGGTTGAGAACACTACTCAACATAAAGTGTTCTCCTTCATGTATGGATTCTCGGGTTACAACCAAATCAAAATGGTGCCTGAAGACATGGAGAAAACCACTTTTGTTACACAGTGGGGCACCTTCTTCTATAAGGTCATTCCGTTTAGGCTAAAGAATGCAAGCGCAACTTATCAACGGGCTATGGTAGATATATTTCATGATATGATTCATCATGAGATAGAAGTCTATGTCGATGACATGATTGCAAGATCGCAGACTAAGGAAGAACACCTTGATCATTTGCACAAGCTATTTGGAAGGTTGAAGAAATATAAGCTGAGGCTGAATCCCAACAAATGCACTTTCGGGGTGAGGTCTGGAAAACTCCTAGGTTTAGTTACCATTGGAAAAGGTATTGAAGTCGATCCTGCAAAAGTCAAAGCCATATAAGAGATGCCAGCTCCCTGTACTGAGAAGGAAGTTAGGGGCTTCTTAGGTCGACTCAACTATATTGCCTGATTCATCTCCCATTTAACTACTACTTGTGAGCCAATCTTTAAACTATTGAAGAAAGATCAAGTAGTCAGATGGAATGACGACTGCCAAATAGCTTTTGAAAAAATCAAGGAGTATTTACAAGAACCTCCAATTCTAATGCCTATAAATAAAGGAAGACCTCTAATCATGTACTTGACTGTGCTAGAGAGTTCAATGGGGTGTGTGTTGGGCCAACATGATGAGTCTGGTCGATAAGAGCATGAATATACTACCTTAGCAAAAAGTTTACTGACAGTGAAACTAGATATTCACTGCTCGAGAAAACTTGTTGCGCTTTGGCATGGGCTACTCGTCGACTAAGACAGTATATGTTGACTCATACTACTCTCTTGATTTCTAATATGAATCCTATCAAGTATATCTTCGAGAAGCCATCTCTCTCCGGACGAATAGCCAGATGGAAAATGATTTTGACTGAATATGATATCCAGTACACGACACAAAAAGCAATCAAAGGAAGTGTATTGGCGGATCACTTGGCGCATCAAGTTGTAGATGACTACCAAACTATGAACTTTGAATTCCCAGATGAGAATATCATGCTGATAACAGACTATGAAAAGCTTGGACTATATGAAGGACCTGAACAAGGATCCTGATTGACTATGGTTTTTGATGGAGTGTCCAATGCATTGGGTAACGAAATTGGTATTGTGATCATCTCCCCCGAAGGTTTCCATACACCTTTCACTTCCAGACTTTGCTTCGACTGTACCAACAACATGGTTGAGTGTGAAGCCTGCATCTTGGGTCTTAAGGTTGTTATTGACCTAAGAATAAAATTTTTAAGTGTATATCGAGACTCATCTTTGGTCATCAGTCAAGTTAAAGGAGAGTGAGATACGAAACATCCAAATTTGATCCCTTACAAAGAGCTTGTGCTAACCTTGATCCCATACTTTGAAGAGGTCACATTTGAGCATATCCCAAGGGAAGAAAATCAGTTGGCAGATGCCGTAGCAACTATGTCATCTATGTTCAAGGTCAATTAGGACAACGAAGCTCTCAGGATCACTATTGAAATATTTGACGAACCAACGCACTGCTATGAGATTGACATTGATGGTGTAGAGGAGAAACCTTGGTTTCATGAGGTGAAAAGATATCTCGAAGCTCAAGAATATCCTGAGGGATCTTCAATCAACAAAAATAAATTCCTGCAAAGGTTCTCAGCCAATTTTGTCCTAAGCAATGGGATTTTGTACAAGCACAACCATGATTCAACTCTGCTCCGCTGCATGGACAAGAAGGAAGCGGAGAGAATCATGGAAGATATGCATGAAGGTATCTTCGGAACTCATTCCAGTGGACACACTATGGCCAAGAAGATTCTGAGGGCTGGTTAATATTGGTCAACCATGGAAATCGATTGTCATCACCACTCAAAGGCTTGCCATAAGTGCCAAATCTATGCTGATAAGGTTCACGTGCCTCCAATACCTTTAAATGTCATGATTACTCCAAGGTCATTCGCAATGTGGGGCATTAACATGATCGGAGAAATCAAGCCCATTGCATCTAATGGACATCGTTTCATCCTCGTTGCCATTGAGTACTTCACCAAATGGGTTGAAGCGGATTAATTTGCCTCAGTTACCAAGAATGTTGTAGCCCAGATTATCAAGCATAACCTCATCTGTCGATATGGCATCCCTGAGAAGATTATCACTGACAATGGTACCAACCTCAACAATGTTATGATTACTGAACTCTTCACGCAGTTCAGAATCAAGCATCACAACTCTTCTCCATACAGACCTAAGATGAATGGCGCAGTAGAAGATGCCAATAAAAATATAAAGAAGATTGTGCAAAAGATGGTGGTGACCTATAAAGACTCGCATGAGATGTTGTCGTTTACTCTTCATGGCTACCGTACCTCGGCACAAACATTAACTGGGACAACCCTATTCTCTTTAGTCTATGGCATGGAAGTCGTCCTACCTGTCGAAGTTTTGATTCCTTCCTTAAGGATTATGAAAGAAGCAGACTTAGGCGAGGACGACTGGATCCAGACTATGTTGTATCAGTTGAATATGATTGATGAAAAGAGACTGGTTGTTGTCTGTCGTGGTTAAATGTATCAAAAACATATGATCAAGGAATTTAATAAGAAGATGAAGCCTCAAGTATACCAGGATGGCGACTTGGTAATAAAGCGCATCATTCTACCACAAGGCGATCCCAGGGGAAAATGGACTCCCACATATGAAGGGCCATTTGTAGTCAAGAAAGTATTCTCTGATGGTGCTATGATGTTAACCACTATGGATGGCGAGGATTTCCCGCACCCCGGTGAACACATACATAGTCAAAAAATAGTATGCATAAGAACGACCCGCTAGGCTTACATACTTAGGAAAAAATAAGGGCATCCCAACAAACCATAAAGGTTTGGGCAAAAATTAGGGATATATACAAAAAAATTTACACCCGGCAAGTCAAAAACCTGAGAGGGCGGATTGGGAAAAAAAGGGCATCCTGGTATACTAAAAACCTAAAAGGGCGGTCTAGGCAAAATTTAAGGATCAAAGTGTACGACTATGTCCCGTTGGATCACTACAACCAGCTTTATTACCAAGGTCAAAAGTTCAAATGGTACAAGATCAGTTCAATCAATTTCTTCTGATGGCGAAGGATGATGTTCGAAGACATAGGGGTAATAGAAGAGTTAGAACCTAATGAGATCATTTCCACATGGCTATATATAGTTTTTCACTCTGCATTCTTTTCATTTTACGACGACTTCCTCTTACTAAGATTTTCGTCTCTTTGTACAAAAAACAGATGTTTATAGGCAAATCATCAATACAAATATACTTTGAAGTGCAAACTTTTGTTTTTTCTGTTTTGAATGCAAAAACGTCCAATGACTAAAATTGAAAGAATACGTGCATATGAACATGATTAGCTGTTAACAAATGTACGCATAAGAACAGGAATAAGTACTTACTCAAGGAGCCAGGATAACACCCATGCTGTCCATAAATCCACACATAGCAAATTCATTCATTCTCCACAAAATTCTCTTCCCCAACCAAGTTTGGCCTTCCAAAACTGGAAGGGAAACCTTGCAAATGTTCTTCCACAAAAGAATTCATTTCCATAATAAGGTCGCCAGAATACTTTCTTCAACAAGGTTTATTTCCCCAACAGATTTGTCTCCCCAGCCTGAGTCTATTCCTTAGACTATAATAAATCACTGACAAAACTCCTCTTCCCCAATAGATTTGTCACTATCCCTAGAAAGTTACTGTAAATCCTGGATTTCGACCAGATATCAGTCAACTATCCTCCCCAGATAAATTGGAAGTTTAAACATCTCTTTTATCCCCAGTCAAGGCATATAAGAGCTAAACTCCCCAGTAGAGCAACGAATGACCAATGTTCCTAAACTTTACTCCCCAAACAGAAATCAGTACATCCCCAACGAAGTTTCTTCAAACAAATCAACAGGAATCCCCAGCAGAAGCCTTCTAGACAAAATTGAAGATACACTTACTCTTCATCCTCAACAACAGTCAAGGATTTATTTTCCCAGACAAGGATACATTTCAACAACATTCATACATCATGACATGTGCATACGAAACTTATAGCACAATCTCATTTATTTTGAGAAGATCATTACGTAATGCATGCATCATAACATTGCATACAACTGACTCTTTAACTTTTCAGGAAAGATCAATCAACAAATGAGTATCATTAATTATCTACATAATCAAACAAATTTCTCTGGAGACTAAAATCTGGTAAGTATTTCCATCGAAGACTTGCTCTAGGAAGTCATTATGAAGAGTATCTCTCCGAGAAGAAATCAAGCTTAGATTCCTTCATTACCTGTTGAAGTAACAGTCGTTAGAGATTCCTTCATTACCTATTGAAGTAGTAGTCGTCAGAGATTCCTTTATTACGTGTTGAAGTAGTAGTAGTCAGAGATTCCTTCATCATCTATTGAAGTAGTAGTCGGAAAAGATTCCTTCATTACCTATTGAAGTAGTAGTCGTCAGAGATTCCTTCATTACATGTTGAAGTAGTAGTCGTCGTAGTTTCCTTCATTACCTGTTGAAGTAGTAGTCGTTAGAGATTCCTTCATTACCTATTGAAGTAGTAGTCGTCAGAGATTTCTTCATTACCTGTTGAAGTAGTAGTCATCGCAGATTCCTTCATTACCTATTGAAGTAGTAGTCATCAAAGATTCCTTCATTACATGTTGAAGTAGTATTCATCACAGATTCCTTCATCACTTGTTGAAGTAGTAGTCGCATGAAGACTCTTTTTCCGGATATATCTCTTAAAAATCAAGTCAAACATTAGACTTACCAACAGTCACTCTGGATGGCATCTATAAGCCCATCTCCGACGATTCTCTGTCACCCTTGGATGGCATATATAAGCCCATCTCCGCTTATGCTTTATCACCTCTCCAAATGGCATCTTTAAGCCCATTCCTGACACAGTCAACCAACAGCATTACTTTATGCATCGGCAAGTGCAAATTTCTGGGCACTCTAGTGTTCAATCATCTTCCACCTTCAAGTAACGAATGCCGAACATACCAATATAAATTTTTAGGTTTAATAATATTGAACAGGGGCAGCTTTTGTACCCCAAAATTTTCCCTCCCTTTTCTCAAGACATTTCTCACAAAGATCTTCAATGGCTCAAGTTTACACAAGTGTTGACTAGGTCAAACCACATCCTAAACACTGAGGCTTCAGATTAGGGTTTTGATTTCCACAAGGACAATTGGACTTCTAATTCCCCAAATGAATTTCATAGTTCATTATAGACCTCAAAGATTTCTCATAACAATTTTCAAGTCTTGCATCTTAAAATTGCTCAGTCAATTCCTCAGATGACTAAAAATCAGTTGTATTGGTTAAAAAGTCAATTGTGGCCAACTTGCAGTCAAACTTCAATATTTTTGACCAATATCAACATTTTGAAGTCATATTCATCAATTTATCAGGTTTGGATCATAATTCCTCAAGGAAAGTGCTCAAATCATCAAAGGGGAAAAATGGTCAAAATTAGGGTTTTGACTGAGAATGATTGATCAGTGATTTTTGACCTAGTACATGACCTAATGACTTGAAGCGTTACCCCAAGGGTTCAAACGCAAAGTGTTGACCTAATTTCATGGCTCAAATCCTTTCTCAAAATAAATTGACTAATAATTAAAATTTGATCAACTAATAAAAGTCAATTGATACACCAAAAGTCAGACTTTAACTTTTTGGTTAAAATTGAGTTTCAAAAGTCAAGATCCATCAAGATATTAAAAAATATGAAGATTGATCATCAAGGAATCAAGAAAGTTAAGAAGTCATCAAAAGTCAAACATTTCAAGACTTAGAAAAATTTCTAAGTGTTTTAAGCTTTGATAATTTCATTACTTCATGTCAATATTTCACCAAGATGCAAGATGATTCAAAGAAAAATTTCAACATGAAAGTTGTAGATCTTGATGAATTCTACAACTTTTTATTAGAGGTTTTATGTCCAAAAAATGATTAGATTTGAAGATGTAAGCCCATGAAGTCATGACATTTTCATAAAACACTTAAGGAAAATTTTGACAAGTTTAGGCAGATTTTTGACCTAACTTCTTGGCCAATTTTCACCTAGTTCCAATTGGATTTTGTCAAAATGGTCAACATGAAGGTTTTATACAATGTTTCAAGCTTTCCAAAATATCCAATAAGTTGAAGAGATCATGCTTGAGCTAAGAGAATCAAAGACAAGAAGTTAGGCATGCATTCTTGAATTACAAGTCATTTTTGTGATGAACATTTGACCAAAACCCTAGCCTATGCTGCATAATCTTACTTTACAGGCTTATAAATTGTGTTTCACTCCATAACTAATTGATTACACAACTTTTAGAGCTTTTATACAAGCATTTGAGCCATTATCGAAGTTGCATTTCCATTTATGACACAAAGGTAACACTTCCATTTTGGAAAAGCAAGCTTTATTGCAAAAGTCAATGCATTGAGATTCTAACTTGTTCCTTCTGCACACAGTAAACTTATAAGATCAGAAGACGTATGTTTAAAGTGCTCAACCATTCTACAAGCCTTGTACTTCGCATTGGAACTAGTTGTTTCAAGCTTTTTTCAAAAATAAGGCAAAAACCCATAACATGTGATCTTTGTTTTCTGATCATTTCAAACCTCCAAACCTCTTGCCTATAAATAGAGGTCATCTTTGCAAGCTAACACACGAATTAGAAAGCCTGAAACTCCCTCAAACTCCCTCAAACCAGAAATTGCTCTAAAACACAATTTTTGTGTCATTTCTTGCCTTGCACCTCAAACTCATTTTCCACTCATGCGTTCTTACTCCAAATCAATCACAAAGCATCCATACATCATCTAGAAGTGATCTAGGACCCTGTTACACCACTGTAACACCTCCTTTACCATCCTCCATTTTCAAAAACAGTAACTTGCATCTTGACTTCTCCAGCACGATTCAGTCATCCTTAATCCAAAGTAAGCATTGCAATAGCTTCCTGGAGGTTCAAGGAAGCTAACCAGATCATTGCAACACCTTGAAGGTTGCTCAAACTCAAAACACTATCTCCATCTGCAAGGTGAGTTTTCTGAACTTCTATCTCTTTATACAAGCATCATTTGGCTTCCATTTTCAAAGATAAAATGTAGACATCATAGCCCTGAAACTAACCATGTCCTTAGAATTCATTTATGTTTCCTGAGTAGTGTGAATTTTGAGTTTGAACTTCCTAAATTAGGTTAGAATTTGGTACCACTTAAAATCCGTGCTCATCTTTGATCCATTTCTTAAGTTAGTTACATATTTGAAATCGTGGTGAAATTTCTAACAAGTTTGATGTTTATAATTTATAAAATGGTTGAGAGATGAGAAAGCTACATAGCTCTGGTTACGGCGCGGGGAAGAAGATGATGTAAATTCATGGACTTAGTTTATTTTAAGTTTATTACAACTTGTCATAATATCGGATGAAACAGCCACCTCAATGGCAGGAAGCGCGCGCTAAAGGCATTATTATAGAAGGTCCTGGGTTCGAGCCCTAGCGAGACATTTTGTTATTTTTCTAACATTTTTCTTTGTTTCTTTTTTGTTTGGCACGCGTTGGGCCTCCCCTTGGCTGGTCCTTTTCTTTTTTTTTTATATAACACCCCATGTTTTCTTACAACCACGCAACCCATTATATTTCTTTTTTTTATTTTGTTTTCTGATTTCAAAAACAATTTTGGGTCTAAAATATTTTTCTATTTTCAAACTTCTCAATTTCTTTTCAACCCCCCTGACTCCTAAATTTATATTTTATTTTATTTTCTTATTTTATTATTATTATTTTCAATCAAAAAATACAAAGATATATTATTTTCTTAAATGAATAGACTAAACTTTTATTTTCATTTTATCTTATAAATAACAAAAAAAATAGAAAAAAAAACATTTTCTTTCTTAAATTAATTAAAACTAATTTAGATTTAGTTTTTTATTCTAATTTTCTTTAATTAACATTGATTCTAGGATCTTAATTAATTAGTTTATTTTCAAATTAATTATTTTAGTATAAAGCCTTTTCCATAAAAATCCATATAAACAATTTTCTTTTCTTTTACATTATCTTTATATTCTTGTATATTTTATTTTTTGTATTATTCAATTTGGTTGTAATAGTAATTAGGTTTTAATTTCTTTCATCTCCATTTGTAATTTGTATCCCCATCCCCTAAAATGATATAATAGCGTTGGACTTTAAATTTCCATAATTTAATGCTTTCCATATTATTGCTAGTAATTAGGGTTTGTATGACAAGACTTAAAATAAACAATAGACAACCCTAATTCAAGACAAAAATGATGAAAATAATACACTTTGCACACTTGCACCTCTAGGGTTAACCCACACTTGTTGCCTTAGAATAAAACAGTGATGTCCCTCGAATATGGGATGCTTTAGCAAAGACCCTCAATTACGAGATCATAGTCCCTCGATGACCCTTCGATGTTGCCTTTTTTAAACGATCTTAGACCCTTACGACAATTTCTAAAACATTCTACAAGTTTCATTCTATGACTGTACGATAACCCACGACCATCCCTTCATATCCAATTATAAGGTTTCTTATTAATTATTGATAAGATAACACTATCTAAAGGAGGAGGAGAATAACAAAGACTTCTTTTGAGTAGGTAGAATGTTCGTAGTTGCCTGCTCACAAACATTTCAAAACAAAACATCTTTCAAATACACCAACACTTTCATGAAATATTTTCAAAAGTCAACACTTTGTATACATTCTCACTGAAACGAGGAACATTACAAAGTTCGCCTAAACAAAGGCACTTTTCAAAAATACTTTCAAACAAATCACAAGCACATTTACAAAGCATTTCAAAGTGAGTTAGAAACTAAGAGTTCGTAGATAACTACGGATGAAAAGGATGCTAATACCTTCCCTTTTCATAACCTACCCCTCGAACTCAAGAAAATTCTCAAAAGGTCTTTTCTGTTCTTTTCACTCTTTCCTTTATTGGATAAAAGAAAAGTCGGTGGTGACTCTTGTTATCCGTAAGAATTACGATAAAACACAAAACACCCAAGTAAGTTCTCCCATCGTATTATAGGCATGCATTGAAGTCTAAGAAGCTAACTCCTTGTTTTATTGGTCCGTATCAGTTTTTGGACAGAGTTGAGAATGTTGCTTATACAGTGGCCTTACCACCTAATCTTTTGAATTTGTATGATTTGTTCCATGTGTCACAACTCCAGAAGTATATTTCAGATCCATCTCATGTGATTCATATGGATGATGTGCAAGTACGGGATAATCTTACTATGGAGACGATGCATGTACGAGTCGCAGATTGTGAAATGAAGACTCTAAGATGCAAGGAGATTGCTTTGGTGAAAGTAGTCTGGTTAGGAGCTTCCGCGGATAGCATGACGTGGGAGTTGGAAAGCAAGATGCGGGAATCCTATCCCGAGTTGTTTGAACAAGGTAAATTTTTGAGGACGAAAATATTCCAAGTGGGGGAGAGTTGTAACGCTCGTTATTTAATTAATTTTATTCGAATTATTCATTGAAGTTGTGAGATATTGTGAGTTGTTGGTATAAGTTTCTAGATTATTACTAGTTAATTAATTAGTTGATTAATAGTAGTAATAATATTAGAATTAGTAGAATACTAGAATAATTGTGTAGGGCCTATTTTAA
Organism: Vicia faba; assembly: GCA_948472305.1. NCBI lineage: Eukaryota > Viridiplantae > Streptophyta > Magnoliopsida > Fabales > Fabaceae > Vicia > Vicia faba. The sequence goes on from OX451740.1 coordinate 382,586,117, forward strand.
TGGTTAGAAGTAGAGATATGGGGGTTGTGTTGTTAATCCCATTAAGAATAATAATATTGTGGGATTCTATTTAAAATAAAGAATAGGGTTATCAAGAAGTTGTTGGAAAAATTGGCCGTGAGAAGTTGTAGAGAAGAGTTATAAGGAGAAGAGAAAAGCAAGGTTCCGGTCGGAGAGTTGTCGTGCGACCTTCAATCCAAGGTAAGGATGGGGTTCTAACCTTATAATGGGGCTTAAGATGAATATTGTGTAGGGGTTGGTCATGGGTATAATTGTTGTGCGTTAGTTTTTTTGGGTCTGTTCTTGAAAGTTGCCCGTTTTCACGTTGTAATCGTTTAGGAATTTTCTGCATGGTTGTCTTGTATGATTCATGAATCTGTTAATAGGAGATATAGTTTCCCCGTTGCTATGTTATACCTTGCAGTTGGTCGGAAATTAATGGTCGAAGATAGTGTTGTAAGGCTAGGTTAACGTTCATCACAGACTGGACGAAATCTTTGCAAATATGTGAAGACGCGTCGTGCCGAGGAGCACAGGTATTTGCGTCGAGCGGCATAAGGAAGCAAGGTGTGCCGAGGAGCACAGGTGCTAGGTGTCGAGCGGCACAAGGATGTAAGGTGCGCCGAGGGGAACAGGTAGTTGTGTCGAGCGGTACAAGGTTGCGTAATGTGCCGAGTTGAATGAGGGTGTGTCGGCCGGTACATATGCATGAGGGGAAGATGTCGAGTGACATGGCCACTGTGTCGAGGGGCATACATTGTTATTAACTCATTTTTGTGCAGGGAAATTAGTTATTTAACTTAGTTTGATAATCGCAGTATAATAATTAGAATTCTTAAGGTATTTTATCCCCAAACGATTAATGAATTCTAGTAAATATAAGTTAGTAGTAAGAGAGTTGGAGATAGCAGTACAAAACCGAAAACATTAGTATTTTAGCAGAAAACTACTTAGCCATATATAGTCGAATTACCCGAATAATTATGCCGGGCATCATAGTATATTTTGGTTAATACGGTGTATTGTATACTTTGTTATAATTTGAGATTTGGTAGGTGATGATGAATTTTGTTGAGATGCCTCTAATTATTGGAAGATATTAAGTTATAGGCTTATGGACAATGTTGAATTGTGTTGAGTTATTGTTGAATTATTGTTGTTGTTGTTACTACATTCATATTGTTGTCGCATACATAGCATATCAAGTTGGGAGCTCATGCTCGGTAAGTTAGCCTGAATTGGAAAATATAAAGTTGAAGGCTTATGCCTTGTTGATGCCTCTATTAATTGGAAGATTATTAAGTTAGGAGTTTTTCTATATTTGTACCACATGCATATGCACAAAAACAAGTCACATTTCATGTTGTATCCTGAGTTGTTGTGTGGATGAATTGATTATGTTTAATATTGTTGAAGAGTTGCGAAGTGGTGATTTTGTATGAACTGATTCTAACATACTATTTATCATGCATTCTATTATATGGTTTGATATATCACCCCTTCTGTTTGAATGTTACCCCGTGTCGGTAACGTGCAGGTAATCCATAGTGAAGGTTGTTTACCCTCATTGGTTCGAGTCAGTGTCGTCGCTCTGATACGTACCACTCGAGGGGATGAATGTTTGTTGCTTTATTGTTGATTTTACTTCGATTGCTGAATTTTATGTTATTATCGTTAAGAACTTGTTATTTTGAAGTTGTTTTCAGTTGGACAAATATGTTATGTCATTTTAGTTGAAAATTGTGATTCCGCTGCATAATTATAAAAGTTGTTTTGTTTTCAATGACTAAACAGGTTGTTATTGGTTCATCCGAATTTTATGTGTTATGTATGTATTTTACATGTGATTAACTTACGTGTTTTAAGTAGTAAGTGTAGCATCCTATTTATATGTCCAAATTTTGTAACTCTTATTTTATAAAATCCGTTGGGTAGAAATGGGGTGTTACACATGGCCTTCTTGATCTCTGGTCTCAAGCCATTCACAAACTTAAGACACTTAGATCTCTCAGCATTAGCAGTATTGTAATGAGGACAATACTTAATCAACTCTTGAAACCTTACAGCATACTCTGCCATAGTTCCATTACCTTGCTTCAGCTCAAGAAATTCAACCTCTTTCTTCCCTCGCACATCTTCTGAAAAATACTTCTTCGAAAATGCATCTTTGAAAAGTTCCCAAGTAACTTCAACCCCATCTTCATCAAACCTATGAACAATGTTATTCCACCAATCCTCAGCTTCCTTCTCAAGTATATGAGTATCAAACTGTACCCTCTAAGCATCCGTACAATTCATGACTCGAAAGATCTTCTCAATCGCTTTTAGACATACTTGTGCTTTGTCAGGTTCATGATCTCCTTTAAGGATTGGAGGATTGTTCCTCGAGAACTTCCCCCAATGCATGAAATTCATCCTCCTCCCTGTTGCCAGCATTGACGTGCGATTGTTTCCCAATTGCATCGGCCAATATTACCAATTCCTCAGCAATAGCATCATCATTCCTTCCTGCAACCATTGTCCTAAAATTCCAAACATCCAACAATCCTCATCAGACAAACAGTATCTATTGTGTATATGACACATATCGAATACAAAAAGGAAATAAACAAATTAATAACCTGGCCAACTAGACAACCAGGCTCTGATACCACTAATGTAACACCCCCTAAACCCTGCACATATTATATGGCATAATAGAGTAAATATCATGCATATCTCAAGAGGGTGTCACATGTATTTCACGAAACTCAAGAAATTCGTATACACTGGTCATGATCATAACATACATTTAGAATCATGTTTCATACAATAACATATATGCATCTAGCAGCGGAATATAAATATTTTTCACAATGGTAATAATGATTGAAATCCCATACTGACAATCATACCATAAAATATGAGGCACCAAAAAGGCTATCATCACATACATCTCAATCTAACATAAATATCCAGAGAGTATAACAACATCTTGCAATAAACATAATTATAACAAAATAAACATGAATCCAAACGTTCCTCGTATTACATAGACCAAAGCATGGCTCATTACCTAGTAAAAGATATAGATAAAGGACTAGCTCCTCCAACTACTCCTTTTTAGAAGCATCACCACTATCCTCGGTACCTGAGCAATATCGTATAAAAAAATTTCCAACAGAAGGGTGAGAATTCATATCATTATGGAAAATATAATAATAAGTAATGCGACACATAAAAGCATCAATTGAATTCACCTCACTTCACATAATCATGTATTCATCATACTTCAAACCAATTTGCACTATTACATATACAACATTGCTCAATGATTTAATATTCAAAGATAACAAATCACAATTACCATAAAATAACATCTACACCAATATCATGTATTGTATACCAAATCAACAATTCACATCGACACATATGACTCTAATGCACCTTAATGCAAATGCATGTGGTACCCAACTCTTATCCTTTCCAGTCATTCTGGGTCCACATCTCCAAAACATATAACCACCAATAAAAGCTCGTCAGCCTTAAGCTTTCAAACCCTTCAGCATTTAGGTTTGGGATAAGCCACTAATTCTCATAAAAACTAGCAGAAATTTCCTCTTGACACGAATGATGTATGTGCAATATCAACAAACCATATGCAAATTAAGAGCATCTTCATCTTAATCATACATGCATATTTCACATAATCCAACACCTTTGAATTATCTTCACCAAAATACACAATATACATATTTCATGTCATCAATCAAACATAATGCATTTTCATAGCATTAATCATCTCAGCACATTATTATAACATGAAGCAAACAAGTCCAAACCATGTTATATTCAATCAACATCAATTCCTAACAATTACATACACAAAACTAAGTATCATGTTTCTCATTAAAAGTCATCTAAAACTAATACAAAACACATTGAATAAATTATTAAAATTCATGTAAGTCAATGATAAATTATATACATCCATGATCCATAACAGTTTCAGAAAATAATAATGTTTCGAATTCTAGACCGCGCTAAGCGGCCTTCATCGCGTTAAGCACGCTTCGCTGAACACAAAAAAATTCCGCGGAGACAACTTCTGCCTCCTACGAATTGGGTCACCAAAACCAACCAAAATTAGCCATTTTTCATCATGTAAATGTATTATAACCTATATCTAACATATGGCATCAAATAGAAACATCAAAACATGATTTCCAACATTAATTTCATGATTTCACATTCAAACCCTAACATGTCAAAATCTATAAATTGAAAAATAAATTCCTAATTTCATGTTACTACCCATCACATACCATTAGATACACCCATAAACCAAGGAATGACCACCCTTACCTTGGATGTAGATACTCTAGGGTTCTTCTCTTCTCTTCTTCTTTTCTCCTCTTTTCCTTTTCTCTTGTTTTATTCCCTTCTCTTTCTAATTCTATAATTTTTTTCCTAATTTTATTCAACTCTTAATAACTCTAAATAGGATTAACTCATTCTCACACTATCTCATCCTATCAAAGCCCAATTAATATTTACTATTCTCACACTCAATAACCCAATAACATATAATACACACATATTCCAATTAAATCAATTATTCACATAATCACACAAAATCAAATAATTATCAAACCAAATAATAATTAATCATGGAAAATAATTAGTAAAATAACTAATAAATAAAATTGGGGTGTTACGCCTGTTGATGTAAGCCCTAGAGGCCAATACTTTGGGTATTTGTATCGAATTATTTATTAATAATAAAAGGCAATTCTTTATTATGTTTGCTTTTCCAAAATAATAGGGTCCCTAGAATAGTTTGTTTATTTAATAAAATATTAAGTGTGACTTAATCATGAGATCCCATTAAACATAAGAATACTATTCTTAAAATATTTGTAGTCGAGCTTTATTGCAAAGTGGGATAACATTAAAGCATAGAGATTATTATAAAGATAGACTGATGATCACACCTCATGGATCATGGATAAGGAGTTATCAAGTCTTGACATAGATATGAATATTAGGAGTAATATTTATACTGGATTGACCTGCTATGAGAATACTATATAGAACGTTATGTAAGGTGTCATAAGTTATTCTCATGGTGACAATGGTGTATACCACCCTTCGACCTGAAACCACTATGGACCTTAGATGTAGGGTTAAGTAATTTATTGTTGATCAAACGTTATTCGTAACTGGATGACCATAAATATAATTGATGGGTACTTCATAAAGCATGATGAGGGACATGAATGACCTAGATGGAATTTTTCCATCCTGCATAACAGGATAAATGTCTAAGGGCCCAATATTGAACTGGACAAGGGTGACACGGTTTATGCCTTGTGTTCAATATAGACATAAGGGAAAAGGGTAATTATACACAAAAATATCATCACAGAAAGGTTATGTCAGATCACATGACATTTTCGTGACTTGGGTAGCAGTGGTGTGTTGTTAGATACCGCTCACTATTTATTATGTTAAATGTGTAATTAAATATAATTGCCAACGTCATGAAAACCTACAGGGTCACACACATAAGGACAGGTTAATGAGAGATAGATTAAATAAGGAACATCATAAGGTATGGTGCACTTAAGTGAAATATGGAATGTGGTAAAGTACCACGCGCTTAAGTGATATGCGGTATATCATAAGGTATGATACTCGTATGCTTAATTGGGCTTTTAGCTTGCAACCTTAATTGGGCTTTTAGCTTGAAGCCCACATAAGTGGTTATATAAATAAAACCCTTGTGTTGAAGCATTTGATTTGATGAAAATTCAGTCTTGATTTCTAGCCGTATATTTTATCTCATTCTCTCACTCAAAGTTTTCGTTCATAAGCAGCTAGCACTGTGTCCGGAAGTGATCTGTTTGTGTGGACTGAGTAGAGACGTTGATATTCATCAACGTTCGTGATCATAACATCAAAGGTCTGAATCATCATAAGAGGTAATGATTTCTATCACTGACCATTCCCATTCGTAAGGATCACTAAAGGGAAATTTTAATTTTCGGCTGCATTTTGGATCACAGTTTTCCTTCAACACCTACTCCTTCTATTTGCCTCAAAGATCCAAATGGATGAGACTTACAAAGCCCTTTAGGGCTTACGAAAGATAGAACTGAATATCCAGCCCAATGGGGAAATATACATCATCATAAAATAGGAAATACATCATACATATGGCCTATAAGGAAACATCAGAGATCATAGCAATGCAACCTACACAAGGACAACAAAACATAACACATTATTTGGTCATACATATGACATACATCATCAGAATCACGATGATAAATAATCTAAAGAACAAAACAAACATTATTAAAAACAAACAACAAATCACTTAGAGGATTCAGTAGTGTCACCACTGGAGTTTGTCTCATACTTAACCTCTTCTTCACCACCAATACTTTCCAGGTTTTCATCCATACCTAATGTCCTAATATCTTTCTCAGCATCTTACACTAGAGCTTAAGAAAAAGATCCACCAATGACCTTTGGATTCATCATTTGTATAAGTCTCTCAAATATATTGTTTCTTGTAGTGAAAGTAGCAATTATTTCTTGTAAGGACTTATATTTCTTCATAATAACTTTAAGTAGATGGCTTTTAGCAGGCCCAAACATAAGTGGAACATCAAGAACATTTTCACTAGCAGTCAGATCAGACTCATCAAAATTGGAAATGTTAGGAAGAATAATGATTGGGACATGTTTTCCAATAAATAACTTGTAACTAAAATTCAAAAAACTAAGAGGATCACCAATTCCATCTTCAAAAGACACAATATCATGTTTTTTATTTATCAAAATACTAGAGATCAAAGAAGGAAACCTAATTGGAAGCTTAATAGCATATGAGCCAACATGTTTTACCAATTCATAAAACACATAATCCCAAAAATCAAATGCAACCCTAGTTCCTATTTGATAGAAAACTAGCAAGGCCTTAGGTAATACATGGTCCATGATTGGAAGGTGCCTAATTGGCAATTACAATCTTGTAAAGGATAACATATTTGACACCTAAGTTTGAGGCAGTCAACAACCCTTTGTATGGCCATTCATCATGGGTATTTCTAATTATATCATGGGCAATGATCTTTAGTGAAGGAACACGGTAAACATTAATGAATTTTCTTCTCCCGTGATATTCGTCGATGATGTCTGGAGAAAAACTAAAACAATGTCCACAACACATGGACTTTTCTAAACTCATTACTTTTGAAATGATTGAAACCTTTGGTAAGGTTTAAAATGAAATCTTTAACCTATCTTGGATAAAATGGATCGACATTGACCATAGTCTTCGGAAACTGTGTGTCATTTTGTAGCTCTATTATTTCAGAACACCTTTTAACTTCTCAGATAACTCTCTATAAAAGGATACACGTATATGGAATACATACTTCCACTTTAGAACACTCTACTCATAATGGAAGGATACATTGTCTAAAGGAACAACAAGAACATTTTGTGGTGACTTCTTTCCACCTATTGGTCTTTTACTTCTTGTAGCAGGAGGTACCAAAATGTCATCCTAAATGTTTGCATCATCCCCTTCGACAACTTCAAATTTTTGAACTTTCTTTCTTTTAAAAACAATGTTCTTCTTCTATGTAGTATAATTTTTCTTACTATAGTCTTCTTCCCCTATTCAACAAATTTATTCTTCTTCAAAACTTCTGGCCTTTTCTTGCCACTCTTTTTCTTAATATAACATACTTGGTGGTGGTAGACTTTTTGAGATTTAGAAGAAAAAAATTTCTTCATGGCTAGCCTCTTAGATCTTTTAGGAGTCCTTTTTGAAATTTTGGCACACACAATATCAGAAGTCAAGAATGATGTCTCAACAACACACAATATCATGACATATGTAATAACATCTGCTGACAGACAAACAGGCTTGCTAGAAAGATTGTGAAGAAAAGTAAATTGCATAAACTTAAAGAACACAATCAATTGTTAACCCAGTTCGGTGCAACTAACCTACTCTTGGGGCATAAAATCCAGGAAGAAAATCCACTATCAGTAGTATTAATTCTAAGCTTGAACAATCTGAGTTTACAACTTCTCACTTAATCCCTATTCAGTGCAACTTTTACCTACGAGTTTCCTAGATATGAGAAATTGACATCTCACTTCCAATCATCGCAATGATATCAAACAATCCTAATCCCAATGAATGTCTCAAGAAACCAAAAATAAGATTACTCTTCCAAAACAAAAAATGCTTAGCTTACTTAAAAGCTTCACTAAGAACAATACTCAAATTTTTACTTAAAAGCTTAAAGGAGAACAATAACTTGATAAACAAGTAACAATCAGTCAAATCAAATAAATCAAAAGATACATGAGGATGTACAAAAAACATACGGGGAAACTAAGGAACTCTAAAACCCTAAACCTTTATTTTTCACAAGGTTTTACAATAAAACTATGCTACTTAAAAAACTAGGTCTTGGACGACTCCTTATATAGACTTCTGCAGTTGGGCTTGGACTCTTCACCAAAGCCAATCTTCAGCTCTAAATCCCTGCAGAATCTTCCCCATAAAAATAGAAACAAAAAACTAATCTTTCAAATATTTCCTAAAAAGTCTCAAAGATCTTTTTTATGAAACAAATAAGATCTGCAATTGTTCCTAAAAATCCTTGATTGCTTGTGCCTGTTATGAGCACTAGAAACCTCCAGAATCTCATATTTTTCAGTCAAATCTTCAAGGATATTATCTAGCAGTATTGTCATGATGTTCTGTTGCAACATGTTAGAACATATATCAAATAAGTACCAACAAACTTTGTTGTACCAGCTGGGCAAGATGTTATGACATTTTGTTCAACATCAGGTTGCAATATGTGTTTTCTAAATGAAACATGTTTTGATAAAATTATTGCCAACTACTTGTTTTACCAAAATTATTGCCAACCATAAAATCACATACCTAACAATCTTCCCCTTTGGAAAATTTTGGCTAAAACAACATTTGCGCAAAAACCTGGAGAGGTGAATAAAACCATAAAGACAAGTTACATAGAACCATGTAAACTTTGTAAAAACACAAAAACTTGTACAATAAAACAAGTCTATTACTTCCCATGTCATACATAATCAGATATCCCCCTCAAAGGAAAATCCCTAAATCTGAGCACATGTAGAAGAATACATAGCAGAAGCAGCAGCTTCAGCACAAACACACCACACAACTACTCTCCCAAAATCAGTAGCACACAGTCTTATCATAATGCTAAATTAACGTGTAAAGACATGTGATGTAACATCAGGACACGACACTTTACTCCACCTTTTAAGCCAAAGTATTGACAAAAAGAAATAGAGTAAATGTACATAATGGAAACATACATATTACACACCAGTAATACCACAAATGGAAGCACACAAGAAATATTGCACATAAGCAATAAACACAAATGCAAGCACACAAAAGTTGTTGTGAACAAAAATTTACCAAACTTTAGGTGGTTATCCACATCTTGCTTATGTCAAAGATCCTCTTGCCCATGTCAAAGAGCCTTCTACATCCCTTGGTGTTGTAGCCTGCCCAAATATCTTGCAGAATACCTTTCTTCCATCACTTCTCAGTAGCAACTTGTCCAAGCACGTCATACCTTAGAGTAGAGAAAAGATGTGGTATTAGTTGCATTTCTTCATATTTGTAATTTCTATAACTTCTTAATAATACAAGTTCCAATCCCACTATTTTTTATAACAGTAAGTTGTTCCTTGTTTTCCATATGCTCCAGAGTCACAACCTTCCCTTCAACAAGATTCTTGATCAGTTGCTTAAAACTACAAAGTTCCTTGTTCCAGTCATGTTGAATGAGATATCTGAAAGAACTCATATCTTCTCTATGAAATGTCATGACATCCCTCTTGACACCATGTCTCTTCAACACTAGTTCGGAGAAACTTTCTCTTGTTTCCCTACCTTTGTCTCTAGCAGTATACCAAGAAGCATATCCCTGCTTCTTACTGATCCAGAAACATAAATTATTCCTCAAGGCAAAACATCCATCAATATTTGATATCTTCATATTTAATTCAGTGATGTTTCCTTTATCAGAGTGAATTGTAGTCAGTTCTTTGGATTGTTCTATTTGTCCTTCAGTAGACAGGCCTTTGCTGGATTGAGAACTCACTAATTCAATGTTTGTGAATTTATAAATTTCCTCCCTTAGTGCTTTATCAGTTTGCACACAGGATGTTCCAAAATTATCTCTGACATCCACCTTCTCTTCAGTAATTGAATCATTAATTTTCACATTGATAGATTCCATTGTCATTCCAGTTCTGGACTTAACAATCTATAAGCTCTTCTACTTGAAGAGTAACCCAGAAATATCCCTTTATCGCCCATGGGATCCTCCTTGCCCACTTGATCTTTGTTAGTAAAGATATTGTAATAACCGGCTTAAAATGAGAGTCGCCACCCTTAATTTTTATCCTTAGAAAGTGAATATAAAGGATAACCCTAATTTGGTCAGAGATTCTAAGTTGTTGACTCGTTTTTAGACAAAGGGAAGGTGTTAGGAACCCCTCATTACCTTGTTCACAAGGATACGAGGGTTTGGAATTGCAATCTTTAGGAAATAAGGTTTTAATTTTTATTAGGGGAACTCACCACGATTTTAGTCATATGCCCACGTATCCTCTTATGAAGAATCAGAGTCCCAATTTGAAGTTCGTGGTTGGTTAGTGTTTTTTATGATTTACAAAGTAATTTTGAATTTCCCTTGAACCAAGTCTCGGTGTGTGAATAACGGAACTGTTAGACGAAATTCGCAGTAGATTTAAAGTATCTCCATAATCCTTTTTGAAAATTTTCTTGAATTTAATTAAGTTAAAAAAGATGATTTGGTGTTGGTTAAGTATTTTTTAAATAAGTTAATATATAAAAAAAATATTTTTAATGCATGAAGAGAAATAATTTTAATGCAATTAAAAATATTTGGATGAATTAGAAAAAATAAACATTTGAATTTTATGATAATAATAAAAATAATTTCAGAAATTATAAATATGTTAAATATAAAAAATATTAATTATAATATATAATAAATAAAATATAAAAATTAATTAAAATGCAGGGAGTGTATTTGATTTGGGCTGAGTAAAATCAGAGGGTGCAGAAAGTAAGGCCTTGAGTCCAGATTTTGGATTCAGGCCCAAGAATACAGTGGGGTGCAATTTATAACGTAGTATCAAATTTGGGGGATTTGTTTAGCAAAGGCCCAAGTTCAGATATTGAACTGGGCCTAATAGCACTAGGGTGTGGGTTATTCAAAACTAAGTAAAGCGAGGGTGAAAATATTAAGGGCTTAGGCCCAAAACATTGTTGGATTCATTGGCCAGTTTGTAGAGAAAGTGCAGCGTGTTATGATGGGCATGCGTGTTTGAGATTGTTTGATGGAGATCCAAGGGTTGTGATGAGAAGCGCATGGCTGAGATCATGGGAATGCACACACAGGATCCATAAAGGTTTTATAAAAGCTCAGGCCCAACGCTAGGCCTCATTTTCCCCTCTTCTCTCTCTCTACTCCCAAACAAACAAACTCCTTTATATTTCTAGAGAGAGAGGCTCTGACCTCTCTCTAGAAATGCATCGTGCCGGAAATCGCCCTGCGTAGAGTGCCACCGACCAGAAATCGCTTCTGCTAGCGGCTGAATCTAGGCACCACCGCCTGTATTCAAACCTTCACCCCAACCACCGTGAAAAACCCAGAAACCTAGAACCCTAACAATGTGTGACCTAACCCTAAGAACCCTAAGGGTTCATGAAGAACCCTAATCAACCAAAACCCAGTAACCCCAAACTTAAGAACCCTGACCCTAGGTTAGAACACTAACCCTAGAAATCCAAATTTTCCAGAAATGCAACAGTTAAACATCAATCATACAAGAATTCAACAATCACGACAACAATTAACAACCCTAAGCTAAGTGTTTTAGATTACCTCTCCTACAGTGAAACTGGTCGTATAATTTTCCTCCCCTGATTTCTCCTTTGTCTCCTCTTCTAATCTCCTTTCTTTCTGTTTGCAGGTACGTGGTAGAGGTGACGGCTTGGAGGAGAGATCTTAGGGTTTCATAAATTGAAACCCTAGATCTCAAGCAAGAGTGGCATCTTTACAGATGTAGAACTTCTTAGTCTCCTCTATTTAGAATCTTCTTCTCCAAATTTCTCTTTTTTATCTCAATTTTAGAACTTAGGGTTTTATAGTGTTTTAGGATTAGATGAATTAGGAAGTTTTCTATTGATTAGGCATTATAATTGTCGATTCGGGTAGATTTTTGAAATTGTCATTAGATTTATAGGTTTAGGAAGGATTGAAGATTGTAATTGATTTGATTTGATTTAGAAATTTGTTTTAGGATATGTAGATTTGAATGTATCTGGACATCCTTGTATTTGTAAATTCAGTTAAGTCCTTGTACAATATTTGATTTGATTCTATTTTAGAAAGATTTGATTTTGATTTTCTTTGATCTATATAGTAACTGTCTATTGGGCTTGGGTTGCTTAGTGTAACATAAAATAGGGCGCCACTGATGTGTTAGGGTTTCAAAAATCCCTACTTAGATTTGGTTGACTTGGTCAACAATCAGAAAATAATAAAATAATTAATAATAAAATGTTTTTCTTAATAAATAAATAATAATATAAATAATGTTTTGAATAATAAAAAGTAAATATAACAAAAACGCAGATGGACCTCTATCAAGAAGAGAATGGGCCTTCAATAAATATGGCATGGGCCCAATTGATTCAAAATACGTGCACCCCCCCCCCCCTCCCCCTCTTTTATTAAAAAACAAGTCAATCCTTAATGGGTTGAGATGTAAACACCCAATTCACCCCCATTTCTAATTGTAAGAACAAACTTAATGGGCCATCAGACTTTGATGGCCTATTTCAAAATAATCCACCCCCGTTTATCGATTTAAACCCCATAATGAATTTTATCAATAATAATCTAAAATTTATAAAGAAAATGGTAATAACAAAAAATAAGTTAGTTAGAAATTAATGGGGAAATTTTGGGGTATGATAGATATTACATTTACTTTCAAAGATATCAAAGTATTTAACTTTAGGTTTCCTTCCTTTCCATACCTCATAGAGTGTAGTAGTAGTACCTTATCTCAAAGTGACCCTGTTATAAATATAACATGTAGTATTCATGGCTTCTGCCCAAAAGTACAAAAGCAGATCCTTAGCAAGAAGCATGACTCTAGCTAACTCTAGAATCTTATTGGTCACTTGTTCAACAATTTCCCCTTGATAAGAACACTCATAACTAATATTTTTATAAGCATAAAATTCAGAGAATTTTATATTCTCAAACTCTTTGTCATGTTCACTTATAATTTTGACAATATCATCATTCTTTTCTTCTTGAATACTTTGACACGGACCTTTGAAGAATTCAAAAGTGTCTAATTTATCCCTAAGAAAATTCACCCAAGTATATCCAAAAAAAGTCATCTACAACCACAAAGACATATTATTTTCCTCCTAGGATGTCTATTTGTAATGGTCCCATTACATCTATATGAATAAGTTCCAAAACATTGGAAGTAGTCTAATATTGCAACATTGAGTGTGACATTATACTTTGCTTCTTACTTACACACTCATCACAAACTTTCCCTTCTTCAATCTTGAGCTCTGGCATATCTCTAATGGATCTTTCGGATATGACTTCCTTCATTCTTTTGAAATGAATATGTCCAATTTTCTGGTGTGATAGCTTCACTTCATCCTCATTGGTTGTTGAACATGTGGAAGAGTAAGCAATTATTTGAGATTCCCAAAACTAACAGTTATCTTTAGACCTTATTCCCTTAATTAGAACAACTTATTTTTTATCTTTGACCAGACTTTCTGATTTTGAGAAGTTTACTAATAGACCTTGTCACATAATTGACCAATTCTAATAAGATTAGCAGTTAATCCTTTCACAAACAGCACATCTTCTAAATTGGGATAGCCAACACACATCAGTTTTCCAACTCCTTTGATTTCACCTCTAAACTCATCACCAAATATCATAGAACATGTGGGATGTGGCTTGACATTTACCAACATCTTCTAGACTCCATTCAAACTTCTAGAGCATTCATTGTCAAAGTACCAGTCTTCAGTAGTCGAGTCTCTCAAGGAAGTATGAGCTATAAGGTTAATATCCCTATTTTCAACACTTCTCTTTTTGTTCACTTTATTAGCATTGGAACAAACTGGAGATTTTTTATCTCTATACAATTTGAAACATAAAGGCTTTATATGACCAGGCTCACCAGAGTATTGACATCTCCAAGTGGATTGAGGTTAATTTGAAAATTCATCATATTTGCTAGGATGTTGTAACATGTGTTTGGACATGTTAATCTTTTTCTTCTTTTCAGAAGGAAAGAACTTTTCTCCTGAAATTCTTCTCAATTTATTATCAGATTGATGATGAACCTGGAATCTTCATCTTCTTTCACCATATTTATGGAATCTGTCAAGTTATCAAGCTTAGAGTTTAAGAAAGTTACCTCACTTTGTAGATGAGAGATAATACATAAGAGTTGCTTCTTCTCATTCTCCAAATAAGCAATGATCTTCTTTTGTTCTTCCTCTTTCTTGAAGCTTTCCTCACACCTCTTCATAAAGATCATCATTCTCATCACACGCTTTAACTTCATCCTCCCATCTTCTAAATAGAGCCAACACAAGTTTGGTAGTCTCAGAATTATCTTCATCTTCTGACTTATCATCATCAGACCAAGATACAGTGTAACCCTTCTGCTATTTCTTGAGGAAGTTGGGACATTCAGGTCTAATGTGACCATATCCTTCACATTCATAACATTGATTCTTTTGTCTTGAATAGATTTCTCTTTAGTTCTTGTTCTCCTCTAAGAACCGGGATTGTTGTTGATGTCATAGGGAATGTTTTTGACATCTGGTCTTCCTCTTCTATCTAACATTTTCATTACTCTATTGAATTTCTTCCCAAGTAACACAGTGGTATTAGACAACCCTTCATCAGTGTCCTGATTAACTTGTCCTTTATCATATTCAAAATTGGATGTAAAATGTATGCTTTTGTTCTTCTTCTCAGTCTTGTCACTAAGCTAATTCAAAAGTTTGAAGTCACCCAATAAGCTCATCAACTCTCATGTTGTTAATGTCCTGAGCTTCTTCAATAGTTTTAACCTTCATGTTAAATCTCGTAGATAAGAACCTAAGAATCTTTCTAACTAGCTTTACTTCTAACATCTTTTCACCCAAGGCACTTGATGTACTAGCGACTTCAAGTATCTTCATCTGATATTCCTGAATTGTCTCATCATCATTCATCTTCAAGTTCTCAAATTTGGTAGTGAGAAACTAAAGTCTTGAAATATTCACTTTAGAGGTACCTTCATAAGTTGTCTTTAGAATTTCCCTAGCATCCTTGGATACAGTATAGGTATTAATTAACCTGAAGAGATTATTTTCTACTCCATTGAACAGAGCATTCAAAGCTTTGGAGTTTCCAATAGCATCTTTATCATCAGCTTCATCCCAATATTCTTCTGGTTTTGAAGATATTAATTTTCCATCTTTATCCTTCAAAATAAGATGCTCCAGTCCTTTTAAAACAACCTTCCAAGCTTTGCTATCCATATATTTCAGAAAAGCTACCATTCCCACCTTCCACCATTCATAGTTTGAACCATCCAACATAGGTGGTGTGTTGTTATACCCTCTTTCTTTCTCCATAGTGCCAAAGTATTATCTCCCTGGATCTCACTCAATAAACAGAATAGGGTGCCTGCTCTTGATGCCAATTGAAATTCTGGCACACACAATATCAAAAGTCGAGATTGATGTCTCGATAACATACAATGTCACGATATATGTTATAACATATGCTCACAGACAAAACATACTTGCTAGAAAGATTGTGCAAAAAAGTAAATTGTAAAAACTTAAAGAACATAATCAATTGTTAACTCAGTGTAACTCACCTACTTTGGGGGAATCCAAGCCAAGAAGGAAATCCACTATCAGTAGTATTAATTCTAATCCTAAACAATATGAGTTTACAACTTATCACTTAATCCCTACCCAACACAACTTCTACCTAGGAACTTCCTAGATATGAGAAACCAGGATCTTACTTCCAATCATCGCAGTGATATCAAACAATCTCAATCCCAGGGAATGTATCAAGAAACCAAAAAAAGATTACTCTTCCAAAACCAAAAATACTTAGTTTTCTTAAAAGCTTCACTAATAACAATACTAAACTCTTTGCTTAAAAGCTTAGAGGAGAACAATAACTTGATAAACAAGTATAAATTAGTCAACTCAAATGCATCAAAAGATACATGAAGATGTACAAAAAACACACGGAGAAACTAAGTAACTCTCAAACCCTAAACCCTTATTTTTCACAAGATTTTACATTAAAACTATGCTACTTTAAAAACTAGGTCTTGGATGACTCCTTATATAGACTTATGAAGTTGGGCTTAGACTCTTCAACAAATCCAATCTTCAGCTTCAAATCCCTACAGAATCATCTCCATAAAAATAGAAACAAAAATCTAATCTTTCAAATATTTCCTAAAAATTCTCAAAGATCCTTTTTATGAAACAAATCAAGTATGCAATTGTTCCTAAAAATCCTTGACTGTGTGCACCTGTTATGAGTACTAGAAACCTCCAGAATCTCATATTTTTCAATCAAATCTTCAAGGATATTATCCTACTATATTGTCATGATGTTCTATTGCAACATGTTACAACATCTGATAGAACATCTGTCAAATAAATACCAATAGACTCTGTTGTACTAGTTGTTCAAGATGTTATGACATCTTGTTCTACATTAGGCTGCATACATGTTTTCCAAATGAAACATGTTTTGATAAAATTGTAGCCAACTACTTGTTTTACCAAAATTGTTGCAACCCATAAAATCACAGACCTAACACTTTTATATGCCTTAACTTTTCATCAATATGAATAACTTCTTCAACATTGTCAATGAATTTGTCATTGACACTAGGACTTGCATCATTCTAATAATCATCACTAACATATTCATCTGACTCAATTAGACCTTCAGGAAAGTCAATGACATCATTCTTTGTGTCATTCTAATCTCTTGTAATAGCAGGAGTCTAAGTTTCCAAAATGTTTTTAGTATTGTTATTAACATTAGTAGGGACATCCTTACTATTTTACATATCACCTTGCTTAGTGACACCCACAATGTCACTGGAATCTTTACTAGTATCTTCCTTACTTCCTTTATAATCAACATCAAGTTGGATGTCTTCTTCCTAATCTTCATCACTTTCTTCAACATCCTCCTTCTTTTGACTCTTACTCATCAACATCTTCTTTACACACATTTACCCCAATTTGAGGTATGCCATCCTTATTGTTATTAATAGCTTTACTAAAATTTCTCTCACCATCTTGACTAGTTTCAACCTCATATTCACTTGATTCTCTTAATCTATCATAACATCATATATGTTATTACCAACATCATATACAACATTATTACATATGAAAATAGGTTCAACTTTAACACTAGGTTCGTGTCAGGGTTTATCTGGACTAACATCCTCACCAAGGAGTTTATCAATGATATTTTATAGACTGGGTTATGTTATCAGACTCTTTATGCATAATTTTATTTGTTTCAACACTAGGTTTTATAACAATAGAGACCTCCTTAGGGTCGGGAAATTTCATGGTTTAGTAGATTTACAATCCTTACTATTGTACCCCAAAATTTGCCCTCTCATTTTTCAAGGCATTTCTCACAAGGTTTCTCAAGATCCAAGCTTGCACAAGTACAATTGGATTTTCCAGTATCAAGTTAAGAAGGAAACTGTTAAAAAAGGGGAAAACATATAAAAATAATCTTTTTGACAAAATTGGAGAAAAAACAAGTCTTTTCGATTCAGCTCCTTCGATTGGTCATTTGGCCTCTTTCGATACAAGCTTGGCTTGCATCCTTCGACTAGGTGTTGGCCTCTGGCACGCTGGCTTGGATTCACAAGCCAGGAGCTTCATGCATGCCTCCTTCGATTGCATCTTTGGCCTCATAGGGTTCACAATGCAATGGTTGCCTATGTTCCTGCTTCGATTGGATGATTGATGTGTGCATGCCTGTGTTGGCTGGACAAATATTTCTCCCCATGCTTGATTTGATTCACAAGTTGATAACTAGCTGCATACAAGCTTTCGTTTGAGCCATAACTCCATTTTTGCCGGCAATGGGCTTCCACCATGCTAGCATGCACAAGGCAAAAAGCCTCATGTAGCCTCCTTCGATTCCAAGGAAAAAAGCCTCCTTTTGGCATCCTTCGATTGCATACTTGCCTCCTGAGTGCATCTTTCATTTAGGCATGTGGCCCCCTTTGTTGTAAGCTTCGTTTGTGCCCTTTACTTCATGCATGTTTTTTTGTTTGAGCGTTTGACTTTCTTCAAGACAAGATTGGGTTTACATCCTTTTGTTTGGGCATGTGATTCCCTTCATGCAAGTCTCCGTTTGAGCATTAGCCTCTTGTGTGCTTACTTGGAGTCACAAAGTTTAGACCTCCTGCATGTAGGTTTCGACAGGGACATAGGTTATGTTTACGCTAACTTCGACTGGACGCATTTCCCTTTAGCATGCTTCAATTCTACCCTTAACAATCTTCAGCATACATGGTTGGTGGATTTGAAGGGAATACATAGGAGTCCCTGTTGAAGGTTTGCATAGCCCATTCAAAGGGCCCATTTGGCCCTTTTTAAAGAAACATACATGACCCATTCAAGGGACATGTCTGGACATCCCATTCAAAGGACATGCTTGATGGTCCATTCGAAGGATTTACAAAGCCCACCTTAAGGCATGTTTTGGTGACCCATCCAAGGGTCACACATTTGGCTCCTTCGAAGGATGCACAAAAGTGACCCATTCGAAGGACACTTGTTGGAGGAGAATCAAATAACATTGTTGGAAGAGGAATCTGGTCGAAGGAGGGTCAAAATGAAATAATGAAATATTCAAAGATTCTTGCAGCCAAGTTCAGACCTGGTACACTGGCCAAAACTGCTGCACAACAGTCCTAAAACACTGCCTTATTCCTTGCACCAAAATGGCATACAAATACTGTCCCTCGAAAGCTACAAAAGCAGTTTACTCAAATTGTTCAAAATATTTTGTTTTCCCTCCAAAAGCTTCAGCCAGATTTTCCTACAAATAAGAGGCTCCACGACATGTTTAGAGGGACTTTTTGGCTGGACAACACATCTAGAGACTTGTGGGTGGAACAAATCATCAAAAACTCAAACACTCTCAAACACTTACACATTCTTAAACACCAACCCAGAATCTAAACATTTGTCCCCTTCGAATCTGAAACATCCCCACACTTTGTTATCCTTCGAATCCAGTAGAAAGAACATCACACTTGTTCTTCTCCTTCGAATCCAGCCTCAGAAACATCATCTTCGTTTCTTCCCTTCGAATCTAGAAGTATCTAGGGTAGCAGTTAAAGGTACAACTCACACACCCCAGCTTCAAGCAAGGTAAGTCACTTTTAACCTTGGACCTTTCATTTCTAGCATAACATGTAAATAAACTTTATTTTTGTTTCAAACATGTACATACCATTGTTCTTCTTTTCGTTTCCACCCTTTTAATATGTTTTCATGGCTAATCCTTTTGTTTTTATTTCTTGAGTTATTAAATATGTTTAAGAACTAACTTGGTCATAAGATAATGCTAGCATGGCCTCATGCCATGTTTCTATTTAATATCTCAAATGAAAGAAACGGGGGGAAGGAAGTATGAAACGAAGCTTTAGGCTTCCACACTAAGCTCCAGGTCCAAACGAAAGAGACAGCTAGAAGAACACCCATACTGATTCCAGGTCCAGTCGAAAGGCACGACCACACTGATTCCAACTTCCAATCGAAGGAGGCAGAAAGGCAGAATCAAAGGTTGCACCTCATGCCTCAGGTTAAGCCCAAATCGAAGGGCATGACCTCACTGACTCCAGGCCCAAATCGAAGAGATCCAGAGAAGCAGAATCGAAGGATGCTCCTGCCTAAATTGAAAAGCCCTTTTCTTTCCTTTATTTTATTTTTTCCTTTACATTTTCATGTTATTCAATATGGTTGTAATAGTGTAGGACTTATTTTCTGAATTTTTATTACTTTTGTACAAATGTTAGTAATTAGGATGTATGGCAAGATATAAATCAACAAGTAGATAACCTAAAATTCAAAGACAAAATGCATGCAATCAAACACACTATTCACACACATGCACCTTTAGGGTAATCTCACTTCTTGCCTCAGAGAAATAGTCATGTCCCTCGAATATGGGCATTTTAGCAAAGACCCTCGATAAAAGATCGTAGTCCCTCGATGACCCTCAATGTTTCCTTCGGTAAACGATCTAGTCCCTAAACAACATTGCTAAAACGTCCCATAGGTTGCCTTCTATGACTATACAAACGTCCCACGCCCGTTCCTTCACATCCAATGATGGGGCTTCTTACCAAAACAATAGTGAGATATCAACATCTAAAGGAGGAGGAAAAGAACATTAAGACCTTTTGAGTAGGTAGGATGCTCCTAGTTACTCGCTTGCTCACAAAAAAAACATTTTATACACCCACACTTTCATTTTGAAACATTTTTAAAAAAGACAAAACACTTCGTACGCATTCTTATAGAAACGAGAACCATTACAAAGACACTTTTCAAAATCACTTTCAAAAACACATTCCACAAACACATTCCACAAACACCTCTTTGAACTATTTTCAAAACAACACTTTGCACGCGTTCTTATAGAAATGAGAGCCATTACAAAGACGTTTTCAAAATACTTTCAAAACCCACACCACAAGCACATTTTCAAACAAAAGCAAGTGATCTAGCAAGCAACTAAGAGCCCGTAGATAACTACAGATGGAAAGGGTGTTAATACCTTCCCTTTTCATAACCTACCCCCCTAACTCAAGAAATAATCTCGAAAGGTATTTCCTGTTCTTTTCAGACTTTACTTATTGTATAAAAGAAAAGTCGGTGGAGACTCTTGCTATCCGCAACAATTGCGATCAAACGCAAAACACCCAAGTCAGTTCTCCCACCGTGTTATAGAACTAGCGACTCTGCTGTGGAATTTCTTAAAAGTTAGGTTACCTTAGGGCTAGATCACCTTTACTTGCTTTCCTTGTTTGACTTGCTTGCTTTATATTATGGTTCCTTGTTTGGGCTTGTTTTGATCCTCTACCCAGATCTGGGGAACCTTTTAGTAAGTAGCAATAGATTGTTGAAACTATACGGTGTAGACTGACATGGTTGAAGCAATGGCTACGTTAGTGTGACGCATTTGTTGGTACCGGTATCCCTTGTGTTGAATCGAGGAGAATACGGAGCCGCTGAGCGGCGTCATGGAGCACTAACTAACTTTAGAACCTTAATTGAACAACTTGGCCATTAGGAAGTAGTGATATAGCTGCCTTTGGTTCCGACCAAAGATTGGTTGATACTCGATGCTACGCTCATTGAGACCGGACTTTTGGGATATCTCGGCCGCAAGAAAAGATTGATTGAGCTGAGATAATGCCTAAAATAAAGGTCAGTGATATTGAGATCCCTTAGAACCCGGTTACTATTACTAGGACAGGTTGAGCCAACTAAACTTCAAGAGGGTACTTACCTACGAACCCCATGCAAGCCTAAACCTAAGGACTTGTCTGCTTTGTATGTACATAACAACTTGCTTGCTTCGCATACTTGTACATAACATCATAAACATCATAACATCATAAGCATTCTCACTAACCATTTTAAGGATTTAGGAATTTATCTTTGCTTTGTTTTGTAGGCCATAAATCCCATCGAAAGGAATACCATCCGAATCAGCTTCGTGAAAGCACAGCCTCAACTCCAAGAATTAGCATCAAGGGTGCCTGGAGATTCTCTCTTCACCGAGAAATATGGTCGACTTCTCAGCTTGGCTACCTCCAATTTCCAAGAAGAAATGATGTGTGTACTTTTCCAATTGTTTGATCCCATACATCATTGCTTCACCTTTCCTGACTATCAGTTGGTGCCTACACTAGAAGAGTTCTCTCAGCTAATAGGAGTGTCTGTGATTGATCAAATACTATTCACTGGTTTAAAAGGGACTCCAATGCCTGAAGTCATTACCAAGGCCCTGCATCTGAAGAGAGCTAGCATTATAGCAAATTGGGAGACTAGAAGCGGAGTTAAGGGTTTCCTAGCCAAGTTTCTGTTGGAGAAGGCTCGCTCATTCTGGGGAGATATGGATTTTCAAGTCTTTGAAGATGTTTTGGCCCTTCTAATCTATGGTTTAGTTCTATTTCCCAATCCGGACCAATTCATAGATGTGAATGCCATCAAGGTTTTCCTCTCTCGTAATCCTATATCTACTTTGCTTGGAGACATTTTACATTGTTTCCACACTCGCACCATGAAGAAAAGAGGTACTCTCTTGTGTTGCATTCCCCTAATCGCTAAGTGGTTTACTTCTCACCTACCTTGATCTACATTGAAGAACAAGCAAGGATTGACATGGTCTCAAAGGATGATGTCCCTCACACACTCTGACATTTATTGGTGTTCCCGATCCTTGAAGGATACTACTATCATTGACCATTGTGGGGAATTACCTAATGTCCCACTCTTAGGCATTAGGGGAGGTATCACCTATAACCCTTCTATTGCATTACGATAATTTGAGTATGCACGAAGAGATGGTCCTCACGATGCACTCATCCAAGGATTGGTATTCGACTATGAGGGCGACAACCAAGGCTACCATCAAAGGTTCATACGAGCTTGGAGAATGGTAAACAAAGTGGATAGTAAGACATTGGGGCGTAAGAACTCCATTCCTTTGGAGACTTATCTTAAGTGGGTACGAACTCGTGCTCAAAGACTCGGTATGTCGTACCCTGCCACTTTGCCTATCATCATGGAGCCTTTAGTTGAAGGAGATGTTCCTTATGCTATCCTTCATCCTACCATGCCTACTTATCTTGAAGACTTACAAAGAGCTTGGATTCAGCTGAAGGAAGAACGAGACACCTTCAAAGCCCAATTCTACGCGAGTGAAAAAAAGGTTCTGGAGCTTACAAGACAACTTCATGAGGAGCAAAATCTGAACGCCTACATTGCGCCAAAGAGGATGCGTTCGACCTTTTTGTCTTAGGAGTTTATTTTGATTTATTTCCTCCATTGTAAGCCCAAGGGGCATGGTTGTAATCAATTTAAACTTATTAATACAATTGATGTTTGCTCTTTTCTTGTCTAAAACAAATTTAAATCTTCTAAGTCCTTAAAAACATTACATCCACATACCGACAGGCTTTCCCCACACAGGATTCTCATATGCTTACTGTTTATTTTAGTAGAGATGACGCTAGAGAAGACTATCAAGGACATTTAGACTCAAAACGCTCAACTTCAAGAAATGTTCTTGAACCTATCTAAGGGGAAAGAAGAAGTGAAAGCACTCCTCACTAGGGGCTTGACCATGGAGAATCCTGAGGAAGATAGAGATGACCAGTTGGAGCGGCTACAAACTGAGATAGCCATAATGAAGGTCCAGATGATGGGACAACTGGTAGGCCATATGGCTCTTATCCAAAACCTGGCTCAAGGACAAGAAGATCTGAGAACCCTTGTCAACAAGCTTCATCAAGACGGATGTAACCAAAAGGGGCAAACAATTAGAATTGGAGATTGAGTCATTAATCAGCCTCCAATAAAGAGTGGACCTTTCCAAATCGCTGCCACGTCATAGGCCCAACAACAACCTCGTCGACATCAACGGGAAAATCAGCAAATGCAAAATAATCCCGAGAGACAGTTTACTAACATCAACATGCCACTTTCTCAAGCATTTCATGATGAATCCAATTACGTTGATAGGACCTCATCCAAACCCCAAAACTTCTTCTCCTAACTACAATCCTGATTCCAGGTATACATATCATTCTGACAGTCCTGGACATGATACAAATGATTGTTGGATGCTGAAGTACAAGATTTAAAACTTGATCGACGGAGGAGCGTTGGAGTTCACACAAGACGGTCAACTAGAGCTTTTCTATCACCCCTCAAGGGCATCCATGTGAAGCAACGATTTGGGCGAGGAAATTTTCTCTTTATTCGAATTTTCAGTTGTAATTTCTTTGTTTGCTTAAACACTTATATATATATATATATATATATATATATATATATATATATATATATATATATATATATATATATATATATATATATATATATATATATATATATATATATATATATATATATATATATATATATATATATATATATATATATATATATATATATATATATATATATATATATATATATATATATATATATATATCAAACTTTGGTTACTTTCAATGCATTGCATATGTTTATCTTGAATTAATCCATTCCTTTTCATTATATTTAAACTATGCTTTTTACTCCCTTTATAATATTCAACTCTTGTTTCAAAAAGTTACAAACCTTTAGAGATGACGAAGACAATGCCATAATCTCATACAGTATGCTTTTGAACAGACCTTGTTGATGATATACAAGCGTTCTTTCAATTCCCAAACACTGGAGTTATAAGGAAGATAATCCCTAGTCAATCCCTTTGAGCCAAAGAAGTAGGAGTTTTCTTTTTCACATAAATTGAAACCTTTAATCAAAACCTAGGGCAGGGTAGTTTCTCAGTTAATTCAAACGCGCGCTCAGTCGTAAACTTTCATTTCGTATACGATGAATGACACTAAAAACATCCTTCTGAATCAAAAGATGGTGATGGTTCCCTATCAAATAGGCAGTCATTATCTCTCAAAAGAAAAGCCCACTAAGTCAAAACCTATCAAGGAGACTTAAGAAAAACTGGGGCATCCCGCTGACTGTAATCTTAAAACAAGAACAGTCAAGCAAAAATCAGGGATAGTAAATCAAAAAAAAAGAGGACGCTACAGATCCTCAACAAACACGAAAAGTGTTGCAAAAATGACTGCCTTCTCAACTTCCAAATATCTGAACCATCATTCCAGATTCAATAGGAATTCAAACTCACAATTGACTGAGTTTAGGATTGTAGAACATCACTAAGAACGAGCAGGTACAATTACATTTTGAGCCTTATCCTTTATTTCTTAAACCGTGAACGTAGACCACGATACAACCTTTCAATGTCCTAATTGAAGCACGGGTTAGTTCGAAAGCATACTGTTACAGAAGGTATCCTGACTCCTGCAAGGATTACTCTAAATCCTCATTTGAATTCACATACTTGCAAAATTCTTTTATTTGCTAAAACGCATTTTCAAAACTTCAAGACAAGCATAAAACTTTGCATTATTTGAATACTTCTGTTTGCATATAGCTACTTGTTTGACAACAGAGAAATCCATACGATGACTATCCGTTGAACAAAATTCTTAGTGAACAAAATCACTTCAAATAGGACGACACTTCCAATGACAAATCTCCTATAAGCAAGGGGGCATGATATGTCACTGTCCAACTCGTCTGGGGCAGTCAATTCAAGATTATGAGAAATCTCTCAAGAAGTGCTGAATAACCAGGGGCAAATTTACATCCGAGTCACTTGGGGCATTGAATATGAACTCCGACAAAGGGTTGTATATAGTCAAGCAAACATTTCCTAGAAATACTACAAACACTTGTTACTAGAGGCAGTGAAAAATCTCCCACAAAGTCCTTTTCATAGGGTGATCCCCAGCCAGAGTTTCAATCTCTTAAAACTTCTCCCCAACTGGGTTCGATCTCAATAATCTTCGAGGAGTTCTACCAAAAGGAAACACCTCTCAAGAAGACTGGCGACAAGGTTTATTTCCCCAATAAACGGCAAGATTCCCCAGCTTGAATTTTCCTCTCAGACTATCACAAATCTAGGGACCATAACTCCTCTTCCCCAGTAGACTTTCCTACAATCCCCAATAGCTCCCCAGTAGAGCAATGGACAACAAAGACACCTGAACTATTTTCCCTAAGCGGAAGTCAACACTCTCCACAGAGTTTTCTTCTCAAGCAAAATCAACATTCCCCAGTGAAAATCTCCTAGCTTCTTAGGATTCCACAACAAAATTTCACAAAGTCCACAAGCAATGCACGATGTTTCCTTTCCCCAACAGAGTCTATTTCTCTAATAATAGAGACCCATCTATCAACACTTCAACTTCAACAAAATATGAAGACTTACACCCCTCATTCCCAGCACCAGTCGGGGATTTATTTTCCCCAGACCGACAACACTGCAGCAGAACAACTATTATGTTATTACATTGCATTCATACATCATAGCATCAACAACACAAATCGCAATCTCATTTATTTTGAGAAACATCATTAAGCCATGCATTTCATACGTCATGAAATTGCATACAACTAACTCTTTACCTTTTCAAGAAAGATCAATCAACAGAAAATTATCATCAACAAATTTCTGACAAGACAGGACGACTATCTGTGAACAAATCAGTTGTAAATCAATTCCCGAAACAAGATGGGATAACTATCTACATGACAAACAATTTTCAAGACCTCTGCTGGTTCAGTTTAAATCTCTCAATGATTTATCCTGATTCTTTCTCGTAGACATTTTCTATGGTTCAGATAAATCGCACCAAGATTTATTCTAATTCTTTCAAGTTAAAGAATATTCAAGACCTCTGCTGGTTCAGTTTAAATCTCTCAACGGTTTATCCTGATTCTTTCCCGTAGACATTTTCTCTGATTCAGATAAATTGCTCCAATATTTATTTTGATTCTTCCCAGTTAAAGAATATTCAAGACCTCTGCTGGTTCAGTTTAAATCACTGAATGGTTTATCCTGATTCTTTCTTGTAGACATTTTCTTTGGTTCAGATAAATCACTCCAAGATTTATTCTGATTCTTCCTAGTTAAAGAATATTCAAGACCTCTGCTGGATTCAGTTTAAATCTCTCAATGGTTTATCTTGATTCTTTCCAGTAGACATTTTCTCTGGTTCAGATGAATCGCTCCAAGATTTATTCTGATTCTTTCCAGTTAGAGAATATTCAAGACCTGTGATGGTTCAGTTTAAATCTCTCAATGGTTTATCCTGATTCTTTCCCGTAGACATTTTCTCTGGTTTAGATGAATCGCTCCAAGATTTATTCTGATTCTTTCCAGTTAAAGAATATTCAAGACCTCTGCTGGTTCAGTTTAAATCTCTCAACGGTTTATCCTGATTCTTTCCCGTAGACATTTTCTCTAGTTCAGATAAATCTCTCCAAGATTTATTCTGATTCTTTCCAGTTAAAGAATATTCAAGACATCTGCTGGTTCGGTTTAAATCTCTCAATGGTTTATCCTGATTCTTTCTCGTAGACATTTTCTCTGGTTCAGATAAATCGCTCCAAGATTTATTCTGATTCTTTCCAGTTAAAGAATATCCAAGACCTCTGCTGGTTCAGTTTAAATCTCTCAATGGTTTATCCTGATTCTTTCTTGTAGACATTTTCTCTGGATCAAATAAATCACTCCAAGATTTATTCTGATTCTTCCTAGTTAAAGAATATTCAAGACCTCTGCTAGATTTAGTTTAAATCTCTCAATGATTTATCCTGATTCTTTCCCGTAGACATTTTCTCTGGTTCAGATAAGTCGCTCCAAGATTTATTCTGATTCTTTCCAGTTAGAGAATATTCAAGACCTCTGTTGGTTCAGTTTAAATCTCTCAATGGTTTATCCTGATTCTTTCCCGTAGACATCTTTCTCTGAGTC
Source organism: Vicia faba (assembly GCA_948472305.1). Classification (NCBI taxonomy): domain Eukaryota; kingdom Viridiplantae; phylum Streptophyta; class Magnoliopsida; order Fabales; family Fabaceae; genus Vicia; species Vicia faba. The sequence goes on from OX451740.1 coordinate 382,613,983, forward strand.
AGATAAATCTCTCCAAGATTTATTGTGATTCTTTTCCAGTTAAAGTCAAGCTTATATGTAGCCTAATTTCTATCAACAATCACCTTCGAATGGCATCTATAAGCCCATCTCCAACATCTATCTGTCATTTCTCCAAATGGCATCTTTAAGCCCATTACCTATACAATCAACCACCACATCATCAGGTGCAAATTTCTGGGCACTCTAGTGTTCAATCATCTTCGACCTTCAAGTCACGAATGGAATATTTGCCAATCTAACTTTTCAGGTTTAAGAAGATTGAACAGGGCAGCTGTTATACCCCCAAAATTTTCCCTCTCATTTTTCAAAGCATTTCTCACAAGGTTTCTCAAGATCCAAGCTTGAAAAAGTACAATTGGATTTTCCAGTATCAAGTTAAGAAGGAAACTGTTAGAAAAGGGGAAAACAGATAAAAATAATCTTTTTGACAAAATTAGAGAAAAACAAGTCTTTTTTATTCAGCTCCTTCGATTGGCCTTTTGGCCTCTTTCGATGCAAGCTTGGCTTGCATCCTTCGACTGCGTGTTGGCCTCTGGCACACTGGCTTGGATTCACAAGACAGGAGCTTCCTACATGCCTCCTTCGATTGCATCTTTGGCCTCACGGGGTTCACAATCCAATGGCTGCCTATGTGCCTGCTTCGATTGGATGATTGATGTGTGCATGCCTGTGTTGGATGGATAAATATTTTCCCTCGTGCTTTCTTTGATTCACAAGTTGATGACTAGATGCATACAATCCTTTGTTTGAGCCATAACTTCTTTTTTGCGCGCAAGGGGCTTCCACCATGCTAGCATTCACAAGGCAAAAAGCCTCTTGTAGCCTCCTTTGATTCCAAGGCAAAAAGCCTACTTTTAGCATCCTTCGATTGCATCCTTGCCTCCTGCGTGCATCTTTCGTTTGGGCATGTGGCCCCCTTTGTTGTAAGATTCATTTGTGCCCTTTACTTCTTGCATGCTTTTTTGTTTGGGCGTTTGACTTTCTTCAAGACAAGCTTGGGTTTACACTCTTTTGTTTGGGCATGTGATTCCCTTCATGTAAGTCTTCATTTGAGCATTGGACTCTTGTGTGCTTGCTTGGAGTTATAAATTTTAGACCTCCTGCATGCAGGTTTCGACAGGGACATTGGCTATGTTTACGCTAACTTCGACTGGACGCATTTCCCTTTAGCATGCTTCAATTCTACCCTTGACAATCTTCAGCACACATGGTTGGTGGATTTGAAGGGCATACATAGAAGTCCCTGTTGAAGGTTTGCATAGCCCATTCGAAGGACCCATTTGGAACTTTTCAAAGAAACATACATGACCCATTCAAGGGACACGTCTGGACATCCCATTCAAAGGACATGCTTGATGGCCCATTCGAAGGATTTACAAAGCCCACCTTAAGGCATGTTTTGGTGACATATCCAAGGGTCACACATTTGGCTCCTTCAAAGGATGCACAAAAGTGACCCATTCGAAGGACACTTGTTGGAGGAGAATCAAAAAACATTGGTGGAAGAGGAATCTGGTCGAAGGAGGGTCAAAACGAAAGAATATAATATTCAAAGATGATTGCTGCCAAGTTCAGGCCTGATACACTGGCCAAAACTATTGCAGAGCAGTCCTGAAACATTGCCTTATTCCTTGCACCAAAATGGCATACAAATACTGTCCCTCGAAAGCTACAAAAGCAGTTTACTCAAATTGTTCAAACTATTTTGTTTTCCCTCCAAAAGCTTCAGCCAGCTCTGTCTACAAATAGGAGGCTCCACAACGTGTTTAGAGGGACTTTTTGGCTGGACAACACATCCAGAGACTTGCGGGTGGAACGAATCATCAAAAACTCACACATTCTTAAACACCAACCCAAAATCTAAGAATTTGACCCCGTCGAATCTGAAACATCCACACACTTTGTTATCCTTCGAATCCATTAGAAAGAACATCACACTTATTCTTCTCCTTCGAATCCAGCCTCAAAAACGTCATCTTCGTTTCTTCCCTTCAAATGCAGAAGTATCCAGGGTAGCAGCTAAAGGTCCAGCTCACACACCCCAGCTTCAAGCAAGGTAAGTCATCTTAACCTTGGAACTTTCGTTTCTAGCATAACATGTAAATATACTTTCTTTTCATTTCAAACATGTACATACCATTGTTCTTCTTTTTGTTTCCACCCTTTTAATATGTTCTCATGGCTAATCCTTTTGTTTTTGTTTCTTGAGTTATTAAATATGCTTTAAGAACTAACTTGGTCATAAGATAATGCTAGCATGGCCTCGGGCCATATTTCTATTTAATATGTCAAACGAAAGAAATAGGGGGAAGGAAGTATGAAACGAAGCTTTAGGCTTCCATACTAACCTCTAGGTCCAAACGAAAGAGATAGACAGAAGAACGCCCATATTGATTCCAGGCCCAGTCGAAAGGCACGACCACACTGATTCCAACCTCCAATCGAAGGAGGCAGAAAGGCAAAATCGAAGGCTGCACCTCATGCCTTAGGTTAAGCCCAAATCGAAGGGCATGACCTTACTGACTCCAGGCCCAAATCGAAGAGAGCCAGAGAAGCAGAATCGAAGGATGCTCCTGCCTAAATCGAAAAGCCCTTTTCTTTCTTTTATTTTATTTTTGCATTTACATTTTCATGCTATTCAATATGGTTGTAATAGTGTAGGACTTATTTTCTGTATTTTTATTACTTTTGTACAAATATTAGTAATTAGGATGTATGGCAAGATAAAAATCAAAAAGTAGACAACCTTAAATTCAAAGACAAAATGCATGCAATCAAATACACTATTCACACACATGTACCCTATGGATAATCTAACTTGTTACCTCAGAGAAATAGTCATGTCCCTCGAATATGGGCGTTTTAGCAAAGACCCTCGATAAAAGATCGTAGTCCCTCGATGACCCTCAATGTTGCCTTCGGTAAATGATCTAGTCCCTAAACGATATTGCTAAAACGTTCCATAGGTTGCCTTCTATGACTATACAAACGTCCCACGCCCATCCCTTCACATCCAAGTATGGGGCTTCTTACCAAAACAATGGTGAGATAGCAACATCTAAAGGAGGAGGAAAAGAACATTAAGACCTTTTGAGTAGGTAGGATGCTCCTAGTTGCTCACTTGCTCACAACAAAAACATTTTATACACCCACACTTTCATTTTGAAACATTTTTAAAAAAGACAAAACACTTCGTACGCGTTATTATAGAAACGAGAACCATTACAAAGACACTTTTCAAAATCACTTTCAAAAATACATTCCACAAACACCTCTTTGAACTATTTTCAAAACAACACTTTGTACGCGTTCTTATAGAAACGAGAGCCATTACAAAGACATTTTCAAAATACTTCTAAAACCCACACCACAAGCACATTTTCAAACAAAAGCGAGTAATCTAGCAAGCAACTAAGAGCCCATAGATAACTACGGATGGAAAGGGTGCTAATACCTTACCTTTTTATAACCTACCCCCTGAATTAAAGAAATAATCTCGAAAGGTCTTTCCTGTTCTTTTCAGCCTTTCCTTATTGGATAAAAGAAAAGCCGGTGGCGACTCTTGTTATCTGCAACAATTGCAATCAAACTCAAAACACCCAAGTCAGTTATCCCATCGTGTTACACTTACCTTTATCTTTGTTGGGGGTGAATCACTATAAGAGGAACAACATCAAAAGGAACATGTGATGGATGACTCTTGGATTTTGAGTTTTTAGTTTCCTTTAATATAGTGACAATTTCTGATCCTTTGTTAGTTATATTATTCATCGTAAGAGGAACACAATCATTTAACTTCTTAAGTTTCTTAATTTTAAAATCCTTAGGTCATTCGATAGGGGAAGGAGCTCCGTCCAGACCATAGATCTTTCCACCAATCACAACGCCTTTCATTTGAAACTCGTGAGCTTTGCAATTGTGTTGTCTCCTTTGGGAACCTTCTTAATCATTTTCTTTTCCTTATTATAAGGGTTGGTTCCTTGTATTGTACCCATCACTTTTCCATAATAGTAGAGATGAGAAAGAACAAAAAGCGAGTGAGATAGAAATGTTGAGGAAAATGAACAATGTGATATATGAGTGAAGTGCAAAAATTAAACTTGAATGAAAAACTTAACTTTTTTTAATATGAAGATTTTCAGCTTCCTTATTAGTCTTGACAAGATACGCTACATGATTATTGGAAATTGAGGGTTGTTTAGAGAAGATTTTGGCCCAATTAATTTCTAGTTGCCTCAACATTAATTGCTACAAAGATTTCATCACATATAACCCTAATGTTGTTCATCATTTTTCAAAGAGCGGCATGTAGGGCTTTTATAAAGATGTCTGCTTGTAATTTTTCAGTAGTAACATGATTAAAGGAAATGAATTTTCCTTCTACAAGTTCTATGATGAAATGATGTATAATATAAATGTTCTTGGTATGACTATGTTGAACTGGATTCTTTGAGATATTGATAGCACTCATATTGTCACAACATAATATCATGACATCATGTACTTTTTAAGCATTTGTGTCATCCATATTAATTGAGTGCAATTGCTTCCCGCAACAATGTATCCAACTTCTATAGTGGATAAGGAAACCCAATTTTGATTTTTACTGAACCAAGATATGAGATTGTTCCCTAAGAAGAAACACCCATCAGAGGTACTCTTTCTGTCATATGCATCTCTTGCCCAATCAACATCATAATACCCAACTAGAAATGAGTTGTTATCAAAATAGTATAGAAGCCCATAATTACAAGTTCCATTTATATACTTGATAATACTTTTGACTTGTGCGAGATAATTCGTTTTAGGTTTGACTTGTTAACGAGAACACACACATACATAGAAATTAATGTTATGATGTCTAACAATGAGATGCAGTGGACTACTGATCATACTTCTATAGGGGTTTTAATCAAAAGTTACTCCTTGATCATCCTCAGTGAGATTGACATGAGGCGCGACATAGGCACTTTTATGTCTAGCATTTTCTAGACCTTACTCATTTACAATACTTTTAGCATACTTACTTTGAGAAACAAAGATGACATTAAAGTAAGTAAGTTCACCAACCAAACTCATTTCAAGCTCAGATTGCATTTGTTAGATAACATATTATGCCATCTTGCTTGACATTACTCCGAACACAATTTTATCTATGCAAATTTAAGTTGTCATAAGTTTTCGTTCTTATTTATTAATATACATAATTTTGTCAATCCCCCCATAAATATAACATTGCTAGTGATACATCATGTGAGTCTTTCATACCAAGCTCTAGGAGCTTGTTTTAACCCATATAGTGCCTTCTTAAGTTTTTACACATGATTTGGAAGTCATGAATCAATGAACCCTTTTGGTTGTTCAACATCCAATTGATAAATTTTGAATTTAAAAGGACGTGAAACTCCTAATAACAATCTTATAGTTTCTAGACGAGCCGTTGGGGGCAAATGTGTCATCAAATTCCACTCCCACTTTTTGAGTATAGCCTTGAGCCACTAGGTGAGCTTTGTTTTTTGTAACATTCCCATTCTCACCAAACTTGTTCTTATAGATCCACTTGGTTCCAATGATGTTGGAATAGCTAAGTCTATGAACTAATTCCCAAAATTTATTCCTTTTGAACTTAGAAAGTTCTTCATGCATAAATTTGATCCAATATTCATTATTGAGGGATTTCTTAATAGTTCATTGCCCTTTTCCCAATACTACCTATGAAATTTGATCTAGGCTCCTCCTGAATCAGAGATACCTCTCACATTCAAACAAACACTCTCTCAAGTGTTTGTACAATTGCAAAAATATATGAAGCTATGGAACACAATTACAACACAAGTACTTTATTCTCCTAACTTAGAAATATAACCAAGTAATAGAATATTACAACCCAAAAAAACACAAAAACTCAACAACAACTAAAAACACATAGCTTCATAATTTAAGATCTGAGTTTTCACAATAGAGAATGCCTCCTTAAATAGCAATAATTTTCCGACATAAAAGTCTAGTACGGTTTTGGCATAAACACAGTTGGATTCTAAAAAACACAAAAAAATATCAATCTTAATAATATTGATCATGAATCTTGATTGAAACAAATCTTGATTAAATATAAATGTGATAATAATATAAATTCCAATCTTGCTAAAAATATATTCAAATTAAATATTTTCTAAATAACTACGCATTTTAAACAGAAAAGGAAACAAATCCTGAAAGTGTGGGATTCACACTAATAAAACGTGTGCGCCAAGTGAGCAGATCGAGATATGATGTCTCGTATTATATTATAACATCTTACTTAACATGTTTCTTACAACACATGCACCATGAAGCACCTCGAGACATAATATCTCACATATTATTAGAACTGAAGGAAAATTGCGATCCAAAACGCGGCAGAAAATTAAATTTTTTCCTCTAGTGATCCTTACGAATGGGCATGGTCAATGATATAAATCATTACCTCTTATGGTGATTCAGACCTTTTATGTTATGATTACGAATGGGTTGATGAATAACAATGTCTCTACTCAGTCCACATGAACAGATCACTTCCAGTCACAATGCTATCTGCTTACGAATGGAAACTTTGAGTGAGAGAGTGAGACAAAATACAACTAGGGTTTCAAGACCAAAATTTAATCAAGTGAAATGCTTTAGCACACGGGTTCCATTTATTGAACCACTTATGTGGGCTGCAAGCTAAAATCCCAATTAAGACTGCAAGCTAAAAGCCCAATTAAGCCTACGGGTATCATACCTTACCATATTCCATATTTCACTTAAGTGTATCGTGCTTTACGGTGTTCTAAAATTTACTTAGTTGCACCGTACCTTATTGTGTTCCTTATTTACTTTATCTCTCATCAACCTGTCCTTATGTGTGTGGCCCTGTAGGTTTTCGTGACGTTGACAATTATATTAAATTACACATTTAACATGATAAATAGTGAGCGGTATCTAGCAACATATCACTGCTACCTAAGTCACGAAAATGTCATGTGATCTGACAAAACCTTTCAGTGATAATATTTGTATGTACAATTACCATTTTTCCCTTATGTATATATTTAACAAAAGATATAAATCGTGTCACCCTTGTCCAGTTCAATATTGGGCCCTTAGACACTTATCCTGTTATGCAGGATGGGAAAATTCCATCTAGGTCACTCATGTCCCTCACCATGCTTTGTGAAGTACCCATCAACTGTCTTTATGGTCATCTAGTTACAGATAATGTTTGATCAACAATAAAGTACTTAACTCTACATCTAGGGTCCATAGTGGTTTCAGGTCGAAGGGTGGTATACACCATTATGACCATGAGAATAACTTATGACACCTTGCATAACATTCTATGTAGTATTCTCATAGCGGGTCAATCCAGTATAAATATTACTCCTAATATTCATACATATGTCAAGACTTGATAACTCCTTATCCATGATCCAAGAGGTATGATCATTAGTCTATCTTCATAATAATCTCAATGCTTTAATGTTATCCCACTTTACAATAAAGCTCGACTACGGATACTTTAAGAATAATGTTCTTATATTTAATGGGATCTCATGATTAAGTCACACTTAACATTTCATTAAACAGATGAACTATTCTAGGGACTTTATTATTTTGGAAAAGCAAACATAATAAAGAAACTCCTTTTATTATTAATAAATAATTTGATACAAGTACCAAAAGTATTGGCCTCTAGGGCTTACACCAACAAGAACATCTTGCTTAACATGTTGCCTACAAAATTTTGCTAATCACATGTAATAACACTTGGGTAGAACAATCACTCAAACAAGGAACCAATAAATTCAAGTATAGGTTGCTACATAATGGAAGCTTGGAGAAAGATTATTGTGTCTAGTAAGATCATTAGATCAAGATCATTGAAGATCTTGAATATATGCATTTTGTATAATCTTCTTCAATAGAAGGGAAAGTCAATTTAGATATGCATTAACTAAAGCAATTAGTTGAATTTTGATCGAGTCATATATCTTAGGTATACATTGAAACATATAATATTTTAAACTATTTGCTATATTTTGCTTTTATCGACCATCTGCTCTTTTACATATAATACTCTGATTTTATGTAAAAGATGGTTTTGAAAATGGTTTAAGGGGATTGGTCTATTTAACCCTCCTCCCATTCTAGACCATTTAATCCATATACTTTTACCCAACAAAAAGTACATAATGTTCAAAAATTTCACAACCTCTTCTTCCCATTCTCAAAATGGTATATGTGATATATATGTTGTTTTTTCCCGTCTTTTAGATAATGCCAAAGGAGTAGAAGTATAATCCCAGGAGGATTATAATGCTTTATTTATCTGTGAGGGGGGGGGGGGGGTTAAATACTCAGATATTTATATCTATAATTTTAAATTTTATCACCTCTATGAGAGATGTGTTGTCATCATAAAAAATGGGGAGAATGTGGGTCTATGTTTTATGCATGTATAACTGTCATTTGGCTCTGAAAATTACAATTGTCAAAAGGTGAAAACTCCATAAGTTAAACGAAGTTTGGTGTTAATGAGTCAAGAAGTTCTTGGTGAAAATTGTCAAATGATGAAAACTCCATAATTCAAATATTGATTAGTGTTAATGAGTAAAGAAGTTCTTGGTGACAACTGTCAAAGAGGGAGTTGATTGCAACTATCTATTGGCTCCTGATGATGGCATATAAAGAAGATACCATAAGCCTCGTAAGTTAAAAATATCAAGTAATTTAAAGTGATAGACATTGTTGAATCAAGTAAGGAAATTGAAGTTGTGAAGGTGCTGAAGCTCGCCTATATTTGCGCTTAGGGTTTTTCCCAGTATATTGATCACTTTATTTTAAAAGGAACAAGAATAAGTCTCGATGTTCTAACGCAATGTACACAAATACTCACACATACAAAATGATTTTCAATCATCTATTCTATTTTGATAAAATCTCTTAAAATCATTTCGAGGATGCACTTAATTGGTTAGAAGCTTTGTTAATCAATTAAGAATATATTTTGCACTAGTTAATCGATTAAGGAATTCCTCTAATTGATTAAACCTATTTGTAACACCTCTTGATTGATTAAATGAGTTATTAATCGACTAGATGATGTTTGTTGTACCCCAAAATTTGCCCTCTCATGTTTTTCCAAGATTTTTCTCGTACATAGGTGATTACAAAAACTTGATTAAAGAAAAAATATAAAAAAAATTGAAGATAAACAAGGAGTCTTCGATTGGAATTTTAACAAAGTCTTTCTATTGGCATGTCAAAGGGTCTTTCGATTGGCATCTGGACAGGCTTCGATTGAGCGCCTAACCTCCTCCAAGCTTGCCTTAAATTTCCAAGCTTTGATTGAAGCCTTGGCCTTTTTTTCTTGATTGTTGTATACAAGCTTCGACTGGGCATGTGTTTCCTTTAAAACAACCTCCTTCAATCCAAAAAGGAAGGGCCTCTTGTTAGTGCTCCTTCAATTGTACCATTGGCTTTGCATGCTGGCTTGGTTCACAATGCAACGGCTACCTGCATGCAGGTTGGATGCCTGCTTCGTTTGGGCATTTGGTTTATTTGGAGCAAGCTTAATTCCTGCTTTGACTAGGAAAATTCTCCCTATGTGTGTGCCTTCAGTGCACAAAGCAAGAATCCCCTACAAGCTCCCTTTGATCCACAAAATAGTGGGTTCCTGCATGCCAGCTTCGTTCAGGGCAAAAGGATTCTTCATGTTTGCTTTGGATTCACAATGGAAAAAACTTCTCCAGATCTGCCTTTGATCCACTAGACAAAAGGCTGCCTCAGACTTGCCTTCAATCCACAAGGCCAAGGCCCCTTCAACTTGCCTCTGTGTTTGCTTTCAACCCACAAGAAAATGACTTCCTCTGGGCTTGCCTCCAATGTGCAAGGTAATGGTTTCCCTTCATGCTAGCGCCCATAAAGTAATGGCTTTCTTTCATTGTGCCTCAATTCATTAGGCAGTTGGCTTCCCTCATGCTAGCTTTGAATCCACCTCCAAAATATTCAACACACAATTTTCCGCATTTTGACACCTAGTAAGTTCCATTTAAAGGATACACCAGTGGTGCCTTTCGAAGAACATATATGTGGCCCATTCGAAGGATACACCAATTGTGCCTTTCGAAGAACATATATCTGGCCCATTCGAAGGATACATAATTGTGGGAAACAAGCTTATTTTTCCTTTTAATGAGTATTGGTTCAAGATGCTTGCCTTTGATCCATAAGGAAAAGCCCCCCCCCCCCTTTAAACTGGACTTTGATTCACCAAGAAAAGGCTTCCTCTTCATGTCTGCCTTCATTTCACAAGCATAAGATTGTTACATTATAAACACACGTTGGTGGCCCATTCGAAGAATGCACAATGGGTGCATATGGGATATTCAAAGGACACGCGAATGATGCCCTCGAAGGGGCATGCATTTGGTCCAGTCAAAAGACACATAATGGTTAAAGACAAGTGTTGTTTTGTCTTTTGATGAGTTTGGCCAAAGTCCTGCATGCTGCCAGACCCAAGCCCCCTGCACAATCCCATTCATGACAAAAGAAGCTTCGAATAGCCAGAAAAGAATTTTCGATTGGGTTAGTTGAAACGTTTCAGATCAAGCTACCAAGGCAAATAGGGTCTCAATTAAAGAAGCCCCAATGATGAGGATTGGAGTCATTCGAAGGAGACAACTCTGGGCCAATCGAAGGGCGGGAACTAAAGGGCTATCGAATGAGCCAAAATATCCACATACATTCAAATTTCAAAAAAAGGAAACAAGATTCCGCACCTTTGGCAAAGTTATAATATTTTGTTTAGGACTCTTAAAAAACATGATTAAGGTTGTTTAAACCATTACCTTCTTGTCCCCTCCATTCTACTCTTTATAAGCAGTATGCTTGCAAGTCAACTACACGCCCACAGAGCCTAGAGAGAACACTACCAAATTGCAAAAAAAATCTTAAAGTTGTCCAAATTGAAACCTCTGATCCATCCAGATTCAGATCTTTCCAAGTACTCTATCAACATCCTAGGGTTCCCAGGAGAATATACCACCCTCCATTCAATCTCTCTCACGCCCATAAGTGCTCAATCGAACCTCACTTTTTGGTAAATTTCGTGACTTTCAAACTTTCAAACCATGCCATATAAATCTTTCTTAAGCTTATATTCATGTTATTAATGATGTTTACATCCGTTCTAACGTGTTACATGAAGAGTTATGGCCTTAGAACCCATGATACCATGTTTGACCGTGATTAGGATTTTGTGCTCGAATCCAGAGATACACGAAGTTTTAGCAAATTTGGAGGCCATATCCATGATCAGGAGACGTTTTTGTGTAGATCTGCATATTTTGTTTTTGTATTTGGTCATGTTCACAGGGGGTCTCACCGGAGAAGACGGTGGAAACCACCGTCTCCGGTGGTCTGACTAATTGGAGGTGGTGGTCCAAGCTGACGTGGCTTCATCCCTGTATCTCATTGGTTGATTCAAGACACGAGTTCCCTCTCTCCACTCTTGATTGGCGCATTCAAATACAAAGGGACCCACTGGAGGGCGCGCTTGTTACAATTCAGAAATATGACTCATTTCATATTATATATGTTTCTTTGTGATTATAATAACGGATGTAAATTCCTCCCAACGGTTGGGTGTGTGAATGTTAAGGAGTTATGTGTGTGGGAGGTCAGGGGTTCGACCCCTGCCTCTTGCATTTTCATTTTTCCCAAATCTTGTATGCAAATCCCATGCTTCCAGTTACCATGCACATACCCTGTGTCCTCATATCACTATCATCAAGGCATTACATCATCATATCCAATGTACCAGAATAAGTCGCTCATGATAGACCTTCAAAAAGGCAGCATCACGGAATCATACACAGCCTGGGCCTCCCCTTTGTTTGGGCTTAGTAAACTCCAATCAACACCCTCATTTTAATTTTGCAGACTCAGGCCCATTTGACTTTGTTTTTTTTATCCTTTTAATTGGTTTATTTTATTTAATCAGTAAGTTTTTTAATCAAATAAAAATATCAACAAAACTTAGGATTGGTTTTTTTTTAATAATTAATTTCTGAAATTAATTAATTAATTAACTTTAACATTTTTAATTAAAATAAGTTAGAACTTAGGGTTTAATTTGTGTTTAAATTATTTTCTCAAATAAAAATACAAAAAATATTAGAATTAGGCTTTAAATTCATTTAGCAATTATTTTTTTAATTAAAATTAGATTTAAGGTAGTTTAATTATCTTCTTAAAATAAGCAAAAAAAACAACAACAAAAAATTCTTATTAGGTTTTTAGACGAACTTTCAATCTTCGCGCGCATTTATTTTATTCTCGCGTTTTTTATAATGATGTAACTGCTTACAAGATGTAATAGTAATTAGGCTTTATTTTCTGCTTTTAGTTTCTGCACTCCCCAAGTTTTGTACATTGTAAATTCCCTCCCCAAAGCCATGTAATAATATAGGTTTATACTTCCGCACTTTATATTATGTATATATTAACTGCTAGTAACTAGGCATGTATGATAAGACTGGAACTAAAATGTTAGCAAAACTAACACAAAATATAAAAAATAAATTAATATAACACAAATTGCACATATACACCTCTAGGGTACCCCACTTTGGTTGCCTTCCGAAATAAAGAAGTCATGTCCCTCGAAACGGAGACGCTTTAGCAAAGACCTGTAAATTAAAAAGATCATAGTCCCTCGATGACCCTACAGTTGCATTTCGGTAAATGATTTAGTCCCTAAGAAAAATTGCTAAAGAGTCTCTGCAAGTTGCCTTCGTGATTGTAACGTCTCTTCGAATGTCCCTCATACATCCAACGATAGGGCTACCTACTCACTAATAGTAGGATAGCACTTCCTAAAGGATAGGAGAAAAAGAACTACCTTTTCGAGTACAAGGTAGATAGCTGTTAGAAGTTTTGCTCAAAACATTTTTCACTTACACAAATACTACTTTTCAAAAACAACTTTAAAAAAAAATATTTGCTTTATCAACACTCTTGAGGATATATACAAGAGTTAACGCAAAGTAAATCGCCGCACTAAGGCATTTTCCAAACATTTTCAAATACACAAAACACAAAGGTATTTTAAAATGAGCAAACCTCTAAGAGCTCGTAGATAACTACGGATGGAAGGGGTGCTAACACCTTACCTTTCCATAATTTACCCCCCCCCCCCCCCCCTCCCCTTACTTAGAATAATCTCGAAAAGGTCTTTTTCTATTCTTTTCACCCTTTCCTTAATTTAGATAAAAGAAAAGTCAGTGGCGACTCTTGCTTAACGCAATATTTGCAAACATAAAATGCAAAAACCAGTATTAAAACAGTCGGTTCTGCCACCATATAACAGAACTGGAGACTCTGTTGGGGACTAATATCAAAAAGTGGGGTTACCTTAGAGCTTAGTGAATTTTAAAATTTCTTTCATTGTATGTTTTATGCTTTACTTTTGAGGGTTTGTTTAGATTGTTACTATAGATCCTACACCCGGATTTGGGGCACCTTATTAGGTAAGTAGTAATAAATCATGGAAGTTGTACAGCATAGACCGATATGGACGAAGTGATAGCTACGTTAGCGTGATACTTTGGTTTGTACTAATGTTCCTTGAGTCAGTCAAGGATAACATTAGGCTTCCTTAGTGTCATTAAGCGCTAACTGACCTTTAGAACCTTTAATTGACTCATCCTAAGCCATTAGAAAGTAGTGAGATGGCTGGCTTTGGTTCCGACCGAAGATTGGTTGATACTCGATACTACACTCATTGAGACTAAACTTTTGGGATATTCTGGCCGCAATACTTCGGTGCTTGAGCTAGAACAATGCCTAATAGAAAGGTCAGTGATATGAGACTCCTTAGAACCCAGTTACTATTAATAAGACAGGTTGAGCCAACTGAAACTTCAAGAGGGTACTTACCTTTAAAACTCATGCAAGCCTTTAAGCCTAAGGTCTCTATGTGACTTGTTTGTGTTTGATATACTTGTGATTTCAAATCATAATCATAACATCATAAACATCATAACATGTCATGTACACTAACCATTTCAAGGGCCTGTGGATTTATCTCTTATCTATTTTGTAGATCATAGATTCAGCTCGCAGAAAAACCATCCGAATCAATTTTGTAGAGATCCCTCCCAAACTTAAAGATTTGGTTTCAAAGGTTCCTGAGAGTTCCTCATTCAACAAGATATATGGCTATTTGCTCAGTTTGTTTGCTACCGGTTTTGACGAAGGTTTGATGAGTGTCTTATTCCAGTTCTTCGATACTAAGCACTACTACTTCACATTTCCAGACTATCAGTTGGTGCCTACATTGGAAGAATTCTCCAAAATACTCGGTTTGCCTATATTGGAGCAGATATCCTTTACCGGTTTAGAACAAGATCCAACTTATGAAGATGTTGCCATAGCTTTGCATTTGAAGCCATCTGACATTGAGTCCAATTGGGAAAGAATGAGTGGAGTTAAGGGACTCCTCACAAGTTTCCTGATGAAGAAAGCCCAGGTATTCCTAGACGCTATGAGTTACCATGCCTTTGAAGATGTTTTAGCTCTTTTGATCTACGGTTTGGTTCTATTCCCAAATTCAGACCAGTTTGTAGATGTCAGTGCCATCAACATTTTCCTTGCTCACAATCCAGTGCCTACATTTCTCGGGGATATTCTGCACTCACTCTATACACGTACCACGAATAAGCGAGGGACTCTTATGTGTTGTATACCTATACTCTATAGGTGGTTTATTTCGCACCTTCCTCGGTCAGTAATGAAGAGTGAATTAGGTTTAAGATGAAACCAGAGATTAATGTCTCTTTTTCACTCTGACATCTATTGGTGCCCTCGCTCCCAAGAAGACATCTATTTTATTGATCATTGTGGAGAATTTCTCAATGTGCCACTTCTTGGCATTAAAGGAGGCATCACCTACACCCCCTCTTTAGCTTTAAGTATGTTTGCCTACGCCCGGAGGGATGGTCCTCATGATATGCTCATTCAAAATATTGTGTTCGACTATTCAAATGATCTACAAGGTTATCATCAGAAGTTCATCCGCGCTTGGGAAATGGTTAAGAAGACTGATAGTAGGACTCTAGGGCATAGGAACTTCATCCCTTTGGAGCCATACCTCAAATGGGTGCGAACTCGTGCTCAAAATCTTATGATGTCGTACGCTTCTATCCTACCAGTGATTTCAGAGCCTATTGTTCAAGGGGTCGAGTCTCGCATCATTCTTCATCCTGATATGCCAACAAACTTCTAAGAATTGCAAAAATCTTAGATACAGCTCAAAGAAGAACGAGATACCTTTGAGTCCAAATTTTATGCCAGTGAGAAAAAAGGTGTTGGAACTGACAAAGAGGCTTCATGAAGAGAAGAATCTCAATGCTTACATTAGCACCAAAAGGAAGTGTCCTTGGGAGACTTAGAAGTTTTAGAAGTTTCTTATTTGTTATTCCTTTGTAAACTTTGATTTCATTTGAGATTACTAATAAAAAGTCTTTGTTTCTGTTTTGGTTAAAAGAGTTTAAATCCTATAAGGCCCTTGAAAACATTGCATACATATAGCATACATATCATTGCATAAACAGGTTTTCAGGATAGGTCTCTTATCTTCTTCACCATTTATTTTAGCAATGGCTCTTGAACAAACAGTTAAGGAGCTTCAAGCACAAAATGCCCAATTCCAAGAAATGTTCCTGAATCTGGCTAAGGGACAGGAAGATTTGAAAGCTCTGATTCTCAAGGACAAGAACAAGAAAAAAAGGTCAGTCGGTGTTCTGAATTTGGGAAGAAGGTTTAAAGGACCAGTGAATCAAGTTTCAGAGCTCGCAACTCCGTCAAGAGAGAGAGACAATCAGGAAGGAGAGTCAAGAGAAGAAGACCAGAGTACAAGGGAGTCTGAAGAAGATGAACCTGACTATTCTAAAGAGCAGTATCCTCCTGCTGATGATAAATACAAACAGCTGGAGGATCGGCAAAATGCCATGGAGATCCAAAGGGTACCCGGGTTGGATTTTGAAGAGCTAGGACTGGTCTCAGGGGTGGTCATCCCGTGGAAGTTCAAGGTCCCTACATTTGCTAAGTACGACGGTGTCTCCTGTCCTAAGCTGCATTTAAGGTCGTATGTCAGGAAAATTCAACCCCACACTACTAATAGGGATTTATGGGTACACTTCTTCCAGGAAAGTTTGGCAGGAACTCAGCTAGAGTGGTTCTATCAACTGGAAAGAACCAATGTGCATAATTGGGAAGATCTAGTTGCTTCTTTCTACAAGCAGTCCCAATATAATGCTGACCTCGCCTTGACTCGTACAAAGTTGCAAAGCATGTCAGTGGGTTTCGGCGAGGGCTTTAAGGACTATGCCAAAAAATGGAGAGACCTTGCAGGAAGAGTCCGGCCTCCGTTGTCTGATAGGGAGCTAGTGGACATGTTCTTGGGCACATTATCCAGGCCATTCTTTAACCACCTTATTGGAAGTTCTTCTGTTCGGTTCACGAAATTGATCTTGATGGGTAAACGAGTAGAGGCTGGTATTAAAAGTGTTAAGATACAGAGAGATACATCCTCTAGTACTACAAAGAAACCATTCACATGGAAGAAGAAGGTAGGTGTTGCTTATGGCCAGAGAAATCTTAACAAAACTTAGCATCGTCTGACGGTAGGGGCTGTTATGATTTCCAATCCTGCATCAAATCAGCAACAGAATAATCAGTCTAGAACCGATAAGCCAAGGAGATAGTTTACCCGGATCAACATGACCCTATCTCAGGTTTTACCACACCTGCTGAAGTCCAATTTGGTTACCCTAAAAAAGGCTCCCAAAAACCCCAACACTACATCTCCTCACTACAATGCAAATGCTCGGTGTGCTTACCATTCTGAAAGTCCAAGCCATGATACCAACGATTGTTGGGCTTTGAATAACAAGGTGCAGGATTTGATTGAAGCAAAGGAGATTGAATTTGATGCTCCTGAGACCTCTAATGTTATAACTGCCCCTATGCCCAAGCACGACCGTGGTGTTAATGCTATTGATGATGACATGTTTGTTGCTTATGTTAATGAATTATCTACTCCACTTATGACTATTAAAAAGAATCTCTTACAGGCCAGTTATTTCCGGGTTGTAGCGAAGGTTGCCACCTATGTTTATCCTTACCTAATGGTTTCCATTTGTTGAAGGAAGGCGTTCAGTTCCTGATGGATGATAAAGAAATCATGTTTGAGAAGACTCCAGTTACAAGTGCTCCATGTGAATGTGTTTATATCATTACCATTTCCGCCAATCCTCCCAAGGTCTCCTCTAAAAGACATGTCAGGATTACATCTGTTCCAAAAGTTGCTTTGTTGATAATTACTTTTCCTGGACCTATGCCATATTCCTTGGATAAAGTTGTTCCCTGGAACTATGGGGCTGACGTCTATTACCATGGCGTCAAGCAAGATTTGCTGCTTGTTAAAGATAAAGATGCCGAAGACTCTGATCCTGACATTAGTAACATCGTCGGGACCAGTAAGATAACAAGAAGCGGAAGAGGTTTCTCTCCTAAGATATCTCCTCCTAAAACTATTGCTACTCCTGTGATCATCCCTGTTGCTACTCCTGCCAGTATTCCTATTGGCACTCATACTATTAGCCCTGTTGTTACCCCTGCTACCGAGTTGGCTGAGACTCAGGGCAAAGAAGTATTGGTTGAGCCTGTCCGGATGAAGGCACATCCAGAAACCATTCCTGAGGATTCTAAAAAGGAGATGGAAGAGATATTGAAAATAATCAAGAAGAGTGACTACAATATGGTTGAACAACTGGGGCATACCCCTTCCAAAATCTCAATGATGGCACTGTTATTATGCTCTGAAGCCCATGCCAAGGCTTTAGTGAAATTCTTCAAGACTTCTCATGTGCCTCAAGAAACCTCCGCTGATCAATTTGAAAATTGTGTGGCTAGTTTGACAGCTGACAATGGCCTGGGATTCTCTAATGCAGACCTAACTCCCAAGGGAAGGAAACATAATGATGCTCTGCATGTCTCTATCGAGTGCAGGGGCACTACTTTGGCCCATGTTCTAGTGGATATAGGTTCATCGTTGAATGTTCTGTCTAAGAAAGCCCTTGACAGATTGGATTTTGAAGGATTGACTCTGAAACCCAGTAACATTGTAGTGAAAGCCTCCGAAGGTTCTAAAAGAATGGTGCATGGGGAGGTGGACATCCCTATTAAAGCGGGTACTCATACTTTTAATACCACTTTCTATGTGATGGACATCCTCCCGTCCTACTCCTGTTTATTGAGACGATCCTGGATCCATTTGGCTGGTGCTGTGACTTCCACCCTACATCAGATGCTGAAGTACCCAGTCAATGGGAAAATTATCACAGTTCATGGGGAAGAGGAGTATATGGTTAGCCACCTAAACTCTTCCAGGTAAGTTGAAATGGACGGCGAGTTCATTGAGACCCCCTGTCAGAACTTTGAGGAGGTCTCATAGACCGTTGCTGCAACCAAGACCACTGCCAGTGTTCCAAAGATTACTAGGCCTTCTCTGAAGATGGCTTCTCTGAAATATGCCAGGGAAGTTGTTGAAGAATGTGGGTGTATAATTTGGGGCCAACTTCCGGATATTCCCTACAAATCTGACAAATTTGGTTTGGGTTTTACATCAGGATCTCAAAGGGCTGCTCGTCGTGCTCGTGCCGGAGGACCACCCCTACGCATCAACAATCATGGGGTTAATGCTTTGGAGGACAGTGATAGTGACTGTGAAATGGACCAGTGGATCTTCCCAACTGTCAACGGAGGACTCGCCAACTGGAAGACTAAATACTTTGTGTCGATTACTTTTATTCAGGAGTAATTGTCCTTTTTTGTTTTTTGGATATGTAATAAATGAATAATACAAACTCTAAAACCGTGTGTCTTACCCGAGGCGCAATGGTTTATTTGTGAGGGTTATCATGTTTCATTTTCATATGTCATTAATAAAGCATTGAACTTTTTTACATACAAATTTTGTGCCCTCTTCCTTTCTTTTCTGCTTTTTACTTTATCAAAATAGTTATGCTCTTACACACACTCACATATCAAACTGCAGATCCATATCCACTCTGGATCCCATTGATAACAATTCTGCTATTGCT
Source organism: Vicia faba (assembly GCA_948472305.1). Lineage (NCBI taxonomy): Eukaryota > Viridiplantae > Streptophyta > Magnoliopsida > Fabales > Fabaceae > Vicia > Vicia faba. The sequence continues at coordinate 382,633,194 of OX451740.1, forward strand.
CATTATGACTGAAAATCCAATCAACCAAGTCGAGGATGAAGGTGAGGAAGATTGTGAGGTACCGGGAGAGCTTGCCAGACTGTTACAACAGGAAAAAAGGGAAATACAGCCTCATAAGGAGCCAGTTGAGACATTGAACTTGGGTACTAAAGAGGACAGAAAAGAAGTCAAGGTAGGTGCTAACTTGGAGCCCAGTGTCAAACAGCGGTTAATACAGATGCTACATGACTATGTTGAGGTTTTTTCCTGGTCATACGAAGACATGCCAGGGCTGGACGCCGATATTGTGGTTCATCGCCTACCTACAAAAGAGGATTGCCCTCCAGTGAAACAGGAGGTTCGTCGTATGCGGTCGAATATGTCAGAAAAGATCAAGGCCAAAGTCATGAAACAGTTCAATGTTAGTTTCTTAGCTGTCACGTCCTATCCATAATGGGTCGCTAATGTTGTTCCAGTGCCTAAGAAGGACGGTAAGGTACGCATATGTGTGGATTACAGAGACCTGAACAGGGAAAGCCCCAAGGATGACTTTCCGCTTCCTCACATTGATGTTCTGGTTGACAACACCGCACAACATAAGGTATTTTCCTTCATGGATGGTTTCTCCGAGTATAATCAGATCAAGATGGCACCTGAAGACGTGGAGAAGAAAACCTTCGTCACACAGTGGGGAACTTTCTATTACAAGGTTATGCCATTTGGGTTAAAGAACACTTGGGAAACCTATCAATGGGCCATGGTAGCTTTGTTTCATGATATGATCCATCAAGAGATAGAGGTCTACATTGATGACATGATAGCTAAGTCTCCGACTGAAGAGGAGAACCTTGATCACCTACAGAAACTATTTGACAGGCTAAAGAAATACAAACTGAGGATAAACCCGAATAAGTGCACTTTTGGAGTAAGATTCGGTAAGCTCTTAGGATTCGTGGTCAGTGGCAAAGGCATTGAAGTGGATCCTGCAAAGGTCAAAGCTATACAAGAAACGCCGACTCCTCGCACTGAGAAGGAAGCTAGGGGATTATTGGGATGTCTGAACTACATAGCCAGATTCATTTCACATCTGATCGCTACTTGTGAACCAATCTTCAAATTACTGAAGAAAGATCAAGCAGTGAAGTGGAATAACGATTGCCAATATGCCTTTGACAAAATCAAGGAATACCTTCAAGAGCCTCCAATTCTGATGCCTCCAGTTGAAGGAAGACCTCTGATCATATACTTAACAGTATCAGAGAACTCAATGGGGTGTCTGTTGGGGCAGCATGACGAGTATGGTCGAAAAGAGCATGCAATATACTACCTTAGAAAAACGTTTACCGACTGTGAAACAAGATACTCACTGCTTAAGAAAACTTGTTGTGCTTTGGCATGGGCTGCTCACCGACTAAGATAGTATATGTTGACCCACACTACCTTGTTGATATCTAAGATGGATCCTATCAAATACATCTTTGAGAAGCCCGCTCTCTCTGGAAGAATTACAAGATGGAAAATGATCCTGGCCGAATACGACATTCAATACACGACCCAGAAAGCAATCAAGGGAAGTGTACTAGTTGATCATTTGGCTCATCAGGCCGTGGATGAGTACCAATCCATGAATTTTGAATTCCCAGATGAGAACATCATGTCAGTCATTGATTCTGAAGAACCTGGGCCGGATGAAGGACCTGAAAAAGGATCCCGATGGGCTATGGTTTTTGATGGAGCTTCCAATGCTCTTGGAAATGGCATCGGCGCTGTGATAATATCTTCTAAAAGCTATCATACTCCTTTCTTGGCTAGGCTATGTTTCAACTGTACCAACAATATGGTTGAGTATGAAGCATGTATCATGGGTCTCAAAGTGGAAATAGATTTAAGGATCAAGTTCTTAAGTGTGTTTGGAGACTTGGCTTTGGTAATCATCCAGATCAAAGGAGAATAGGACACGAAGCATACTAATCTCATCCCGTACAAAGAGCATGTGTTGACACTAATCCCATACTTTGAAGAAATTACTTTTGAGCATTTTCCACGAGAGGAAAATCAACTAGCGGACGCGCTAGCTACAATGTCATCCATGTTAAATGTCGGGTGGGATAATGAGTCTCCTCATATCACCATTAAGAGGATGGACGAGTCAGCATACTGTCACGAGATTGGTACTGAAGAAGTAGTGGACAATCCTTGGTTCCATGAAGTCAAAAGATATCTCGAAACCCAAGAATATCCTGAGGGAGCTTTAGTCAATGACAAGAAGTTCTTAAGAAGATTCTCTGCCAAGTTCTTCCTCAATAACGGGATCCTCTACAAGCGCAACCACGACTCTACCTTGCTTCAGTTGTAGACCAGAGTGAGGCAGAAAAGATTATAGATGATTTACACGAAGGTACCTTTGGAACTCATTCCAGTGGACACTCAATGGCTAAAAAGATCCTACGGGCAGGATACTACTGGTCTACCATGGAGGCATATTGTTATCATCATGCACGGACTTGTTACAAATGTCAGATCTATGCTGACAAGGTACATGTGCCACCAGTTCCTTTAAATGTCCTCATTGCTTCTTGGTTGTTCGCAATGTAGGGCATCGACATGATTGGGGAAATTATACCTACAACTTCTAATGGCCACCGCTTCGTCTTGTTTGCCATTGATTACTTCACAAAGTGGGTCGAGGCAGCTTCATTCGCTTCTGTTACAAAGAACATGGTGGCCCGATTCATCAAACATAATATTATTTATTGGTACAGTATTCCAGAAAGAATCATTACAGATAATGGTACCAATATCAAAAACACTATGATCACTGAGCTTTGCACGTAATTCAAGATTCAACATCATAACTCTTCTCCCTACCGGCCGAAGATGAATGGCGTTGTAGAAGCTGCTAATAAAAATATCAAGATAATCATACAGAAGATGACGGTGACATACAAAGACTGGCACGAGATGTTACTATTTGCTCTTCATGGTTACTGCACCACAATGCACACATCAACAACGGAAACTCCTTTCTCTTTGGTATACGGTATGGAAGTTGTCCTGCCCATTGAAGTCCAGATCCCTTCCTTGAGAATAATGAAGGATGCAGGGCTGGGTGAAGACGAATGGGTCCAGACTCGACTTGACCAGTTAAACCTGATTAACGAGAAGAGGCTCGCGGTTGTCTGTCATGGTCAAATGTACCAAAAACGTATGATCAAAGCTTTTAACAAGAAGGTCAGACGTCAGGTATATCAGGCTGGTGACCTGGTAATCAAACGCATCATGCTGCCACAAGGTGATCCCATGGGAAAATGGAATCCCACACATGAAGGGCCATTTGTGATCAAGAACATATTTTCTGGTGGAGCCATGATCTTAACCACTATGGACGATGACGATCTTCCACACCCTGTAAACATGGACATAGTTAAAAGATACTACGCATAAATAAAGACACGCTAGGTCGACTAGCCTAGGCAAAAATTAGGGCATTCTGGCGAACCAAAAAAGGTTCAGGCAAAAGTTAGGGATATACATAAAAAAATTTGTACACCCGGCAAGTCAAAAACCTGAAAAGGCGGCTTGGGCAAAAAAGGGTATCCCAGTGGACTGAAAACCCGAAAGGGAGGTCCATTCAAAAGTTATGGATTTAAAGCGTATAACTATGTCACGTTGGATCACCTTACAGCCAATCTTCAGTATCAACTATCAAGCTCAAGCGGTACTAATCAATCCAATCAGCTCTGGACAAGCAGTGAAAGGGATGAGACGCTGAAAGACATAAAGGCAATAGCATAATGGGAACCCAATGGGATTATTGCATAGTTGTTTTTCTTTGTATACTATTTTTTATTCTTATGACGTCATTCTCTTACTAGGATGTTTGTCTCCTTGTACAAAAATGCTTACTCAAGTTAATACAAAACTATTCCTTTGAAAGTGTAAAACTTTTGTTTTTATTTTTCTGTTTTATGTGCGAAAACGTCCAGTGATTATTTTTGAACATATGCGTTTGAATATGATTACTGCTTACAAATACACGCATAAAAACATAAAGACAATTTCTAATGACTTTAAGAAATGGGACAATATCTAAGGGCCATCCACAAGATCCCCGCAGATGTCTTCCCCGGCAGTTACCTTCTCCAATAGGTACAGAGGCAGGGGCATTCTACTACAAGGTCACTGCCATATTCTCAGCATGTATCCTATTGATGTCATTTGTTCTCACATCCTCGACAGAGCAAAAATCTCCAATTACTGCTCCAAAGTCCCCCAGTGAAGTTGCCAAGCTTCTCAAGATTCCCCTACAGTATTTCAACAAAATCCCCAAGCAGTTTATGGAGTTCACCTTCCGCAAGAAAGTTTTATAAATCTCAAGTAGTTTATAAAACCTTATCCCCAGTAGAGTTTATTTCTCTAGATACGGAAGTTCATCCCCCAGCGGAGTTTATTTCTCCAAATTGGTGAAATCTTCCAACAGAACTCTTCCCCTCGGCAAAATCATTCTCAAGAAGAAGTCGAAGAACCCTGGAAGAGAACAGGAATCCCCAGAAAAACTATCTCCATTCATCATCCCCAGTGGAAATGGAAGAATCACTTTCTTCACTCACCAACAGCAGTCTGGGATTCAACTTCCCGATACACTTCAGCAGCTATCAGGAATTTATTTTCCCAGACAAAGATATTGCGCAACAGCATTACATGTTCATACATTATGGCATGTGAATACAAATACATATATTGTTATCTCATTTGTTTTGGGAGCATCATTCAATTCATACATCATGACATCGCATGAAACTGATTTTACCTTTTTAGGTTAAATTAGCAGACAGACAAAAACTACCAACTTATACAGCAGGCCACAGATTAATGCCTGAAACCAGACGTGGAAACTATCCATGTGACCAGCAAAACAAGTTCCAGATTAACACCTATAACAAGCCAAGAGAACTATTTGTGGATGACCGGCTGTGGATTAATACCTGTAACAAGCCAGGAGAACTATCTACATGAAGATGTTTAAGATTAATACTTATAACAAGCCAGGAAAACTATTTTCTTTCTCAGGTCAGAGATGAATACCTAATACCGGCTAGGACAACTATCTCAACGACCAACAATTTTCAAATTCCAGATTAATACCTGAAAACAGACAGGACAACTATCTGCGAACAACTAATTTGTAGATTAATGCCTGGAACCAGACAGGAAAACTATCTACACGACCAAACGAAGCAATCTTATATGGGTTCCTTATCATATATCTCCGGGTGCAGACTAACATGGACTCATCTTGAAATAGCCCTATACAGGCTCTTCCTAATACATTTCAAGATAACGGTTAATTCCATTATCCCCAGCAAATCACTGGAAACCTGGACTTCAACCAGGATACATCAAATTTTCATCTCTCCAAAGATAACTCTTCAACAGAGCCTTGGACAACTGAAGCTCCTAGACTCTATTCCCCATAGAGTTTTCCTCAATCAGGAGAACTCCAGAAACCCATATTCCCCAGATGACTCCTCCTCAGACAGCAGGAATAGGAACCCCCAAAGGGACCATGTGTGAAATTAGCATCTACTTTGGATGGCATCTTTAATCCCATCTCCGACGAATCTCTATCATCTCCTCCAAATGGCATCTGTAAGCCCATTCCCGACATCATCAACCATCAGTGTTATTTCATGCGAGTGCAAATTTCTGGGCACTCTAGTGTTCAATCATCTTCCACCTTCAGATCACGAAAGGCAGACAAGCCAATCTAAATCCTCAGGTTTAAGAAGATTGAACAAGGGCAGCTGTTGTACCCCAAAATTTGCCCTCTCATATTTTTCCAAGATTTTTCTCTTACATAGGTGATTACAAACACTTGATTAAAGAAGAAATAAATTTTTTTTGAAGATAAACAAGGAGTCTTCAATTGGAATTTTAACAGTTTTTGATTGGCATGTCAAAGGGTCTTTCAATTGGCATCTGGATAGGCTTCGATTGAGCGCCTAACCTCCTCCAAGCTTGCCTTAAATTTCTAAGCTTTGATTGAAGCCTTGGCCTTTTTTCTTGATTGTTGTATACAAGCTTCGACTGGGCATGTGTTTTCTTTGAAACAAACTCCTTCGATCTAAAAAGGAAGGGCCTCATGTTAGTGCTTCTTCTATTGCACCATTGGCTTTGCATACTGGCTTGATTCACAATATAATGGCTACCTGCATACAGGTTGGATTCCTTCTTCGTTTGGGCATTTGGTTTCTTTGGAGCAAGCTTAATTCCTGCTTCGACTAGGCAAATTCTCCTTCTGTGTGTGCCTTCAGCGCAAAAAGCAATAATCCTCTACAAGCTCCCTTTGATCCACAAAACAGTGAGTTCCTGCAGGCCAGCTTTGTTCAGGGCAAAAGGCTTCTTCATGTTTTCTTTGGATTCATAATGGCAAAAACTTCTTCAGATCTTCCTTTGATCCACTAGACAAAAGGCTGCCTCAGACTTGCCTTTGATCCACAAGGCCAAGGCCCCTTCAACTTGCCTCTTTGTTTGCTTTCGACCCACAAGAAAATGACTTCCTCTGGGCTTGCCTCCAATGTGCAAGGCAATGGTTTCCCTTCATGCTAGCGCCCATAAAGTAATGGATTTCTTTCATATGTGCCTCGATTCATTAGGCAGTTGGCTTCCCTCATGCTAGCTTTGACTCCACTTCCAAAATATCCAACACACAATTTTCCACATTTTGACACCTAGTAAGGTCCATTCTTAGGATACACCAATGGTGCCTTTCGAAGGACATATATGTGGACCTCTCGAAGGATACACCAATGGTGCCTTTCGAAGGACATATATATGGCCCATTTGAAGGATACATAATTGTGGGAAACAAGCTTGTTTTGCCTTTTAATGAGTATTGATTCAAGATGCTTGCCTTTGATCCATAAGGCAAAGGCTCCCCCTTCAACTGGCCTTTTATTCACCAAGCAAAGGTTTACTCTTCATGCCTGCCTTCGTTTCACAAGCATAAGATTGTTACATTATGAACACACATTGGTGGCCCATTCGAAGAATGCACAAGGGGTGCATATGGGCTATTCAAAGTACACACAAATGATGCCCTCGAAGGGGCATGCATTTGGTCCAGTCGAAAGACACATAATGGTTGAAGACAAGTGTTGTTTTGTCTTTTTATGAGTCTGGCCAAAGTCCTGCATGCTCCCAGACTAAGCCTCCTGCACAATCCCATTCATGACAAAAGAAGCTTCGAATGGGCAGAAAACAGTTTTCGGTTGGGTTAGTTGAAAAGTTACAGATCAAGCTACCAAGGAAAATAAGGGATCAATTGAAGAAGCTCCAATGATGAGGATTGGAGTCATTTGAAGGAGACAACTCTGGGTTAATCGAAGGGCATGAACTAGAGGGCATTCGAAGGAGCCAAAATATCCACATACATTCAAATTTCAAAAAAAAAAGAGACAAGTTTTCGCACCTTTGGCAAAGTTACAATATTTTGTTTAAGGCCCTTAAAAAACACGATTAAGGTTGTTTAAACCATTGCCTTTTTGTTCCCTCCCTTGTACTCTATATAAGAAGCATGCTTGCAAGTCAAATACATACCCACAGATCCTAGAGAGAACACTACTAAATTGCAAAAAAAAATCTTAAAGTTGTCCAAATTGAAACCTCTGATCCAGCCAGATTCATATCTTTCCAAGCACTCTATCAACATCCCAAGGTTCCCAGGAGCATATACCACCGTCCATTCAATCTGTCTCACACCCAGAAGTGCTCAATCGAACCTCACTTTTTGGTAAATTTCGTGACTTTCAAACTTTCAAATCATGCCATATAAATATTTCTTAAGCTTATATTCATGTTATTAATGATGTTTACATCCGTTCTAACGTGTTACATGAAGAGTTATGGCCTTAGAACCCATGATACCATGTTTGACCGTGATTAGGATTTTGTGCTTGAATCTAGGGATACATGAAGTTTTAACAAATTTGGAGGCCATATCCATGATCAGGGGACGTTTTTATGTAGATCTGCATTTGTTTTTGTATTTGGTCATGTTCACATGGGGTCTCACCAGAGAAGACGGTGGAAACTATCGTCTCCGATGGTCTGACTAATTGTAGGTGGTGGTCCAAGCTGGTGTGGCTTCATCCCTGTATCTCATTGGTTGATTCAAGATACGAGTTACCTCTCTCCACTCTTGATTGGCCCATTCAAATACAAAGGGACCCACTAGAGGGCGCGCTTGTGACAATTCAACAATATGACTCATTTCATATTATATATGTTTCTTTGTGATTATACTAACGGATGTAAAGCCGTCCTAACGATTGAGTGTGTGAATGTTAAGGAGTTATGTGTGTGGGAGGTCAGGGGTTCGACCCCTGCCTCTTGCATTTTTATTTTTCCCAAATCTTGTATGCAGATCCCATGCTTCCAGTTACCATGCATACACCCTGTGTCCACAGAACACTATCATCAAAGCATTACATCATCAGATCCAATGTGCCATAATCAATCACTCATGATAAACCTTCAAAAAGGCAGCACAATGGAATCATACACAGCTTGGGCCTACCCTTTGTTTGGGCTTAGTAAACTCCAATCAACACCCGCATTTTAATTCTGTAGACTCAGGCCCATTTGACTTTGTTTTTTTATTTGTATCCTTTTAATTGGTTTATTTTATTTAATCAGTAAGTTTTTTAATCAAATAAAAAAAATCAACAAAACTTAGCATTAGTTTTTTTAGAATAATTAATTTCTGAAATTAATTAATTAATTAACTTTAACATTTTTAATTAAAATAAGTTAGAACTTAGGGTTTAATTTGTGTTTAAATTATTTTCTCAAATAAAAATACAAAAAATATTAGAATTAGGCTTTAAATTCATTTTGCAATTATTTTTTTAATTAAAATTAGATTTAAGGTAGTTTAATTATCTTCTTTAAATAAGCAAAAAAAACAAAAAAAGATTTTCTTATTAGGTTTTTAGACGAACTTTCAATCTTCGTGCGCATTTATTTTTTTCTCGCATTTTTTATAATGATGTAACTGCTTACAAGATGTAATGGTAATTACGCTTTATTTTCTGCTTTTAGTTTCTGCACTCCCCAAGTTTTGTACATTGTAAATCCCCTCCCCAAAGCCATGTAATAGTATAGGTTTATACTTCTGCACTTTATATTCTGTACATATTAACTGCAAGTAACTAGGAATGTATGGTAAGACTGAAATTAAAACGTTAGTGTTGTACCCCAAAATTTGCCCTCCCATATTTCTCAAAATATTTCAAGAAAGATCCTCAAGTTGCTCAAGGTAGTCCAAGGTTTGGCCAGACAAGCTCTCTCCTAAGGCAGTCACCCCAAATTAGGGTTTCATGTTGCATCAAGATACTTGAGTCCAAGTGACCCCCAAATGCTCAAAATTGTCCCAATATGTTCTCAAGATCATCCATGTCAAGTTTCAAGCCTTGCAGAGAAAGTTTGCTCTGTCAATTGCTCAAAGGCCTGAAAATCGACTGTGTTAGGGCAAAAGTCAATTGTGGCCCACATATAGTCAAACTTCAAGATTTTTGGTCAACATCCTAAATTTGAAGTATATTTCATCATTTGATCAAGGGTTTATCATGATTCATCAAGGATTGCTCATAATTCATCAAGGCTCAAAAGTTGCTAAATTAGGATTTTGCAGGAAAAGTCAACTCAACTTTGACCAAGCATAACTTTCTCATACTTTATGAGAAATGACCCATCAAAATCTCATTTTGAATAGGATGAAATTATTTACAATCCATCTTCATCTCCCAAGTTCAAAATAGGCACTCACAAGAAGTTATGAATTTGGACATTATAGGTCATTTTGAAAAGTCAACAAAAACACCTTTTTTGTCAAAGCTTCATACATGAGCATGGAATATCAAATTGATATGAGACCAAAAGCGTTGATTAGAGGACATCTCAAGCTTTCTAAAAAGTCCAAGTACACCTCCAAAGAGTCAAAATTGAGGAAGTTATGCATTGGTGAAGTTGACTTTTTTTGCAAAATTGCCAAAAGTCAACTATGCCCAAAACTTCAAATTTTGCCAAATGGGCCCAATCTTTTTCACTTGTTTTGAGTTGGAAACATATCCCACGATCTCTAGCCTTTGCCACTTGTCCATATCTTATTTTTATTATTTATTTTGATTTTTATTTAAATTATTTCAATTTAAATCAAAACAAATCATATAAAATCAAAAATATTGAAAACAAAAGATTTGGTGATTGTTTCAGGTCTTAAATTACATATAGCAAGCATTCAAAATCGTGTAAAGGCATGTGTGCACAAAAAGATTGGATTTAGGCCATGTTTGGAAAGATCTTAAAGGTGAATCAAATCAAATCAAAAATCATTGATGGAGGAAGATTGGATGCAGTTATCAACCCTAATTCAGTCCTTGGTACATAAGGAGGCGAGGCAGACCTTAAAACAGGTTAGAGACAGGCGTATGAGCAAGAACCAAAACTGAAAAAAATCAAGAAAAGTAGTGGATCGAATTTTCACTTAGAGGCATCCTCAAGACTCGTTGCCTATCTCAATCGACTCCTGGGACTCTCATCAAGCTAAAGCGATCAAGAACCAAGCTTTTCAACCCCCAAATCGCATTGTAAGTCCGTCATGGTATTGCTATAATCTTGAATTCGATTAGCATTATTCTTGCACTTATAGCATAAAATAACTGTACATTCTTGATCACCATCATGTTTGCAAGCTTTCTATAATACCCAATTGCATTTTCATAGACTGAATTGAAAGCTGCCATTGTTAGGGTTTTGGAGTTTCTTTTAGGGTTTTTGATTACAGGGAAAATTAGCCTTGATGGAGGATACCATTGTGTTCAGGATGATGAGACGAACTCAACCATGGCGTTAGGTTTCATTTACATGGCCCATGGAGGATTTTTGAACGAACCAGGCATATAGCTACGGACAAACGTCCGTAGGTAAAAGTCTGAGACATTTACCCACGGAGAGAGGAAGACGATAACCGGTGGCAGCATTCCATTGGCCTATTCGAATTTCTGCGCGCATTTTTTTATTATTTTCCAATATTTCTTTGTTTTACATATTATTATTATTATTATTGTTTCATTACTATACAACAAAAACAAAGTGACGCAGTGGTTGCTAGATAAGCGCTTAAGGCATTGGAAGGATGGAGGTCAGGGGTTCGACCCCTGCCTCCAACATTTGTTATTTTCATATTTTATTTCAGGAAATCCAATGCGTGTACAATCCCAATGACCACCATACACCCTCCCAATCTAGCCAGCCAAGTGTCAGATGGCCAAATCTGATGGCCATCATCTGAAGGTGCATCATGAGCCAAGTCAGGCGCGCAGTACAGGATCGCAAAGGTCAAACGGGTCTCACTCAAATGGGCCCAGGAAATTGCTCTTTGCACCCCCATATTGCAGGCCCAGTTTGTTTTTCTCTCATTCTTTTATATTTATCTTATTTAATTTTATTATTTATTTTACTAACCAATAATCATTTTCTTTTTATCAAAAAAAATCATAAAAACATTTTTCTATCCAATTAAATTCAAGATATTTATTTTATTAAAAAAGGTAATTAATTTAATTAGGTTATTAATTTTAGACAACTTTAATTTCTTTTTACATAATTAAAATTAATTAGAATAAATAGGTTTTATTACTAACTTAATTATTTTATTTCTTTCCTAAAATAACAAAAAAAACAAAAATAGGTCATTTAATTATTTTTATTAATTAATTTAATAACCAATTAATTTTGCGTTTAATTTCAAAAACCTAATCTTTTTCTTAAGAAAATAATCAAAAACAACAAAAAAGTAATTTTTCTTTTAATTAGGTTAGAAGGGTCAAAACCCTAGTTTCTCGCCGATCTAATTTTCTCGCGCACTTTATTTTTATCCCAATTATTCTATCTGCTCACAGTTTGTAATAGTTTAAATTAGGACGTTTATTTTCATTTATCGCTTTAATTTCAAAGGGTTTGTTTTTGGCTATGTAAATACCTGAAGCCTTGTAATAGCGTAGTTTAAATTCCACATTTTAAATTCCGCAAACTATTAACTGTTAGATGCATGAATAATTAGGGTTTGCATGACAAGAATGTATGACTAATTTTAAAACAGTTAGATCACCCTAAATGTGCAAAGATAAAATAATCTGAAACTGAATGACTCGCACATGCGCACTCCTAGGGTACACTCCCACTTGGTTGCCTTCGGTAAACGGTCATTAAGTATAGGATGTTTTAGTGGTCGTCCTTTTGTCCAAAGATCAAAGTTGCCTCAGAATTGTTGCCTTGAATAATTGATCTAAGACATTAGGATTACTACTAAGACGTCTTAACATTGCTTTAGTGATCGTACGTCCCTTTTGAATTGATCCTCAAAACTCCAACGATGATGCTACCTACTCACTAATAGTGGGATAGCACTGTCTAAAGGAAATGAATATAGAACGATTCTTTTTTTGAGTAGGTAGATTAGCTCTTAAGTACTTGCTCAATCCAAACAAAAATTTTCACACTTACACTCTTTTGCAAACAAAGTTTTCAAAAACACTTCATTACACTCTTGAAGACAGAAGCAAGAGTTAAATCGAAGTCAAAACAAAAAGCTTTTCAAATCACACAAGCACAGAGAAAACAATTTTGAAAATGATGAGCAAGTACCTAAGAGCCCATAGATAACTATGGATAGAAAGGGTGTTAATACCTTCCCTTTCTATAATCTACCCCCCGTACTCAGAAATATCTCGAAAAAGGAATTTTTCTGTGCTTTTTTCCTTTCCTTGTTGGATAAAATAAAAGTCGATGGCGAATCTTGCTTACCGCGACATTTTGCAAAAACAAACGCAAAACGCAAACCAGAAAATTCCTTAAAAAATAGGGAAACACGTCCCGGTTCTGGCCACCGTATCACAGAACTGGCGACTCTGCTGGGGAGTGCTTATAAGTGGGGTGTACCTTAGGAATAGTTCATCATATTGTTTTCAATTGTTTGATTTGTTTGCTTTATTTTTGTGGGCTTTGAATCGGAGTTACCATAGATCCTAACCCGGATCTGGGGATACCCTTTAGGTAAGTAGCAATAGACTGTGAGGGAACTGTACAGTGTAGACTGATACGGTTGAAGCAGTAGCTACGTTGGTGTGACACATTAGTTGGTACCGATATCCCTTGTGGAGGAACAAGGAGAGTATGGGGCTGCTAATGGGTCATTAAGTATCAACTGACCTTAGAACCTATCATTGACCAACTTGGCCATAGAAAAGTAGCAGTATGCTACACTCATTGAGACCATACTCTCGCGATGATTCCGGCCGCAAGAAAAGGTTTCTAAGTTAGAATTATGACCGATCGAGGATGGTCAGTGATATTGAGAACCTCTAGAACCCGGTTACTAAGACCAGATTAGGGTTTGCTCTGCTAAAGATCCATTCTTGCACTGATGACCTGAAATTAGGGTTTGAGTTTGCACATGGATTTTTGGACTTACAATGCCTCATGTGACTTTCATACTTAATGTTGCACCTATAAGATTTCTCATACCAAGTTTCAAGCCTTGAATCAAATTTTTGCCCAATCAATTGGACAGTTGACCTAAAAATCAACTATATTGGGGAAAAAGTCAATTGTGGCCAATTTACAGTCAAACCTCATAATTGTTTATCCATATCAACATTATAGACTCATATTAACCATTTGATCAAGTTTGGACCACAACTCCTCAAGAAATTTGATCAGATCATCAAAAGGGCAAAATGGTCATTTTTAGGGTTTTGACTACAGAAGGGCAATTTCTGGTTTTTAACCTAGACAATGGCAAATTGGGTTCAAACATGGATTCAAGGACTCAATGGCATCATCTTGACCTAATCACAAGGTTCAAAAGATCTCAAATGCATTGGATTGACAAATGAATTTTCCAGTCAACTGATTAAAAATCAACTGTACACTAAAAAGTCAAACTTTGACTTTTTGGTCAAAATCAAGTGCCAAGGGTAATTTTTCATCAAGATGTGTCAAAACATGAAACTTGTTCACCAATAAACCTAAAATTGGAAATTAGGGTTTAAAATGGAAAAATTTTATAACTTAGAAATTTTCTAAGTTATGGAAATTTCTTATTTTTTCCCAACTTTGCCCAACTTTTTCACCATGATGCAATTGGATACAAACAAAACTTCCAACATGAAAGTTGTATTACTCCACAAAATCTACAACTTTGATTCACAAAGTTTTCCCAAAAGATGCTTGGATCTCAAGTTATGATTTTGTGAATAAGGGTCCAAAAACTTTTTAACTTAGTGAGAATTTTGCCCTAGTTTAGGCAGGATTTTGACCTATCTTCATGGAAACTTTTCACATATTTCCAAGTGGAATCTCAAAATTCATTTCAAAGATGGATTGTAGAGAATGTTACAAGCTTTCCAAAAAGTCCAAGAACTCTCCAAGATCATTTGTGGTTAGGGAGAATTGAAAGTTTGAAAATGGCAAATTATCACTTTTTGCCAAGGCATTTTGCACCATGTTACAACTTGCAAATCAGTTTGAACCATGCTTGTACTTGGTTTACATGTTCTAATCCTATCTACACTCATAAATTAAATGCAAACACATTGGATTATGGCATTGTTCTGATCTATGAAGCATTATACAAAGGATTAATCTAAAAATGGCAAAAAGATAACATTGCTACTTTGATAAAGTTCACTTTATGTAACTTTGTTTATCTTGAGCCATGGACCTAGCCTTTTGCTGCAAACAAAGTCCATGAATATCAGGCAAAGTTCACCAACTATGTGCAGCTAGAGTACAGGCATGTACATGCCTTGGTATTGTAAATTCCAACTTTTCTTCAAAAGCAAGCAATGGTGCAAAAGTCCACACAACTTGTGCATCTGTTAAAACCAAGACTTGAGACCATTTGAAACAAGTTCCGCACATCATACCAATCCAGAAACACGAGCTCATAGCATCTCAAACACCCTTAAGCACAAAAAACCCCATTTTCTGCCCAAACAGGGTAACCACTGCAGAACTCAAGCCATCTCCACATTGCCTCGTGTGTTTTGCTTGAAACCACTTCAAACACATTCCTTACATCCCATCTGAATTATCCAAGCCCTTCTCAAGCAACAGTAACTTCATTTTCAAGCTTCACCATTTTCAATTTCTGAGTTTGCAGGTTGAGTTCTATAGAGACATTCAGGCCACTTCAAAGCAAGCAAAGAATTGGGAAAGGTCAAGGGAACATCAAGCAAGCTCAAAAGACCTTCAGGCCTCATTCAAAGTTGCTACATTGCCATAATCAACTTCAACTGAAACAGGTAATTTCCAACTTTCTATCTCCTTATTTCGACATCCTTAGGCTTAGGTTTGTGAAGCAAAAATATAGTCCTTAAGTTGCTTGAACTGTACATATGCATAGCTTGTATTTATATTAACTGAGCTAGGAGAATTTGGATGATAAACATGCTGAGTTTTTTAGGTCAGAAATTAGGGGTGACAAAATTCTCTCTGATCTTTGAGAGTTAGGTCAAGTTTTTTATATGGTTGGAATCGTGATTGAAAATGCTATAACTTTCATGTTGTAAATTTTTGATTTCATGCAAGCAATAGAGAGAACAGGTATGAACTGAACAGGGCGCACGCGTTTGTCCAAGGTCAGGGACGAAGTGGACATTGGGCTGGGCCTGGCTTTTTCTGGTTATTTGCACCACCTTCTTTTCTTTCTGCACCCCTTTGGCCCATTTGTTATATTTTGTATTATTTTTCATTTCTTTTATATTTTTTTACTTTTATTATTTTTTCTAAATATTAAAAATCATTAAAAATATTTTCCTTATTTTTAAATTTTTATTTTATTATTTTTATCATTTTTTGGGCATAAAAAGAGTTTACTAATAATATATAATTTATTTATCTTAAATAAATTGCAATTAATATTAAATACTTACATATTTTTATTTTATTATATTATATATATATATAATAATATTTTTTCACATATTTTATTTTTTAACATTTTGTATATATATTTATTTATTTTCTTATACATAAAAATGAATAAATAAATAAATAATTAGAATATATATTTCTTTTAAAACAAAAATTAGGGTTTCTTCACCCTTTCAAAAATAATTAATATTCTTCTTATTTTGAGACATAAATAATTTATTTTACATATACAAAATAAATATATAAAAAACATTTTGCATATTTACATTTATTTGCATATTTAAATATTTGTTCATTTTATTTATTTGTGCAATTAAATTCAATATGGTTGTAATAGTTTTAGGGTTTTATTTTGAGCAATATCCCTCTATTTAAACTTGTACCCCCCTTCCCATAATAATGTTGTAATAGTCTTAGATTTACTTTTACGCATTTTATCGCTTTCAAATGCCATGATAGTAAATTAGGGTTTTCTATGCAAAGACCAAAAATCAAACAAATAGCATGACTAAACACAAGATAAAAATGCATGAAAAATGACACCATAATACACACAAGCACCCCTAGGGTTTCATCCACTTTGTTGCCTTAAAATGGTCATGGTATGCATGTTAGGTATCTTGGCAAAACAAAACAAAACAAAAGATCATAGTCCCTCGATGACGCTATCTTGGTTGCCTAAAAAAATGATTTAGTCCCACAAAAATTGCTAAGATACTTGGAAATATTGTTATCATGGTCATACGATGACCCACGCCCGTCCCGTTTAACATCCAAAGATAGGGTTGTTTACCAAATGCAATGGTAAAACAACAATATCAAAGGAATAAAAATGTGTAAGAAAGATCTTTGAGTAGGGTAGATAACTCCTAGTTACTTGATCAAGCTTGCAAACCATCCTTGCTATTTTCAAACTATCACACAATTTTAAAACAATTTCAAAACAAAACTTTCAAACATTGAAACATTTTTCAAAAGACAAACACCTTTGTATACATTCAAACAAGAATCATTACAAAGGTTTCCTAAACAAAGACCTCTTTTCAAAATACTTTCAAAACTACACACAAAAGCACCATTTCAAACAATTGAAAAGCAAAGGCAAGTGATCTAAAACAAGTAACTAAGAGCCCATGGATAACCATGGATGAAAAGGGTGCTTGCACTTCCCTTTTCATAATCTACCCCCCGAACCCAAAAACAATCTCAAAGGTCTTTCCTGTGCTTTTTTACCTTTCCTTTTGGATAAAATAAAAGTCGGTGGCGACTCTTGCTAAACCGAAACATTTGCAAACAAAAAACGCAAAACCTCAAGTCAGTTCTCCCACCGCATCACAGAACCGACGACTCTGCTGAGGAGTCCAGTAAAAGTGGGGTTACCTTAAGGTTTTAGATCACCTTTACATGCTTATCTTGTTTGACTTGTATGCTTTACACTTTGGTTCTATTGTTTGGGTTTGAATCCTCTATCCAGATTTGGGAAAAATTCATAGGTAAATAGCAATACATTGTGGAAACTGTGTGGGGTATACCGACATGGTTGAAGCAATAGCTATATTAGTGTGACATATTTATGGGTACCGGTAGCCTTTGAGTCAATCAAAGAGAATACGGGGCCGCTGAGTGATGTCATGAAGCACTAATGGACTTTTAGAACCTTTACTTGACCAACTTGGCCTTTTTAGGGGTAGTGAGATGACCAGCTTGTTAGAACAAAGTTTGAATCTACTACCCTACATTTAAGTTTTGATGATAACAAAGTGAAAAGATATATTATTTATGATATTCATATATGAACTATCTGCTGCCTAAAATTATTATGTTCTGACTTGCAGATACTCTGATTGATAAGCAAGATCACATCTAATCAGCATCAGAATTTGGTTCTTGACACCAGCATCAGAAGTTGCCATATCAGAATGTCAGAATCAGATGATCAACTCACGTACATACTGAAGCCTGATGAACAAGACTGTGCTCAACACTCTGATAAAGAAACACAACAGTTCATCAGCAGCGAAGCAGAGTCAGAATGAGCCAAGCCAGAACTTGCATTAAGTAAGCAACGGTACTGTGCATTGAAAGCAAATTAATTCCAACGGCCTCATTCCAGACAAGATCTGCTCGATAAGGAAAGTTTGTTATTAGCATTGAATCAAGAATATTGCATCCAACGTTCATCATCTCAGTGCTATATAAACAAGACTTTGAAGATTGAAATGGCTAATGCTCTCCAAATCTCTACACGCACAAAAGCTAATCAAAATCTTCTTTCTCTCAGTTTTGCTAAACCACATATTCTGATATTCTATCATTGTTTAGCAATCTAGTTTCTAAGCTTCAATTTGTGTATACATCACAGTTGTGATACAGTTTTGTAGAAACGATTCACACACTTAGCTTTATCTCTTTGTAAGAAAGTGTTACCTTGACAAACCGGGTTTTGGTTTGGATCAAGAAGGCTTTAGCAGTTGTTAAAGCAGTCTGTAATATTCAGTTGAATATAGTGGATTAAGACCTCGTTGGAGAGAGGCGAAATCACCTTGACGGGTGGACTGGAGTAGTTTGAGATCAAACGAACCAGGATAAAAATATCTTGTTCATTGCATTAGATTTCAGTTTTACAATTCAAACCCCCCCCCTTCTTGTGTTTTTCACCACTTCAATTGGCATCAGAGCGCCTGGTTCTGAGCTAAAACACTTAACCGTGTCAGTACAAGATCCAGCGTCAGAAAAACACAATGGCAGGAAACAATTCTCACATCAGCAATGAAAACAATGAGGACAGAGACAGATTCAGCGGCAAACCTCCAGTCTTTGATGGAGAAAACTTTGATTACTGGAAAGACAGAATTGAAAGCTTCTTTCTGGCACATGATGTTGATCTGTGGGATATGGTGACAGATGGATACACGAACCCTGTGAATGCAAGTGGTCAGAAGATTGATAGAAAAACAATGTCTGATCAACAAAAGCGTGACTTCAAGAATCACCACAAGGCCAGAACCATCCTCCTCAGCGCCATCTCCTATACTGAGTATGAAAAGATCTCCAACAGAGACACAACAAAGAATATTTTTGACTCTCTCAGAATGACGCATGAGGGCAACGTTCAGGTCAAAGAAACAAAAGCTCTGGCGCTCATTCAGAAGTATGAGGCGTTCAAAATGGAAGAATCTGAATCCATTGAAACCATGTTCTCTAGATTCCAGATTCTGGTTAAAGGATACTCTACTGCTGACCATGTCAAGAAAATCATCAGAAGTTTACCCAAGCAGTGGAGACCTATGGTTACAGCTCTGAAGCTAGCTAAAGATCTCAACAAAATCACTCTGGAGGAACTTATAAGCTCCCTCAGAAGTCATGAGATAGAGCTAGAAGCTGATGAGCCTCAGAAGCAAGGTAAGCCTTTAGCATTAAAATCTAACAAAAAATTTGAGTCTAAAGTTTTGCAGGCAGTTGAAGAAACATCTGATGGATCCTCATCAGAAGAAGACGAACTCTCTCTCCTCTCCAGAAGAGTAAATCAACTGTGGAAGCAAAGACAAAGGAAGTTCAGGAATCCCAGAAGATCTGATCAAAACGAGTCTTCTTCCAGATACAGAAGGGCAGACTCTTCCTCTGGATACAGAAGATCTGAAGGCTCCTCCAGTAGCAAAAAGCCAAACACCAAAGACATCATCTGTTATGAGTGCAATGAGCAAGGACACTATAAGAGTGACTGCCCAAAGCTTCAGAGGGAAAAGCCCAAAAAGAAGTTTGGAAGAGAAAAGAAGAAAAGTCTCATGGCTACATGGGATGACTCTGACTCGTCTGAAGCTGACTCAGAATCAGATGATGAGAGGGCAAACATAGCTCTCATGGCTAATATCTCAGAAGATAGTGAAGCTTCTGAATCAGACTCAGAATCAGACACTGAAGAGGTATTTCCTAACTTTGCTGTTAACTTTACAAAGGCTGAACTTGCTGAAATCCTTAATGAGATTCTGGAAAGGTATCAGCAAATTAGAGTTAAATTCAGAAACCTGAAAAGGAATCTTGAATTTGACTCTAATAAGACTGAGAGTCTCAAATTGGAAAATTCTGAGCTGAGAAATAAGATTTCAAAATTAGAAAACACTTTACAAAACTCTCAGAAGGAACCAATTTCTGAAACTCCCAGCAACGTTGATGAGATCATCAAGGAGTATGATCACAGTTTCCAGAAGTTCCTAGCTAAAAGCATAGATAGAAGCAGAATGGCTTCAATGATCTATGGAGTTAGCAGAAACGGCAGGAAAGGAATAGGATACCAAGGTAAGGTTCCTACACCAAAGAATGTCATGGACTTAACCATTAAACACACTCCTCTGAATTCACATTTTGTATATGGTCACACACATGATATCAAATACACTAGCAGTAAGCACTCTGTGAAACCAAAATTCAACCAGAGTTTTGGTAAAACTAACAAATCAGGACCCAAGAAAATCTGGGTACCTAAGGATAAAATAATACATGTTGCAGATATCTTTAGTAGCAAGTCAGAAACACCAGTCATGGTACCTGGACTCTGGCTGCTCACGACACATGACGGGAAGAAGGCATATGTTCCAAAGCCTGGAACTTAAGCCTGGAGGCCACGTTGGCTTTGGAGGCAATCAGAGGGGAAAGATAATTGGCTCTGGAACTGTAGGTAATGGAAATCTTCCCTCTATTAATAATGTTCTGCTAGTAGATGGATTGATGCATAATCTGTTATCCATAAGTCAATTAAGTGATAACGGTTATGATATAAACTTTAATCAAAAATCATGTAAAGCTGTTAGTCAGAAAGATGGGACTATCCTGTTTAATGGTAAGAGGAAAAACAACATTTACAAAATCAAACTTTCTGAACTAAAGAGTCAGAATGTAAAATGTCTTCTGTCTGTTAACAACGAGCAGTGGATCTGGCACAGAAGATTGGGGCATGTTAGTATGAGAAGAATATCTCAGATTAACAAACTCAATCTGGTCAGAGGACTTCCTAATTTGAAGTTCAATTCAGATGCTCTGTGTGAAGCATGTCAGAAAGGCAAATTTGCAAAACCTTCTTTTAAATCCAAAAATGTTGTTTCTACCTCTAAGCCATTAGAACTTCTGCACATTGACTTATTTGGACCAGTTAAAACTGCTTCAGTCAGTGGTAAGAAGTATGGGTTAGTAATCGTAGATGACTATAGCAGATGGACATGGGTAAAGTTCTTAAGACACAAGGACGAGTCACACTCTGTGTTTGTTACCTTCTGTAACCAAGTTAAGAATGAAAAGGATCTTAGAATCGTTAAAGTCAAAAGTGATCATGGTGGAGAATTTGAAAACAAAGATTTTGAGTCATTCTTTAATGACAGAGGCATTCTGCATGATTTCTCTTGTCCTAGAACTCCCCAACAAAATGGAGTTGTAGAACGAAAGAACAGAACATTGCAAGAAATGGCCAGAACCATGATCAATGAGACAAACGTTGCTAAGACCTTCTGGGCAGAGGCAATAAACACAGCGTGCTACATTCAGAATAGAATCTCAATAAGACCTATTCTGGAAAAGACTCCATATGAATTGTGGAAGAACAGAAAGCCCAACATTTCATATTTTCATCCATTTGGATGTACTTGCTTTATATTAAATACAAAGAATTATTTGAACAAGTTTGACTCTAAAGCACAGAAGTGTATTATGTTAGGATACTCTGAACGCTCAAGAGGGTACAGAGTATACAATACAGAAACACAGATTGTGGAAGAATCAATCAGTGTTCGTTTTGATGATAAGCTTGACTCTGAAAAGTCAAAGCAGAATGAAGTTTTTGCAGGTATAGAAATTGAATTTGCAGGTTCTGAAGACAAGTCATCAGAAGCTCTCAACACAGACATTCCTTCAACGTCTGAAAGGAGCACTGCTAGCAATCCTACAACAGCTGCTGATCAACCTCAGAAGAGATTACCCAGAAGCAGCTTGGATCACCCAGAAGAGACTATCCTAGGAAGAAAGGAAGATCCAATCAGAACAAGAGCAAGCTTCAGAAACTCTGAAGAAACACTTATGGGACTTGTGTCTCTGATTGAACCTTCTTCTATTGATGAAGCACTTCTGGATAATGACTGGATTCTGGCAATGCAAGAAGAGCTGAATCAATTCACCAGAAACGACGTATGGGATCTCGTTCCCAGACCAAAAGGATTCAACGTCATTGGAACAAGATGGGTGTTCAGAAACAAGCTAAATGAACAAGGTGAAGTCATCAAAAACAAGGCACGACTGGTTGCACAAGGTTATAGTCAGCAAGAGGGGATAGACTATACAGAAACCTTTGCCCCAGTCGCCAGGTTAGAATCTATCAGACTTTTAATTTCATTTGCTGTTAATAGAGGCATCACTCT
Source organism: Vicia faba (assembly GCA_948472305.1). NCBI lineage: Eukaryota > Viridiplantae > Streptophyta > Magnoliopsida > Fabales > Fabaceae > Vicia > Vicia faba. Next base: position 382,655,573 of record OX451740.1, read on the forward strand.
GTATCAGATGGATGTCAAAAGTGAATTCTTAAATGGTTATATAGAAGAAGAAGTTTATGTACACCAACCCCCGGGTTTTGAAAATACAAAACATCCAGAACATATTTTCAAACTAAAGAAGTCATTGTATGGTCTGAAACAAGCTCCCAGAGCTTGGTATGAAAGGCTAAGTAACTTTCTGTTAGAAAATGAATTCACCAGAGGGAAAGTGGACACTACTCTATTCTGTAAATCAGTTAAGAATGACATCTTAGTCTGTCAAATTTACGTTGATGATATTATTTTTGGTTCTACTAATCCTTCTCTTGGAAGAAAATTTGCTAAGTGTATGCAGGCAGAATTTGAGATGAGCCTCATGGGGGAACTGAAATTCTTTCTAGGAATTCAGATCAATCAAACTCCAGAGGGAACTTACATTCATCAGAGCAAATACATCAGAGATCTTCTGAAGAAATTTGACCTCTCAGAATGTAAGCCATCAAAGATTCCAATGCATCCCACGTGCATTCTAGAAAGAGAAGAGGTAAGCAAAAATGTAGAACAGAAAGTCTACAGAGGTATGATTGGTTCTCTCCTCTATCTGACTGCTTCAAGACCTGACATATTATTCAGTGTTTGTATCTGTGCTAGATTCCAATCAGATCCTAGAGAATCTCACTTAACAGTTGTTAAGCGAATTTTCAAGTATTTGAAAGGTACTACTAATCTGGGTTTGTTTTATAGAAAATCTAGTGATTACAGCTTAGTAGGCTACTGCGATGCTGATTTTGCTGGAGACAGAGTGGAACGTAAAAGTACTTCTGGAAGCTGCCAGTTTCTGGGAGAAAATCTGATCTCTTGGTCCAGCAAAAGACAATCAACAATTGCACTATCAACAGCAGAAGCTGAGTACATAGCAGCAGCAGGATGTAGCACACAAATGCTCTGGATGAAAAGTCAGCTTGAAGACTTCCAGATTTTTGAGAGTAACATTCCTATACTTTGTGATAATACTTCTGCTATTTGCTTAAGTAAGAATCCCATTTTACATTCTAGAGCTAAGCATATAGAAATAAAACATCACTTCATTAGGGACTATATTCAGAAAGGTATTTTGAACTTAAAATTTATAGATACTGACCATCAATGGGCTGATATCTTTACTAAACCCCTTTCAGAAGATAGGTTTAATTTCATTCTGAAACATCTCAGCATGAAAATCTGTCCAGAGTGAAAATGTTTTAATTCAATATATTTACCTTCAGAATGTAATTGTTTTACTGTGAACTTCTGATCAATCTTCTTTCAGAAAGATAGAACATGCAGATTGTATCAGATGCAAGTCTAAAGATCTGAGAGTCTAAGCTCAAAGACAGACGTGCTGATCACTACATCAAACAAGTGTCATCCAATCATCAGCATATCTCTGAAGCAAAACGCGTGCACGCTTCTGAGAAGGCAAAGCGCTGATTGGGTGCATTGAGACACATGTCTGGTAACCGTTTTTAAGTATCTTTCTCAAATCCCCCAAAATCAGCAAGCATTTAATGAAAAGTAATCATGCTTTTAAAATGCAATCATGATTTTTCTCTCTCTTAAAAAACGTTTATCTTTTCAAAATATTTTTGAAACTCTATTTAAACACATTAATCTCTCATTCTCATTCTTTACATTTTCTCACTAATACTCAAGCATTTTCTGCATATTTCTGTGTTCATCTCTTACAAAATCTATTTTCCTCAGTTTATTCTCAAAACCCTTTTAGTGTGAACATGGCAACCTCCAGCAGTGCTTTTGCAGGTCCTCAGAAGAAAGAATCATCTGAGCAATATCAAGTGCCATTCAGAACTCTCCTCACTCCTGTGAAGAATCTTGAAGTGCTTTCTGAATTAATCATTGATTTTGGAAGCTTAAAGGAGAACGGTTTTGACCTAACTGAAGAAGTTAGGGCACAGAAGTGGGAAAGGTATTTTGACAGGTTGGTTGGACCAACATTCCCAATGCTATTCAAGGAATTCTGGATTCACGCCAAGGCTTCAACACATCTAGTCACCTCCTTTGTTATGGGGAAGAAGATTGTGATCACTGAGGATCACATTGCAAGGCTAATCGGTTACAGTGGCGGTGGCGTCCGTTGTGTGGACATGGCTGAAAGATGTACTGATGTAGGTGTGATAGCTGCAAGGATTTTCACTCATGGGGTGCCCAGCAGCAAGATTAAAGATCTGAAGGATCATTACAGAGTTTGGGCTAAGATAATTCTGGGGTGCTTCAACCACAGGAAACCAACCAGTTCTCCTAATTACATAAATGTGGATCAGCAGTTTCTGATCTACTTTATTGATCAGAAGGTAAAGATCAATCTGGCTCACTTCCTGGTCAACCACCTCAGAACAAGTGTGAAGGAAACCAGGGAAGAAGAAAGAACCAAGAGGGATTGGATACCCTTTGGAAGGTTGATATCAGATATTCTGACAGAGAATAGGCTGATAGAGCATCTGATAGAAGCTCAAGAGCTAAGCACTATTGAACCAACAGTTGGGAAACCTCTTAATGCAAAGAACTTGAAGAAGATGAAGCTGATAGAGAATATTCAGAAGGAACCCAGAGCTACTCCTATTGCTGATATCACCAGCAGAAGAGTGCCTCTGAGTGACTTTCCATTATTTTCTGAAATAGAATCCAAACCAGAGGTGGTTCTCAAGTACTTGGATGCGTGCAAGGCAGATGGTTCAGATCCAAATCTGATTATCAAAGCTCTGCATCAACCTCAGCAAGAAGTGACTCTGAAGAAGACGAAGAAGAGGAAGGCACCATTAGAAGGATCATCCCAGCAGACACCCAGGAAAAGAGGTAATTCATCTGCTGCTTCTGTTTTAAATTCTTCTACTATTCCAGCATCTATTCCTCCTCAAACCTCTCATAGAATCTCAATCCCCATCCCTACCATAGATGAAACTGTACCAGAAGAGGACCCTTCTGAGGCATTAAAACTCAGAAGACCCAGAACCAAACATCCCAAACAACCAACAATCTCAACAACATCAGCAATTGACCAAGTGCTGTCTGACATTGATCAACACACTTCTGATCAACCAATCTCTGAACCACAAATTGTTCCTCCTCTACAACCAGAACAACAGCAATCTGCTGAAGAACCAGAACAACAACAACAACCACTTTCACCAATTCCAGAAGAACCCCTTATCCCTGAACAATCAGAAATTCCAACAACTTCTCCTCAACCAGCAATTCCGTCTCCCTCTCCCCAACCAGAAATTAATCCACCATCACCTCAACCAGAGTTTCATCACTCTGAAACTCCTTCTCCTCAACCATCTGAACCTCATTCACCTCAACCATCACCTTTGGCAATCCAGCTGCCAGGTGAAACAACTATCACCTTAGCACAATTTCCATCCTCATCAGAATCTACACCACCAAATACTCCCAAAACACCACCCAATCCAATCATAATCTCTGATTCTGATACTCCATCTCCAAAACAAACAGCTGCCCAGAAAACCTCCGAAAACCCCAGCAGGACTTTCATAGACTTAACCAGTCTTGACCGTCTTGCTGATCTGAAACATAAAATTGCCATCCCAAAACAAAAACAACCAGATGTTGGCTCTGGTATTATGAATTTTGAAACAGGTGTGCTGCAATGGATTGCTTCTTTGAAGCAAGTCTGTCCTGGAATGATTGACCCAGCTGCTTCTGATCAGCTCTGGTCACAATTCAAACTTTGGGTACGTGCTGAAGCCCTCAAGTTGCAGGATATCAACTATGAGCAGGCACAACAAAATTTCAGCAATCTTCTGAATGAAGTTGGAAGTCAGCTTCTGAAAGAAGACGTGCTCCCTCTGGATAGTGAACCTTGGTCTGAGAAACAGCAAGCTGCAAAGGTGCAATCAGAAGAAGACAAGACCATTCAAGCTGAAGAAAGTCAAGCAGAAGATGTTGCTGAAAGCTCTCAGAAGCTTCCTGCTTCTGATGCTTCTCAAGCTGCCTTGGACAGGCAGACTCTGGAAGAACTAAGGCTGAATGACATGCGTCTGCAGCAGCGGATGGATGAAAGCGACCAGAAGATGAAAGAAAGAATGGATGTGCAGGATAGCAAGATTGACATTGTTGTCAGCATGGTGCACAAGCAGAATGAGACTGCTGAAAAGATCCAAGCCATGCTGGAGAACCTGTTCACACGCTTGCCTCCTCAACCTTAGTCTTTTTTCATTCATGTCCTTTTTCATGTTTTCCTTGATTTTCTGATGTACTGTTTGAATATGTTTTGTACTATTGTCATTTTGATTCTGAACTCTTTTAATATGATTAGTTTTTCTGATCTTAAATTGTTTTAGCACTCACCTACACTTTTTGATTGCTGACAAAAAGGGGGAGAACAAGAATGATATTTTAAACAATAACGGCTAACTAGACAGAAATTCTCAAACATTCTAACTCTATTACTTGAAAATGTTTTTCTGTTTTGCTTGAAGTCTACAGGTACAAGGAAGCTCCTGGACACTCTGAAGACTAGAAGCTCTGATTACTATGAAGCTCTGATCCGCTCTGATACTCTGATCCAAAGCAAAGCTCTGACAAGAAAAGCTCTGAAGCTCTGCTCTGACATAAAGCTTCTGATAGTCAAAGACTCTGATACTCTGATATTCAAAGAAAGGCAAAAAGATCTGATCCTGAAGAACACTTGTAATCAAAGGGAAGTAATAAACTCAGGGGGAGTATATCTCTCAACTCTGATATCTCCTTACTCCTTATCCTTTTACCTCTTACTCTGATGCATATCTCAGATACCTTTTCACGTTATTTTCATTTAAAAATATCTAGTTTTTGTCATCATCAAAAAGGGGGAGATTGTTAGAACAAAGTTTGAATCTACTACCCTACATTTAAGTTTTGATGATAACAAAGTGAAAAGATATATTATTTATGATATTCATATATGAACTATCTTCTGCCTAAAATTATTATGTTCTGACTTGCAGATACTCTGATTGATAAGCAAGATCACATCTAATCAGCATCAGAATTTGGTTCTTGACACCAGCATCAGAAGTTACCATATCAGAATGTCAGAATCAGATGATCAACTCACGTACATACTGAAGCCTGATAAACAAGACTGCACTCAACACTCTGATAAAGAAACACAACAGTTCATCAGCAGCGAAGCAGAGTCAGAATGAGCCAAGCCAGAACTTGCATTAAGTAAGCAACGGTACTGTGCATTGAAAGCAAATTAATTCCAACGGCCTCATTCCAGACAAGATCTGCTCGATAAGGAAAGTTTGTTATTAGCATTGAATCAAGAATATTGCATCCAACGTTCATCATCTCAGTGCTATATAAACAAGACTTTGAAGATTGAAATGGCTAATGCTCTCCAAATCTCTACACGCACAAAAGCTAATCAAAATCTTCTTTCTCTCAGTTTTGCTAAACCACATATTCTGATATTCTATCATTGTTTAGCAATCTAGTTTCTAAGCTTCAATTTGTGTATACATCACAATTGTGATACAGTTTTGTAGAAAACATTCACACACTTAGCTTTATCTCTTTGTAAGAAAGTGTTACCTTGACAAACCGGGTTGTGGTTTGGACCAAGAAGGCTTTAGCAGTTGTTAAAGCAGTCTGTAATATTCAGTTGAATATAGTGGATTAAGACCTCGTTGGAGAGAGGCGAAATCACCTTGACAGGTGGACTGGAGTAGTTTGAGATCAAACGAACCAGGATAAAAATATCTTGTTCATTGCATTAGATTTCAGTTTTACAATTCAACCCCCCCCCCCCCCCCCCCTTCTCCGAAGTTGGTAGATACTCGATACTACACTCATTGAGGGTTGTTTTCTTGGAATATTTCGGTCGCCAGTAAAGTGGCTAAACTGAAACAATGAACACAGAAAATAATCCAGTGATATTGAGCTCCTTAGAACCCGGTTACTATTTATAGGACAGGTTGAGCCAACTAAACTTCAAGAGGGTACTTACCTATGAAACCCCATGCAAGCCTGAAACTAGGAACTTGTGTGATTTGTTTGTACATATATACTTGTGCATAACATCATGGACATCATGAATCATCATATGCATACACTAACCATTTCAAGGATTTGGATCTTAATCTTTGTTCCTGTTTTGTATGTAATGGATTCACTTCGCAGGAAAAGAATTCAAGTCAACCTTGTAAGAATTCCTCCTCAACTAAAGGAGCTAGCTTCAAGGATTCTTGAGAATTCTCCATTCACCGAGAGGCATGGTCGTCTTCTCAACTTAGTCAACACCAACAATGAGGAAGACATGGTGAAAGTTCTCTTCCAGTTCTTTGACCCCCTACACCACTGCTTCACATTTCCTGACTACCAACTAGTGCCTACTTTGGAAGAATTTTCTCAACTCCTGAGGATTCCTATTCTCCATCAACTACCCTACAACGGTACGGAAAGAGATCCAAAGCCTGAAGATGTTGCTCAAGCCCTACACTTGCGATCATCTGATGTCATAGGCCATTTGGAAACCAGAAGTGGTGTCAAGGGTTTCTTGGCAAAGTTTCTGTTTGAGAAAGCTCAAGAATGCTGGAATTCTCTAGACCTGCAAGCTTTTGATGAGATTGTAGCTCTTCTCATCTATGGGATGGTCTTGTTCCCAAACCCTGACCAGCTTATAGATGTCAATGCTGTCAAAATCTTCATGGCTCGCAATCCGGTGCCTACATTGCTTGGGGATATCCTCCACTTTTTTCACACTCGAACAATGAGGAAAAGAGGTGTTCTCATGTGTTGTACTCCTCTACTGGCAAGATGGTTTATTTCTCATCTTCCCCAATCAGTCTTGAAGAATGAGCAAGGTTTGAGGTGGTCACAACGGTTGATGACCCTTACACATTCAGATATCCATTGGTGTTCTCGATCAAAAGAAAATGTTATCATCATTAACCGTTGTGGGGAATTCCCTAATGTCCCTCTACTAGGCATTAGGGGAGGCATTACCTACAACCCTTGCTTGGCTCTGAGACAGTTTGGGTATGCCCGAAGGGATGGCCCACATGACATGTTGATTCTAGACTTAGTTTTTGACTTTGAAAACGAAGATCAAGGACTTCGACAAAGGTTTACCCGAGCTTGGAGGATTCCCAACAAGGTGGACAGTAAGACCTTGGGACACAAGAATTCCATCCCTCTTGAGCCTTACCTCAAGTGGGTACGAACCCGCGCCCAAAGTCTTATGATGCCTTACCCCTACATTCTGCCTGTGATTATAGAGCCTGTTATGGAAGGAGAGGTTCCATACACCCTCCTACATTCGGACATGCCAACATCACTTGAAGATTTTCAAAGGAGTTGGATACAGCTCAAGGGAGAGCGCGATACTTTTGAAGCCCAATTCTATGCCAGTGAGAAGAAGGTTTTGGAAATTACTCGCCAAATTCACGAAGAGAAGACTCTCAACACCTACATTGCACCAAAGAGAATGCGCAGCGTCTTTTTACCTTAGAATTTTGTATTATTTTGCCCATGGGGCATTGATGTACTAACAAGTTCTATCTTATTAATATGACGTGTGTTCCTTTTTGTTTAAAAAAAATTTGAATTTCTGAATCCTTGAATGCATTACATGAATACATATCATTCATAATATGCATAAACAGGTCTTCACACCAGGTTTCCTTATCTCTCTGCTGTTTATTTCAGCAAGATGGATATTGAGCAGACGGTTAAAGACTTACAAGCGCAGAATTCACAGTTTCAACAGCTACTTCTGACCTTGGCTAAGGGACAGAAGGAGCTCAAAACCTTGCTAGAGAAGGAAAAGGAGAAAAAGAAAAAGAAGAGAGTTGGTGTGGCTACCTTAGGCAGAAGATTTGAAGGTCAAGCTAGAAGGGTCATGGATTTCCCCTCAACATCTGATGAAGGGGTAGGAAAAGGAAAGGGAGTTGCAGTACCAACTGAGTCTAAGGAGGAAGAATAAGAAGAAGAAGAAGAAGAAGAGGATGAAGACTATTCTGAACAGCAGTACCTTCCTGCAGATGACAAATACAAGAACTTGGAAGAGCGTCTAGCAGCTATGGAGGTACAGAGAGTGCCTGGGCTGGACTTTGAAGATCTAGGGCTGGTTTCTGGAATTGTAATTCCACCTAAATTCAAAGTGCCTCTTTTTTCTAAGTACGATGGGATGTCTTTCCCAAAGATGCACCTATAGTCTTATGTCAGGAAAATCCAACTGCATTCTTCTGACAAAGACCTGTGGGTCCATTTCTTCCAGGACAGTCTATCGGGGACGCAGCTGGATTGGTTTTACCAGTTAGAGAGGTCTGATGTGCATAATTGGGAAGATCTGGCGGTCGCCTTCTACAGACAGTATCAATATAATGCGGATTTAGCACCAACCCGTACTCAATTACAGAGTATGGGCATGGTCTCAAATGAAGGTTTCAAAGAGTATGCCCAGAAGTGGAGAGACTTGGAGGGACGAGTACAACCACCTCTATCTGAGAGGGAGCTAGTAGATATGTTCTTGGGAACACTATCAGGTCCTTTTTTCAATCACCTGATTAGAAGTTCGTCTGCGGGGTTCACCGAGTTGATTCTAACTGGTGAGAGAGTTGAAGCCGGCATAAAGAGTGGGAAAATTCAGAAAGATGCATCTGCTTCCGCTGCCATCAAAAAGACTTTTCCAGAAAAGAAATAAGTCTCAGCTGTCTACTCCCAAAGAGGTCAAGGAAGAGTTGAGCGCCGGCCAGCGGTGGGGGCCGTAATGATTCAGAAGTCTGCAGCTGATCAGCCCAGACACAATCAACCAAGAACCAACCAAGCAAGGGTGGAAAGGCCTGCACGACAATTCACCCAAATTAATATGACTCCTGCTCAGGTTCTCCCCCACCTCTTGAAGTTAAACCTTTCCAGTTTGAAGGAGGCTCCGAAGAATCCGAATACATCTTCTCCTTACTAGCATTCGAACGCCAAGTGTGCTTATCATTCAGGGAGTATAGGGCATGACACCAATAATTGTTGGGCCCTCAAGAATAAGATTCAGGACTTGATAGATGCTAAAGAAGTTGAATTCGACGCCCCTGAAAAGCCGAATGTGATCTTTGCTCCAATGCCAAAACATGGCCACAATGCCCATGCTATTGAAGAGGATCTATTTGTTGCTACTATTGATGATTTGATGACTCCGCTACTGATAATCAAGTTGAATTTGCTGAAGGCTGGGATTTTCCCAGGATGTGAAGAAGACTGCTACCTTTGTTCATCCTTACCAACCGACTGTCCGTTGTTGAAGTTAGGCATCCAGCGCCTAATGGATAACCAAGAGATCCTTTTTGAAAAGACTCCTGTTACGCCAACTCCTGTCAATGATGTTTCGATAATTACCATATCCGCCAATATTTCCATGGTCTCCAAAAGACCTGTTAAGATTACATCCGATCCGAAGATTGCACCTTTGAAGATAACCATGCCCGGGCCCGTCCCGTACAAGTCCAATAAATCAATACCACGGAACTATGGGGGAGAGATCTTTTACCACGGTGTTAAAAAAATTGAATCAACTAAAGAGAGTTCTAATGAAGAGACTTACGACATTGGAAACATTGCTGGAACGAGTAAAATCACCCGCAGTAGAAGAATTTTCTCTCCGGAGATTACGCCTCCAAAGGCAATCTTTGGACCCTCAGCTGCTCCTAAGGTTACCCCTGCACCGGTCAACATATCCGTGAGAACTCCAGTTATTGAAGAAGTTGTAACTCCTGTGATTGTCCCCTTTGCTGTTGCTGATGATAGAGGGAAATGGATCCAAGAAGAGCCTGTCAGGACGAGGGCTCAGTCGTTGATCATCCCTGGAACCTCTCAAAAAGAAATGGAAGAGATTTTGAAAATAATCAAGAAAAGCGATTATGATGTTGTGGAGCAACTGGGGCAAACCCCCTCAAAAATCTCTATGTTGGCCTTGCTGCTTTGTTCAGAAGCTCATGCTAAAGCTTTGATCAGATTTTTGAAGACGGCCCACGTGCCACAGGAAACCTCCGTGGATCAGTTCTAGGAATGTGTAGCTAGCTTAACAGCTGACAATGGTCTAGGATTCTCTTATGCCGATTTAACATCAAAAGGGAGAAAACATAATGAAGCTTTGCATGTCTCGGTGGAATGCAGAGGAACTACTCTAGCACACGTACTGGTAGACACTGGTTCTTCGCTGAATGTCTTGCCGAAGAAGGACTTGGATAGGTTGGATTGTGAAGGCCTAACCCTGAAACCCAGCAATATCATCGTCAGAGCCTTTGATGGTTCTAAAAGTATGGTCCATTGGGAGGTGGACATCCCGATTAAAGTGGGAACTGAAACCTTCAACTCCATATTCTACGTGATGGACATCCGTCCTTCCTATTCTTGCTTGTTGGGAAGACCTTGGATTCACTATGCTGGAGCTGTCACTTCAACTCTGCATCAAATGCTCAAGTACCCTGTCCAGGGGAAAATTATAACTGTTCATGGCGAAGAGGAATACATGATAAGCCATCTAAATTCTTTCTGTTATGTAGAATTGGATGGTGAATTCATTGAAACCCCCTTTCAGCATTTTGAGGAGGTAGCTCGGGAGATTGCGGCAACCAAGACAGTGGCTTCTGTACCCATGGTTACAAGAACTCCGCCTCGGATGTCTTCTTTAAAGGATGCTAGGGTTGTGATTGAAGAGGGAGGAAGCATAATTTGGGGGAAACTTCCCGACTTTCCTTTCAAGGCAGATAAATTCGGCTTAGGCTTCACTTCGGCTAGTCAGAAGGTCGTGCGTCGCTCCTGTGCTGGAGGGCCACCAGTGAAGATCACCCATCATGGAGTAAATGCTCTGTAGGATAGTGAAGATGAGAGCAACTTGGAAGACTGGATTTTCCCTACTGTTGAAGGAGGACTGTGCAATTGGGAAGCAAAAGACTTTGTTCCCATTACTTTCATGAATCAGTAATTTATCTTTCAAACATTTCTGTTGGTTTGTAATAATTCTCAAACAATTCGTACACTTTTAGCCTTGTGCCTTACCCGAGGCACATAGGTCCATTTGTAAAGGTTTGATTTTTCATCTTCATATGCCATTTTAATGAATCATGGACGTTTTCACATATAAACTTTTGTGTTCATTGTCTTTCTTTTTACATTTTATTTGTTTAAAGGTGGCTATCCCTTACACACACACACTTACAAATGCAGGTACCCTTCCACTCTGGATTCCATGGGTAACAATTCTGCTATAGCCTTCAGTGACTCTGAAGATCTGGTCTACCATGCCGAATATGAAGGTGATGAAGATTGTGAGGTGCTAGGAGAATTGGCTAGACTGCTACAACAGGAAGAAAGGGCTATTCTACCTCATGAGGAGTTGTTAGAGACAATCAACTTGGGAACTGAGGAAGACAGAAAAGAAATTAGAGTGGGTGCCACCCTAGAGCCAAGTATCAAAGAGCGCTTAATTCAGTTGTTGAATAAATATGTTGAGATCTTCGCCCGGTCATACGAAGACATGCCGGGACTCGATACAGATATTGTGGTTCACCGTCTCCCTACAAGAGAAGACTGTCCACCAATTAAACAGAAAGTCCGCCGCATGAGGCCCGACATGTCAGAAAAGATCAAAGCAGAAGTTATGAAGCAGTTCAATGCTGGATTTCTTGTTGTTACTTCCTATCCACAATGGGTTGCTAACATTGTGCCCGTGCCTAAGAAGGACGGCAAAGTGAGAATGTGCGTGAATTACAGAGACTTAAACAGGGCCAGCCCTAAAGATGACTTTCCACTTCCGCACATTGACATCTTGGTTGACAACACAGCTCAGCACAAGGTATTTTCTTTCATGGACAGATTCTCAGGTTACAACCAAATCAAAGTGGAACCTGAAGACATGGAGAAAACTACTTTTGTTACACAGTGGGGTACGTTCAGCTACAAAGTGATTCCATTCGGACTGAAGAATTTCGGGGCAACCTATCAACGCGCCATGGTAGCTTTGTTTCATGATATGATACATCATGAGATAGAGGTCTACGTAGATGACACGATAGCCCGATCATAAACGGAAGAAGAACACCTCGACCATCTGCAAAAGCTGTTTGTCAGGTTGAAAGAGTACAAGCTCAGACTGAACCCTAACAAGTGCACTTTCGGAGTCCGATCTGGTAAGCTCTTGGATTTCATTGTCAGCAACAAAGGCATCGAGGTTGATCCTGCCAAAGTCAAAGCTATACAAGAAATGCCTGCTCCTCGCACTGAGAAGGAGGTTAGAGGTTTCTTGGGACGCCTAAACTACATTCCAAGGTTCATTTCTCACCTAACATCTACCTGTGAACCAATCTTCAAGTTGTTGAAGAAAGATCAGGTGGTTAAATGGAATGATGACTGTCAAGTTGCTTTCGATAGAATCAAGGAGTATTTTCTAGAACCCCCTATCTTGATGCCACCCTTCGAAGGAAGGCCGCTAATCATGTATCTGACTGTCTTGGAGAATTCAATGGGGTGCGTATTGGGCCAACATGACGAGTCTGGCCGAAAAGAGCATGCCATTTATTACCTTAGCAAAAAGTTTACCGGCTGTGAGACCCGATACTCACTGCTCGAGAAAACTTGTTGCGCTTTGGTATGGGCTGCTCGCCGGCTAAGGCAGTATATGTTGACTCATACCACTTTGCTGATATCTAAGATGGATCCGATCAAGTACATCTTTGAGAAGCCTGCATTATCTGGAAGAATAGTAAGATGGCAGATGATCCTCACAGAGTACAATATACAGTACACGACCCAAAAAGCTATAAAAGGGAGTGTGCTAGCTGATTATCTAGCTCATCAGGCTGTCGAAGATTACCAATCCATGAGGTTCGACTTCCCCGACGAAGACATTATGACATTGGATAACATTGAAGATTTCAGACCATATGACGGACCTGAACAAGGATCTCGATGGACCCTGTACTTTGATGGTGCCTCCAACGCACTTGGCAACGGTATCGGCACGGTACTTATCTCTCTAGAAGGTTGCCATACACCTTTCACTGCTAGATTGTGCTTCCACTGCACCAACAACATGGCCGAGTATGAAGCTTGTATCTTTGGTCTCAAGGCTGCCATAGACTTGGGGATCAAATCCTTGATTGTGTTTGGGGACCCAGCTTTGGTCATCAGTCAGATCAAAGGAGAGTGGGATACTAAACACCCAAACCTCATCCCTTACAAAGAACATGTCTTGACATTACTACCACATTTCGAGCAGATTACCTTCGAGCACTTCCCGCGAGAAAAAAACCAGCTAGCGGATGCTCTAGCTACAATGTCATCCATGTTTAAACTTAACTGGGATAATGAGGCTCCCTAAATCACCATTGAACGGATGGACGAACCTGCACATTGTCACGAGATTAATATCGAAGAAGTAGTGGACCGACCCTGGTTTCATGAAGTCAAAAGGTATCTCGAGGCTCAAGAATACCCTGAAGGAGCTTCAGTCAATGATAAAAAGTTCTTAAGGAGATTCTCAGCTAAGTTCTTCTTGAGCAATGGTATCCTGTACAAGTGCAATCATGATTGCATTCTGCTCTGTTGTTTGGACAAGATTAAGGCTGAGCAGATCATGGTTGAACTGTACAATGGTACCTTTGGCACTCACTCTAGCGAACATACGATGGCTAAGAAGATTCTAAGGGCAGGCTATTACTGGTCTACCATGGAAGCTGACTGCTATCAACATTCCAGGACTTGTCACAAATGCCAAATCTATGCGGACAAGGTACATATACCTCCAGTTCCTCTCAATGTCTTAACAGCTCCTTGGCCATTCGCTATATGGGGAATCGATATGATTGGAGAGATCAAGCCTACAGTATCCAATGGACATCGTTTCATCCTGGTGGCCATTGACTACTTCACCAAGTGGGTCAAAGCAGCTTCCTTCGCATCCGTCACAAAGAATGTTGTTGCCCGCTTCATCAAGCAGAACCTCATTTGTCGGTACGGCATCCCCGAAAGGATCATCACTGACAATGGTACAAACCTTAACAACACTATGATCACCGCTCTGTGAGAGCAGTTCCAGATTCAACATCACAATTCATCTCCCTATCGGCCAAAGATGAACGGTGTTGTCGAAGCTGCGAACAAAAATATCAAGAAGATCATACAAAAGATGACAGTCACCTACAAGGACTGGCATGAGATGTTGTTGTTTTCTCTTCACGGGTACCGTACCATGGCACGTACATCAACTGGGGTAACAACCTATTCTTTGGTATACGGAATGGAAGCTGTTTTACCTATCGAGGTTCAGATTCCCTCTTTGAGAATCATGAAGGATGCTGGTTTGAGTGAAGATGATTGGATTCATACCCGGCTTGATCAACTTAATTTGATTGACGAAAAGTGACTTACTGCTGTTTTCCATGGTCAGGCGTATCAGAAACGGATGACCAAGGCTTTCAACAAGAAAGTCAGGCGCCAGACATATCAAGTCGGGGACCTTGTAATCAAGCGGATCATCTTGCCGCAAAGTGATCCCAGGGGCAAATAGACTCCTACCTACGAATGACCATTTGTGATCAAAAACATCTTTTCTGGTGGGGAAATGATCTTAACCACCATGGACGGTGACGACCTGCCGCACCCTGTAAACACAGACATAGTCAAAAGATACTACGCATAAATGACCCGGCAAGTTGAAAACCCGAAAGGGCGACTTGGGAAAAAAAGGGCATCCTAGTGAATTGAAAACTCGAAAGGGAGGTTCAGGCAAAAATTAGGGATAAAAAAAAAATTTGTACACCCGGCAAGTTGAAAACCCGAAAGGGCGACTTGGGCAAAAAAGGGTTTCCCGGTGGATCGAAAACCCGAAAGGGCGGTCCAAGCAAAAGTTAGGGAATTAAAGCGTATGACTATGTCTCGTCGGATCACTTTAAGGACAATATCTTCACGGACAAACTCCGGGCTTCTGATCAACTCAATCATCTTAGGACGAAGCAATGAATGAACAAGATATTCAGAGTTACGAAGGCTATAGCAGAATGGGAACCCCATGGAATTTTCACACATAGCCATCTTTCTTTGTATAAATTTTTCTCATTTTTTATGACAACATTCTCTTACTAGGATGTCTGTCTCCTTTGTACAAAATACTTACACAAAGTTTAATACAAAGATGCTTCAAAGTGCAGAAAACTATTCATCTTTTCCTTTTTACACTTGTGTTTTATTTGAAAACGTCCAATGATTTATTAATGAGCATATGCATTTGAATATAATCGCTGTTTAGAAATAAATGAAATGAGAAAGAACAATTACTGACAGGTTGAAAGTATAGGAAGACGTCTTTAGGATATTCCAAGAGAAATCCCCTGCAGTACATCATCCAGATCCCCAGTGGAGCTAAAACCTTGAAATACATATCCCCAGCGGAATTAAATTTAAAAATCCCCGCCAGAGTCAAAACTTCAAACTCCCAATCCACAGCGGAGCAAAAACTTTGAACTATAGACCCTCAGCAGAGATTAAACCTTCTTCCCCAGTCAAGTCAAATTTCTAACTATCAATCCCCAACGGAAACCATTCAGTTTTCCCCAATTTCCCCAGCAAGTTGTCTTAAACTCTGAGAATCAACCAGATAACAGTTAACTTTTATCCCCAAACTAGGATAATTCCCCAGTAGATTAGCATACAACCCCAAACTCCTGATCTCCCCAGTAGGATAGCTACTCCCCAGCAGTACAGCTATTCCCCAGAGTTTTTTACTCCTCAACAGAATGAAGATTCTCATTCTTAGCTCCCCAGCATGAAGTCCCCAAGGTTTCAAATTCCCCTAGCAGATTGAAGATTCTAATTCTTGATTCCCCAGTGAAGTTGCCAGAGTCTTCATTACTCCCCAGTTTGAATTTGTCAGAATTTTTAATCCCCTGCAGATCAAAGATTCTCATTCACCACTCCTCAACAAAATGAAGATTCTCTTTCTCAATTCCCCGCAGAAGCCGTCAGAGTCTTCCTTATTCTCCAGCAGATCAAGGTTTTCCCTTGTTTGATCCCCGGTAGAAATCATCAGAGTTTTCCCTATTCCCAGCCGAGTAAGGATTCCCATTACTTGACCCCCAGTAGAAGTCTTCGAAGTTCTCTGGATTCCCCAAGTAGGTTTCTCGAGCAACACTTGGCATTATTTTCACAACAGAATGATTATCATATTCCAACTCCAAAGACTTGAAGGATCCCTATATCCCCAGGAAAGTCGTGAAGGATTATCTCATCCCCACAGAAGTTGTCAAGGATTTTTAATCTCCAGCAGTGGTCAAGGATTTATTTTCCCCGGCAGCAGTCAAAGATTTTATTATCCCCAGCTATCAAGGATTTATTTTCCTCAGCAATACAGCTAATCAGCTTACATGCGCATACATTACATTCATATATCATAAACATTGATAAAACACATTTATTGCATCATACATTTAATGCAACATAACTTTGTGTTTCAGCTAACATTTTACCCTTTTCAGGATAAGATTAAAAGCTACCTTTAACAAACATTCAAAGATTTCAAGATACAGTATGGATACACCCCAGACACGGAGGTCATTCTATTACTCATTCAAAATTCAAAGTCAAGATACAGTACGGATACACCTCAGACACGGAGGTCATTCTATTACTCATTCAGACTTCAACAATCAGATACAGATTATATACGCTCCAGACACGGAAGCCATTCTATTTCTCATTCAGATTCAGCTATCAATTTCAAGTTCGGATACACTCCAAACACGGAAGTCATTCTGTCACTTATTCAGATCTCAGTTACAGTTCAGATACACTCCAGACACGGAAGTCATTCTGCTACTCATATAGATCTCAACTTCAGATACATTCCAGATATGCTCCATACATGGTTGTCATTCTGTCACTTATTCTGACTTTATCCCCAGCCCAGAGATGCTCCAAACATGAATGCCCTTATGTCGCTTATTCAGATTTCAGATACACTCCAGACACGGAAGTCATTCTGTTATTCATTCAAGAACCAAATACAGTTACATCTCGGATACGCTCCAGACACGGACGCCATTCTATTGCTCATGCAGATTCAGTCTCCAGATACAGTTCGGATACGCTCCAGACATGGATACCATTCTGATACTCATTCTTTTGACTTATAACATGCAAACATTCTTGATGGCATCTACAAGCCCATCTCCGACAAGATTTTGTCACCTCTCCAAATGGCATCTTTAAGCCCATTCCCTCAACTACATTTTGACGAGTGCAAATTTACGGGCACTCTAGTGTCCAATCATCTTTTACCTTCGAGTCACGAACGGCAAATTCGCCAATCTAACTTTTCAGGTTCAAGAAGATTGAACAGGGGCAGCTGTTGTACCCCAAAATTTGCCCTCTCATTTTATCAAGATTTCTCCTCACAAGATTCTTTGGACTCAAGACCAGATTAGGGTTTGCTCTGCTAAAGACCCCTTCTTGCACTGATGACCTAAAATTAGGGTTTCAGTTTGCACAAGGATTTTTGGACTTCCAATGCCTCATGTGACTTTCATACTTCATGTTGGACCTATAAGATTGCTCATACCAAGTTTCAAGCCTTGAATCAAATTTTTGCCCAGTCAATTGGACAATTGACCTAAAAATCAGTTGTATTGGGGAAAAAGTCAATTGTGGCCAATTTATAGTGAGACCTCATAATTTTTTATCCTTATCAACATTATAGACTCATATGAACCATTTGATCAAGTTTGGACCACAACTCCTCAAGAAATTTGATCAGATCATCAAAAGGGCAAAATGGTCATTTTTAGGGTTTTGACTGCAGAAGGGCAATTTCTGGTTTTTAACCTAGCCAATGGCAAATTGGGTTCAATAATGGATTCAAGGACTCAATGGCATCATCTTGACCTAATCACAAGGTTCAAAAGATCTCAAATGCATTGGATTGACAGATGAATTTTCCAGTCAATTGATCAAAAATCAACTGTACACTGAAAAGTCAAACTTTGAATTTTTGGTCAAAATCAAGTGCCAAGGGTAATTTTTCATCAAGATGTGTCAAAAAATGAAACTTGTTCACCAAGAAACCTAAAATTGGAAATTAGGTTTTAAAATGGAAAATTTTTATAACTTAGAAATTTTCTAAGTTATGGAAATTTCTTATTTTTTCCCAACTTTGCCAAACTTTTTCACCATGATGCAATTGGATTCAAACAAAACTTCCAACATGAAAGTTGTAGTCCTACACAAAATATACAACTTTGATTCACAAAGTTTTCCCAAACGTTTCTTGGATCTCAAGTTATGATTTTGTGAATAAGGGTCCAAAAACTTTTTAGCTTAGTGAAAATTTTGTCCTAGTTTAGGCAGGATTTTGACCTATCTTCATGGAAACTTTTCACATAGATCCAAGTGGAATATCAAAATGCATTTCAAATATGGATTGTAGAGCATGTTACAAGCTTTCCAAAAAGTCCAAGAACTCTCCAAGATCATTTGTGGTTAGGGAGAATCGAAAGTTTGAAAATGGCAAATTATCACTTTTTACCAAGGCATTTTGCACCATGTTACAACTTGAAAATCAGTTTGAACCATGCTTGTACTTAGTTTACAGGTTCTAATCCTTTCTACACTCATAAATTAAATTCAAACACATTGGATTATGGTATTGTTCTTATCTATGAAGCATTATACAAAGGATTAATCCAAAAATGGCAAAAAGATAACATTGCTACTTTGATAAAGTTCACTTTATGTAACTTTGTTTATCTTGAGCCATGGACCTAGCCTTTTGCTGAAAACAAAGTCCATGAATATCAGGCAAAGTTCACCAACTATGTGCAGCTAGAATACAGGCCTGTACAGACCTTGGCATTGTCAATTCCAACTTTTCTTCAAAAGCAAGCAATGGTGCAAAAGTCCACACAACTTGTGCATCTGTTAAATCCAAGACTTGAGACCATTTGAAACAAGTTCATCACATCATACCAAGCCAAAAACACGAGCTCATAGCATCTCAAACACCCTTAAGCACAAAAAACCCCATTTTCTGCCCAAACAGGGTAACCATTGCAGAACTCAAGCCATCTCCACGTTGCCTCGTGCGTTTTGCTTGAAACCACTTCAAACACATTCCTTACATCCCATCTGAATTATCCAAGCCCTTATCAAGCAACTGTAACTTCATTTTCAAGCTTCACCATTTTCAATTTCTGAGTTTGCAGGTTGAGTTCTATAGAGACATTCAGGCCACTTCAAAGCAAGCTAAGCATTGGGAAAGTTCAAGGGAACATCAAGCAAGCTCAAAAGACCTTCAGGCCTCATTCAAAGTTGCTACATTGCCATAACCAACTTCCACTGAAACAGGTAAGTTCCAACTTTCTATCTCCTTATTTAGACATCCTTAGGCTTAGGTTTGTGAAGCAAAAATGTAGTCCTTAAGTTGCTTGAACTGTACATATGCATAGCTTGTATTTATATTAACTGAGCTAGGAGAATTTGGATGATGAACATGCTGAGTTTTTTAGGTCAGAAATTAGGGGTGACAAAATTCTCTCTGATCTTTGAGAGTTAGGTCAAGTTTTTTATATGGTTGGAATCGTGATTGAAAATGCTATAACTTTCATGTTGTAAATTTTTGATTTCATGCAAGCAATAGAGAGAACAGGTTTGAACTGAACAGGGCGCGCGCGTTTTTCTAAGGTCAGGGACGAAGTGGACATTGGGCTGGGCCTGGCTTTTTCTGGCTATTTGCACCACCTTCTTTTCTTTCTGCACCACCTTGGCCCATTTGTTATATTTTTTATTATTTTTCATTTCTTTTATATTTCCTGACTTTTATTATTTTTTATAAATATTAAAAATCATTAAAAATATTTTCTTTATTTTTACATTTTTATTTTATTATTTTTATCATTTTTTGGGCATAAAAAGAGTTTACTAATAATATATACTTTATTTCTCTTAAATAAATTGCAATTAATATTAAATACTTACATATTTTTATTTTATTATATTATATATAATATTTTCTCACATATTTTATTTTTTAACATTTTGTATATATATTTATTTATTTTCTTATACATAAAAATGAATAAAAAAATAATTAGAATATATATTTCTTTTAAAACAAAAATTAGGGTTTCTTCACCCTTTCAAAAATAATTAATATTCTTCTTATTTTGAGACATAAATAATTTATTTTACATATACAAAATAAATATATAAAAAACATTTTGCATATTTACATTTATTTGCATATTTAAATATTTGTTCATTTTATTTATTTGTGCAATTAAATTCAATATGGTTGTAATAGTTTTAGGGTTTTATTTTGAGAAATATCCCCCTATTCAAACTTGTACCCCCCCCCCCCCCCCCCCCCCCTTCCCATAATAATATTGTAATAGTCTTAGATTTACTTTTACGCATTTTATCGCTTTCAAATGCCATGATAGTAAATTAGGGTTTTGTATGCAAAGACCAAAAATCAAACAAATAGCATGACTAAACACAAGATAAAAATGCATGAAAAATGACAACATAATACACACAAGCACCCCTAGGATTTCATCCACTTTGTTGCCTTAAAATGGTCATGGTATGCATGTTAGGTAACTTGGCAAAACAAAACAAAACAAAAGATCATAGTCCCTCGATGACGCTATCTTGGTTGCCTAAACAAAATGATCTAGTCCCACAAAAATTGCTAAGATACTTGGCAATATTGTTATCATGGTCATACGATGACCCACGCCCGTCCCGTTTAACATCCAAAGATAGGGTTGTTTACTAAATGCAATGGTAAAACAACAATATCAAAGGAATAAAAATGTGTAGGAAAGATCTTTGAGTAGGGTAGACAACTCCTAGTTACTTGATCAAGCTTGCAAACCATCCTTGCTATTTTCAAACTATCACACAATTTCAAAACAATTTCAAAACAATTTCCAAACAAAACTTTCAAACATTGAAACATTTTTCAAAAGACAAACACCTTTGTATACATTCAAACAAGAATTATTACAAAGGTTGCCTAAACAAAGGCCTCTTTTCAAAATACTTTCAAAACTACACCCAAAAGCACCATTTCAAACAATTAAAAAGCAAAGGCAAGTGATCTAAAACAAGTAACTAAGAGCCCATGGATAACCATGGATGAAAAGGGTGTTAGCACCTTCCCTTTTCATAATCTACCCCCCGAACCCAAAAACAATCTCAAAGGTCTTTCCTGTGCTTTTTTACCTTTCCTTTTGGATAAAATAAAAGTCGGTGGCGACTCTTGCTAAACCGAAACATTTGCGAACAAAAAACGCAAAACCTCAAGTCAGTTCTCCCACCGCATCACACTAGGACAGGTTGAACCAACTAAACTGAAAGAGGGTAATACCTAAACTCCATGCCAGCCTGAAATTTAAGGGCTTTTGTGTGACTTGTTTGCCCTTACCATGTTTGCTATCTGTGATACCTGTGGTGTGTTTTTATCATGACATCATGCATCATGACATTGCATGCATATTTCATTAGACTAACCATTTCAAAGACCTATGGGATTCATCTTTGTTCTGTTTTGCAGATCATGGCCTCTATGCGTAGAAATACCATTCTCATCAGCTTCGTACAAATCACTGCTCAGCTTAGAGAGTTGGTTTCAAAGGTTCCTGATACCTCTTCCTTTGTTAGAAGACATGGTCACCTCCTTGGCCTGGTCACTTCCAAGTTGGATGAGCAAATGATGAGCGTCTTGTTCCAGTTCTTTGACCCGTTGCATCACTGTTTCACCTTCCCGGACTATCAGTTGGTCCCTACTTTGGACGAGTTCTCTGATTTACTTGGCATATCTATTCTAGAGAAGACACCCTTTACAGGTTTGGAGATAGCTCATAGGCCAGAGGATATTGCTACAGCCCTACATCTGACAAAAGCTGATGTAATGTCTAACTGGGAGATTCTGAGTGGTGTTAAAGGCTTCTTGGCTAAGTTCTTGATTGATCAAGCTCAACAGTTTTGGGATAGTTTGAACTTTCAAGCATTTGAAGACATCCTGGCACTCCTCATCTATGGCTTGGTTCTGTTCCCTAATTCAGATTCTTTCATCGACGTGAACGCAATCAAGATCTTCATGTCCCATAATCCAGTGCCCACTCTCTTAGGGAACCCTTATGTGTTGTACACTGCTGCTGGAGAGGTGGTTTATTTCTCACCTCCCCAAATTTGTATTGAAGAATGAGGAAGGTATGGGTTGGGCCTACAGAATCATGTCCCTTGCTCATACGGACATCATTTGGAGTACTAAAGACATGGAAGAAGTAGCTGTCATTGATCGGTGTGGGGAATACCCCAATGTTCCATTGCTTGGAATTAGAGGAGGAATAACCTATAATCCTTGTTTGGCCTTACGACAGTTTGGACGAGCTCGAAGGGACGGTCCTCATGTGCTGCTGCTTCCAAGCATTATCTTTGACTTCCAGGGAGATGTTGAGGGACACCGTCGCAGATTTATACGAGCTTTGGATAGGTTGAACAGGTCTGATCCACATGAGCTAGGAATGAAGACTTCTCTCCCGATGCAACCGTACCTCCGGTGGATTCGAGCCCATGCTCAAAAGCTGGGGATGCCATACGAAGCTATCTTACCAGTGATTGTAGAGCATGCTGATGAAGAAGGGTTTCCTTATACGGTCCTCCATCTTTATATGCCTACTGATATTGGGGCATTGAAGAGGTCTTGGATCTAACTAAGGGAAGAAAGGGACACTTACAGAGAGAAGTATCATGAGCAGGAACGGAAGATCCTGAAGCTTACAAGGCAGCTGGAGACTGAAAGGACAATCAACGATTATGTCAGCACGCAAGGAAAACGACCATGGGAGCGCTGATATCTTTTGTTATTTCTAGTTTAAATTTGTTTTCCAGTATTTCTTTTGTAACGCCTTAAAGGCATTTGTTAAACATTGTTTCAAGTTTTAATCTAATAAAGTGTGTTTCATTTTGGTTTACAAATTTGAATCTCCCTAAGTCTTTGAAATCATTTCATACGCATTCCATTCCCATGCACCTCATCACAGGTACCCTTACAGGTTTCTCATCTTCTTCACTGTTTATTTCAGCAATCATGTCTTCTGAAACTCCTACTGATCAAGCTATTAAGGCTCTTCAAGCTCAGAATGCGCAGTTCCAGGAAATGTTCATGAACTTGGCCAAGGGTCAACAAGATTTGAAGACTCTTATCTTGAAGGACAAGAAAAAGAAGAAGAAGAAGAAGAAGACAGTCCTCCTGGATATGGGTCACAAATTTGGGAACCGGTTGAGACAAGAAGCTGATTTATCTCACTCATCTGGAGGGGGAGAGAATCAAGAAGAAAGGAAGGGTCCTAGCCCTGTGGTTTTAGACAATGACACTGACTTTGATTAAGACCAGTATCCTCCTGCCGAGGATAGATATAAGCAACTCGAAGACCGGTTAAGTGCAATGGAGATCCAGAAGATACCTGGGTTGGACTTTGAAGATTTGGGTTTGGCATCTGGGGTGGTGATCCCACACAAGTTTAAAGCGCCTGTCTTTGCTAAGTACGATGGGGCCTCTTGTCCAAAGCTACACCTCCGCTCGTATGTTAGAAAGATTAAACCATATACTGCTGATAGGAACCTCTGGGTTCATTTCTTTCAAGACAGTCTGTCAGGGACTCAACTTGAATGGTTCTATCAACTGGAAGGAGCTAATGTCCGTAACTTGGAGGACCTTGCAGCTGCTTTTTACAAGCAGTACCAGTATAATGCCGACCTTGCTCCCACGCGTACCCAACTTCAGGGTATGTCTATGGGTGCGAGCGAAGGTTTTAAGGACTATGCTCAGAAATGGGGAGATCTTGCTGGAAGAGTCCAACCCCCTCTAGTTGATAGGGAGTTGGTGGATATGTTTCTTGGGACTTTGTCTGGTCCATATTTCAATCATTTGATCGGAAGTTCATCGTCTGGTTTCACTGAGCTAATTATGACTGGGGAGAGAGTTGAAGCCGGTATCAAGACCGGTAAGATACAGAAGGGTGCTTCGTCAAGTATAGATAAGAAGCCTTTCAAGAAGGAATCTAGTGCAGCTTACAGCTCGAGGAGCCAAAATCGACTTGAGCACCGCCAAGCAGTTAATGCGGTTGTAATATCAAGGCCAACTGTTGCCCCATAACGCAATAATCAGCAAAGAGCAGAGAGACCGCAAAGGCAGTATACTCGGCTCAGTATGAATCTATCTCAAATTCTACCGCAATTATTGAAGACCAACTTGGTGATTCCGAAGGAGGCTCCAAAGAATCCCAACACCACATCACCGTTGTATAATCCGAATGCCCGTTGTGCTTATCACTCTGATAGCCCATGGCATGATACCAATAACTGGTGGGTTTTGAAGAATAAAGTTCAGGATCTGATTGATGCTAAGGAGATTGAGTTTGAAGCACCGGAAAAGCCTAATGTCGTGACTGCTCCTATGCCTAAGCATGGAGTGAATGTTGTGGATGATGACTCGTTTGTGACTTCCGTGAAACACATTTCTACTCCATTGATGACAGTGAAGAAGAATTTATTATTGGCCAGTTTATTTCCGGGTTGTGGAGAAGGTTGCCACCTGTGTTCCATCCTACCTACTGGTTGCCATCTATTGAAGTCAGGTGTCCAACGCCTGATGGATAACAAAGAAATCTTGTTCGAGAAAACTTTGGTTCCATTTATTCCTGTTGAAGATGTTTCCATAATTACCATTGCCGCCAATTCTTCCAAGGCTTCCTCGAGAAAGCCTGTTAGAATTACATATGTTCCGAGAGTTGCTCTGTTGATCATTACTATTCCTGGACCTATCCCTTACACGTTGGATAAGGCTGTCCCGTGGCACTACGGGGCCGATGTGTATTATCATGGGATTAAACAAGACTTGAAGGTTGAAGAGGCTGATATTGATGTCAGCAATGTTGTTAGGTCTAGCAAAGTCACCCGAAGCAGAAGACTTTTCTCTCCTGAGATCTCCCCACCAACCGTTCGGAAGCCTATTGCTATTTCACCTGCCAGTACACCTGCTACTGTCCTTGTTCATGTTCCAATCATTACCCATGTCGCTGAGTCATCTGACACTCGGGGCAAAGGGATCACCGGTGGGCCTACCCAGACAGAGGCACCGAAGAAGATTACTGTTGAAACCTCTAGGCAGGAGATAGAGGAAATTTTGAAGATCATCAAGAAAAGCGACTACAACATAGTCGATCAGCTGGGGCAAACCCCATCGAAGATCTCCATGCTATCTTTATTATTTTTCTCATAAGCCCACGCAAAGGCTTTAATCGCTTTCCTTAAAACTGTGCATAAGCCGCAGGAAACATCTGCTGATCAATTCAAAGACTGTGTGGCTAGCTTGACAGCTGACAACGGGTTGGGTTTCTCCGACGCAGATCTGACTTCCAAAGGAAAGAATCACAATGACGCTCTGCATGTTTCAATCGAGTGCAGGGGAACTACTCTAGCTCACGTGCTGGTGGACACTGGGTCCTCGTTGAATGTTTTACCCAAGAAAGCTTTAGACCAGTTAGACTGTGAAGGGTTGGTGCTGAAGCCTAGTAATATTGTGGTTAAGGCCTTTGACGGGTCCAAAAGGATGGTACATGGAGAGGTGGATGTTCATGTTAAGGTTGGTTCCCAGACTTTCGCGTCTACATTCTATGTGATGGACATCCGACCGTCTTATTCTTGTTTGTTAGGTCGCTCGTGGATTCATAGAGTTGGGGCAGTAACTTCTACGCTCCACCAAATGCTAAAATATCCAGTGAAGGGGAAAATTGTTATAGTACGAGGAGAAGAGGAGTACATGGTGAGCCACCTCAACTCTTTTCGGTATGTGGAGATAGATGGGGAGTTCATTGAAACCTCGTGCCAAAACTTTGAAGAAGTCCCCCAGACTCTAGCATCGACTGAAACTGTTGCTGAAGATCCTCCAATGAAGATGGCTTCCCTCAAGGATGCTCGGGCTGCTATTGAAAAAGGTGGGTGTGCGAATTGGGGCCAACTCCCTAACTTTACACACAAGACTGACAAGTTTGGTTTGGGTTTTTCTGCAGAAGCTCAAAGGGTTGTTCGGCGTGCGCGAAGTGGAAGACTTCCCCTGCGTATCACTAATCCGGAAGTGAATGCAATTGAAGATGATGATGAAGAGTCTGAGTTTGACAGCTGGATTTACCCGACTACCGACGGTGGATTAAGCAATTGGACAGTGAAAGACTTCGTGCCCATTTCTTTTATTACACAGTAATAAGACTTTTGTTTTGAGTTTTGTAACAGACAATTTGAAACTTTTACGGCCCGGTGCCTTGCCCAAGACACCGTGGCTTTGTTTGAGGGCTTATTATGTGTCATTTCCATATATCATCAATAAAAGCATTGGACGTTTTCTTGCATTACGAATTTTGCGCTCCTTGTTTTTTCTTTTCTATCTTGCAAAATAGCTATCTGTCTCACACACACTCACATATACAGGTCTACATCCACTCTGGATCCCACTGATAACGACTCTGCTACCGCCAGTTCTGACTTCGAAAGTCCGATCAACCAACCTGAGGACGAAGGTGAGGATGATTGTGAAGTGCCTGGTGAACTTGCTAGACTGTTACTTCAGGAAGAGAGGGCCATACAGCCGCATGAAGAGCTAGTGGAAACAGTGAATCTGGGTACAGAGGTAGACGAGAAAGAGGTCAAGATCGGTGCAAATCTGGAGTCTAGCGTCAAACAACGGCTGATACGGATATTGCGCGACTATGTTGAGATCTTTGCCAGGTCTTATGAAGATATGCTTGGGTTGGATACCGATATTGTGGTTCACCGCTTGCCAACTAAGGAAGACTGTCCTCCAGTGAAACAGAAAGTTCGCCGAATGCACCCAGAGATGTCTGAGAAAATCAAGGCTGAGGTTATGAAACAATTTGATGCCGGTTTTCTAGTTGTTACTTCTTACCCGCAGTGGGTTGCCAATGTGGTCCCAGTGCCGAAGAAAGATGGTAAAGTTCGAATGTGTGTTGACTATAGGGATCTAAACAGGGCAAGCCCCAAGGATGATTTCCCTCTGCCTCATATCGACGTTCTGGTTGACAACACCGCACATCATAAGGTCTTCTCCTTTATGGATGGTTTCTTCGGTTATAATCAAATTAAAATGGCTCCCTAGGATATGGAGAAGACAACCTTTGTTACGTAGTGGGGTACCTTTTGCTACAAAGTCATGCCTTTCGGATTGAAGAATGCGGGGGCAACGTATAAGCGTGCCATGGTCGCTTTGTTCCACAACATGATTCATCATGAGATTGAGGTGTACGTTGACGACATGGTTGCAAGGTCCCAGACTGAAGAGGAACATTTTGACCATCTCCAGAAGTTATTTGACAGGTTGAAGTTGTACAGACTGAGGCTAAATCCGAACAAGTGCACCTTCGGGATGAGGTATGGTAAGCTGCTGGGTTTCGTCATAAGCGATAAAGGTATTCAAGTGGATCCTGCAAAAGTGAAAGCTATACAGGAAATTCCAGCTCCCCGAACTGAAAAAGAGGTCAGAGGCTTTTTGGGACGTCTGAACTATATTTCCCGGTTCATCTCACACCTAACTGCTACTTGTGAGCAAATCTTCAAGTTACTGAAGAAAGATCAAGTGGTAAGATGGAACGATGAATGTCAGTACGCTTTCGAAAGGATCAAGGAATATCTCCAAGAGCCTCCTATTCTGATGCCTCCAGTTGAAGGAAGACCTTTGATCTTATACTTGACGGTACTCGATAATTCGATGGGGTGCGTGCTAGGGCAGCATGACGAGTCTGGCCGAAAAGAGAATGCTATTTATTACCTTAGCAAAAAGTTTATCGACTGCGAGACCTGATACTCGTTGCTTGAGAAAACTTGATGCGCTTTGGCATGGGCTGCTCGCCGGCTGAGACAGTATATGCTGACTCACACTACTCTATTGATATCGAAGATGGATCCAATCAATTATATCTTCGAGAAGCCTGCCTTATCCGGAAGAATAGCAAGATGGCAGATGATCTTGACTGAGTATGATATCCAATACACAACCCAAAAAGCAATCAAGGGAAGTGTGTTGGCGGATCATTTGGCACATCAGGCAGTGGACGATTACCAGTCTATGAACTTTGAATTCCCAGATGAGAACATCATGTTGGTGACTGACTGTGAAACACCTGGACCGGATGAAGGACCTGAGAAGGGATCCCGATGGTCTATGTACTTTGATGGAGCTTCAAACGCTTTGGGTAATGGCATTGGCGCCGTGATCATATCTCCTGAAGGCTCTCATACTCCGTTCACCGCCCGATTATGTTTTAACTGCACCAACAACATGGCGGAGTATGAAGCGTGCATCATGAGCCTCCGAGCAGCTATTGACCTCAGGATTAAGTTCTTAGGTGTATTCGGAGATTCCGCTCTCGTGATCAGTCAGATTAAAGGTGAGTGGGATACGAAACACCCAAATCTTATTCCTTACAAAGACTATGTGTTGACGTTGCTTCCACACTTCGAGGAGATAACCTTTGAACACTTCCCTAGAGAGGAGAATCAGATGGCGGACGCGCTAGCTACGATGTCTTCTATGTTCAAAGTCAGGTGGGACAATGAAGCTCCCCAGATTACCATTGAGAGGTTGGACGAACCTGCACATTGCTGTGACATTGAGACTGAAGAGGTAACAGATAAACCATGGTTTCACGAGGTAAAAAGGTATCTTGAGGCTCAAGAATACCCTGAAGGTGCATTTGTTAATGATAAGAAGTTTTTGAGAAGCTTCGCGGCGAATTTCTTCATCAGTAATGGTATCCTTTACAAGCGTAACCATGATTCAACCTTACTACGATGTGTGGACAAGAACGAAGCAGAAAGGATTATGATTGAGTTACATGAAGGTACCTTCGAAACTCATTCCAGTGGACATACCATGGCAAAGAAGATCCTACGGGCAGGATATTATTGGTCTACCATGGAAGCCGACTGTTATCAGCATTCTAGGACCTGTCATAAGTGCCAAGTCTATGCTGATAAGGTGCACATACCTCCAGTCCCTCTGAACGTCTTGATAGCACCTTGGCCTTTTGCAATATGGGGTATCGACATGATCGGCGAGATCAGACCTACTGCATCCAACGGGCATTGTTTCATCTTAGTAGCTATTGATTACTTTACAAAGTGGGTTGAAGCAGCTTCCTTTGCTACTGTAACCAAGAACGTTGTGGCACGGTTTATTCGACACAATTTGATCTGTCAATATGGTGTACCAGAGAGGATCATTACAAATAATGGTACAAATCTCAATAATAAGATGATCACCGAGCTCTGAAAGTAGTTCAAGATACAGCATCATAACTCTTCTCCTTATCGGCCGAAGATGAATGGGGTTGTTGAAGCGACTAATAAGAATATCAAGAAGATTGTGCAGAAGATGACGGTGGCATACCAAGACTGGCACGAGATGTTACCATTTGCTCTTCATGGGTACCGCACCTCAGCACGAACGTCAACAGGGGCAACACCATATTCCTTGGTATATGGCATGGAGGTCGTCTTGCCTATTGAAGTTTAGATACCCTTTCTTCGGATTATGAAGGATGCTGGCTTGAGCGAAGATGACTGGATCCAGACCCGGCTTGATCAGCTGAACTTAATCGACGAAAAGAGACTTGCTGCTATTTGTCATGGTCAAACGTATCAAAAGCGGATGATCAAGGCATTTAACAAGAAAGTTAAATGATAAGAATATCAAGTCTGGGATATGGTGATCAAGCGCATCATACTGCCACAAGGTGATCCCAGGGGAAAATGGACCCCTACATACGAAGGGCCATTTGTGGTTAAGAACATTTTCTCAGGAGGAGCTATGATTCTAACCACCGTGGATGGTGACGACCTTCCTCACCCCGTCAATGCAGACATAGTGAAAAAATACTACACATAATCAAAGACCCACTAGGTTGACTGGCCTAGGAAAAAATAAGGGCTTCCCGGCGAACCAAAAGGGTTCGGGCAAAAATAAGGGATGAAAATAAAAAAAAACTATACACCGGGTAAGTCGAAACCTGAAAAGGCGGCTTGGGAAAAAAAGGGTATCCCGCTGGACTGAAAACCCGAAAGGGCGGTCCAGGCAAAAGTTAGGGATTAAAGCGTAACACTATGTCTCATTGGATCACCTTGCAACCAGACTTCGGTATCGACTATCAAAGCTCGAACGGCACTAATCAATCTGATCTACCTTCAATCAAGTAGAGAAGTGATGAGACGCTCGAGGACATAAAGGCAATAGCAGAGTTGGAACCCAGTGGGATTATTCACATAATTGTTTTTCTTTGTTTTTCACAAATCGTATAAACTCTATCATTCGGCGGTGTTCTCTTACTAGGACGTCAGCCTCTTGTACAAAAAACGCCTATTTACAGGCTGACTTCAAAATCAATACAATTCATTTTCATAAAGAGATTTCAAATTGTTTTTCTTTTTTCTGTTTTGTTTTGCAATAACATCCAATGTTCATTTTTGATATATGCATTTGACATTAAATGCCGCTCATGAATATTTACAGGCGAAACAAAAGACGATTACTTGTAATATCAGAAACAGGGGCAAATGAGAAATGTCCAAACCGTACAGTTGCTCTACCCATCAGGTATAGAGATAGACCTAGTTGGAGAAAATGATTGAAGGTGCATTCACTACCCGCAGAGTAAGAGAAATATAGTGGTATTAAAATTCTCCCCAGCTGAGACTCGCAACTGTGAATGAATTGGCGATATTCTCCCCAAAGCAGAGTTTATCTACCATCAACACTAAAAAAAAGTATCCCCAGTGGAGTTTGAAAACTCATCCCCAGTAGACTCTGGAAGATTGTCCCCGGTGGAGTCTAAGAGGTTATTCCCTATGAAGTTGCAACTGGAAAGTCATCCCCAGCGGAGTTCATTCCTTTCACAAATAGAAATTCAATCCCCGACAGGTTTCATTATTGCGAGCAACAGTAGTTCATCCCCAGCTGAATTTATCAGCGGGATCCCCAGCAGAGCATCTCTTCCCCACAGAGTCATTCTCTCGTCAGTTTATTCCCTGGAAGAGTTATCTTCCCCTGCAGGTTTATTCTCACAAACATCTTCATCCACTATCCCCAGCGGAAACGGAGAATTCAATTCTTTTCTCCAGCAGCAATTCGGGATTTATTTTCCCCAG
The DNA here is from genome assembly GCA_948472305.1 of Vicia faba. Taxonomy (NCBI): domain Eukaryota; kingdom Viridiplantae; phylum Streptophyta; class Magnoliopsida; order Fabales; family Fabaceae; genus Vicia; species Vicia faba. Next base: position 382,686,821 of record OX451740.1, read on the forward strand.
CTAAAAACATCACATTCCCATACATCATGACATGCATACGCATCATACGACACAATCTCATTTATTTTGAGAACATCATCGCTTAATACATATCATGCATTACATACAGCTAACCTTTACCTTTCAGGAAGGATACGATTAAACTCTCACCAAAAAAATCAAGCTATGAAGCTTTTACCTCAGTTGAATAACGGATGACTGAAGTTCCTAAATGTCAGCAGAGATGATTCCTCAGTTGAATAACGGATGACTGAAGTTCCTAAATGTCAGCAGAGATGATTCCTCAGTTGAATAACGGATGACTGAAGTTCCTAAATGTCAGCAGAGATGATTCCTCAGTTGAATAACGGATGACTGAAGCTCCTAAATGTCAGCAGAGATGATTCCTCAATTGAATTACGGACGAATTCCTAAATTTCAATAGAGATGATTCCTCAGTTGAATTACGGACGAATTCCTAAATTTCAACAGAGATGATTCCTCAGTTGAATTACGGATGAATTCCTAAATTTCAACAGAGATGATTCCTCAGTTGAATTACGGACGAATTCTTAAATTTCAACAGAGATGATTCCTCGGTTGAATTACGGATGAATTCCTAAATTTCAACAGAGATGATTCCTCAGTTGAATTACGGATGAATTCTTAAATTTCAACAGAGATGATTCCTCAGTTGAATTACGGACGAATTCCTAAATTTCAACAGAGATGATTCCTCAGTTGAATTACGGACGAGTTCCTAAATTTCAACAGAGATGATTCCTCGGTAGAATAACGGACGAGTTCCTAAATGTCAGCAGAGATGATTCCTCGGTAGAATAACGGACGAGTTCCTAAAATTCAAACTGAGACGACTCACCAGCAGAATAACGGACAACCGAAACTCCTAAATTTCTATTTTTCTCTCAAGACAGAGATCAGCATTCCCCAGCGGAATCTTCCTCAATGACAGGTATATAAGCTCTCGCTAAGGAATCTCTTATGCAATTGACACTCTTTCAGATGGTATCTTTTGTAATTGCAAGCTTCTCAAGTCATGTTTAAAGCATTTGTTTTGATGAAGACAACATGGATATCAACATTCAAAGGATGTGCAAAAAGCTTATCAATATCATATAGAAGTCTTGAAGATTAGAAGAAGAATTATTAAAGAAACAACAAATGTCAAAAGGTATAAATAATTCTTAAACTTGAATATAGATGTCACAAATATGCATTCATAATCATATACATATCCCACATTTTTTAATGTTAAGAAAAACCTTGTTTGAGATCTTTTTCAAAAAGAATTTTTGAAAATAAACTTTCAGGAACCGGTTCCTACCTAACAGGGAACCGGGTTCCAAACTTGTTCAAAAAACACCTCCCTGGAATTTGTACCAGGAACCGGGTTGTACCTATAGGGGAACCGGTTCCTGCGTGTTATTTTTTGAATTCTGAGTTATAACGTTCACTAAGAACCGGGTTCTGCTTGTGTCGGAACCGGTTCCCAGCGAACCAGTGCAGATTTTCTTTTGGTTTTTGAACATATTTCAAATGGTATTCTTTCATGAATGCAATGCATCTTTTCATATCAAATGGCATGAATGAAGAGGTATTTGTGACATTATAAAATGTGCAGATTTTCAGATTTAAAAAAACCTTCTTCAAATTAACAATTTTCATCAATTCAAATTTGCATACTAACTTTCAAGTGTTCATAAATTTTGTGAAACTTGCCATATACATTTTCATTAAGAAATCATTACAAGTTTCATACATTCATTGTGAACATTTATAATCATTGCTTGAGAATTGTTTCTATCTTGAAGAAGAAGATCAATTGAAGATTGATAGTGCTCTCCATCTCTTTCAAATAAATCATTGTATTACAAAAAGAAAGTATTCCCTTACTATCCAGGATTGTTGGAAGTAAGTGTTGTGATTTGAAGAGGATTGTTCTTCATTCACATTAGTGTTTGTTTGATCTTAAAGGTGTTAAGAACCTTTGGTCACCCTATAGGTTAGATAGTAAGTTTTGTACCCCAAAATTTGCCCTCCCATTTCTCAATGATTTCTCATCACAAAACCTTTGAAGCCCAAGATCCAGTTAGGGTTTCATCTACTCAAGACCTCCTCTTGCATTGTTGACTCAAATTAGGGTTTGTGTTTGCACAAAGATGCTTTGGCCTAAAATGCCCAAGATGACTTTCATGCTTCATATTGGACTCCCAAGTTTACCCACATCAAGTTTCAAGTCTTGATTCCAAGTTTTGCCCAGTCAATTGGACAGTTGACCCAAAAATCAGCTGTATTGGGGAAAAAGTCAACTGTGGCCAATTGACAGTCAAACCTCATGAAATTTGACCCACATCAATATTATGAACTCATATGAATCATTTGATCAAGTTTGGATCACAATTCCCCAAGAAATTTGATCAGATCACCAAAAGGGTAAAATGGTCATTTTTAGGGTTTTGACTGCACAAAGGCAATTTTTGACTGTTTGACCTAGCCAATGGCAAACCAAGCTCACACATGGACTCAAGGATCCCATGGAATTATCTTGACATAATCAACAAACTCAAAAGATCCCAAGTACACAGGATTGACAGTTGAATTTCCCAGTCAATTGATCAATTTTGACTGTATACTGAAAAGTCAAACTTTGACTTTTTGGTCAAAATCAAGAGTCAAGATTCATTTTTCATCAAAATATGCCAAATCATGAAACTTGTTCACCAAGAAATCACAAAATGCAAATTAGGGTTTAAAATGGAATTTTTCATAACTTAGAATTTTTCTAAGTTATGAAAAACCCTAATTTTTTCCCAACTTTGCCCCACTTTTTCACCATGATCCATTTGGATTCAAACAAAAGTCCAAACATGAAAGTTGTAGTTTGTTGCATAATCTAAAACTTTTATTCACAAAGTTTTCTCATTTGAAGCTTTCATCTCAAGTTACAAATTTTTGAATAAGGGCACTAAACCATTCTTAACTTAGTGAATTTTTGACCTATTTTGACAAGGTTTTCTACCCCACTTCAAGGCCATTTTCCATACACTTCCACTTGGAATTTCAAATTTCACTTCAAAGATGGATTGTAGTACACATTCCAAGCTTTCCAAAATGTCCAAGAACTCATCAAACAACCTCATAACTTGAGAGAATCGAATTTCACAATATGGCAAAAATTCACTTTTGTTCTTAACCAAAACATGATTCATAACACTATGCATTTTCAAAACTCAGCATGCCCCTTGATTACAGGCCTTTTATCTCAATTACACTCATAAATTTAATGCATATTCTTTGTGCCAAGACCATGTTCTTTGTGTTCTAGCATTGCATGGTGGATTAATCTCAAAGTAGATAAAGTACTTTATCCATTTTTGTAAAAAGCAAGCTTTATGTCAAATTAAAATCCAAGCAAGTACAGTTAGGATCTCATTGGCACAAGTTTATGTGTTAATCACACTGATCAAGGGGGATAGTTGCAGCTTACTTTAGGGGCCTGCATAAGCCTAGAAAACCAACTTGCATTTTGTTGCTTAAGTAAGAAGAAAAGTGCCATAACAAGGGAGATCTCTCATGTCAGTCAAGAGACCCTTAAGCAAAGATTGCAAACACATTCCAAAGATCATAACCAAGCTGATACACGACCCTTGCACCTCTCAAACACTCCCATTGCCATAATCACTCTCAAACTGCACAAACAGGGCAAAGCCTGCAGTTTGAGTGCTATCTTCCATTTCCCTCAAGCTCTTTTGCCAAAACCAGTTCACACACATTCCCTAACACCTATGCAAGCTAACCATGCCTTGAAACACGACCTGTAACCCCTCTAACAAGTTCCACCATTTTCACTTTTTCATTTTGCAGTTGAAGTTCTACAGCTCAGTTCAAGGTGTCTCAAGGCAAAGTAGATATTGAAACAGCATCACCACACCTCAAGGAAGCTATACCAATCAGTATCTTGCACTGTAAGCTCCCCATTTGCCAGTTAGAACTTCAGCTGAACAGGTATATTGGTGAACTCGTATCTCTCTTATTAGGCATCATTAGCTTTAGGTTTGTGAATAAATAATGTCATAGTCATGCCACTGAACATGTACATTCTTTTACTTTTCATTTCTTTTGCCTGAGTTGAGAGAATTTAAGGTTTAAAAATGGTAGAAAACTTAGGTTAAGATTTGGGATTGTTAAAATTCTCTCTCATTTTTTAGAGTTAGGAGATGTTCTTTATATGTTTGAAATCGTGATTCCATGCTTGACATGTTTTGTGTTGAAAGTTTGTGCAAAAGCTCAAAGAATCAGGATGTTTGAATCCCTGTTACAAGCGCGCGTTTTTGAGACATTTTTGGCTGAAGGTTGAAGAAGATGCTACGTGGGCTGGGCCTGTGTTATTTTCTTATTCACACCACATTTTTGATATTGCACCCCCTGAGCCCATTTTGTCCATTTGCTTGATTTTTTTACTTTTCTTTTTTATTTCTGACTTATTTATTTTTGTTAATAATATTAAAAACAAAAAAATATTTTTCCTCACCATTTTTTAATTTATAAGGTATTTATTTGATTTTTTTTCTAGTTTATACATAAATAAAGGAATATATACATTTTGTTAAAAATACTAAGAAATATGTAAAACACATTTATTTTCATTTTTATTTTATTTTGCCTTCTGAAAATATCTATATAAAAAAAAATACTATTTTCTAAAATATTAAATATTATTATTATTTATATATATAATACATATTTAAAATAATACATATATACATATGTTCATTAATATATTTAGGATAAATACAAAATATATACCCCTTTTTATTTTTCTTATTAATATTTAATATAAAAATACATTTTGGACAAATACCTCATTTTATTTTATTTTTGTATATATAGATAAATATGTGTTCATAATAAATAAATGATATGTTTTATTAGGGTTTTACCCTAAATATGAAAATATTCCAAAAAATAATTCTTTTCTCATTTTTTTATTTTACTTGACATAAATAATATTCTTTTTTATATATACACATGAAAATCCTTTTTTATATATTTTTGCATATTTATTTCAATTTCCATTTATTTATGCAATTATTCATATTGTAAATACTCAAAGCAAATGATGTAATAGCTTAGATTTAATTTCTTGTCAAAATACCTCTCCATTTGAACATTGTACCCCCCTCCCTATATTATTATGATGTAATAGCGTAGGAATTTAAATTTCGCACTTTATCGCTTTCTAAACATACTATGCTAGAATTAGGGTTTTGTATGCGAATAAAAATGAACAAGATAGTTGGACCTAATACAAGATAAATGAGCATGAAAAATGGACAACACATTTCACACTTGCACCCCTAGGGTATTCCACTTTGTTGCCTTCAAATAAATGGGCCATATTGTATGTTGAATTTCTTTGGGTAAAAACAAACAATCAAATGATCATAGTCCCTCAAAATGTTGCTTAAATAAATGATCAAGTCCCTTTTAAAAGAAAATTGCCCAAAGACATTTAACACTATTGCAATTATGGTCTAAACGATGACCCGCGCCCGTCCCTTTCATCTCCTAAAACAAGATTGTCCACCAAATGCAATGGTGGAACAAAATTGTCAAAAGGTTTAAAACATGACAAAAATCTTTGAGAAAACTTTAGGGTAGATAACTCTTAAGTACTTGCCAATTTGCAAAGAAAACACTTGCCTAATTTCAAAACCCACTTCACAAACACTCTCAAAATCAACTTTCAAAATCCTTGAAACATCTTTTTAAAAGACAAAACACCTTTTGTAAAACATTCGAGTAAAGAATTGTTACAAGGGTAGCCTATACAAAGCATCTTTTTTAAAAACATTTTCAAAACCACACACCAAGCACCATTTCAAACAATTGAAAACCAAGGCAAGTTGATCTAAGCAAGTACCTAAGAGCCCATGGATAACCATGGATAGAAAGGGTGCTAATACCTTCCCTTTCTATAATCTACTCCCCGAACCCAAGAAAAATCTCAAAGGTTTTTGCTGTGCTTTTTAAACCTTTCCTTAGGATAAAATAAAAAGTCGGTGGCGACTCTTGCTCAACCGAAACATTTGCGAAAACAAACGCAAAACCATAGTCAGTTCTCCCACCGTATCACAGAACTGGCGACTCTGCTGGGGAGGAATTTAAAAGTGGAGTAACCTTAGGGCTTAGATCACCCTCTTGCATGACTAATTGTTTGATTTGCTTGCTTTATACTTTGGCTCTATTGTTTGGGTTTACAATCCTCCACCCGGATTTTGGGAAACATTCATAGATAGCAATACGTTGTGGAAACTGTGCGGGGTATACCGACACGGTCTAAGCAATAGCTATATTAGTGCGACATATTTGTGAGTACCGGTAACCCTTGAGTTCAATCAAGGAGAGTACGGGGCCGCTGAGTGATGTCACTAAGCACTAATGACCTAGAACCTTACTTGACCATCTTGGCCTTTTATTAGGGGTAGTGAGATGACCGGCTTTGGTGCAGTCCGAAGTTGGTAGATACTCGATACTACACTCATTGAGGGTTGTTTTCTTGGAATATTTTGGTCGCTAGTTAAGTGGCTAAACCAAAACAATGAACATTGAAAACAATCCAGTGATATTGAGCTCCTTAGAACCCGGTTACTATTTATAGGACAGGTTTTTAAGCCAACTACACTCAAGAGGGTACTTACCTATGAAACCCCATGCAAGCCTGAAATTAGGGTTTGGTGTGATTTGCTTGTACATATGTTTTGTGCATACATCATAAAACATCATATGCATTCACTAACCATTTCAAGGGTTTTGGATCTTCATCTTTGTTCTTGTTTTGTAGGACATGGAAATCCCTCGCAGAAATACCATCCAAGTCAACCTTGTGAGAATCTCTCCTCAACTCAAGGAGATCACCTCAAGAATTCCGGAAAATTCATCCTTCAGTGAAAGACATGGTAGACTGCTCAGCCTAGTCAACACCAACATTGAAGAAGACATGATGAAAGTGCTATTCCAGTTCTTTGACCCTCTTCACCACTGCTTCACTTTCCCTGATTATCAGTTGGTACCCACTTTGGAGGAGTTTTCTCAACTCCTAAGAATCCCTATCCTTAATCAACTACCCTTCAACGGTACGGAAAAGGAACCAAAGCCAGAAGATGTTGCTCGAGCATTACATCTACAACCATTCGACATCAAGGGGCATTGGGAAACCAGAAGTGGCGTCAAAGGATTCTTAGCAAAATTCTTGTTTGAGAAGGCACAAGAATGTTGGAACTCATTGGACCTACAAGCCTTTGAAGAGATTGTGGCACTCCTTATCTATGGGTTGGTCTTGTTCCCAAATCCTGACCAATTGGTAGATGTCAACGCTGTCAAAATCTTCTTGTCCAGAAATCCAATACCAACATTGCTTGGGGACATCCTTCACTCATTTTACACACGAACAATGAGAAAGAGGGGTGTTCTCATGTGCTGTACTCCTATCCTCGCAAGGTGGTTTATTTCGCACCTTCCACAATCTGTCTTGAAGAATGACCAAGGTACAAGGTGGTCCCAACGGTTGATGACTCTTACTCATTCTGATGTGCATTGGTGTTCTCGGTCCAGAGAAAATGTCATCATTGTCGATCGTTGCGGAGAATTTCCTAATGTTCCTTTACTTGGAATCAGGGGAGGTATCACCTACAACCCTTGCCTAGCTTTGAGGCAATTTGGATATGCACGGAGGGATGGCCCTCATGATATGTTGATTCCTAGCCTAGTTTTTGACTTCGACAACGATGCGCAAGGACTCCGCCAAAGATTCATCAGAGCTTGGGGAAAACTCAACAAGGTTGATAGCAAGACTCTGGGACACAAGAACTCCATCCCTCTTGAGCCCTATCTCAAGTGGGTACGAGCCCGAGCCCAAAGTCTAATGATGCCTTATCCTCATGTTCTCCCTATGATTAAAGAGCCCGTCAATGAAGGAGAGGTTCCCTACACTATCCTACATCCAGACATGCCTACATCATGGGAGGAAATGCAGAAAAGTTGGATTCAGCTCAAGGAGGAACGGAACACTTTTGAAGCTAGCTACTACGCCAGTGAAAAGAAGGTTCTAGAGCTTACCCGCCGACTCCACGAGCAAGAGGCCCTCAACACCTACATCGCACCGAAGAGGATGCGCAATGTCTTTCTGCCTTAAGAAGTTTATTTTGTAACATTTGGCCCATGGGGCATTTATGTACTAACAAATTTCTTCTTATTAATATGACGTGCGTTCTTCTTTGTCTAAAACAATTTTGAATGTCCTGAATCCTTGAATGCATTGCATACATCAGCATACCATTCATCATGTGCATAAGCAGGTCTCACTCCAGGTTTCCTTATCTATCTGCTGTTTATTTCAGTAGGATGGATCTCGAGCAAACAGTCAAAGACCTACAAGCCCAGAATGCACAGTTCCAGCAACTCTTGATGACTTTGGTTAAAAGTCAAGAGGATATCAAGGCTCATCTAGAGAATAAGGACCCAGTGAAGAAGAAAAAGAGGGTCGGAGTGGCTACTTTGGGGAGAAGATTTGACAGAGAAGCTCGGAGGGTGCTTGAATTTCCTCCTACTTCCGATGAAGGGACTAGTAAAAGAGATCGAGTTGCGGTGCCTTCCGAGTCTGATGCGGAGGAGGAAGAGGTTGAAGAGGATGAAGATTATTCTGACCAGCAATACCCTCCAGCTGATGATAAGTACAAGGGTTTAGAAGACAGATTGGCTGCCATGGAATTGCAAAGGGTACCGGGTTTGGATTTTGAAGACATGGGCTTGGTTGCCAGAATTGTGATTCCCCCAAAATTCAAAGTGCCAGTGTTTGTGAGGTATGATAGGTTGTCCTGTCCCAAAATGCATCTTAGGTCCTACGTGAGAAAAATTCAACCTATACGGCAGATAAAAATCTCTGGATTCATTTCTTTCAAGACAGCCTATCGGGAGCTCAGTTGGAGTGGTTTTATCAGCTAGAAGGAACCAGTGTTAGGAACTAGGAAGATTTGGCCACCGCTTTCTATAAACAATACCAGTATAATTCTGATCTTGCTCCTACTCGTACCCAACTTCAGGGTATGTCACTAGGAACAAGTGAAGGATTCAAAGAATATGCACAAAAATGGAGGGACTCGGCTGGCAGGGTGCAGCCTCCTTTAACCGATCGTGAGCTCGTTTATATGTTTCTTGGGACCCTATCTGGGCCATTTTTCAATCATCTAATTGGTAACTCTTCCGCAGGGTTTACCGATTTAATCTTAACCGGCGAAAGAATAGAAGCTGGCATCAAGTCAGGAAAGATTCAGAAGGGTGTTGCTGCAAGTGTTGAGAAAAAGCCTTTTAAGAAGGAGACAGCTATGGTATATTCCCAGAGAAGAGCAGGGAAGATGGAGCGTCGGCCAACTGTGGGGGCCGTAATGATTCAAAACACTCCGAGTGAGCAGCCTCGCTATAACCAGTCCAGACCAAATCAGCAACGGGTGGAAAGGCCACAACGGTAATTCACCCGTATTAATATGACTCTCGCGCAGGTGCTTCCCCATCTGTTAAAGTTGAATCTTGCCACCATCAAGGAGGCACCAAAGAATGTGAATACGTCCTCTCCGCATTATCATGCCAATGCTAAATGCACCTATCATTCAGACAGTGTTGGACACGACACCAATGATTGTTGGGCACTCAAGCATAAGATCCAAGACCTGATAGAGGCTAAGGAGGTAGAGTTTGACGCTCCAGAGAAGCCTAATGTGATATCTGCACCTATGTCGAAGCACGGCCGAAATATCAATGCCATTGAGGAGGATTTGTATGTTGCTGACGTCAGTGATCTGACTACTCCACTGCTAACCATTAAGTTAAATTTGTTAAGGGCCGGGATCTTCCCGGGATGTAAAGAAGACTGCTACTGTTGCCACTCTCTGCCGTTTGATTGTCCGCTATTAAAGAAAGGCATCCAAGGCCTTATGGATAGCCGACAAATTCTGTTCGAAAAAGTTTCTGCTGTTCCAGTTCATGTTGAAAATGTCTCAATCATAACCATTCACGCCAATCTTTCCGAGGCCGTCAAAAAGCCAGTTAAGATTACACCAGCTGCAAAATCTGTTCCTTTAAAGATAACGATGCCAGGGCTTGTTCCCTATGTTTCTGAGAAGTCGATACCTTGGAACTATGGTGGCGACATCTACTACCATGGTATCAAGCAAGTCGAGGTAATTGAAGAAAATCCGGAGGACGAAGAAGCCAGCATTAGTAACATTGCGGGCACCAGCAAAATCACCAGGAGCGGGAGAATATTTTCTCCAGAGATTGCCCCTCCAAAAGCAGTCTTTGGACCCTCATCAGCTAAAGAAGTCATCCCTGCACCAGTAAAGCTCTCTGCCAGAACTCCTTTGATCGAAGAGGTTGTTGTTCCTAGTGCTGTCTTTCCTACCATTGCTGATAAAGGAAAGGGAATACAAGATGAGCCCGTCAGGACGAGGGCTCAACCCTTGGTGATTCCGGAAGCTTCCAAGAAAGAAATGGACGAGATTTTAAGGATAATCAAGAGAAGTGATTACGATGTGGTGGAACAGTTGGGGAAAACCCCCTCCAAAATCTCCATGCTAGCACTATTGCTTTGCTCAGAAGCGCACGCTCAAGCTTTGATTAAGTTTCTGAAGGCAGCCCATGTGCCCCAGGAAACCTCTGTAGATCAATTTCAACACTGCGTGGCTAGCCTGATTGCGGATAATGGACTAGGTTTTTCTGATGCCGACCTAACCCCTAAAGGCCGAAACCACAATGATGCTTTGCACATTTCAATCGAGTGTCGCGGAACCACCCTTGCACATGTTTTGGTTGATATCGGGTCGTCGCTGAATGTTTTGCCTAAGAAGGCCTTGGACCGGCTAGATTGCGAAGGGTTGGAATTGAAGCCGAGTAATATTGTCGTCAGAGCTTTTGATGGGTCGAAGAGAATGGTCCATGGAGAAGTTGAAATTCCCATCAAGATAGGTACTGAGGTGTTTAAATCCACTTTCTATGTAATGGACATCCGTCCATCATACTCCTGCCTGCTGGGTAGACCTTGGATACATCATGCTGGGGCAGTCACCTCCTCCTTGCATCAGATGCTGAGTATCCTATCAAGGGAAAGATCATCACTGTCCATGGTGAAGAAGAGTACATGATTAGTCACTTAAATTCTTTCCGGTATGTGGAGGTTGAAGGAGAGTTCATTGAGACGCTGTTTCAACATTTCGAAGAAGTTCCTCCTGAAATAGCAGTAGCAAAGTTGACAGCTGAGGCACCAAGACAGATGGCCAGGATGGCATCTCTGGAGGATGCAAGAGCCGCAATCAAAGAAGGGAAGAATTCAGCGTGGGGGCAGTTACCCGATTTTCCGCATAAGACTGATAAGTTTGGATTAGGTTTCACAGCCGCTGGCCAGAAAGCTATGCGCCAGTCAAAGATTGAAAGAGCGCCAATCAAAATTTCTCCTTACCGAATCAACTCCCTGGAAGATGAAGACAAGGAAAGCAACTTTGAAGAGTGGATTCATCCAACTGTCAGAGGAGGATTGAGCAATTGGGAGGCTAAAGACTTTGTCCCCATCACTTTTATTCATCAGTAATTTATCTGTTAAACATTTCTTATTTGGTCTGTAACATTTTACTTTCAAACAATCCGTACACTATCTTTTCACCTCCTGCCTTGCCCGGGGCATGTAGGTCCACTTGTAAGGGTTTTGACTATTTTTCATATTCATATGCCATGTTTAATAATTCATTGGACGTTTTTCATTTGATAAACTGCTTATATTCATTTTCTTTCCTTTTGCATTTTTTGTTTAAGGATGGCTATCCCTTACACACACCCACACTCACCAATGCAGGTACCCATCCACTCTGGATTCCATGGGTGACTATTCTGCTGTATCTTTCAATAACTCTGAAGATCTGGTCAATCTAGTCGAGTATGAAGATGACGAAGGTTGTGAAGTACCCGAGGAACTAGCCAGACTTCTGCAACAAGAGGAAAGGGCCATATTACCGCATGAAGAGCCATTGGAAGCCGTTAACTTGGGAACCGAGGAGAATCGGAAGGAGGTGCAAGTGGGTGCCAACCTGGAACCAAAAGTCAAGGAACACTTGGTACGGTTACTGAATGAGTATGTTGAAATCTTCGCTTGGTCCTATGAAGACATGCCGGGTCTAGACACCGACATCGTGGTTCACCGTCTCCCCACAAGAGAAGACTGTCCACCAATCAAGCAAAAAGTTCGCCGAATGAGGCCTGACATGTCCGAAAAGATCAAAGCGGAAGTAATGAAGCAATTCGATGTTGGCTTCCTGGCTGTTACGTCCTATCCTCAATGGGTCGCTAACATTGTACCGGTACCAAAGAAAGATGGCAAAGTCAGAATGTGTGTGGACTACCGGGATTTGAATAGGGCCAGCCCTAAAGATGATTTCCCGCTGCCTCATATTGACATCTTAATCGACAATACAGCTCAGCATAAAGTGTTTTCCTTCATGGACGGATTCTCGGGCTACAACCAAATCAAAATGGCTCCCGAGGATATGGAGAAAACAACTTTTGTTACACAATGGGGCACTTTCTGTTACAAGGTAATGCCGTTCGGGCTGAAGAACGCAGGGGCAACTTATCAACGCGCCATGGTAGCTTTATTTCATGACATGATACATCATGAGATTGAAGTCTACGTGGACGATATGATAGCTCGATCACAAACAGAGGAAGAGCACCTCGAATATCTGGAAAAGCTGTTTGCCAGGTTGAAAGAGTACAAGCTCAGGCTGAATCCAAGCAAATGCACTTTTGGAGTTAGGTCTGGTAAACTCCTGGGATTTATTGTAAGCAACAAAGGCATTGAAGTCGATCCGGCAAAAGTGAAAGCAATACAAGAGATGCCTGCTCCCCGTACTGAAAAGGAGGTTAGAGGATTCTTGGGGCGCATAAACTATATTGCCAGATTCATCTCGCATCTGACTTCTACCTGTGAGCCAATTTTCAAACTCTTGAAAAAAGATCAGGTAGTGGAATGGAACGACGATTGTCAAGCTGCTTTTGATAGAATCAAGGAGTATTTGCTAGAACCTCCTATTCTGATGCCACCCGTCGAAGGAAGACCATTGATCATGTACTTAACCGTCTTGGATAACTCAATGGGGTGTGTTTTGGGCCAGCATGACGAGTCTGGTCGAAAAGAGCATGCTATTTATTACCTTAGCAAAAAGTTTACCGACTGTGAGACTCGCTACTCACTGCTCGAGAAAACTTGCTGCGCTTTGGTATGGGCTGCTCGCCAACTAAGACAGTATATGTTGACTCATACTACCTTGTTGATTTCCAAAATGGATCTTATCAAGTATATCTTCGAGAAGCCCGCTTTATCTGGAAGGATAGCTAGATGGCAAATGATCTTAACCGAGTATGACATCCAGTACACCACCCAAAAAGCTATAAAAGGGAGTGTACTAGCTGACCATCTAGCTCATCAGGCTATCGAAGACTATCAACCTATGAGATTTGACTTCCCAGACGAGGACATCATGAATTTGGACGACGTTGAAAGTGACGGACCGTATGACGGACCCGAAAAGGGATCCCGATGGACCCTGTACTTTGATGGTGCTTCAAATGCACTTGGAAATGGTATTGGCGCAGTACTCATTTCTCCGGAAGGTTGTCACACTCCTTTCACGGCCCGACTTTGTTTCAGCTGCACAAACAACATGGCTGAGTATGAAGCTTGCATCTTTGGTCTCAAGGCTGCTATAGACTTGGGGATCAAATCTTTGGTCGTATTTGGGGACTCGGCTTTGGTCATCAGCCAAATCAAAGGAGACTGGGATACCAAGCATCCTAATCTTATCCCATACAAAGAACATGTCCTGACATTGTTGCCGCATTTCGAGCAAATTACCTTCGAGCATTTCCCGCGAGAAGAGAATCAGTTAGCCGATGCCCTAGCCACAATGTCCTCCATGTTTAAACTCAACTGGGATAACGAGGCTCCCCAAATCACCATCAAGCGAATGGATGAACCGGCACATTGCCACGAGATTAATACCGAAGAAGTAGTGGAACAACCTTGGTTCCATGAAATCAAAAGGTATCTCGAGACTAGGGATTATCCTGAAGGAGCTTCCGTGAATGACAAGAAGTTCTTAAGGAAATTTGCTGCTAAGTTCTTCCTGAGCAACGACATCCTTTACAAACGAAGCCATGATTGTGTATTACTCCGATGTGTGGATAAAGCTGAAGCAGAGTTGATCATGACTGATATACACAGCGGCACATTCGGCACTCACTTGAGCGGGCATACAATGGCTAAGAAGATCCTAAGGGCAGGCTATTACTGGTCTACCATGGAAGCTGACTGCCATCAACATTCCCGTACTTGTCACAAGTGTCAAGTCTATGCTGACAAAGTTCATATTCCTCTGGTTCCCCTCAACGTCCTGACTGCTCCGTGGCCCTTTGCAATGTGGGTCATTGATATGATTGGAGAGATCAAGCCCACGGCTTCCAACGGACATCGCTTCATCCTGGTTGCCATTGACTACTTCACTAAATGGGTCGAAGCAGCTTCCTTCGCCTCTGTGACCAAAAATGTGGTTGCTCGCTTTATCAAGCAAAATCTCATATGTCGGTATGGTGTTCCAGACAGGATCATTACGGACAACGGTACAAATCTGAATAACACAATGATCACTGCATTATGCGAACATTTCAAGATTTATCATCACAATTCATCTCCCTATCGGCCGAAGATGAACGGTGTTGTTGAAGCTTCGAACAAAAACATTAAGAAGATCATTCAGAAAATGACAGTCACTTACAAAGACTGGCATGAGATGTTACCGTTTGCTCTGCATGGATACCGTACGATGACACGTACTTCAACTGGGGCAACCCCATTTTCTTTGGTTTATGGCATGGAAGCTGTTTTGCCTATGGAGGTCCAGATCCCCTCTCTAAGAATTATGAAGGATACAGGTTTGAATGAAGATGATTGGATGCAGACCCGACTTGATCAACTCAATCTGATCGACGAGAAGCGACTTGCTGCTATATGCCATGGTCAGACGTATCAAAAGCGGATGATCAAGGCCTTCAATAAGAAAGTCAGACGTCAAGTGTATCGAGTCGGGGATCTCGTAATCAAGCGGATTATCTTGCCGCAAAGTGATCCCAGGGGCAAATGGACTCCTACATATGAAGGACCATTTGTGATCAAAAGCATATTTTCTGGTGGTGCAATGATTCTGACCACCATGGACGGCGACGATTTGCCGCACCCTGCGAACGCAGACATAGTCAAAAGATACTACGCATAAATAACCCGACAAGTCGAAAACCCGAAAGGGCGGCTTGGGCAAGAATGGGCATCCTGGTGAACCGAAAACCCGAAAGGGCGGTTCAGGCAAAAATTAGGGATAAAAACGAAAAAAATCTGTACACCCGGCAAGTCGAAAACCCGAAAGGGCGGCTTGGGCAAAAAGGGGTTTCCCGGTGAATCGAAAACCCGAAAGGGCGATTCAGGCAAAAGTTAGGGAATTAAAGCGTATGATTATGTCTCGTCGGATCACTTCAAAGACAATCTCTTCATCAACCGGTTCCAGGCTTCTGATCAATCCCGTCATCGGCAAGTAAAGCATTGAATGGACAGATATTCAGAGTTGTGAAAGCTATAGAGGAACGGAATCCCATGGAATTATTTCACATAGCCATCCTTTATTTTGTATAAAATCTTTCAATATTTACGACAAAGTCCTCTTACTAGGATGACTGTCTCCTTTGTACAAATATACTCAAAGAAAATCAATACAAAAACTCTTCCCAAAAATTTGTGTCATTTCCCTTTTCTTTTTCTCTTGCACTATCTGTTTTATTTTGAGAAACGTCCAATGTTTTGTTAAATAGACATATGCATTTGAAACATAATCACTTCCTAAATGAACCTAAGAAAGAGGATTACTGATAGGATGAAGGTACAGATGGATATCTTGACACCCTTTCGAAGGAACCCCCCCAAGAGATTTGGAATCCACATCCCTAGCAAACCCTGAGGCTTATCTCCGGCAGACTCTCGAAGCTTATCCCCAGTAAGGTTCTGGGAGGTATTTCCCCGCAGAGCACGAACGTCTCTCCCGAGTTTTATTCAAAGTTATTCCCCACAAAGGCTTATGACTGGGTTATCCTCAGCTAACAGCCACAGAAGATTGCACTCGCCAGATTTCTTCCTATCCCCAGCGGAGTTCATCAAGAGTTTCCCAACACAACTCATCAGTATGATCCCCGGAGGAGCTTATCCTTGTTATCCCCAGCCAGAGGATCCTCCAGAACTCATTTCCCCTCATAATTTAAGTCTCAGTATCCCCAGCCGAGCTAAAACTTCAAATTGTCAACCCCCAGCGGAGCCAGACTAATGAGCCTTCTCCTCACAGAATCTTAGAAAGGGAAATCTTGAGTTCCCCAGTGAAATCGCCAGAGTTACTTCCCATCAATTGGAGATTCTCAGTCTTACATCCCCAGCATGAGTCTACTAGATTGGTACTCCCCAGTAGAGGTCATCAGGAATTCTCTTCCCCAGCAGCAGCCAAGGATTTATTTTCCCGGGCAGCAATCAAGATGCTTTCATCTTCAGCCATCTCGGATTCATTTATCTTCAGCAAGATAGCTCATCAGCTTACATGCGCATTCATCACATTCATGTCATAAACATTGATGTCACACATATTGCATCATGCATCATAACATTGCATACAACTAACTCTTTACCTTTTCAGGAAAGATCAGTCGACAGACTAAAATCATTTAACTTCAAGATTTCTGAAAACAGTTCACGGGTTCTCCAAGTAAAACGGATGTTAACCTGTCACTTGTTCAGATTCTTCTTCAAGTCTTCTGAAAACAGTTTATGTATTCTTCCCAACAACGGATGTTAATCTATCGACTTGTTCAGATGCAACTTCTGAAAACAGTTTACGGACGCTTCCCAACAACGGATGCTGCTCTATTGCTTATTCAACTTCAAGATTTCTGAAAACAGTTCACGGGTTCTCCAAGTAACGGATGTTAACCTATCGCTTATTCAGTTTCTTCTCCAAATCCCTGAAAACGGTTTACAGATTCCTCCCAACAACGGATGTCAATCTATTGCTTGTTCAGACCCCCCAGTTCAGAGATGGTCCCAAGCCTGGACACCTTCCTGATATTCCCTTCCAGATGGCATCTTTAAGCCCATCCCCGACAAGTTTCTGCCACTCTTCCAGATGGCATCATTAAGCCCATCTCCAAATGGCATCTCTAAGCCCATTCCCGCATCCATTACTTTGACAAGTGCAAATTTCCGGGCACTCTAGTGTCCAATCTCCTTTTACCCTCGAGTCACGAAAGGCAAACTTGCCAATCTAACTCTTCGGATTCAAGAAGATTGAACAGGGGCAACTGTTGTACCCCAAAATTTGCCCTCCCATTTCACAATGATTTCTCATCACAAAACCTTTGAAGCCCAAGATCCAGTTAGGGTTTCATCTACTCAAGACCTCCTCTTGCACTGTTGACTCAAATTAGGGTTTGTGTTTGCACAAAGATGCTTTGGCCTAAAATGCCCAAGATGACTTTCATGCTTCATATTGGACTCCCAAGTTTACCCACATCAAGTTTCAAGTCTTGATTCCAAGTTTTGCCCAGTCAATTGGACAGTTGACCCAAAAATCAGCTGTATTGGGGAAAAAGTCAACTGTGGCCAATTGACAGTCAAACCTCATGAAATTTGACCCACATCAACATTATGAACTCATATGAATCATTTGATCAAGTTTGGATCACAATTCCCCAAGAAATTTGATCAGATCACCAAAAGGGTAAAATGGTCATTTTTAGGGTTTTGACTGCACAAAGGCAATTTTTGACTGTTTGACCTAGCCAATGGCAAACCAAGCTCACACATGGACTCAAGGACCCCATGGAATTATCTTGACATAATCAACAAACTCAAAAGATCCCAAGTACACAGGATTGACAGTTGAATTTCCCAGTCAATTGATCAATTTTGACTGTATATTGAAAAGTCAAACTTTGACTTTTTGGTCAAAATCAAGAGTCAAGATTCATTTTTCATAAAAATATGCCAAATCATGAAACTTGTTCACCAAGAAATCACAAAATGCAAATTAGGGTTTAAAATGGAATTTTTCATAACTTAGAATTTTTCTAAGTTATGAAAAACCCTAATTTTTTCCCAACTTTGCCCCACTTTTTCACCATGATCCATTTGGATTCAAACAAAAGTCCAAACATGAATGTTGTAGTTTGTTGCATAATCTACAACTTTGACTCACAAAGTTTTCTCATTTGAAGCTTGCATCTCAAGTTACAAATTTTTGAATAAGGGCACTAAACCATTCTTAACTTAGTGAATTTTTTACCTATTTTGACAAGGTTTTCTACCCCACTTCAAGGCCATTTTCCATACACTTCCACTTGGAATTTCAAATTTCACTTAAAAGATGGATTGTAGTACACATTCCAAGCTTTCCAAAATGTCCAAGAACTCATCAAACAACCTCATAACTTGAGAGAATCGAATTTCACAATATGGCAAAAATTCACTTTTGTTCTTAACCAAAACATGATTCATAGCACTATGCATTTTCAAAACTCAGCATGCCCCTTGATTACAGGCCTTTTATCTCAATTACACTCATAAATTTAATGCATATTCTTTGTGCCAAGACCATGTTCTTTGTGTTCTAGTATTGCATGGTGGATTAATCTCAAAGTAGATAAAGTACTTTATCCATTTTTGTAAAAAGCAAGCTTTATGTCAAATTAAAATCCAAGCAAGTACAGTTAGGATCTCATTGGCACAAGTTTATGTGTTAATCACACTGATCAAGGGGGATAGTTGCAGCTTACTTGAGGGGCCTGCATAAGCCTAGAAAACCAACTTGTATTTTGTTGCTTAAGTAAGAAGAAAAGTTCCATAACAAGGGAGATCTCTCATGTCAGTCAAGAGACCCTTAAGCAAAGATTGCAAACACATTCCAAAGATTATAACCAAGCTGATACACGACCCTTGCACCTCTCAAACACTCCCATTGCCATAATCACTCTCAAACTGCACAAACAGGGCAAAGCCTGCAGTTTGAGTGCTATCTTCCATTTCCCTCAAGCTCTTTTGCCAAAACCAGTTCACACATATTCCCTAACACCTATGCAAGCTAACCATGCCTTGAAACACGACCTGTAACCCCTCTAACAAGTTCCACCATTTTCACTTTTTCATTTTGCAGTTGAAGTTCTACAGCTCAGTTCAAGGTGTCTCAAGGCAAAGTAGATATTGAAACAGCATCACCACACCTCAAGGAAGCTATACCAATCAGTATCTTGCACTGTAAGCTCCCCATTTGCCAGTTAGAACTTCAGTTGAACAGGTATATTGGTGAACTCGTATCTCTCTTATTAGGCATCATTAGCTTTAGGTTTGTGAATAAATAATGTCATACTCATGCCACTGAACATGTACATTCTTTTACTTTTCATTTCTTTTGCCTGAGTTGAGAGAATTTAAGGTTTAAAAATGGCAGAAAACTTAGGTTAAGATTTGGGATTGTTAAAATTCTCTCTCATTTTTTAGAGTTAGGAGATGTTCTTTATATGTTTGAAATCGTGATTCCATGCTTGACATGTTTTGTGTTGAAAGTTTGTGCAAAAGCTCAAAGAATCAGGATGTTTGAATCCCTGTTACAAGCGCGCGTTTTTGAGACATTTTTGGCTGAAGGTTGAAGAAGATGCTACGTGGGCTGGGCCTGTGTTATTTTCTTATTCACACCACATTTTTGATATTGCACCCCCTGAGCCCATTTTGTCCATTTGCTTGATTTTTTTACTTTTCTTTTTTATTTCTGACTTATTTATTTTTGTTAATAATATTAAAAACAAAAAAATATTTTTCCTCACCATTTTTTAATCTATAAGGTATTTATTTGATTTTTTTTCTAGTTTATACATAAATAAAGGAATATATACATTTTGTTAAAAATACTAAGAAATATGTAAAACACATTTATTTTCATTTTTATTTTATTTTGCCTTCTGAAAATATCTATATAAAAAAAATACTATTTTCTAAAATATTAAATATTATTATTATTTATATATATAATACATATTTAAAATAATACATATATACATATGTTCATTAATATATTTAGGATAAATACAAAATATATACCCCTTTTTATTTTTCTTATTAATATTTAATATAAAAATACATTTTGGACAAATACCTCATTTTATTTTATTTTTGTATATATAGATAAATATGTGTTCATAATAAATAAATGATATGTTTTATTAGGGTTTTACCCTAAATATGAAAATATTCCAAAAAATAATTCTTTTCTCATTTTTTTATTTTACTTGACATAAATAATATTCTTTTTTATATATACACATGAAAATCCTTTTTTATATATTTTTGCATATTTATTTCAATTTCCATTTATTTATGCAATTATTCATATTGTAAATACTCAAAGCAAATGATGTAATAGCTTAGATTTAATTTCTTGTCAAAATACCTCCCCATTTGAACATTGTACCCCCCTCCCTATATTATTATGATGTAATAGCGTAGGAATTTAAATTTCGCACTTTATCGCTTTCTAAACATACTATGCTAGAATTAGGGTTTTGTATGCGAATAAAAATGAACAAGATAGTTGGACCTAATACAAGATAAATGAGCATGAAAAATGGACAACACATTTCACACTTGCACCCCTAGGGTATTCCACTTTGTTGCCTTCAAATAAATGGGCCATATTGTATGTTGAATTTCTTTGGGTAAAAACAAACAATCAAATGATCATAGTCCCTCAAAATGTTGCTTAAATAAATGATCAAGTCCCTTTTAAAAGAAAATTGCCCAAAGACATTTAACACTATTGCAATTATGGTCTAAACGATGACCCGCGCCCGTCCCTTTCATCTCCTAAAACAAGATTGTCCACCAAATGCAATGGTGGAACAAAATTGTCAAAAGGTTTAAAACATGACAAAAATCTTTGAGAAAACTTTAGGGTAGATAACTCTTAAGTACTTGCCAATTTGCAAAGAAAACACTTGCCTAATTTCAAAACCCACTTCACAAACACTCTCAAAATCAACTTTCAAAATCCTTGAAACATCTTTTTAAAAGACAAAACACCTTTTGTAAAACATTCGAGTAAAGAATTGTTACAAGGGTAGCCTATACAAGGCATCTTTTTTAAAAACATTTTCAAAACCACACACCAAGCACCATTTCAAACAATTGAAAACCAAGGCAAGTTGATCTAAGCAAGTACCTAAGAGCCCATGGATAACCATGGATAGAAAGGGTGCTAATACCTTCCCTTTCTATAATCTACTCCCCGAACCCAAGAAAAATCTCAAAGGTTTTTGTTGTGCTTTTTAAACCTTTCCTTAGGATAAAATAAAAAGTCGGTGGCGACTCTTGCTCAACCGAAACATTTGCGAAAACAAACGCAAAACCATAGTCAGTTCTCCCACCGTATCACAGTAAGCATAGGTTGTACAATCATTCTAAACTATAGTGAAATCTCTTTCGTGTTGGAAAGGGGACTGGAGTACTCTCGGATTGTGAGGGGAACCAGGATATATCACCGTGTTCTTTACTTTTCTGCTTTTATCGCTTCCATCATCATAATCAAGAAAAGATAAGATATAGTCAAAAACCTTCAAACACTTAACCAAAAATTACTACAAGTATTCTCATAAAACCGAATAAATTTTTATATACCTAATTCACCCCCCCCCCCTCTTAGGCACTCCTAGACTTACATCTTTAAGCCCATCCCCTCGTCAGCAATTTCCAAATGGCATCTGTAAGCCCATTTCCGACATCACAAGACAATTACCACTTCATGCGAGTGCAAATTTCTGGGCACTCTAGTGTTCAATCATCTTCCACCTTCGGATCATGAAAGGCACGAAAGCCAATCTACATCCTCAGGTTTAAGAAAATTGAACAGGGGCAGCTGTTGTACCCAAAATTTGCCCTCCCATATTTCTCAAAATATTTCAAGAAAGATCCTCAAGTTGCTCAAGGTAGTCCAAGGTTTGGCCAGACAAGCTCTCTCCTAAGGCAGTCTACCCCAAATTAGGGTTTCATGTTGCATCAATATACTTGAGTCCAAGTGACCCCAAAATGCTCAACATTGTCCCAATATGTTCTCAAGATCATCCATGTCAAGTTTCAAGCCTTGCAGAGAAAGTTTGCTCAGTCAATTTCTCAAAGGCCTGAAAATCGACTGTGCTAGTGCAAAAGTCAAATGTGGCCCACATACAGTCAAACTTCAAGATTTTTGGTCAACATCCTCACTTTGAATTATATTTCATCATTTGATCAAGGGTTTATCATGATTCATCAAGGATCGCTCATAATTCATCAAGGCTCAAAAGTTGCAAAATTAGGGTTTTGCAAGAAAAGTCAACTGAACTTTGACCAAGCATAACTTTCTCATAATTTATGATAAATGACCCATCAAAAGCTCATTTTGAAGAGGATTCAATTCTCTACAATCCATCTTCAGCTCCCAAGTTCAAAATAGGCACTCACAAGAAGTTATGAATTTGGACATTATAGGTCATTTTGAAAAGTCAACAAAAACACCTTTTTTGTCAACGCTTCATACATGAGCATGGAATATCAAATTGAGATGAGATCAAAAGGTTTGATTATAGGACATCTCAAGCTTTCTAAAAAGTCCAAGAAAACCTCCAAAGAGTCAAAATTGAGGAAGTTATGCATTGGTGAAGTTGACCTTTTTTGCAAAATTGCCAAAAGCCAACTATGCCCAAAACTTAAAATTTTGCCAAATGGGCCCAATCTTTTTCACTTGTTTTGAGTTGGAAACATAGCCCACGAGCTCTAGACTTTTCCACTTGTCCATATCTTATTTTTATTATTTATTTTGATTTTTATTTGAATTATTTCAATTTAAATCAAAACAAATCATATAAAATCAAAAATATTGAAAACAAAAGATTTGGTGATTGTTTCAAGTCTTAAATTACATATAGCAAGCATTCAAAATCGTGTAAAGGCATGTGTGCACAAAAATATTGGATTTAGGCCATGTTTGGAAAGATCTTAAAGGTGAATCAAATCAAATCAAAAATCATTGATGGAGGAAGATTGGATGCAGTTATCAACCCTAAATCAGTCCTTGGTACATAAGGAGGCGAGGCAGACCTTAAAACAGGTTAGAGACAGGCGTATGAGCAAGAACCAAAACTGAAAAAAATCAAGAAAAGTGGTGGATCGAATTTGCACTTAGAGGCATCCTCAAGACTCATTGCCTATCTCAATCGACTCTTGGGACTCTCAGCAAGCTAAGCGATCAAGAACCAAGCTTTTCAAGCCCCAAATCGCACTGTAAGTCCGTCACGGTATTGTTATACTCTTGAATTTGATTAGCATTATTTTTGCACTTATAGCGTAAAATAATTTTACATTCTTGATCACCATCATGTTTGCAAGCTTTCTATAATACCCAATTGCATTTTCATAGACTGAATTGAAAGCTGCCATTGTTAGGGTTTTGGAGTTTGTTTTAGGGTTTTTGATTACATGGAAAATTAGCCTTGATGGAGGGTACCATTGTGTTCAGGATGATGAGACGAACTCAACCATGGCGTTAGGTTTCATTTACATGGCCCATGGAGGATTTTTGAACGAACCAGGCATATAGCTACGGACAAACGTCCGTAGGTAAAAGTCTGAGACTTTTACCCAAGGAGAGAGGAAGACGATAACCGGTGGCAGCATTCCATTGGCCTATTCGAATTTCTGCGCACATTTTTTTATTATTTTCCAATATTTCTTTGTTTTACATATTATTATTATTGTTTCATTACTATACAACAAAAACAAAGTGACGCAGTGGTTGCCAGATAAGCGCTTAAGGCATTGGAAGGTTGGAGGTCAGGGGTTCGACCCCTGCCTCCAGCATTTGCTATTTTCATATTACAATCCCAATGACCACAATACACCCTCCCAATCTAGCCAGCCAAGTGTCAGATGGCCAAATCTGACGGCCATCATCTGAAGGTGCATCATGAGCCAAGTCAGGCGCGCAGTACAGGATCGCAAAGGTCAAACGGGTCTCACTCAAATGGGCCCAGGAAATTGCTCTTTGCACCCCCACATTGCAGGCCCAGTTTGTTTTTCTCTAATTCTTTTATATTTATCTTATTTAATTTTATTATTTATTTTACTAACCAATAATCATTTTCTTTTTATCAAAAAAAATCATAAAAACATTTTTCTATTCAATTAAATTCAAGATATTTATTTTTATTAAAAAAGGTAATTAATTTAATTAGGTTATTAATTTTAGACAACTTTAATTTCTTTTTACATAATTAAAATTAATTAGAATAAAAAGTTTTTATTACTAACTTAATTATTTTATTTCTTTCCTAAAATAACAAAAAAACCAAAAATAGGTCATTTAATTATTTTTAATAATTAATTTAATAACCAATTAATTTTGCGTTTAATTTCAAAAACCTAATCTTTTTCTTAAGAAAATAATCAAAAACAACAAAAAAGTAATTTTTCTTTTAATTAGGTTTGAAGGGTCAAAACCCTAGTTTCTCGCCGATCTAATTTTCTCGCGCGCTTTATTTGTATCCCAATTATTGTATCTGCTCACAGTTTGTAATAGTTTAAATTAGGACGTTTATTTTCATTTATCGCTTTAATTTCAAAGGGTTTGTTTTTGGCTATGTAAATACTCGAAGCCTTGTAATAGCGTAGTTTAAATTCCGCATTTTAAATTCCGCAAACTATTAACTGTTAGATGCATGAATAATTAGGGTTTGCATGACAAGAATGTATGACTAATTTTAAAACAGTTAGATCACCCTAAATGTGCAAAGATAAAATAATCTGAAACTGAATCACTCGCACATGCGCACTCCTATGGTACACTCCCACTTGGTTGCCTTCGGTAAACGGTCATTGAGTATAGGATGTTTTAGTGGTCGTCCTTTTGTCCAAAGATCAAAGTTGCCTTGGAAAGGTTGCCTCAGAAAGGTTGCCTCGGAATTTTTTCCTCGAATAATTGATCTAAGACATTAGGGTTACTACTAAGACGGCTTAACATTGCTTTAGTGATCGTACGTCACTTTCAAATTGACCCTCAAAACTCCAACGATGATGCTACCTACTCACTAATAGTGGGATAGCACTGTCTAAAGGAAACGAATATAGAACGATTCTTTTTTCGAGTAGGTAGATTAGCTCTTAAGTACTTGCTCAATCCAAACAAAAATTTTCACACTTACACTTTTTTGCAAACAAAGTTTTCAAAAACACTTCATTACACTCTTGAAGACAGAAGCAAGAGTTAAATCAAAGTCAAAACAAAAAGCTTTTCAAATCACACAAGCACAAAGAAACAATTTTGAAAATGATGAGCAAGTACCTAAGAGCCCGTAGATAACTACAGATAGAAAGAGTGCTAATACCTTCCCTTTCTATTATCTACCCCCTGTACTCAGAAATATCTCGAAAAAGGAATTTTTCTGTGCTTTTTTCCTTTCCTTGTTGGATAAAATAAAAGTCGATGGCGACTCTTGCTTACCGCGACATTTTGCAAAAACAAACACAAAATGCAAACCAGCAAATTCTTTAAAAAATAGGGAAACACGTCTCGGTTCTGGCCACCGTATCACAGTTAGCAAACCTAACACAAAAGATAAAAAAATAACTGAATATAACGCACATTAAACATATACACCTCTAGGGCACCCCACTTTGGTTACCTTCAGAAATAAAGCAGTCATGTCCCTCGAAACGGGGACGCTTTAGCAAAGACCTATAAATCAAAAAGATCATAGTCCCTCGATGACCCTACAGTTGACTTTCGATAAATGATCTAGTCCCTAAGAAAAATTGCTAAAGCGTCTCCGCAAATTTCCTTCGTGATTGTAACGTCCCTTCGAATGTCCCTCATACATCCAACGATAGGGTTACGTACTTACTAATAGTAGGATAGCACTGCCTGAAGGATATGAGGAAAAGAACTACCTTTTCAAGTACAAGGTAGATGATTGTTAGAAGTTTTGCTCAAAACATTTTGCACTTACACAAATACTACTTTTCAAAAACAACTTTAAAAAAAACATTTGCTTTGTCAACACTCTTGAGGACTGATACAAGAGTTAACGCAAAGCAAATTTCCGCACTAAGGAATTTTCCAAACATTTTCAAATACACAAAGCACAAAGGTATTTTAAAATGTTCAAACCTCTAAGAGCCCGTAGATAATTACAAATGGAAGGAGTGCTAACACATTCCCTTTCCATGATCTACCCCCTTACTCAGAATAATCTCGAAAAGGTCTTTTTCTGTTCTTTTCACCCTTTCCTTAATTTGGATTAAAAAAAAGTCGGTGGCGACTCTTTCTTACCACAACATTTGCAAACACAAAACCAATATTAAAACAGTCGGTTCTGCCACCTTATAACAATTTTGAAGCTCATACTTTCATAATTTGGGTTAGTTAATCGATTATCACTTAGGGTTAATCGATTAAATAATTAAAAAGGCTCATTGATCGCTTCCTTTTTTAGCCATATCTTCTCCTATATAAAAGAGTTTCTCATCATTTCATTACACATCAATTTTTTTAATAGAAATGTTTCTACTATTCTTTCTAATCTCTTTCACTCTAATTTTTTTTCACTAGAGCTACCTTAAGGCCAAAAAAGTAAAACTTTCCTTCTGGAAGTTGTGCTGCACTGATGCTTTGCAAAAAATTGTTTTATTCAAGAGTTTGATTCTCTTAAATAACATCTTTTTAAAATATTTAAATGTTTCCAGATAAACGTGAAAAAAAATTAGGTGAAGGTTCTTGATCTAAGCTTTGTAAAAGCTCGGGTTATTTGTTTGGGCTGTTGTTATAACAATTCAAAGTTGATTTTAGTGTAAATCTCAATGGGAAATGTAGCTCACAAAATATTTTTATCAAGGTCGGGGTGCTAAATCAGACAGAGAATGAAATATGGGCCAATATACACCCTTAGAGGCCGAATCTGACTACTCAGTTAGATCTTGGCCGGGTATGAAGTAATGGGGAACAAGTTGGGATGTGACCCAGGACCAACATCAAAAAAGCTATCGGGCATGAGCTCGGTACAATAAAGCTAATTTGTAGAAATTCAGAGCCGGGGAGAGTAAGAGGTGTAACTATGGACTAATGATGAGACAAACATTTATGGGTACGTTACAAGTCATTGATGGGTGGTTACGAACATTACAAGATGGCTTAAATAGCCATTAGATCAAGGACTATGCTATATAATAGGCTCCCGCCAGAGGGATAGGCAAGACATATACTCTTGAGTGCATATGAACACCTTATGTCACTCGAATCCCCAAAAAGCATCATATATTGCAAGTCTCCTTGTCCCTACAAGGAAGTTACCCAATTTAGTGTTTTTTGCAAAAACATTTGGCGCCCACTGTAGGGTCTTAGTAAAACTTTCCTAAGCCGCACATTAAAATCTAATTTAAAATGTATTATGAGGGGGACCCTCCAAACATGGACCTACTACTAGACACGGTGGACGCTCTTCGACAACAGAATGATACACTACATAACAGTATAACTAACATCTTTTGATGGCAAGACCGACCCCTAAGAACACATTATATCCATTAATAATCAAATGGCGATAATAGGGGACTCTGACTCGCTGAAGTGTAAACTCATGGTGGGGACCTTCAAAGATGAGGCTCTGAGGTGGTATATGAGCCTTCCACGATTATCCGTGGTGAGCTACCAGGACCTAACATGAAAGATTATACAACACTTATTGGCGAATAGACATCAGAAGGTATCCACGACTACCTTGTTCAATGTTAGGCAAGGATAATCAAAATCCCTCAGAGAATATCTATCCAGATTCAATGAGGAAATCATCAAGGTTTATCACCCCAACCAAGAGTTATTCGTCGGAGCATTTCAACACGGTCTACACGCCAGACGGTTTAATGAATTCCTGGCCTAGAAGTTGACGACCAACATGAATGAGATAATCACCAGAGACGAGTGTTATATCAAGGGAGAAGAAAGCGACCGGGATAAGCAATCTAGAGACACCACCGAAAAGGCGAAGAACAAGGATGAAAGGCCAAGAAGAAGCAAAGAACTTCCCAGCACCGAGCCACGAGATCAACCTACTTCAAGATCGTACCAGCGACCTTTCAATTCTGACGATGACTTAAATCCATTTAACAACCGGAGAGGTGACTTCTTAAGGGAATTGGGCCATCTCAATCTATTTCCAAAAGCACAATACCCAAAAAGAGTGAATGACATGATGGGAAAATAAATTGAAGCTTGGTGCAGCTATTATCGACTCTAGGTTTACCATACTGACGACTGTCACCAGCTCAAAAAGGAGATCAAATCATTGATTCAAAGGGGATATCTCCTAGCATATGTGAAAGGCACTAGGTCGCAACCCGGAAAAAGAAGTCCCCAGAAAGAAGACTCAAATTCGGAGAAGCATTCGCATAAAAAAGGAAATGGTGATGAGGAGGCGCATGTAACAAAGGCAACTCGACATACACTTAACACCATCTTCGGGAGATTCACTGGCAGAGGAGAGACTAGTTCGGACAGAAAAAGATATGATAGGGTCGTGATACACGTCGCCCAAGAATCCTCTAAAGGCCATGAGCACGACTCAGACTCCATTAGATTTTAAAAATGAGATGTTATCGGAGTCTTGGCCCATGAAAATAATCCAATGGTGATAAAAGTATAGATCCAGGTTTGGAGCGTAAAGCGGGTACTAGTAGAACTCGAGAGCTCAACTGATGTGCTTTACTGGACTTAGACACAGTCGAGTTGCTACCATTTGACATAAGCTTGGTTGGATTCTTAGAAGAACAAGTCCAGGTGATGGGATACCTACCGTTGCTGACCACCTTCGGTAACATGGTGTAATACGGTGGGAGAACTGACTTGGTTGTTTTGCGTTTGATTGCAATTGTTGCAGATAGCAAGAGTCGCCACCGACTTTTCTTTTATCCAATAAGGAAAGGGTGAAAAGAACAGGAAAGACCTTTGAGATATTTTCTTGAGTTCAGGGGGTAAGTTATGAAAGGGAAGGTGTTAGCACCCTTTTCATCTGTAGTTGTCTACATGCTCTTAGTTGCTTGCTAGCTCACTTTTGAAATTGATTTGTTTGAAATGTGTTTGTGGTGGATTTTGAAAGTATTTTTGAAAAGCGCTTTCGTTTAGGAAAACTTTGTAATGCTTCTCTTCTCTATAAGAATGCATACAAAGTGTTGGACTTTTTGAAAATATTTCATGTTTTGAAAGTGTTTGGTGTGTTTGAAAAGATGTTTGTTTTTGAAGATGGATTGTGAGCAAGCAACTAAGAGCATTATACCTACTCAAAAGTCTTTGTCCATTTCTTCCTCCTTTAGATATTGTTATCTTACCATTGGTTGATAAGAAGCCCTATCTTCGGATGTGAAGGGATGGGCATGGGTCATCGTATAGTCATAAAATGCAATGTTGTAAGATACCTTAGCATTTTCTTAAGGGTTTAAGATCATTTTGAAGGCAACATTCGAAGTGTCATCGAGGGACTATGATCTTGTATTTTTTATTGTTTTTGCTAAGGCATCTCACATGCATATCATGACTATTTATTTAAGGCAACAAAGTGGAGTTTACCCTAGAGGTGCAAAGTGTGCAAGTGTTTATCTTTCATGCTTGATTTATCTTGAATTAGGATTTTCTAAGTATTGATTTTATCTTTCCATACAAACCCTAATTAACTAGCATTTATATTTGAAAGCGGTAAATTGCGGAAAGTAAATATCCTACGCTATTACATCATTTGGGGATGGGGGGTACAAATTTACAAATGGAGATTGCATGAAATTAAACCCTAATTATCTATTACAACCATATTGAATCATATTGTACAAGAAATGAATAAGTGAAAATAATGTACAAAGATATAAATGGAAAAGAAAATTGATTTTTGTTTTGTTTTTGTTAAGAAAATGGTTTTTGATCTAATTAACTAAGAGAAATAATTAATTAAAATAAGTAAAATTAAACATAAGTTTAAAAGAGATAAAATTAATCAAAAAATAAATTTTAGGGTTTTTTATTAGAAAAGGGTTTAATATTAATTAAACTAGTATGAAATTTATTTAAAAGAAAACCTAAGTTCTAAACTAATTAAAATAAATAAATTAAACCCTATATTAATTATTTGTTTAATTAAGAAAAATAAATAAATTAAGAAAATGTTTTTTTGTCTTTTTAGTTTAGAAAGAAATAAAATAAAATAAATATCTAAATATAAAAAAAAAAATATTTTTGGCATTTTTAATAATAATAATAATAATAAAAGTAATGATAAAGAAAAGAATAAAATATAAAATTAAGTCAGGGGTGTAAAAATAGTTTGAGGTGTCTGAGTAAGCAGAAAAGATTTTTTATTAGGCCCAAAAGCCTGTTTTTTTGTTGAAATAAGAAGTAATAATATGAACGGGCTAGAGGTGCACAACT
The DNA here is from genome assembly GCA_948472305.1 of Vicia faba. Taxonomy (NCBI): domain Eukaryota; kingdom Viridiplantae; phylum Streptophyta; class Magnoliopsida; order Fabales; family Fabaceae; genus Vicia; species Vicia faba. The sequence goes on from OX451740.1 coordinate 382,717,483, forward strand.
CAGTATTGTTTATTATTAGCAATATGAGTAAAGAAGGGGGTGCGCGTGAGAAAAGGTTAGGCTTGGAAGTTCAGTTATGGGCCCAATTGTAAATCAAACAAAAAAAAAGATTAAAACAAACAAAACAAGAAAATGTTTCCAGAAAGTGAGAAACGACTTCAACCTTCCTTTCACTCTCTCTCTGCCTTCTCCGTCCAAGGGCTTGCCGTAAATCGCCGAAGTGGCGGTGGATGGTAGTCTTCACGACAGAGACGCGTCGATCTTAAATTTTCTTACACCATTTGCCTCGTTTCTTCTTGCTGGTTACTAATCCATGCATGGATTTTGCAGATTCAGCGCGATCTGGAGTAAATCTGAAAGGGGGTGAAAAAACCCCAGGGATTATAGTTTGACGAATTTGGTGTTGTATCGGTGAGATCTTTCCATTTTATTCTTCTTGTTAAATTTCTAAAGGGTATGGTTTTAGGGAAATGATGAGATAGGTTAGGGTTTTATGTCGTTTCTGTTTTTTTACAGAAAAATGGACGTTGTGTTTGTTGTGGTGACTCGATTTTCTTTGATTCTTTATATCTTTGTGTATTCTCTGTGAACAAAAATTATGAAATGGGTTTTCTATTGTTGTTGTTTCGGCCTTTGTATCTCTGTATAGTTTTTTTGTTGGGAAAATTCTCTTTTGAAAATAGTGTTGTTGCGGTTTTATACAGTGGTTGTCCTTGCTCAGATTTCTATAATAAAATTGATGTTAACTTTGAGAGAGGCTTTGGTTTTGACTTGTTACTTTTGTTGTACTTGTTGCTTGTATGAACGTTTGCTTGTTGGACTTGGAATTATCTGTACTCACTGTACTATTTGCTTGTTGGATTGTTATTCACTTGTGATAAAAGCTGGATTTTGGTACTTGTTGTACTAGTTTTGACTTTTTTTTTCTCATGTTGGATGCTTGTTGGCCGGTTGCTTGGTATGGGTTGTACTTTTCTGAATTTTCTTCTTTTGCTGTGAACAACACCTTGCTTTTACAGTGACTTGGAAATATGGCTTTTCTTTTACATGAAACAACATGAGAATTGTTACTCCTTGCATGAAACATGATGATAATTTGATTTCTATTGATCTCTTCTTCTCCTTTTTGTGAACCAAAATCCACTTCTTTGATTTTCAAAAAGTGACATTTTCTAAGCCAATGACGTATGTTCTGATTTTGTGAAACAACATGTTATGGGGCTTTTTTCTGTTGGGCTTGATTTGAAATTATGTTTGCATTTTTTTCTCTATTGTGAACCAAAATAGTTTGTGATTTGCAATAGCATATTGGCCCATGTAGAAACTTAAATGTTTGAGGCTTTAACACAAAAAACCCTACTTTTTCTGATTCCATAAACCACCCTAATGATGAGGTGAAAATTGTAATTTTTTCTTTTTGAATTGCTTGATGACTAATGTAGGTGTTTAGGTATTGGCTTGCATTTTTGGTAAATCCCAAGTGTATGTGTGAATGTCATGACTGATGTCATAACATTCTAGTTCAGGTTGTACTAACTCAATAGGTACATGTGCAGAAAAATATTGTAATTCAAATACTGATGTTTATAAGTGTGTATCTGAGCATGTTTGCAAAATGATCACATTTTGCTAAATCAGTAGACAGGTTTTCTCAGATGTCATAACAGATGTTATGACATCCTGTTCTGAACTAACAGGATTGCAGGATTGGATAAGTCTGAGTTTTTTCAGGAAATAACTCAGTCCCTTCTAAACAGAATCCTGCGTTTTCTGAGGAGTAACCTAGCTCAATCCTAACCTGATCAATAAAGTACTGTGACCTGGTCTTTAGGTCAAACGGAATCAACCCTAGGTTTTTGGAAACCCTAACTGAAGTTGCAGCTGCTATATATTCAACAGAGCTGCGGTTTTTCAAGGACTCCTGCTGATTGATTAGAAGATCAATTTTGTAATCTGTATAGAATTGTTTATTGTACTCCAAGCAATTATCATTGTGATAAGTGCCTTGGAATAGGTTTCAATTGTAAGGGTTGTGTAGCACTCAAAGCTTTGAAGCAAGAGTGTTTGAATGTTACTTGACTAAAGCTGTGAAGCAGAGTCAAGTTAGTTGTGTACATCACTCAAAGCTGTGAAGCACGAGTGATTGTGTTACTTGATTAAAAAGCTGTGAAGCTTAATCAAGTGTGTGTTTTGAAGAGTGTCTTCATCAATTCTCAAGTCAAATTGGTTTATGTATCACTGCTGTGATTGAGGGGGAGTGAGTAGGAACTCAGGTTTAAGTTGTAACTTAGATTAGAATTGCATTGGGTAGGTCTTAAGTGAAGGAGATAAACTGGTTGGTTTATTCCTGAATTAACATCTCTTATAGTGGATTCTCTCCCTGGCTTGGTAGCCCCCAGAGTAGGTGTTGTTGCACACTGAACTGGGTAAACAATTGACTGTGTTATTTACTGCTTTTGTATTTACTGTCATATAGTAAGTCAGATACGGTGTCATAACATTGGACGTGACATTGAGTATCTGTAGCCAGAATTTCAATTGGCATCAGAGCAGGCACCCTGCCTGTATTACTGGGTGAGATCTAGGGATATCACTTTCTGGCACTATGGATAAAGAAGGAGTTTTTGGAAATAGACCACCCATTCTGGATGGAACTAATTATGACTACTGGAAACCTCGTATGATTGCCTTCCTAAAATCTCTGGACAAAAAGGCTTGGAGAGCTGCTGACAAAGGATGGATTCATCCCACCATAACTGAGGAAGATGGGACAATCAGTCTGAAGCCTGAGGAAGATTGGAGTAAAGAAGAAGATGAGCTAGCCCTGGGAAATTCCAAAGCTCTAAATGCCTTGTTCAATGGAATTGATAGAAATATTTTCAGATTAGTTCATCAATATGAACTGGCCAAGGAAGTTTGGGACACTCTCAAAACTACTCATGAGGGAACTTCCAAAGTAAAAATGTCAAGGCTTCAGATGTTGACCACTAAGTTTGAGAATCTAAAAATGATGGAAGATGAAACCATTCATGAGTTTCACATGAACATCTTAGAGATTGCCAACACCTCAGGAGCACTGGGAGAAAAAATGTCAGAAGAAAAACTGGTGAGGAAGATTCTCAGATCCTTGCCTAAAAGATTTGCAATGAAGGTGACTGCCATAGAGGAAGCCCAGGACATTAGCAAGTTGAAAGTGGATGAACTTATTGGGTCTCTTCAGACTTTTGAGATGGGAATCACTAATGATGATGTCAAAAAGAACAAGAGCATAGCACTTATGTCCAACACTGATGTTGATGAAAACATTTCAGAAGCTATAGCCATGCTAGGAAGACAGTTCAACAAACTCATCAAAAGAATAGATCCAAAGTCAAGGTCAAATGTTCATAACATTTCCTCTGACATTGATAGTTCCAGCAGAAGACCAAGGTCAGATGAGAAGGGAGTTCAAGGCAGAGGAATTCAATGCCATGGTTGTGAAGGATATGGGCATATTCGAGCTGAATGTCCTACCTTTCTTAAGAAACAAAAAGGAATGACAGTTACTTGGTCTGACTGTGATTCAGAAAGTAATTCTGAAGAAGAGACTGCCAAACGAGTTACCGCTTTAACTGGTGTTTGTACCTCCGAAAGTGACATCAGTGATGAAGAGGTGACTTTTGAAGAACTGGCTGAAACGTACAAGGAATTGTGTATCAGAAGTACTGAAGTCTGTGTGCAGAATGAGAAACAATCAAAACTCATCATAAAGATGGAGGCTGAAAAACGGGCAAACCTTGAAACTATAAGTCTTCTAGAAGGAGAAGTTCAATTGCTGAACTCACAACTGAATCAAATGACCAAATCTGTCAAGATGTTGACAAATGGAACTGACAAATTGGAAGAGATCCTACAGATTGGACAAAATGTGGGAAATAAATCTGGTCTGGGATTTATGAAAGCAACGAAATCCGGTTCTGGTAGGCAAATGTCAAAACAGATGTCTCAACACAACTCTCGACATCAGGAACAGAAACATATGAGGAAAAGGTACCAAAGATGGAAATGTCATCATTGTGGTAGATATGGCCACATAAAGCGTTTCTGCTTCAGATTACATGGATACCCTAATCAGAATTCAGGTGTCAAACCTAAGTCTAAAAAGGTACCACATGCTCCTCAATGGAAGAAAAAGGCTACTGCACTGATAGCTCACACTTCCCTGAGGGTCTCTGCAAAGGAAGACTGGTACTTTGACAGTGGATGTTCCAGACATATGACTGGAATCAAGAACCTCCTCAATAATGTTAAGCCTCACACCACCAGTTTTGTGACCTTTGGAGATGGGGCTAAAGGTGAAATCAAAGGAGTTGGTGACTTGAACTGCCCTGGAGTTCCAAGTCTAAATGAAGTACTGCTGGTGAAAGGACTGACCGCTAATCTCATTAGTATCAGTCAACTGTGTGATCTAGGATTCAAGGTCAATTTCTCAAAATCTGAATGTCTTGTAATCAATGACAAACAAGAGATAGTAATGAAAGGAGTCAGATCCAAAGACAATTGTTACTTATGGGAGGCTGAGAACACTAATTTCTCATCTGTGTGTTGCATTGCAAAAGAAGAAAAAGAGGTGAAACTGTGGCACCAAAAACTTGGCCATCTTCACCTAAGGGGTATGAAGAGGATTATCTCCTTGGAGGCAGTCAGAGGGATTCCAAAACTGCTAATTGATGAAGGAAGAGTTTGTGGTGAATGTCAGGTGGGTAAGCAGACGAGGATGTCACATCCAAAGTCAAGACATCTGACCACCTCTAAGGTTCTAGAACTCCTCCATATGGATCTGATGGGACCAATGCAAGTAGAGAGCCTTGGTGGTAAAAGATATGCCTATGTGGTTGTGGATGATTTTTCCAGATTCACCTGGATTAATTTCATTAGAGAAAAATCAGATGCATTTGAAGTCTTCAGAGAACTGTGCAAAAGAATTCAAAGAGAGAAGGAAGGATGTATTGTCAGAATCAGAAGTGATCATGGCAAGGAATTTGAAAACAGCAAGTTTGATGACTTCTGTGCTTCAGAAGGAATCAGTCATGAGTTTTCTTCTCCCATAACACCTCAGCAAAATGGAGTTGTGGAAAGAAAAAACAGGACCATACAAGAATCTGCCAGAGCAATGTTACATGCCAAAAGACTTCCTATGTATTTTTGGGCTGAAGCTATGAATACAGCTTGCTATGTTCATAACAGGGTCACCTTGAGAAAGGGAACCTCAACCACCATATATGAACTCTAGAAAGGAAGAAAACCAACTGTGAAGTACTTTCATGTGTTTGGCAGCAAATGCTATATCCTGTCTGATCGTGAACAAAGAAGAAAACTGGACTCCAAAAGTGATGAAGGCATATTTCTAGGATACTCCTCAAACAGCAGAGCTTATAGAGTATTCAACTCCAGAACCAAAACCATGATGGAATCAATAAATGTCATAATTGATGACTGTCATGAAGAAACAGATGTTCCTTGTACTGTTGAGACATTCTTTGAGACTTCAACCCAACAGGATGATCTACCCAACTCCACCACACCAGAATCAGAATCAAAGGAAGCTAGCAAGATTCCTTCCATCAGAATTCAGAAGGATCATCCAAAAGAGCTCATCATAGGAGATCCTAATAGTGGAGTCATCACAAGATCTAGAGAAATCATCTCAAATTCTTGTTTTGTGTCCAAAATAGAACCAAGAAATGTCAAGGAAGCCTTAACTGATGAATATTGGATTGGTGCAATGCAAGATGAACTGAACCAATTCAAGCAACATGAAGTTTGGGAACTGGTTCCTAGACCTGAAGGAACTAACATCATTGGGACAAAATGGATATTCAAGAACAAGTCAGATGCTGAAGGAGTTGTCACCAGAAATAAGGCGAGACTTGTTGCTCAAGGATACACCCAGGTTGAAGGGGTTGACTTTGATGAAACCTTTGCACCTGTAGCCAGGTTGGAATCAATCAGACTCTTGTTGTCAATTGCTTGTCTTCTGAAGTTCAAGTTATTTCAGATGGATGTGAAAAGTGCCTTTCTAAATGGGTACTTAAATGAGGAAGCTTATGTGGAACAACCTAAAGGTTTTGTGGATCCAACCCATCCTGATCATGTCTACAAATTGAGAAAAGCTCTATATGGGCTGAAACAAGCTCCTAGAGCATGGTATGACAGGTTAACAAAGTTTCTCTCAGACAAAGGCTACAGAAAAGGAGGCTTGGACAAAACTCTATTTGTCAAAACTGACGGAGGGAAGTTGATGGTTGCCCAAATATATGTTGATGACATAGTGTTTGGCGGAATGTCAGAACATATGGTTAAACACTTTGCTGACCAGATGCAGGCTGAATTTGAAATGAGTCTCATGGGAGAACTAACTTATTTTCTTGGACTACAAGTCTCACAGATGGAGGACTCAATCTTCTTATCTCAAAGCAAGTATGCTAAGAATATTGTAAAGAAGTTTGGTATGGAGAATGCAAGTCACAAAAGGACTCCTGCTCCTACTCATCTAAAGCTCTCCAAAGATGCAAGTGGGGTTAAGGTGGATCAAAGTCTGTACAGAAGCATGATAGGAAGCTTGTTGTACTTAACTGCCAGCAGACCTGATATTGCCTTTGCAATTGGAGTTTGTGCTAGATACCAAGCTGATCCCAAAGTCAGTCATATCAATCAAGTGAAGAGAATTTTGAAGTATGTAAGTGGTACTTACAACTATGGATTGTTGTATACTCATGGCTGTGAACCAACTCTGACTGGTTACTGTGATGCTGATTGGGCTGGTAGTGCTGATGATAGAAAAAGCACCTCTGGAGGATGTTTCTTTTTGGGAAGTAATCTGGTTTCCTGGTTCAGCAAGAAACAGAATTGTGTGTCTCTTTCCACCGCTGAAGCTGAATATATTGCAGCTGGTAGTAGCTGCTCTCAAATGTTATGGATGAAACAGATGCTCACTGAGTATAATGTCACACAAGATGTTATGACATTGTACTGTGACAATCTGAGTACAATCAACATATCCAAGAATCCCATTCAGCATAGCAGGACCAAACATATTGACATACGACATCACTTTATTAGAGACCTTGTAGAAGAGAAGACCATCAAATTGGAACATGTTGCCACTGAGCTACAGCTGGTTGACATTTTTACCAAGGCTTTGGATGCAAACCAATTTGAAAACTTAAGGGGTAAGCTGGGTATTTTCCAACATGAGGAATTGTAGCAATTAATTTTGCTTAAAACAAAGACCAAAGGACTTATGCCTGTTCTGATTGGTTTAAAATTGTATTTTCTCATTTCCTACAATTCTTTTAAGAAGTTGAATAGGCACTCCTTTGCTTCGTTCCCCTCTCGTCTTCTCATCAATCAGGAATTTCTTCTCATTTGCTGTTGGTCCTTCAAAACTGACAAAATGTCTCAAACGCCATCATCATCCAATACGACCATCTCAACCTCTTCCTCTGATCAAGATTCTGGGACAATCTCTTCCTGTCTGGACTCTGATGGTCTGGAGATCTGTTCTCATAGAACTAACCCCACCAAGGCCAAAGAGTTGAGAACAAGACATACAGGTAATCCATCTCATTCTTCCTCTTCAGTTCCCCCTGAAATTGCAAATAGGGAAGGGACAACCTATGTTAATCAAGCAATAGCAAAAATTGTTTCACGAATTCTGAACGAGAACCACTCAGTTCCTGGCATTTCTGTTCCTCTGAACCAAGCAAACTCAAATGCTGAAACAAATCCAAATGTCTCTAAGAATGTTGAGACATCAAACAAAGAGAAAAATGCTGACATTGCTCACAAGAAAAGAAAGAAGCCTGAATTCTCTGGATCTGATGACAGTGCTTGAAGGATGATTACTGCTTGGTGGTGTTGCTGGTGGAGTTTGGAAGTGTGTTCTGCTGTTGTCTGCTGCTGATCTCATTATTTTTTTTTGGATAACTGTATAACTTTATAAACATGTAATCTTTGGCCCATTTGTGGCTAAAGTGGGGGAGAATATTTTTGGTACTGCTTAATTAGTACTTGACACTATATTTTTCTGCTGTCACTTATTTCTGCTGCTATATATCTATCTCTGATTGTTTAGGAACTTTAGCCTAAAATCTGCCAAAGGGGGAGTTTGTAGGTGTTTAGGTATTGGCTTGCATTTTTGGTAAATCCCAAGTGTATGTGTGAATGTCATGACTGATGTCATAACATTCTAGTTCAGGTTGTACTAACTCAATAGGTACATGTGCAGAAAAATATTGTAATTCAAATACTGATGTTTATAAGTGTGTATCTGAGCATGTTTGCAAAATGATCACATTTTGCTAAATCAGTAGACAGGTTTTCTCAGATGTCATAACAGATGTTATGACATCCTGTTCTGAACTAACAGGATTGCAGGATTGGATAAGTCTGAGTTTTTTCAGGAAATAACTCAGTCCCTTCTAAACAGAATCCTGCATTTTCTGAGGAGTAACCTAGCTCAATCCTAACCTGATCAATAAAGTACTGTGACCTGGTCTTTAGGTCAAACGGAATCAACCCTAGGTTTTTGGAAACCCTAACTGAAGTTGCAGCTGCTATATATTCAACAGAGCTGCGGTTTTTCAAGGACTCCTGCTGATTGATTAGAAGATCAATTTTGTAATCTGTATAGAATTGTTTATTGTACTCCAAGCAATTATCATTGTGATAAGTGCCTTGGAATAGGTTTCAATTGTAAGGGTTGTGTAGCACTCAAAGCTTTGAAGCAAGAGTGTTTGAATGTTACTTGACTAAAGCTGTGAAGCAGAGTCAAGTTAGTTGTGTACATCACTCAAAGCTGTGAAGCACGAGTGATTGTGTTACTTGATTAAAAAGCTGTGAAGCTTAATCAAGTGTGTGTTTTGAAGAGTGTCTTCATCAATTCTCAAGTTAAATTGGTTTATGTATCACTGCTGTGATTGAGGGGGAGTGAGTAGGAACTCAGGTTTAAGTTGTAACTTAGATTAGAATTGCATTGGGTAGGTCTTAAGTGAAGGAGATAAACTGGTTGGTTTATTCCTGAATTAACATCTCTTATAGTGGATTCTCTCCCTGGCTTGGTAGCCCCCAGAGTAGGTGTTGTTGCACACTGAACTGGGTAAACAATTGACTGTGTTATTTACTGCTTTTGTATTTACTGTCATATAGTAAGTCAGATACGGTGTCATAACATTGGACGTGACATTGAGTATCTGTAGCCAGAATTTCAACTAACTCTTGCTTCTTTTTGGTTTCATGTACAAAATGGAAATGGCAAGAAGCTTTAAGACGCTTGAAGATGCTTTGAAGATGAAGACATCTTTTGCTGTTTGTAATAGAATAGAAAAATAGGGGGAAAAAATTATAGTTTATGCCTTTAAAAAATATAATTGAACTTTATAAGGATTTATAACTTTTGAATTTGTAAATAGATTTGGAATTTTTAAATAATGAACATTTGGAATTTTTGGAAATTTGGATGTTAAAAGAAGAAAAGATGTAAATAAATAATATGACGTGTTATAAAATAAATGTGAAAGAATTTGTAATATTTGAAAGAATAATGTGTAGTAAGTTATAATGTTGAAAGAATAAAAAATGTAATATGTTTAAAAAGAATAACATGATGTGTTAAAAAATAATAATGACACAATTTGTATAGAAAATGTAATGTGTTAATTATGATGCAATTTGTAAATGAAAGATGTAATGTGTTTAAAAACAAACATGATGCAATTTGTAACGTTGAAAAGAGAATCCAGAAGTTCTATCTTATGCATGAGAAACTTGGTATCCTTGCGCTATCCTCAATAAAAACCTGGAATTTAGGCCACAGAGACTTGAATAATGCTCTCATTTTAAAGGCAAATCTCAGAACAAAACAAACTTGTCAGATCACGAAATTAAATCGCAATTGAAATTTCCCCAGTGAATGCGGGTTGAAAACCAAAGTTTGAATTATCTCGAGAATGATCATCCCGATTTGACAGCTTGAACTCCTAAATGCCCAAAATGATGCATCATAAAAACCTAAACAGGCCCTTGCACGAGAAAGACTTCAAAATTCCTCCAATTAAGAAAAAGATCAAAATCCTAATTTATAATCAACTCCGATTAACTTTCTTCACCAAAAAACAAGGTATTATCAAAGAGTTTTCATATTCGCCATCATGAATCAAAACCCATAATCTGAGACAAACTCAAGTATAGGCCTTAACATTGCGCAGCTATTGAAACACGAGCCTTGATCTCAATAAGTATCACATCTTCACGAGTCAAAACCCTAGCTTAATACTACAGGACAGGAGAAATTTTGAAGACCTACAAACTTAAACCCTTGATGAATCCATTGACATATCTGGAGGTCTGAGAAGCTTTAAACAATCAAAAACCCTAGAAGGAAAATCTTAAAGGAAAGGGAGGGAAAATTTTGGGGTACAACAGCTGCCCGTGTTTAATCTTCTTAAACCTGAAAAATGAGAATGGCATGCCGTCGTTCGTAGCTTGATGGTGGAAGATGATTAAACACTAAAGTGCCAAGAAATTTGCACTCGTTGATATGTTGGTTGATTATGTCGGGAATGGGATTAAAGATTCCATTTGGAGATGTGATTAAGAACTATCGGAAATGGGCTTACATATGCCATCCAAAGGTGACAGAGAATTGTCGGAGATGGGCTTATAGATGTCATCCAAAATGATAGGGAGTCGTTGGAGATGGGCTTATAGATGCCATCCAAAGTGATTGTAGGTAGAGATTGGAAGGAATATCAGAATAAATCTTTGATCGACTTATACTGAAACAACAAATGTCTTGAATAATCTTTCACTGGATAGCGAATCAGTATAAATCTTCGGAGCGATTTAACTGAACCAGATAAAGTGTATACTGGAACGAAATCAGGATAAATCAATGGACGATTTAAATTGAAACAACATATGTCTTGAAGGAAGTGTTTGTCATGTAGATAGTCTCCCCGTCTTGTTTTGGGAATTGATCTACAATCAATTTATTGGTAAACTCGTCCTATTTTGGGAGTTCATACCATTGGTGATAAAGATAGTCGCCTCGTCCTGTTTTGGGAATTGATCTTTATCTAACCAAAGAGAAAGAAAGATAGTTTCCCCGTCCTGTTTCAGGAGTTAATCTTCAATTTGCTCATGTAGATAGTTGTCTTGTCTTGTTTCAGGTATTAATCTACAATCAGTTTGTTGGTAAACCCGTCCTGTTTCAGAAGTTCATACCATTGATGATAAAGATAATCGCCCCGTCCTGTTTCGGGAATTGATCTTTATCTAACCAAATAAAAAGAAAGATAGTTTCCCCGTCTTGTTTTGCAAGTTAATCTTCAATTTTCTCATGTAGATGGTTGTCCTGTCTTATTTCAGGTATTAATCTACAATCGATTGTCCACAGATAGTTGTCCTGTCTTGTTTTAGGTATTAACCTGGAACCCACTTTTTTTGGTCGTAGAGATAGTTTCCCCGGCTTGCTTCGGGAATTAATCTCTGACCTATTTGGGAAATGTTGATGATATTTGCCTGTATTTAACTAGAAGAAGTAAATCTAACCAGAAGAGATCTTTGATTCGCCTGTCTTTAACAGTAAGAAATAAATCTAACCAGAAGAGGTCTTTGATTGTTGATTGAACTTTTCCTGAAAGGAAAAGAATTAGTTGCATGCAGATGTATGCATGGCGTAATGATGTTCTCAAAATAAATGAGACTATGCCATATGCATTTGTCATGCATGCTATGATGTATGAACATGGAATGTTATTGCAGCGTATCCTTGTCTAGAAAATAAATCCTTAACAAGTGTTGGGGAGCCTTGGAAAGTTAAAATCCTAGATGGCTGTTGAGGATGAAGAATATGTGTATCTTCAAGTTTTGATTAGAATTCTTCCGCTGGGAATTCCTATTTTGTTGAGGAGAACTCTTCTGGGGAATATTTAATTTGGCTTGAGAAGACTCTATGGGGAGTGTTGGTTTCTGCTCGGGAACTAGAATTCAGGAGTTTTAGTTGTCCATTGCTCTATCAGGGAGCTATCTCTTGATTGGAGAGGAAGAAAGTTTAGCTGTTATCTGGTCATATTCTAGGCTTCACAGCAACTTGTTAGGGATAAAGAAGTTAACTATTATCTGGTTAGATTCCAGGCTTTGCAGCAACTTATTGGGGATAATAGCAAACTCTATTGGGGAAGAGGAGTTTTGTTAGTGATTTGAAGAAGTTAAACTATTATCTGGTCGGGTCCAGGTTTCATAATAACTCGAACGATTATCTGGTCAGGTCCAGGTTTCAGCAACTCGAACTGTTATCTGGTCGGGTCCAGGTTTCAGCAATTCAAATTGTTATCTAGTCGGGTCCAGGTTTCAGCAATTTAATCTTAAGGTTAACTCGTATCAGGTCGGGTCCAAGTTTCAGTAATTTGATCTTGAGGTTAACTCGTATCTGGTCGGGTCCAGGTTTCAGCAACTCAAATTGTTATCTGGTCGGGTCTAATTTTCAACAATTGAAGAAATTAAACTATTATCTGGTCGGGTCCAGCCTTCAGTAACTTAAAATTGAGACTTACTATTATTTGGTCGGGTCCAGGTTTCAGCAACTCAAACTGTTCTCTGGTCAGTCCAGACTTTGCAGTAAATTGAATTAACTGTTATCTGGTTGGGTCTAGGTTTTGTAGTAATTTTTTTGGATGGGATGAAGTTGAACTAGTATTCGGTCGGGTCTAGGCTTCATAGTAACTTGCTTTGAAAGAAATGAAGTTGAACTAGTATTTGGTCCAGTCCAGGTTTCGTAGCAACTTAGTGATAGTAACGACTTCGTTGGGGGCTGTAATGACTTAACCGGAGGTTAAGGGGTTTTGTCCATTGATTTGTAATAGTCTGAGAAGAAAACTCAAGTTGGGGAATTTGTAGTTTGTTTGGGGAAACAAACCATGTTGAAGAGAATCTTTTGACGACCTATTTGGTGAAGTTAATTCTTTAGGAAGAAACTCCACAAGGCTTCTTCTTTTAAGACCAAACTCAACTGGGGAAAGAATTTTTTGGAGATTGAAACTCTGGCTGGGGATTTCATGAATCCAAATTTGTGGGGATAATTTGATTGAAGTAAATTTGTGGAGACATCCATGAAATTGGCTTTATGGGGGTTTGTAGATAGTTTAAACTCTATCAGAGTGACAAATCCTATAAACTGGTGAGATAATGGGACATAGTCGTATGCTTTAATCCCTAACTTTTTCCTGAACCGTCTTTTCAGATTTTCAGTCCAACAGGATACCCTTTTTTGCTCAAGTCGCCTTTTCAGGTTTTCGACTTGTCGGGTTTACAATCTTTTGTATATATCCCTAATTTTTGCCCGAACCTTTTGGTTCGCCAGGATGGCCTTATTTTTGCCTAGGTATGTCAACCTAGCGGGTCTCTTTTCATGCGTAGTATTTTCTGACTATGTCCATGGTGTGGAGAATTGTCATTGTCTACGGTAGTAAGTGTTGTAAAAATTCCATAAATTAATTGTTCGATCGTATGTGACCTTTCACATATGGGAGTCTATTTGCCCCTAGAGTTAATCTGGTGCACTTCGACGTTTGAGATTTTGATCACATTTCTGGTAGTCTTGAACTTCCTAGGTATCTTTTCTAAGACTGTCGTAGAAGAAACCGAAGACATGATACTGGCATCATCTGATACTACTAGCATAGACAAGCAATTTGGTGGTACCCAAGATCTTTGGTCGAGTCTCAGAATTTTCTAAGAACTCTCATGGAAGGATCCGAAGACATGATACTGACACCATCTGATGCTACTGGAACAGACAAGCAACTTTGGTGGTACCCAAGATCTTTAGTCAAGTCTCAAAATTTTCTAAGAACTGTCATAAAAGAATCCAAAGACATGATACTGACACCATCTGATACTACTGACACAGACAAGCAATTTGGTAGTACCAGAAGTCTTTATAGTGGATTTTGTTCAAGCCCATGATCAATGTAATATTTTCCCTCAAGTGATTCGGATGGAGATTTTCCCCTGGTTATTCAACATTTCTTTGAGAGATTCTTTGAATCTTGACTTGACTGTCCCAGATGTGTTGGACAATGATCATGCCGTGCCCCTTGATTATGAGAGATTTTGTCATTGGAAGCATCTTTCCGTTTGAAGTAATTCTGTTTATTGAGAGAGTTTTCGTTCATTGGATATTCGTCGTGTGAATTTCTCTGTTGTCAAACAATTAGCCATATGCAAAAAGTGGTATTCAAACAATGCAAAGTTTATGTCTGTCTTGAGAATTTTTTTTTGAAAAATGCCTTTTTAAAGAGCAATAAAAATTTGTAAGAATATGAATTCAACTCGGGATCTATAGTAAGTCTTACAGGAGTCAGGATACCTTTTGTAACAGTATGCTTTCGAACTAACATATGCTTCAATTAGGACTTTTAAAGGGTTGTAACGTGGCTTGGCTCAGGGTTTAAGAAACAAAGGATAAGGCTCAAAGTTTATTTGTACCCAACCCGTTCTTCATGATGTTCTCTAGTCCTAAACTCAGTGGATCGCGCGTTTTATCTCCTACTAGAATCTGGAATGACATTTTGGTGATGGTTCAGATACTGGAAGTTTATTTGGGAAGGCAGTCATTTTTGTAACATTTTTCATATTGTCGAGGATTTGTAGTGACATTTTTTTTTATTTACTATCCCTAATTTTTGTCTGACTGTTCTTGTTTTGAGATTACAGCCAGCAGGATGCCCATGTTTTTTCTTTTAAGTCTCCTTCATGAGTTTTGACTCAGTGGGCTTTTCTAAAGATTGCCTAATTTATGGGGAACCAACACCATCTTTTGATTCAGAAGGATATTTTTGTTGTGACGTGACAGCTTGCGACTAAATGCACATTGGAATTAACTGAGAAACTACCCACCCCAGGTTATGATTAAAGGTTTCATTTTGTGCGAAAAAGAAAACTCCAACTTCTTTGGCTCAAAGGGGTTGACTAGGGATTATCTTCCTTATAACTCCATTGTTTAGTATTTGAAATAATGCTTGTACATCATCAGTAAAGTCTGTCCAAAAGTATACTGTATGAGATTATGGTATTATTTTCGTCATCCTCCCTCTAAAGGCTTACAGCTTGTAATCCAGAGTTTAATATCATACAAAAAGGAGTAAAAGTATAATTTCAGTATAGTGAAAATGAATGGATTAACTCAAGATAAACATATGCAATGCATTTAATAAGAACAACCAAACTCTGACATAAGGACAAATGTTTAAACAAACAAAGAAATTAAAACTGGAAATTCGAATGAACAAAAACTTCTCGGCCTAAACTTTGTCACTTCAGATAGTGTGTCTTTGAGGGGTGACAGAAAACTCCAGTTGACCATCTTGTGTAAATTCCAACACTCCTTTGTCGATCAGGTCTTGAATCTTGTTCTTCAACGCCCAACAGTGATTAATGTTGTGTCCCTGACTATTGGAGTGGTATGCGCACCTTTCATTGTATTTGTAGTGGGGAGCAGAAGTGTTAGGTTTTTGAGGAGGCTCCCTTAATGTAACCAGCTTGGCTTCCAACATATCACGCAATGCTTGAGCCAAGGGCATGTTGATCTCAGTAAATTGTCTTTTGGGCGTATCTTGCTTACACGGGCCACCCTGTCGTGGTTGGTGAGGTCGTTGTTAGACTCGCGATGTAGTAGCCAAATTAAAGGGTGTTCTCTCGACCAAACCAACTCCTTATTGTATCAGAGGCTGATTAATGACTTGATCCCCAATTTTGACTGTTTGTTTCATACGGTTGCATCTGTCTTGATGAAGCTTGTTGACAAGAACTCTCAACTCTTCTTGTCCTCGAGCTAAGTTTTGGATAAGAGCCATCTGCCCCCCAACATCTGGATTCTCATAGTTGCTATCTCAGATTGTAATTGCTTCAACTAGCCATCCTTATCGTCTTCAGGATTCTTCTAGGTCATGCTCTTAATGAGGAGTGCTTTCACTTCTTCTTGCCCCTTGGATATATTCAGGAACAAATCTTGAAGCTGATCATTTTGGGTCTGAAGATCTCTGACAGTTTGCTTGAGAGTAATTTTTTACTAAAATAAACAGTAAGCAAATGAGAAAACCTGTATGGGGAAAACTTGTCATGATATGATGCATGATATGTGGATGCAATGTTTTCAAGGATCTCGCGGGGTAAACACAAGAAAATGTCAGAAGTTGAATTTTGATCACAACTTTGAAGAACTTCGTATTGTTGAATGTTCTTCTATGAGAATCAAGCTTACCATGTCAAGTGGGTCATAGCCCTTGACTCAAGTTATCATGCTTTGGTCTTTGACGACATTTGGTTAGAGGAAAATAAATCCTCTTGCCCCTTGATAGACGTCTGGTTCAACACAACCTTGCATCATAGACCCTTGAGACCCTTGAAATGGTTATTGAAAATGCTATGGTATGATTCCATAATGTTATGTGCAAATAAACATATACAAGAAAAGCACACAATTCTTTAGGTTTAGGCTTGCATGGAGTTCATAAGTAAACACCCTCTTGAAGTTTAGTTGGATCAACCTGTCCTAGAAAGCAATCAGGTTCTAGGGATCTCAATACCATTGATCCTTCTCCATTGGGCATTGTTTCAGCGCAAGCCTCTTTATTGGCGATCGAAATATCCCAAGAGTCAAATATCAATGAGTGTAGTATCGAGTATAAACCAACTTCAGACTGTACCAAAGTCAGCTACCTCACTACTTCCTAATGGCCAAGTTGTTCCATTAAAGGTTCTAAGGTTCGTTAGTGCTTCGTGACATCACTCAGTGGCCCAGTATTCTCCTTAATTTTCCATAAGGAATACCGGTACCCACAAATATGTCACACTAACATAGCTATTGTTTCAACCGTATCGGTCTACACCATACAATCTCCATAATTTTTCTATTTACCTAATGGTGTTCCCAGATCCGGGTAGAGGATCAATACAAGCCCGAACAAGGACCCACAAATGTAAAGCAAACAAGTTAAACAATGAAAGTAATAAATGTGATCTAGCTCTAAGGTAACCCCAGTTTTAAGTATCTCCACAGCAGAGTCGCCAGCTCTATAATACAGTAGGAGAACTGACTTGGTTATTTTGCGTTTGATCGCAATTGTTGTAGATATCAAGAGTCACCAGCGACTTTTCTTTTATCCAATAAGGAAAGGGTGAAAAGAACAGGAAAGACCTTTGAGATATTTTCTTGAGTTCGGGGGGTAAGTTATGAAAAGGGAAGGTGTTAGAATTTTTTTCATCTGTAGTTGTCTATGGCCTCTTAGTTTCTTGCTAGCTCACTTCATAAATTGCTTTGTTTGAAATGTGTTTGTGGTGGGTTTTGAAAGTATTTTTGAAAAGCGCCTACGTTTAGGCAAACTTTGTAATGATTTTTGTCTCTATAAAAATGCATACAAAGTGTTGGACTTTTTGAAAATGTTTCATGTTTTAAAAGTGTTTGGTGTGTTTGAAAAGATGTTTATTTTTGAAGATGGATTGTGAGCAAGCAACTAAAAAAGTTCTACCTACTCAAAAGTCTTTGTTCATTTCTTCCTCCTTTAGATATTTCTATCTTACCATTGATTGATAATAAGCCCTATCTTCAGATGTGAAGGGACGGGCATGGGTCGTCGTATAGTCATAAAATGCAATGTTGTGAGATGCCTTAGAATTTTCTTAAGGGTCTAAGATCATTTTGAAGGCAACATTCGAAGCGTCATCAGGGACTATGATCTTGTATTTTTTATTGTTTTTGCTAAGGTGTCTCACATGTATATCATGACTATTTATTTAAGGCAACAAAGTGGAGTTAATCCTAGAGGTGCAAAGTGTGCAAGTGTTTATCTTTCATGCTTGATTTATCTTGAATTAGGGTTTTTTAAGTATTTATTTTATCTTTCCATACAAATCCTAATTAACTAGCATTTATATTTGAAAGTGGTAAATTGCAGAAAGTAAATATCCTACGCTATCACATCATTTGGGGACGGGGGATACAAATTTACAAATGGGGATTGCATGAAATTAAACCTTAATTATCTATTACAACCATATTGAATTATATTGTACAAGAAATGAATAACTGAATATAATGTACAGAGATATAAACGGAAAAGAAAATTGATTTTTGTTTTGTTTTTGTTAAGAAAATGGTTTTTGACCTAATTAACTAAGAGAATTAATTAATTAAAATAAGTAAAATTAAACCTAAGTTTAAAAGAGATAAAATTAATCAAGAAAGCAAATTTAGGGTTTTTTTTATAGAAAAAGGTTTAATATTAATTAAACTAGTACGAAATTAATTTAAAATAAAACCTAAGTTCTAAACTAATTAAAAAAATAAATTAAACCCTAGATTAATTATTTGTTTAATAAAGAAAAAGAAATAAATTAAGAAAATGTTTTTTTGTCTTTTTAGTTTAGAAAGAAATAAAATAAAATAAATATCTAAATATAAATATAAAATATTTTTGGCATTTTTAATAATAATAATAATAATAATAATAATAATAATAATAATAATAATAATAATAATAATAATAATAATAATAATAATAATAATAATGATAAAGAAAATAATAAAATATAAAATTAAGTCAGGGGTGTAAAAATAGTTTGAGGTAAATGAGTGAGCAGAACAGATTTTTTATTAGGCCCAAAAGCCTGTTTTTTTGTTGAAATCAGAAGTAATAAAAATGAATGGGCTAGAGGTGCACAACCCAGTATTGTTTGTTGTTAGCAGTATGAGTAAAGAAGGGGGTTTGCGTGAGAAAAGGTTGAGCTTGGAAGTTCAGTTCAGTTATGGGCCCAGTTGTAAATCAAACAAAATAAAAAAAATTAAATAAAACAAAACAAGAAAATGTTTCCAAAAAGTGAGAAACAACTTCAGCCTTCCTTTCACTCTCTCTCTCTCTCTTCCTTCTCCGTCCAAGGGCTTGCTGAAAATCGCCCTAGCGGCGGTGCACGGTGGTTTTCACGGCGGAGACGCGTCAATCTTAAATTTTCTTACATCATTCGCTCTGTTTCTTCTTGCTGGTTACTAATCCATGCATGGATTTTGCAAATTTGGCGCGACCCGGATTAAATCTAAAAGGAGGTAAACAAACCCTAGGGATTCTGGTTTGACGGATTTGGCGTTGTTTCGGTGAGATCTTTCCTCTTTATTATTTTGTTAAATTTCTGAAGGGTATGGTTTTAGGGAAATGATGAGATAGGTTAGGGTTTTGTTTCGTTTCTGGTTTTTTATAGAAAAATGGATGTTGTGTTTGTTGTGGTGACTCGGTTTGCTTTGATTCTCTATATCTTTGTGTATTCTCTGTGAACAAAAGTTTTAAAAGGGGTTTTCTATTGTTGATCTTTCGGCCTTTGTATCTCTGTATAGTTTTTTTTTGCTGGGAAAATTCTCTTTTGAAAACAGTGTTGTTTTGGTTTTATATTATGGTTAGCCTTGCTCAGTTTTCTGTAATAAAATTGATGCCGACTTTGAGAGAGGCTTTGGTTTTGACTTGTTACTTTTGTTGTACTTGTTGCTTGTATGAACGTTTGCTTGTTGAACTTGGCATTGTCTGTACTCACTGTATTGTTTTCTTGTTGGATTGTTATTCACTTGTGATAAAAGTTAGCTTTTGTTACTTGTTGTACTAGTTTTGACTTTTTTCGCATGTTGGATGCTTGCTGGCCGGTTGCTTCGTGTGGGCTGTACTTTTCTGAATTTTCTTCTTTTGCTGTGAACAACACCTTGCTTTTGCAGTGACTTAGAAATATGGCTTTTCTTTGACATGAAACAACATGAGAATTGTTACTCCTTGCGTGAAACATGATGATAATCCGATTTCTATTGATCTCTTCTTCTCCTTTTTGTGAACCAAAATTTACTTTTGTGATTTACAAAAAGTAACATTTTCTAAGCCAATGATGCATGTTCTGATTTTGTGAAACAACATGTTATGAGGCTTTTTTCTGTTGGGCTTGAATTGAAATTTTGTTTGCATTTTTTCTCTATTGTGAACCAAAATAATTTGTGATTTGCAATAGCATATTGGCCCATGATAGAAACTTAAATGTTTGAGGCTTTAACACAAAAAACCCTTCTTTTTTCTGATTCCATAAACCACCCTAATGATGAGTTGAAAATTGTAATTTTGTTCTTTTTGAATTGTTTGATACTTAACTCTTGCTTCTTTTTGGTTTCACGTACAAAATGGAAATGACAAGAAGCTTGAAGACACTTGAAGATGCTTTGAAGATGAAGACATCTTTTGATGTTTGTAATAGAATAGAAAAATGGGGGGGTAAATTTATAGTTTATGCCTTTAAAAAATATAATTGAACTTTGTAAGCATTTATAACTTTTGAATTCGTAAATAGATTTGGAATTTTTAAATAATGAACATTTGGATGTTAAAAGAAGAAAAGATGTAAATAAATAATATGATGTGTTATAAAATAAATGTGAAAGAATTTTTAATATTTGAAAGAATAATATGATGTAAGTTATAATGTTGAAAGAATAAAAAATGTAATATGTTTAAAAAGAATAACATGTTATGTTGAAAAATAATAATGACACAATTTGTATAGAAAATGTAATGTGTTAATTATGATGCAATTTGTAAATGAAAGATGTAATGTGTTGAAAAACAAACATGATGCAATTTGTAACGTTGAAAAAAGAATCCAGGAGTTCTATCTTATGCATGAGAAACTTGGTATCCTTGTGCTATCCTCAATAAAAACCTGGAATTTAGGCCACAGAGACTTGAATAATGCTTGCATTTTAAAGGCAAATCTCAGAACAAAACAAACTTGTCAGATCACGAAATTAAATCGCAATTGAAACTTCCCCCATGAATGCTAGATGAAAAACAAAGTTTGAATCATCTCGAGAATGATCATCCTGATTTGACAACTTGAACTCTTAAATACCCAAAATGATGCATCATAAAAACCTAAACAAGCCCTTGCACGAAAGACTCCAAAATTCTTCCAACTAAGAAAAAGATAAAAATCCTAATTTCTAATCAACTCCGACTAACTTTCTTCACCAACAAGTGAGGTATTATCAAAGAGTTTTCATATTCGCCATCATGAATCAAAACCCTTAATCTGAGACAAACTCAAATGTACGCCTTAACATTGTGCAGCTATTGAAACACGAGGCTTGATCTCAACAAGTATCACATCTTCACGAGTCAAAACCCTAGCTCAATACTACAGTACAGGAGAAATTTTGAAGACCCGTAAACTTAAACCCTTGATGAATACATTGACATATCTTGAGGCCTGAGAAGCTTTGAATGGTCGAAAAACCCTAGAAGGAAAATCTTAAAGGAAAGGGAGGGAAAATTTTGGGGTACAACACAAGGAAAATGCAAAAACATTCAAGGTGAAATACTTAATGGTCAATGCCATTTCCCCTACAATATTATCATAGGCAGACCATATTTCAAAGCATTTAAAGTGGCGCTTTCGACTCTATACCTCACCATGAAGTACCCATTGGGAGAAGGCCGGGTTAGCATAGTTAAAGGCAATCAAAGACTGGTGAGGAAATGCTACAAAGATAGCTTAAAGCTAAAGAAGAAGATTCAGCCTTGGGAAGTCGGGCATTTCAACAATCTCAAAGTCAATCTAGTTGACTTAGATCCCCGAGACAATTCGGACGAGGACAGCTTAACACTCAATGAAGAGACTAAAGAAGTCTAAATCGGTCAACTGCCCTTCGAAATCACACATATTGGCGTTAACTTATCCCCAAAGGAAGAAGAAGAGGAGGAAATCATAAAGAAACTGAGGGAAAACATGAACATATTTGCCTGGAAACCCTCAAATATGTCGGGAATAGACTCAAACATTATCACCTATCACTAAATCCTGACGCAAATCTGATATCATAGAGGAAGCGAAAAGGGGGCGAAGAAAAAAGAAAATCTATTACAGAAGAAGTCGAGAAATTACTCAAAGTAGGATTCATCAAAGAGATCAAGTACCCCACCTGGTTATCCAACATGGTGATGGTTAAGAAGAAATCGGGAAAGTGGCAGATGTGCGTCGGTTTCATCGACCTCAATAAATCATATCCTAAAGACCCATACCCGTTATCGCGTATTGACCGCCTTATAGATGGAGCTTCAAGGGTCAAGCTACTCAGTTCATGGACGCATACTTTGGGTATAACCAAATCCGAATGAACCCAGTAGACGCCTCGAAAATGGCCTTAATGACTAACCAAAATAATTATTATTACGAAGTGATGTCGTTCAGCCTAAAAAATGCAGGGGCCTCCTGCCAGAGACAAATGGACAGAGTGTTCGCTACACAAATTGGGAGAAACTTAGAGGTATATGTGAACAGAATGGTCGCAAAAATAGTAGTGGAGCAACACCATGTCAAAGATCTGATAGAGATGTTTGCATAAATAAGAAGCTATAATATGAGGTTAAACCCGGACAAGTGCATCTTTAGAGTGCAAGTCGAGAAATTCCTCAGGTTCATGCTCACGAACTAGGGAATAGAAGTCAATACCGACAAATTCCAGGTAATCATATACACGAGGAGCCCATCTTTGAAGAAAGAGGTCCAACAGTTGACGGGAAGACTAGCCTTCTTGTCTCGTTTTCTGTTATGCACATGTGGCAAATCCGTCCACTTCTTCACATCCATCAAAAAGTTAGCAGAATTCAAATGGACAACAGCTTGTGAAGAGGCATTTCAGGGTGTGAAACACTTTATATCCTCAACTCCCATCTTGGTAAGACCGAAGGAAAACATACCCCTGGTTCTATATTTAGTAGTATCATACAAGTCTATAAGCCCAATTCTCGTACAAGAAGAAGATAAGGGAGAGAGACCAATATACTTTGTCAACAAAGTCCTGAAGGGGGAGAAGCTATAATATCAAAAAATCGAGTAGTTAACACTAACATTAGTGATAACAACACAAAAATTGAGACATTATTTTCAAGGTCACTTAATAACGGTGAAGACAAATTATCCGATAAAATAGATAATGAAGAAGCCAGGCTTGACCAATAGGATGGTCACTTGGGTTGTGGAGTTATTAGAGTACAACATAAAATTCACCTAAAGAATGAACATCAGGTCACATGTATCGGATTTCTTGGTCAAATTGAGCGCTCCCTCGTATGAGGAGAACACATGCAAGTGGATCCTTTATGTAGACGGGTCGTCCAACCTCAAAGGGAGCAGGGAAGGAGTCATACTCGAAGGATCGAGTAATTTTGTATTAGAATATTCCCTGTGTTTTAATTTTCAGGCCAACAACAATTAGGCGGAATATGAGGCTCTAATAGTAGGGATGAAGTTGTCCAAAGAGGCTAGGGTAACTCAGTTAACGATTAAAACCGACTCGCAGTTAGTGGGAGAACATGTGAAGGGAGAATACCAGACGAAGGACTCCTCTCTAATCAAATATCTGCAGATAACCCTCAGGATATCTAAAACCTTCCTAGAGTTCGAGGTCAACCATATTCCCAGAGAAGAAAATGTACGAGCCAATATCTTAGCTCGACTAGCTAGTACAAAAGGCACGGGGTTGAACAAAATGATAATACAATAAGTTCTGGAAGCACCTATCACAGAGAATGAAGAAATCATGGCGACCAAAGATGCGACATGTTTGATGGTGTCGATAATCTGATACTTGACGCAGAGAATTTTTCCTGAGGACGTTAATGAGGCTCGACACATCAAGAAGATATTTGCCAAACACCTCATCATGGCCGACAAGTTATACAAAATGGGTAGATTAACGCCTATGCTAAGATACATATTAGAGGAGGAAGCTACATTAGTGATAAAAGAGGTACATGAAGGAGCGTGTGGTAGTCGTATCAGAGAAAGAGCTCTATGAGAAAAATTTCTCAGAGCCGGGTACTACTGGCCCCACATGCTACAGGACTGCGTCGAGTTTATGAATAAATGTGAGAAATGCCAAGTATTCGCTCCCTTCATCCGCTGACCCGCCGAGTTATTACACTTTGCTTTCTCCCCTTGGACATTTTATCAATGGGGGGAAAACATATTGGGTTCGTTCCCTATTGCGCCCGAACAACTCAAATTCCTAATTGTGGCTATAGATTATTTCATAAAATGGGTAGAAGCAGATCATGTGGCACGAATAACAGCCGAGAAGGTATGTCATTTTTATTGGAAAAATATTATATGCAGGTTTCGCCTACCAAGGGTGATAGTGTCTGACAATGGGACTCAATTTGCAAGCTCTTCCGTGGTAGAGTTCTACAGAGACTTGGGCATATAGAACTAGTTCACATTAGTGGAACATCCTCAGGCCAACTGACAAGCTGAAGCAGCAAACAAGATCATCCTGACTGGGATGAAGAAAAAGCTGGATGAAGCGAAAGATATATGGTTTGAGTACCTACATGAAATCATATGGTTGTATCATACAACACCTCACTCCACCACCCGAGAATCGGTTTCCAATGGTATATGGTGATGATGCTATGATACAGATAGAAATTAACACCCCCACCCAGAGACGAGATGCCTTCAACAAAGAAGTCAATAAGAATAACCTAAACATCTTAATCAATCTGCAGATGAGGTCAGAGATGTTAGAACAAAGTTTGAATCTACTACCCTAAGTTTAAGTTTTGATGATAACAAAATGCTAAGATATATTAATTGTATGATTCATGTAAGACACATATGCTATCTAAAAATTACACTCTGTTTTACATAAACTCTGACAGGTATCAGCATGAGAACATCCTCATCAGCATCAGAAAATTGGATATCAACATCAGCATCAGAAGATGCTATATCAGATACCAGAATCAGAAGATCAACTTGCGCTTATGCTGAAGCTTGATGAACAGATCTGCGCTTAACACTCTGAACTCTGATAAAGACAACAACAGTTCATCAGCACCTAAGCAGCGTCAGAATGAGCCAAAGCCAGAACACGCTTAAGTGGCAACGGTACTGTGCATTCAAGATGAGTTATTACCAACGGCATCATTCCAGACAAAATCTGCTTAATAAGGAAAGATTGTTATTAGCATTGAAACAGAATTATTGCTCCAACGTACACTAATTCCAATGCTATATAAACAAGTCAATGAAGATTGAATTGGCTAATGCTCTACAACAATCTACACGCCAAAAAGCTATTCATCATCTTCCTCACTCTCAGTTTGCTAAAAGCTCCAAAATTCCTTACTCGATTATTTTAGCACTCTAGTCTCATAAGCTTAATTTGTGTAGTATCACAGTTGTGATAAACAGTTTTGTAGAAAACATTCACACACCTAGATTTCAATTCTTTATAAGAAAGTAATTCCTTGAGAAACCGGTTTGTGGTTTGCATCAAGAAGGCTTTAGCAGTTGTTAAAGCAGATTGTAATATTCAGTTGAATATAGTGGACTAAGACCTCGTTGGAGAGAGGCGAAATAACCTTGACGGGTGGACTGGAGTAGTTTGAGATCAAACGAACTAGGATAAAAATATCGTGTTGATTGCAATTGATTTCCAGTTTTTACAATTCAACCCCCATTCTTGTGTTTCTCACTTCTTCAATTGGCATCAGAGCGCCTGGTTCTGAGCTAAAACACTTAACCGTGTCAGTACAAGATCCAGCGTCAGAAAAACACAATGGCAGGAATTTATCAACACACCAGCAATGACAACAATGAAGACAGAGACAGATTCAGCGGCAAACCTCCAGTCTTTGATGGAGAAAATTTTGATTACTGGAAAGACAGAATTAAAAGCTTCTTTCTGGCATATGATGCTGATCTGTGGGACATGGTGACAGATGGATACACGCACCCTGTGAATGCAAGCGGTCAGAAGATTGATAGGAAAGCAATGTCTGACCAACAAAAGCGTGACTTCAAGAATCACCACAAGGCCAGAACCATCCTTCTCAGTGCCATCTCATATGCTGAATATGAAAAGATCTCTAACAGAGACACAGCAAAGAACATGTTTGACTCTCTCAGAATGACGCATGAGGGCAACGTTCAGGTCAAAGAAACTAAAGCTCTTGCGCTCATTCAGAAGTATGAGGCATCCAAAATGGAAGAAAGTGAATCCATTGAAACAATTTTCTCAAGATTCCAAATTCTGGTAGCTGGTCTCAAGGTTCTACACAAAGGATACTCTACTGCTGATCACGTCAAGAAGATCACCAGAAGTTTACCAAAGCAATGGAGGCCAATGGTTACAGCTCTGAAGCTAGCAAAAGATCTCAACAAAATTTCTCTGGAGGAACTTATCAGCTCCCTCAGAAGTCATGAGATAGAGCTAGAAGCTGATGAACCCCAGAAGCAAGGTAAGCCTTTAGCATTAAAATCTAACAAAAAATATGAGTCTAAAGTTTTGCAGGTAGTTGAAGAAACATCTGATGGATCCTCATCAGAAGAAGACAAACTTTCTCTCCTCTCCAGAAGAGTGAATCAACTGTGGAAGCAGAGGCAAAGGAAGTTCAGGAATCCCAGAAGATCTGATCAGAACGAGTCCTCTTCCAGATACAGAAGGACAGAATCTTCCTATGGATACAGAAGATCTGAAGGCTCCTCAGGAAGCAGAAAGCCAAACACCAAGGACATCATTTGCTATGAGTGCAATGAGCAAGGACACTACAAGAGTGACTGCCCAAAGCTTCAGAGGGAAAAACCCAAAAAGAAGTTTGGAAGAGAAAAGAAGAAAAGTCTCATGGCTACATGGGATGACTCTGACTCGTCTGAAGCTGACTCAGAATCAGATGATGAGAGAGCAAACATAGCTCTCATGGCCAACATTTCAGAAGATAGTGAAGCTTCTGAATCAGACTCAGAATCAGATACTGAAGAGGTATTTCCTGACTTTGCAATTAATTTTACTAAGGCTGAACTTGCTGAAAGCCTTAATGAAATTCTGGAAAGGTACCAGCAGATTAGAGTTAAATTCAGAAACCTAAAAAGGAATCTTGAATCTGACTCTGATAAGACTGAGAGTCTTAAATTGGAAAATTTTGAGCTGAGAAATAAAATTTCAAAATTAGAAAATGCTTTACAAAACTCTCAGAAGGAACCAATTTCTGAAACTCCCAGCAGCGCTGATGAGATCACCAATGAGTATGATCACAGTTTCCAGAAGTTCCTTGCTAAAAGCATAGATAGAAGCAAAATGGCTTCAATGATCTATGGAGTTAGCAGAAACGGCAGGAAGGGAATAGGATACCAAGGTAAGGTTCCTACACCAAAGAATGTCATGGATTTAACCATTAAACACACTCCTCTGAACTCACATTTTGTGTATGGTCACACACATGATATTAAATACACTAGCAGTAAGTATTCTGTGAAACCAAAATTCAACCAGAGTTTTGGTAAATCTAACAAATCAGGACCCAAGAAAATCTAGGTACCTAAGGATAAAATAATACATGTTGCAGATATCTTTAGCAGCAAATCAGAAACACCAGTCATGGTACCTGGACTCTGGCTGCTCGCGACACATGACGGGAAGAAGGCATATGTTCCAAAGCCTGGAACTTAAGCCTGGAGGCCACGTTGGCTTTGGAGGCAATCAGAGGGGAAAGATCATTGGCTCTGGAACTGTAGGTAATGGAAATCTTCCCTCTATAAATAATCTTCTGCTAGTAGATGGATTAATGCATAATCTGTTATCCATAAGTCAATTAAGTGATAACGGTTATGATATAATCTTTAATCAAAAATCATGTAAAGCTGTTAGTCAGAAAGATGGGATTATCCTGTTTAATGGAAAGAGGAAAAACAACATCTATAAAATCAAACTTTCTGAACTGAAAAGTCAGAATGTAAAGTGTCTTTTGTCTGTTAACAACGAGCAGTGGATCTGGCACAGAAGATTGGGGCATGTTAGTATGAGAAGAATATCTCAGATTAACAAACTCAATCTGGTCAGAGGACTTCCTAATTTGAAGTTCAATTCAGATGTTCTGTGTGAAGCATGTCAGAAAGGCAAGTTTGCAAAACCTTCTTTCAAATCTAAAAATGTTGTTTCTACCTCTAAGCCATTAGAACTTCTGCACATTGACTTATTTGGACCAGTTAAAACTGCTTCAGTCAGTGGCAAGAAGTATGGGTTAGTAATCGTAGATGACTATAGCAGATGGACATGGGTAAAGTTCTTAAGACACAATGACGAGTCACACTCTGTGTTTGTTACCTTCTGTAACCAAGTTCAGAATGAAAAGGATCTTAGAATCGTTAAAGTCAGAAGTGATCATGGTGGAGAGTTTGAAAACAAAGATTTTGAGTCATTCTTTAATGACAGAGGCATTCTGCATGATTTCTCTTGTCCTAGAACTCCCCAATAAAATGGAGTTGTAGAACGAAAGAACAGAACATTGCAAGAAATGGCCAGAACCATGATCAATGAGACAAACGTTGCTAAGATCTTCTAGGCAGAGGCAATAAACACAGCGTGCTACATTCAGAATAGAATCTCAATAAGACCTATTCTGGAAAAGACTCCATATGAATTATGGAAGAACAGAAAGCCCAACATTTCATATTTTCATCCATTTGGATGTACTTGCTTTATGTTAAATACAAAAAATTATTTGAACAAGTTTGACTCTAAAGCACAGAAGTGTATTATGTTAGGATACTCTAAACGCTCAAGAGGGTAGAGAGTATACAATACAGAAACACAGATTGTGGAAGAATTAATCAGTGTTCGTTTTGATGATAAGCTTGACTCTGAAAAGTCAAAGCAGAATGAAGTTTTTGCAGGTATGGAAATTGAATTTACAGGTTCTGAAGACAAGTCATCAGAAGCTCTCAACAAAGACACTCCTTCAACATCTGAAAGGAGCACTGCTAGCAATCCTACAACAGCTGCTGATCAACCTCAGAAGAGACTACCCAGAAGCAGCGTGGAACACCCAGAAGAAACTATCCTAGGAAGAAAGGAAGATCCAATCAGAACAAGAGCAAGCTTCAGAAACTCTGAAGAATCCCTCATGGGACTTGTGTCTCTGATTGAACCTTCTTCTATTGATGAAGCACTTCTGGACAATGACTGGATTCTAGCAATGCAAGAAGAGCTGAATCAATTCACCAGAAATGACGTATGGGATCTTGTTCCCAGACCAAAAGGATTCAACGTCATTGGAACAAGATGGGTGTTCAGAAACAAGCTAAATGAACAAGGTGAAGTCATCAGAAACAAAGCACGACTGGTAGCACAAGGTTATAGTCAGCAAGAGGGGATAGACTATACAGAAACCTTTGCTCCAGTCTCCAGGTTAGAATCTATCAGACTTTTAATTTCATTTGCTGTTAATAGAGGCATCACTCTATATCAGATGGATGTCAAGAGTGCATTCTTAAATGGTTATATAGAAGAAGAGGTTTATGTGCACCAACCCCCTGGTTTTGAAAATACAAAACATCCAGAACATTTTTTCAAACTAAAGAAGTCACTATATGGTCTGAAACAAGCTCCCAGAGCCTGGTATGAAAGACTAAGTAACTTTCTGTTATAAAATGAATTCACCAGAGGGAAGGTGGACACTACCTTATTTTGTAAGTCAGTTAAGAATGACATCTTAGTCTGTCAAATTTATGTTGATGATATTATTTTTGGATCTACTAATCCTTCTCTTGGAAGAAAATTTGCTAAGTGTATGCAGGCAGAATTTGAGATGAGCCTCATGGGGGAACTGAAATTCTTTCTAGGAATTCAGATCAATCAAACTCCAGAGGGAACTTACATTCATCAGAGCAAATATGTCAGAGATCTTCTGAAGAAATTTGACCTCTCAGAATGTAAGCCATCAAAGATTCCAATGCATCCCACGTGCATTCTGGAAAGAGAAGAGGTAAGCAAAAAGGTAGAACAGAAGGTCTACAGAGGTATGATTGGTTCTCTCCTTTATCTGACAGCTTCAAGGCCTAATATCTTATTCAGCGTATGTATTTGTGCTAGATTCCAATCAGATCCTAGAGAATCTCACTTAACAGCTGTTAAGTGAATTTTCAAGTATCTGAAAGGTACTACTAATCTGGGTTTATTTTATAGAAAATCTAGTGATTACAGCTTAGTAGGCTACTGCGATGCTGACTTTGCTGGAGACAGAGTAGAGCGTAAAAGTACTTCTGGAAGCTGCCAGTTTTTGGGAGAAAATATGATCTCTTGGTCCAGCAAAAGGCAATCCACAATTGCGCTATCAACAACAGAAGCTGAGTACATAGCAGCAGCAGGATGTAGCACACAAATGTTCTGGATGAAAAGTCAGCTTGAAGACTTCCAGATCTTTGAGAGTAACATCCCTATACTCTGTGACAATACTTCTGCTATTTGCTTAAGTAAGAATCTCATTTTACATTCTAGAGCTAAGCATATAGAAATAAAACATCACTTCATTAGGGACTACATTCAGAAAGGAATTTTGAACTTAAAATTTATTGATACAGACCATCAATGGGCTGATATCTTCACTAAACCCCTTTCTGAAGATAGGTTCAATTTCATTCTGAAACATCTCAGCATGAAAATCTGCCCAGAGTGAAAATGTTTTAATTTTATATATTGACCTTCAGAATGTATTTGTTTTACTGTGAACTTCTGATCAATCTCTTTTCAGAAAGATAGACATGCAGATTGTATCAGATGCTATTCTTAAAGATCTGAGCGTTTCAGCTCAAGGATAGACGTGCTGCTCACTAAATCAAACAAGTGTTATCCAATCATCAGCAAATCTCTGAAGCAGAACGCGTGCACGCTTCTGAGAAGGCAAAACGCTGATTGGGTGCATTGAGACACATGTCTGGTAACCGTTTCAAGTATCTTTCTCAAATCCCCCAAAATCAGCAAGCATTAAATGAAAGTAATCATGTTTTTAAAACGTAATCATGAATTATTTCTCTTTCTTGAAACCGTTTACACTTTCAAAAATTATTTTGAAATCTATTTAAGCACATTAATATCTCACATTAATCCTTTACCGTTTCTTACAATCTTACAAATATTTTTCTGCATTTTCCTTGTGTGTTCATCTCTCTCAAAAGAAACCCATTTTTCAGTTTTCTCAGAAAAACCCTAAGTGTGAACATGGCAACCTCCAGCAATGTTTTTGCAGGTTCTCAGAAGGAGGCTTCTTCTGAACAATACCAAGTTCCTTTCAGAACACTCCTTACACCAGTGAAGAATTTGGAAGTGTTGTCTGAACTGATTGTTGACTTCTCCAGTCTGAAAGAAAATGGATTTGACTTGACAGAAGAAGTTAGGGCACAGGGATGGGAGAGATATTTTGATAGGTTGGTTGGACCAACGTTCCCAATCTTGGTCAAGGAGTTCTGGATTCATGCGTACTCATCAACGCATCAAGTCACCTCCTACATAATGGGAAAGAAGATTGTGATCACTGAGGATCACATAGCAAGATTGATTGGATACAGTGGTGGTGGTATCCGCTGTATCGACATGGCTGAAAGATGCTCTGACGTTGCTGTCATTGTAAGGCAGATTTTCACCCATGGGGTTCCCAGCAGCAAAATCAGAGACTTAAAGGATCAGGACAGAATATGGGCGAAGATTATTCTGGGGTGCTTTAATCACAGGAAGCCAACAAGCTCCCCTGATTATATAAATATAGATCAACAGTTTCTGATCTATTTTATTAATCAGAAGGTAAAGATCAATTTGGCTCATCTTCTGTTTAATCACCTCAGGATCAGCGTCATGGAGACAAGGGAAGAAGAAAGGACAAAGAGGGATTGGATACCCTTTGGCAGGTTAATATCAGATATTCTGACTGAGAATAGGCTGATAGAACACCTCACAGAAGCTCAGGAATTAAGTTCTATTGAACCCACTGTTGGCAAGCCTCTGAACGCCAAGAATCTGAAGAAAATGAAACTGATAGAGAATATCAAAAAGGAGCCCAGCGTTACTCCTCTTGCTGACATCACCAGCAGAAGAGTTCCACTGAACGACTTTCCACTATTTTCTGAGATTGAATCAAAACCAGTTGTGGTTCTCAGATACTTGGACGCTTGCAAGGCTGATGGTACAGATCCCAAACTGAATATCAAAGATCTGCACCAACAACAACCAGAAGTTACTATGAAGAAGACGAAGAAATGAAAGGCCACTTCAGAAGGACCATCCCAGCAGACCCCTAAGAAAAGAGGTAATTTATCTGCTGCTTCTGTTTTAAATTCTTCTGCTATTCCAACATCAATCCCAACCCCAGCTTCACATGAACTTCCAATCCCCATACCAACTATTGATGAAACCGAACTAGAAGATGACCCTTCTGAGTCACTGATTCTTAGGAGACCCCGCACCAAATCCCAAACTCCAAAACCCACAACATCAACAGCATCAGAACTTGACAAAGTTCTGTCTGAAATTGATGAACGTGTTTCCGCTCACCTCTCAGATAATCCAAACACTGAACCAGAAATTGCCCACTCTCCTCAACCAGAACAACCTCTCTCACCCATACCAGAAGAACCACAAATTCCACAACAACCAGAAATTCCACCTCCTTCTCCACAACCAGCAATTCCTCCTCCCTCTCCTCAACCAGAAATTCATCCACCTTCACCTCAACCATCACCTCCACAACCTGAGTTTCATCATTCTGAAACTCCATCACCTGAACCTCATTCTCCTCAATCCTCTGAGCCACAACCCTTGGCAATTCAGCTGCCATGTGGAACAACTGTAACCCTGGCCCAGCTGCCATCCTCGCCAGAAACTACCCCTCCAAATACTCCAAACAGTCCAATTATTATTTCTGATTCTCCCACTCCATCTCCCAAACAAACTACTGAAGACCATAGCAGGACCTTCATCGATTTAACAATCCTTGACCGTCTTGCTGATCTCAAAAATAAAATAGCCATTCCCAAACCAAAACAGCCAGATGTTGGCTCTGGCATTGTGAATTTTGAAACAGGTTTGCAGCAATGGATTGCTTCTCTAAAGCAAGTTTGTCCTGGAATGATTGATCCTGCTGCCTCAGACCAACTCTGGACACGCTTCAGAATATGGGTACGCGCTGAAGCCCTCAAATTGCAAGACACCAATTATGAGCAGGCACAACAGAACTTCAGCAAGCTGCTGAAGGAAGTTGAAAGTCAGCTGCCACAGGACGAAGTGCTCTTTCTAGATAGCGAGCCATGGTCTGAGAAGCGTCCAGCTCCAAAAGTTCAGCAAGCAGAAGATCAGACCATTCAAGCTGAAGAGGTCAGTCAAGCTGAAGATGTTGCAGAAAGCTCTCAGAAGCTTCCTACTTCTGATGTTTCTCAAGCTGCCTTGGACAGGCAGACTCTGGAAGAGCTGAGGCTGAATGATATTCGTCTGCAGCAAAGAATGGATGAAAATGATCAGAAGATGAAGGAAAGGATGGATGTGCAAGACAACAAGATAGATACAGTAGTCAGCATGGTGCACAAGCAGAATGAAACTGCTGATCAGATTAAGGCAATGCTGTAGACTCTATTCACACGCTTCCCTCCCCAACCTTAGTTTTTCATTCATGATATTTTCAATGTTTTCTTTGCATATCATATGTACTGTTTTGTCTGGCTCTGAATTTTAATATAACAAGTTTTTCTGCTCTGATCATTTTAGCGCATCACTTACACTTTTTGATTGCTGACAAAAAGGGGGAGAACAAGAATGATATTTTTCAATAACGGATTACTGAGACAAAAAGTCTCAAACATTCTAACACTCTGATATACTTGAATGATTTCTGTTTTTGCATAAGGCTACAGGTACAAGAAGTTAATCACCTATGATACATTGAAGCTCAAAGCTCTGATATTCTGATCTGAAGCTCTGATATTCTGATGTTCAAAGAAAGTCAATAAAGATCTGATCTTGAAGAACTCTTGGAATTCAAAAGGGAAGTAATAAATTCAGGGGGAGTATCTCCGATCTAAACTCTGATATCTCTTTATCCCTCATCTTTGATAACTTCCTAATTAATTCTGATTCAACTTATTATTTAGTTATCTCTGGTACTTTTTCATGCTAATTTTCAATTAAAAATATCTAGTTTTTGTCATCATCAAAAAGGGGGAGATTGTTAGAACAAAGTTTGAATCTACTACCCTAAGTTTAAGTTTTGATGATAACAAAATGCTAAGATATATTAATTGTATGATTCATGTAAGACACATATGCTATCTAAAAATTACACTCTGTTTTACAGAAACTCTGACAGGTATCAGCATGAGAACATCCTCATCAGCATCAGAAAATTGGATATCAACATCAGCATCAGAAGATGCTATATCAGATACCAGAATCAGAAGATCAACTTGCGCTTATGCTGAAGCTTGATGAACAGATCTATGCTTAACACTCTGAACTCTGATAAAGACAACAACGGTTCATCAGCACCTAAGCAGCGTCAGAATGAGCCAAAGCCAGAACACGCTTAAGTGGCAACGGTACTGTGCATTCAAGATGAGTTATTACCAACGACATCATTCCAGACAAGATCTGCTTAATAAGGAAAGATTGTTATTGGCATTGAAACAAAATTATTGCTCCAACGTACACTAATTCCAATGCTATATAAACAAGTCAATGAAGATTGAATTGGCTAATGCTCTACAACAATCTACACGCCAAAAAGCTATTCATCATCTTCCTCACTCTCAGTTTGCTAAAAGCTCCAAAATTCCTTACTCGATTATTTTAGCACTCTAGTCTCATAAGCTTAATTTGTGTAGTATCACAATTGTGATAAATAGTTTTGTAGAAAACATTCACACACCTAGATTTCAATTCTTTGTAAGAAAGTAATTCCTTGAGAAACCGGTTTGTGGTTTGCATCAAGAAGGCTTTAGCAGTTGTTAAAGCAGATTGTAATATTCAGTTGAATATAGTGGATTAAGACCTCGTTGGAGAGAGGCGAAATCACCTTGATGGGTGGACTGGAGTAGTTTGAGATCAAATGAATCAGGATAAAAATATCGTGTTGATTGCAATTGATTTCCAGTTTTTACAATTCAACCCCCCTTCTTGTATTTCTCACTTCTTCAAGAGAAACGACCTAGATAAGGGAATTCACGACCAAACACAGACTAGCTAAGAGGTTCAACTTGAAGGTGAGGCAAAGAGGATTCCATAGAGGCGACCTAGTTATAAATTAATCACTAATCCCAACAACAAAGGAAAGTTGTCTCCAAACTAGGAAGGCCTCTTCTGGGTTTGTCAGAAGCTGGATAATGAGGCTTACAAGCTGGAAACTCTGGATGGCACTGAAGTACATAGGACATGGAATATATAAAAGCTTAGACTGTACTTTAGTTAAAACTATGTAATAAAATGTTATCATAAATAAAAATGTACGAGATGCACTCTTTTCCCTTGTAAGGACAAGGGTTTTTAATGAGGCACCCAAGTTAAAAAACATTTGTAACACCATCTAATAAAGGGTAGTACCTAGCTTCGGTTGAGGAGCCAGATCGGTCAACCTCACCTTTGGACAAGGGGCTTTGACCAAGTGCCATGCTAATAAAACCTCTGGCCTAACTGAAGTCCACGCGATCTTGAAGCCTCTGGCATAATCGACTTCGACTGGGTAACATTAATAAAACCTCTGGCCTAACTAAAGTCCACGTGAACTTGAATCCTCTGGCATAATTGGCTTCGGCCGGATAACGTTAATAAAACCTCTAGCCTAACTGAAGTCCATGCAAATTGAAGCCTCTAGCATAATCGGCTTCAGCAGGGTAACATTAATAAAACCTCTGGCATAACTGAAGTCCACTCAAACTTGAACACTCTGGCATAATCAGCTTCGGCTGGGTAACGTTAATAAAACCTCAGGCCTAACTGAAGTCCACACGAACTTGAAGCTTATGGCATAATCGAATTTGGTCGGGTAACGTTAATAAAACCTCTGGCCTAATTCAAGTACACGCGAACTTGAAGCCTCTGGCATAATCGACTTCGACCGGGTAACATTAATAAAACCTTTGGCCTAACTAAAGTCCATGCGAACATGAAGCCTCTGGCATAATCTACTTTGGCCGAGTAACTTTAATAAAACCTCGGGCCTAACTGAAGTCCACGCGAACTTGAAGCCTCTGGCATAAATACTTGGTCAACCTCGCCTTTATAATAAAGGGGCTCTGAATCAATACTCGGTCAACCTCTCTGTAGTGGTAAAGAGGCTCTGAACCAAAACATTCTGGGAAATCGTGAAACTAAAAAATTGAGGATTTATGTCCCAGGTAAAAGAGAATTCACTAAAGGCTCATTAATCAAACGTCATGAATGGATGATTACCCACTTCAAATATGCATAGGGCTCTTAGTCCAAATTAAATAGTCTCAACAAAATAGACTAAACTTCCTAGTTACATCACAACTTGGGTGAGGATAAAATAATGCTGAGCTAATCGTATCCGGACACTTCACTCCTGCGAACTTTGTTCCTGTGGGGCTTAATATACACCCAAGATTATTTTATAAAAATTGGGATGAAGGAAGTCGATTAGATCCTTTCTTAAAAGCCAAGCATATACGAATAGACTAAACATCCAGGATATAACTATTTTGGTCGCCATGATATACTAATCCGATCTTAGAAGGCTTGGGGCATATAAAACCAAATTGTTACGATCGAAATTAACAAAAAGGGTAGACCTCAAAAGGCACGAGTACCCGTAAACTCAAGAATAACTTTAAACTCCGTCTAAACAAAAATTAGTACCAAACTTCAAATAAACTTGGGGCTTATTAGATAGGAAAATATAGGCTTCGGGAAAAATCCCCGACTAGGAGCAGAGATAAAATAGTGTCGCGCTTCTCTTGTCCAAAAACTTCTTTCCATCGGACTCTGTGTTCGAGAAGGCTTAATATATACATCCCAAGATATTTTATAAGCTGAGATATGAACTCAGTTAAAATCTAAGGGGCTCTAGAAGCTTATAGCCTGTATAATTGAAAATCCTAAAATATAGTAGATTTTAGAGGTAGTACAAAGACCTCGATCCAATCGATACAAAAGTTAGAATAGACAAACATCAAATAACTTGAGGATACTTGTCCAAGATAATAGATTAATTAGTGATCAACCAAAAAATCTTTATCTCACAGTCGAAATATCAGTCGAAATATCCGTTACATGCACTAGACTATAAATTTAATAACAAGTAAATAAAGCTGAATTTATAAGTCGTAAGTTTACAAAAATATTCAACTATATTTTTAATCAATAAAATTTCAATAATTTATTTAATAAAAAGACATATTAACTTTTAACATACAAATATTTATTTTCAATGTGATAATTCAGTACATATTTAGATTAACTTTAACACGCTTCAAAATTAATTCTAAAAATATAGAATTGATTCTAAATAATTTTAAGGTGTTTAGTTTATCAAAAATAGAATTGATTCTGTCTATAAAATTTATTTTATTTGAATTATAATTTTTAACTTTTTAAAATTTATTATTTAAATCATTTATTATTTAAATCATTTATTCTATCAAAAGAAAAAGTGAAACTTCTTTTATATATTTATATATTTATGATGAATTTGTTTTACATACCTAATAATTTTGTTGCTATATACACTTTAAAGCCACTTAAATGTACTTGGCTATATTTTTTTTATAACAATTGCTTAAATAAACTAAAACCCATTTTTAGTAACACCAAAACTTGAAAACAAAACATTTTATAATAAGAAACAAAAACACTTTCTTTCTGTTTCCCATTTCACTTTCTTCTCTTTTTTTCACACATGGCCTTTCTGTCTTTATTTATCATCATCTCTATTTCTTTGCTGTGTTTGGTTGGTGAGCCCCCACAGTGCCCTTCTAAACCTCTAAACTAATAACCTATCTCTCTTTTCTCTCACTCATTCACTCACTCTCACATCAAAAAGTCACAAAAAACAGCTTTCATTTTTACACAAGAATAGTCTTTTTTTTTCTCTTCCATTACAAAACATTAACTAGGAATTGACTTCTTATGTCTGTCTCAGTCATTGTCCACTAGATTTTTCTTAGCCACAAGGAGAGGGGAGATGATTTTCTTGAAGATTATTGGTGTCTACACTAAGAAGCTTTCTTGTTTTGTTGATTTGAGACTCAAATTTGAAGCTTTGGTGGTGTTTGTGTTTTTTCAGTTCAAGTAAATTTGTGACAGCTGTTGAAATTCCTCAAATAAAGACAGGTTTTTTAAGGTAATATTGTCTTTGTTTGTCTTGTTTCTTGGTGAATATTGTTTGAAATCCAAAAGGGTCATGGATCTACCTCTTAGAATCTCAATTTGATCTTAGGTTTATTGTTAGCAAGATTTGTTGGTTTAGAGAGAGAGAGAGAGAGAGAGAGGGGGAGAGAGAATGAAATGCATAGAAGGTTAGAATAGAACTAGAACAAGATTGCCAAATATTGAGTGTGTTTTTACCACTTTGGCCTTGTTGCTTTTTGCAAGGATTCTTGAGAGAAAAGATTTTCATTTTGCAACGGTTGAAATCTTCAAAGCTGCTTTAATAATACTAAAACCGCAAGTGAATATTTTTCTTTAACAAAGCCAAACGTGCCTCCAAGTTTCAATTTTTATAGAGACCCTTTTGAGGAATTTGTGGTGTGATATATTGCATTGGAGTTATATCCTTGAGCTGAATTATCAAAATTTTCCAAGTGTGTCTATCCATGAAGGTTCCGTTTCCAAGCATAGTGATGCTTGTTTTGCTTCTTTTTTGCTTTGTATCACTTTC
Source organism: Vicia faba (assembly GCA_948472305.1). NCBI lineage: Eukaryota > Viridiplantae > Streptophyta > Magnoliopsida > Fabales > Fabaceae > Vicia > Vicia faba. Next base: position 382,756,254 of record OX451740.1, read on the forward strand.
TCATGTTAGAGCTCAATCTTCTTCAAATAGTGAAGCAAAGGCTTTGGATGTTGTTCTCCAACAATATGCTTACAAGTCATTGGTGAATCCAAAAACAGGTACTATTTACAATGCAACTCAACTTCCTTCAAGTTTAACTGGAGTTAAGGTTTCAGCATTAAGATTAAGGAGTGGAAGTTTAAGGAGAAAAGGTTTTCACATGTACAATGAATTCGATATTCCAAATGGACTAATTGTGAAACCTTATGTTGAAAGATTGGTTTTTGTGTATCAAAATCTAGGTAATTGGTCCAACGAGTATTACCCTTTGCCTAATTACACTTACTTGACACCAGTTTTAGGACTATTAGCTTACGATGCTTTAAATTTGTTGGCTACAAATTTATCAGAACTCGAAATAAATCCTTCTGGCGACCCTATATCGGTCAAGTTCCAAGATGTTAAATCACCTCCTCGTGGAAGTGTTGCGAAATGTGTTTGGTTTGATTTGAAGGGTGGTTCAAATTTCAGCAATGTAAAAGGCGGTAACACATGTTCTACTTCGCAACAAGGTCATTTTTCTATAGTGGTTAAGTCTGTTGTTCCTCTAGGACCGAAAGATCGAGGCGAGGGTGAGAAGAAGAGTAATAAAAAGGTGTGGATTATTGTTGGTTCTGTTGTTGGAGGACTAGTTTTGTTGGTGTTGTTTTCGTTTCTAGCTTTGTGTATAAACAAATACAAACATAAGAAGAAAATGCAAGGTATGGAAAGAGCTGCAGATTCAGGAGAAACTCTTCAAATGGCTTCTGTTGGAGATACTAAAGCACCGGCTGCAACAGTTACAAGAACACAACCAACGCTTGAACATGAATACGCACCTTGACTTTAGTTGCTGGTTCATTCATATTCAAGTTAATTTACTGTAATCAGCAATTCTTCTAATCGCCATTTTCTTAGATTTGGATTGTCTATGGTCACAATCTTACGCATTCACGCAGTCATCTCACCGGAGGACATTGGATCGAGATCAAGTGCTGCATAAAGCAAACAGATTTTATTTGTCCTTAGACTCGAAATCTACAACGTCAAATCTCGATCCAATGACCACCAATGTGCTGACTGCGTGAAATTGTTGGCTTGAGGTAATCCAAATCCTTTTTCTTTTGGTACAACTTAGTTTCCTTGTTTGCTTCACATAGGAATTTTTGTGTACATTTGTAATGCTTTTAGTTTGTTTCACGATTCATTGTGATGTTAATTTAGCAGTAAAAGAAAAGTGTTGATAATGCCATGAATTCAGTCATGCTCCATTGAAAATGAATAAAAACTTCAACAACTACTTGTGATTATTTAATTTGTTTTTACTTTCTGTCTTCACATGGTTGAAAACTTAATAGCTTGATATAAATGTTGTTGTGGTCACACTGGCTTGGCTTTCAGTTCACATCTCTTCTGTTCACACTAGCTTTTTAGTGTTTACATTTAATCAAAATAGTACAATTATGGTATTCTGCCTTGAAACCGACTAATCTAATGGGATCAATCCCACCGTCCACTAGCAGGCCGGGATTCACTTAAAGTCAGAACAAAGTTTTGTATGAACTGATCCATCACAAAAATTGTTAGCACCTAGCTGTATTCAAACATGATGATACCTTGAGAGGAGCATACAAAAAATATTTACTTCTTCTAGTCGCAACTTCATCGATAACCTCTTAGGCCATAACGTGCCTAAGAGTTAGAAATTGAACTTATAAACTCTTGCTTAAAGGTGTCTAAATCCTCATGAACTATTGCTTAAAGGTGTCTGAATCTCTTAGCACTCTGGCCAACCACATATTGCCAATAATTGAGAAGGTAAGGATTAATGGCTTAGAATTACAATAGAGTTATAAAGTACTTATTCAAGGAGCCTCTCCTAATCATTGCTTACATTTGTTTTTATTTAGTTTCCAAACACAAAGACAAAAGAATGTATATAAACAAATCACAAGACTTTGTGCTGTTGTGTGCTGGCAATTCAGTGGTCATCTATCTACAACTAAAAAGTGAGAACATTGTAATTATAATTATAATGCAGACAACAATGTCAGGACAAAATTGTTTAAATACATTTATGTAAAAATGAATTGAACAATAAATTTCTGTATAAAAATTATCTAAAATCAATTCTGGAGACAAAAGTTATAAATTCTAACTTTGTTAAGCCATTAAAAAACACTCTCGAATGCAAAGAATATTTAATACTAGTTCTTCTTTTTCAACTAATAAATATCATATGAAGTTTGTAGAGTATCCAATTATGCAGCTTAATAATGATATAGACTTCTAAGCTACTACATTCCTTTAATAAAATACAACTAAAGTTACTATCTAATTATTTGTATGAGTCAACTACTCAATCTTTATAAATAATCATAAAGAAACAAAACAAAGATGATAAATGTTTTTAGCTGCACGGGTGAGGTAAGTGATGAAGTGAGACATCACATTCACAGCTCAGTGCCATCAACACTAGTCAATAATTTATATAGTAGTTTTCATATATATTGGAATTAGAAACTTTGCATTATAATATCTCAATAAACTATGCATATAATTTATTTACTACATGCAAAAAAATTCGCAAATAACTACATTTCAGAAAAAATTACGCAAATAACCATATTTCATATGACTCTCTAAAGGAGGAACCATCTCACTTGGCGCCTCCACCAAGATTTTTTCCCTAGGCGCCATCTCACTTGGCGCCTCCTCTCTCTTTTAGCCAAGTGAGATGGCGCATGCACTTTAAAAGTGAGAGGAGGCGCCATCTCACTTGGCTCCTAGGGCAAAATGTTATTTTTATAAATAATTCGTCTGTTTCTCCGTTATTTCTCACACTTTCTCGCACTGTTTTCTTTTTTTTTTACTCTGTTATTTGCGTCATGACATCGCCCATGATTTTTACCAGAGATGGTTACGTTATCTTCTCCGCCACGAAACCTGCGATGAAAATGAAATTCTGGCACATTCACTCCATGGAGCGTCTGAAGCGGGAGTTGATGCGATGGCTAGATAGAGACATTGTGGAGGGGGAAAAATTCGAAGGATCCAGCGAAGACGAACAACAACCTCACATGCGACAGGAAGACCTAATGTATGGTTGGAGGAAGTCAAAACAGACAGCGACGTAATGTTGATGATGCATGGGTCAGATGAAATTGTTTTAACAGTTGTAATTTCGTAGACGGAATATCGTGTTTTTTTTCTTGTACGCGCAATATTTATTGTAGCAAATACTGTTAACGAAAAACCCTAATGTTTACAACATAATTAAGGAAAGATTTTATGTATTACAATTTTTATGTGGTCGAGGCAGACGCCCGATTCGGATAATTTTTGCGATTGTGTCCGACCTGACGGCATAAACCACACTTTCTTTCAAGCTTGTCAAGGGAGTCCATTTCGATTGTGATGCGCTTACTTTTGGGACGACCCTTCTTGTTCTTTCGCATTTGGTCATTGTGCCACACTATTTCGCTGTCGTATGCAGGCCAATAATCTGGTTTTGCTACCAAAGAAAAGCTGTTGTTGTAAACGTTGAGCAACGTTTCAGATTTGTAAATGTGTGACAGAAGTTGCAGCGCGTCTTGATGGGTATAAGCACAAGCGACAATGACATGAGAGCAAGGCATACAAAAGGCTTGAAACTTGCCACAATCGCACAAACGAGAAGGTAATACAACCCTATATTCTTGTCTTGGCAGGCCTTCGTTGTGGTCGATTGTCTCTTTCACAATGAAATTGTGGTTGTGTCGGTCAAACCGTATAACCATATGAGTGTTGGCTTTGGTACTTTCTGCCTTAATGTACTGCATGCAACTTTCACTCCATAGTTGTCCAGATTTCAACACCGCATTCCATATTTTACCTTTTTTGGCAAACAACGAAGTCATCCTAAAATACGTAGGTTTTACCAAAGCAGTGATCAGGAGGTTTCGTTTGCCTTTGAATACCCCATTTATCGATTCAATTAGATTTGTTGTCATGTGCCCCCATCTTTGGCCATTGTCGTATGACCTAGTCCATTTTTCCACCAGAATATTGTCGATCCTCCTACCGGCTTTAGGATTTGACAAACGGATCTCGTTGCGGTAATATTTGAACGTGGGTTGTGTCAATGCATATCCCGCATTCATAACCGCTTTCCTTAGTGTTTTGTCTTTGATCTCCCTCGTGAAATTTTGGACGATATGTCTAACGCAATAGACATGCGTAGAAGGAGGGTCATGCCAACCGTTTGCAGGATTATTATAGGAACTTTCAATGGATGCATGTCTATCCGAGATCAAACAGAGATCTGGTTGAGGAGCCACGTGTGTTCGTAGATTTTTCAGAAAAAAGCTCCAAGCACCACCGGTCTCCCCCTCGACTAGGGCAAAGGCAATTGGGAAAATGTTGTTATTGCCATCTTGTGCAACTGCCATCAGTAGCGTGCCTTTGTATTTCCCATACAACCAAGTCCCATCAATTTATATAATTGGTTTGCATGATGCAAACCCTGTGATGCAAGGTTGAAATGCCCAAAACACTCGACTGAATATTCCGTTTCTGTTTAGTTGACTACCATCTTGGGCGTATGCTGACACTGTTTCTAGAATATAAACAATACCCGGAGAATAAGTCTTGAGTGCATTCAGGTAGCGAGGAAGTTCTTGGTATGACTCCTCCCAGTTTTCGTACACCTTTTCAATCGCATTGGTCTTTGTTAACCATGCCTTACGGTAAGACGGAGTATAACTAAAAACCATAGTGATGTGGGAAATGATGGTTTTCACCTTCAAAGATGGGTCATTGCTGACGAGTGGTAAGATTTCTTGACAAATGAGATCGTAATTAAGTTTTCGATGGTCCTGTGATTGGGTAGAACTGACACAAGTGTGGGTAGACATGGAACCTATGACCCAGCAATCATCTCTTAATTTGTATGATGCAGTGAGCTTGAACATACAATCAGGGTGGACACACTTGATCTTGTACTTTTCTGGGTTGACACGGTCCATCTTAAAATCGACCGAGTTGAGCATGTGGAATTTTTTTATGGCTCTGATGCATTCCTCTCTATTACGAAACTTGTCCTTCTCTTTTAAGTTTTCATCTGACTGCATATACGGATTGAAAAATAAATCAGAAGACGGTTCATCTCCGCCCATGTTGAAGTTTTTCATGTGTAGATGTGGTGTGTAGATCTCGTTTGCAGGAATACCAGGTATCCCATCGTCTTCGGAATCATCATTCACCATTTCATCAAACTCTAACTCGTCATCTTCTTCTTCTTCATCAACTGCATCTACCTCTGCTTGTTCGGTCTCCAAAGGATCAACCACTTGTGTCACCTGAGGCTCTCGCAGCATAATGTACAACTCAATAGAGTCGTACCCAGAATACACATGACTAGAAAACATATTCTGAAGATCCTCGTCATCTTGAACCTCAACCTTATAAAATATTATTTGGTTGTTACCAAAAAAAAACTGGATTTTGATAAAATATTTGTGTCATCGGGCCTCGTCCAAGTTTGGCCTCCAATCGTTTTTTGAAGTACGAGAAATTGGCTTTCCCGTTTAAAAGAAATCGATAGTGTTACATGTAAGTCTCCTCCCATCATCTCCAATAGTGTTACATGCATTCAGGCATGGCTTCTCCAAGGCAATCAAAGAAAAATGTACATTTTATGGTTGCGCTTTTTTACTTCAAGCCTGGGGTTGGTGGAGGATGGAGTCCCTAAACCCCGTCAACAACAACACATTCATTTTCCCGTACGCAACAAAGTAAGTCATCTAGTTATATCATTTATTACTGTTCATCTCTTCACCAAATATATGCTAAAAATAAAATATTTTTCATTTCCTTTAGGTATTGCGTGAGGGGTATAGATTACGGCAAGAATCCAAGATTCAATGTCGCACTATACCGCAATCTATTGGATCACCTAGGCCCGGATGATGTACGTCGTACCTTTCAACTTTTCTACTTTTAAATTATTTATGTATTATGTTTTCATTAACCTGATTTAATTTTATGCGCAGTTTGTCTGGAGACAATATTTGGGTTTGGGCCATGAACCAAACCCCGAGGATGCAGCAATTTGGAGCGCCAAGACTGCAATCATACGGTTCAATGTTGTGGAGATGCACCACAACGACTGTGTGAAGATGCAGTTTGGAATGCATCAAGAGATACCCAATGATCCGACTAGTTTATCCCTGTGGCATCTCAAAAGGATCGACGCCCAGTGGGGTCTTACCAACTGGAAAGACTTTGCTCCAGAATGGTGTAAGATGTGACAGAGACGTCACCGACATGTCTTGCAATTCCCAGTTTTCCTCAATCATGGTAATATGCGACACACGGATCAATATTTATCTTGGTACATGTCGGTTAGTAACCCTGAAATGCACGCGTCTCATCCAAGGTATTTGGTTGACCCACGAACACAATGGGCACAACCCTCGTTTCCCCAACAACAAACCCAACACACATCAACCTCTCACCAACCCCCCAGACGAAACAGAACCACAAACACCCAACCACAGTCGCCACTACAACACAATTACACCCAAATGCCCCACAACCAACCACAATCACCACCTCAGTACCAATACCCCCATATGCCTCACACCCAACCGCAATTCCAATCACAATACCAACACACCTGCATACCCCACACACAATTTCAGTCTTCTATATATCCCAATATGGACCCCTCAACATCCAGCCTTAGCCCTGATCTAAGAATGTCGAAAGATTATGAACCAACCGACTCAACTTACCATCAACCACAGTATCACCAAACTACCCAACATCCTCAATACCAAACACCCCAAGATCCATTTTCTTTCTACACCCCGTACACAGACGATCAATGCTACAAACCCACCATGGAACCCCACCCACCGCCAACACGACCAAACTTTGAGGGTATGGGTAACCGACTGTACCAAAGCGGGTCTTGTAGATATGGAGATCTGACTGATTTCATGGATCCGGAACGCATTGAATTCGTTGGGCCATTGACCCTGCAACAGTAGGAAACGCGACGACACCCATCATGGAAAAGGCGAGGACGGGGATGCGTAATCGGGGGTCATTACCGGGTTCCGGGAGACCACTGATTAATCTGTTTTTTTTAATCTGTATTTTTTCATGTAATACTTATGGGTGTAATCATTTTTTGTAAATAAAAAGTCAATTTTGTTGATCCTATATCGAATACGCAACGCATCGAATTGAGAAAAAAAACGCGAAAATTACCTTAGAAATGCACTAAGGCGCCATCTCATTTGGCTTAGGGCTAGGCGCCAAGTGAGATGGCGCCTCCCCTTAAATAATAGGTGTAGACACCAAGTGAGATGACTCCTCCTTTGAGGAGTCATCTCAAACATGATTATTTACGTAATTTTTTTCAAAACATAGTTATTTGCGATTTTTTTTTAATACCTGATTATTGCAAAAAAAAAATTCTAAAACATAGTTTCTTATTAAATTTAATAATTTAATCCAAATCCTAAATTTTAATTTGAGTTCAATTAATTATCTATATTATTCCATTAATAATACGAAAATATATAGTAGTTAATCTATATATTGAACTTTTAATTAATTGTTTTTCTGTTAAATATTTCAAAATTTGTTTTAATAAGAGAATCAAATACATTTTTGTCTTTTCGGCTCTCATGTTAATCTTTGATGGACACTTTAATTAAGGTTTTATAATTTCTTTACACATTTTTATTTGTTTCCTAATTAATTTAAGTTCAGTTTTTTTCCCGTTTATTTCACTTCTACTTTTGACGAATACACATACATAATACATATACTTTTGATAGTAGTGATGAACAAAGTGTTTTTGTTTTTTTATATAGAAATCATTCTAAAATGTCGTTATTTGGATGCTTTCTGATTTTGTATAAGCTGATGAGTTGTTACTGATCAATGTTGGTTATGAACTTGTTAGGTTTCTAGTTTAAAGCAGGATCTTCTATAGCGTATATTGATTTTGATCGCATGACTATGAACACGAGATACATCAACTCAAAAACTTGGTTAGATTGCTTCAAGATAAGGAACAAATCTCTCTTGGAACAATTAGGTCTTTCAAAGAAGAGCGAAAAAGAAGAAAGAGAAAAACAATATTGTGAAAAAGATTCTATAAAAATGAAATTGCAGCATATTGATTTACATCTGTTACCCTATATGTAGGCAACCAAAACACAATTACAAACTGCAGTATTCGATTCTATTAAATATTTGCTTACACACTTCGATACATGTGTTATCTACAACTAACTCGATTAGGTTGAGTGCAATTATGTCGAATGCAACTTTCCTATTAAAATAATGAATTACATACTTTAACACACCTCATAATTCATGTTTTCGAGGTTTTTCGTCCCAATGCTTTTCTTCAACTCATCAAACCTAAAATGATACATCGTCTCTATGTGTTTACTTCTTCCATAACATACATGATGATTCACCAGGTCGATAGTTGACTTGTTATCGACAAACAACTTCATTTTCTTAGATTCTATGATCTTGAGTTCTTCGAGCAGCATCTCTATCTATACTGCTTGACATGTTGCATATGATGCAACCACGTACTAGGCTTCACAAGATGACAAAGCCATAATACTTTGCCTTCTTGAGCTCTAAGAGATTGGATCACCTTCAATTATGAATATGTAACCTGCAATACTCTTCTTTTCTCGTTGATCTCCACTGAAATTTGAATCAATATAGTCATGTACCTCTGCATATGTGTCGGTATTCTCCTACCTTGACATCAACACACCATTATCAATTGTACCTTTTATGTATCTCAACACTCTCTTGATTGTAGTCAGATGACATTATCGAGGTTCCTCCACGAATTTGCTCAACAACCCGACACTTTGACAAATATTTGACATGGTGTTGCATAGATACCTTAAGGATCCAATGATTTGCTTGTACAATGTTGCACTTACAACTCATCATTTGTATCCTTTCTCAATTTTGCTCCAGTCTCATATAGTGTGACAACTGCATTACAGTTGTTCATTTTGAACCTTTTTAAGATATCTTGGGCATACTTCTTCTAGTGTAAAAACTCCCATTCCCTCGTGTCTTTAAAGTCCATGCCTAAGAAATATGACAAGTTCCCTAGATCATACATTTCAAACTTCTGCATCAGCTCTGACTTGACCCTTTTTATTTCTACTTCATTTGCACATGTAATCAGTAAGTCATCCATATACAAGCATATAATGACTCGAATGAGCATGCTTTCATTGTTGACATACGCTTCATTCTCTGAGACACACTTTATGAAACTTTCCTTGATCGAGAATCCAACAGTCTCTTGTTTTGAGCTCTTGGGGCTTGCTTCAGACCAATAGAGTCTTCCTTAATATGTACACATTTTGCTTATGCGTTTTGATTTCGAATTCTAGTGGTTGACTGACATAGACCTCTTCTTCCAATGGTCTATTCCATAATGTTGACTTTTCATCTAATTGGTGTATCTTCCATCCTTTGTATACTATAATCGACACAACAATTATGATGGTTTCCAGCCTTACAACTAGGTGCATAAACTTCGTCAAAGTCGATATCAAGTTTTTATAGAAAACCTCTATCCACTAGTCTTATTTTATGCTTGACAATTTCACCATTTGGCCAACTTCAACTTGTAGACTGTTTATGTGAGTTTTTAGTAAACAATCACGAGTTTAGCTCACTTAAGAGATTAACTCAAAAAATCTCAAACACATATCGTGCAAAAAATGGGGTTAGTGAGAAAAGTGTGTTTGTTTTGGGTTTATAACGTTTGAGTAATAAATAATTGGAAGGTGAGGACGGAACATATTGAAAATTTGATACTGACAAGAGTCTTTTTATCCTCTTTTACAAGATAGTAGCAATGATGATGATATTTAATATTTAAATATTCTCACACTATCTTCCTTCGTAGTAATATCCTTGAGACAAAGGCTTTAGATAAACTGCGGTGAAGCTTGATCAGAGTCCAGAGTTACTATCTTTATTTACTTCTAACTACTTGAATCATATGCTTATGATAAAATGTGATGATGCTTGATTAAAGTAAGTCTTCGGTGCTTGAGAGGCGTCGAGTCTTCAGAATCTTGAGTTATCATAGTCGATCTAGATAATCTTCTTTCAGTAGATGACTTTATACTTTGTAGAAGAAGATTTGTTGTTGTAAACACTTCTTTGTTTTTCTTCATCGGGTCTAGAGTGCATTTGATTACCCAGAGTCTTAGAGATGCTTTGTTCAAAGTATAAAATGTCACTTGTCCAAAGTCCAAAACGTGCATTCTTAGAGTCCAGAACTTATATTTTAAATTTGCATATTTTAACAAACTATTATAAGAAAAAATTATTCTCCATACAAGTGTATTTGTTATCATCAAAACTTCAAGGATTAGTTTACGAATCAAACCCGTTCCAACAATCTCCCCATTTTTTATGATGACAATACCATGAATTTTGATGAACGGTTTTCCTTTGATAAACACGTAATAGTTAAAAACTTCAGAGTTAGGTTTGTAAGCTCCTCTGAGTTTAAAATTTTTAAAAATTTTCAACTTCAACAGAGTGAGGTTTGCAAGCTCCGCCTGAGAATAATATCTAAAATTTTCATAACTACTACAGAGTTAGGTTTGCAAGTTCACCCTGAGAGTAAGAAAATTTTGACAGTCCAAAAAATTTTATTCAGATGATAGTGCCTGGTTTAATCAAAACAGCTAGATGCACAATAATTTAAAACAGCAGTGTTAGGTTTACAAGTCCGCTCTAAGTTTAAACTTACTAAAATCTCAAATTCATCAGACTGATGTTTGCAAACTCCTTCTAAGAATTAGAAAATTTTAATCAGAGTAAATGTGACATCAATTAGAATATGTGTCAGTTAAGATTTATCAGAGTGTCTGCACTAAAAATTCACAAAATTTCTTCAGAACAAATATGGATATTACAATCAATTTGTCTATATATAAAAAATTTCACATAATATTTTAAATGCATGTTATTCCAAAAATGTTTATTAGATGGAGTAAGTATTTTGTATAGTCTCCAAAAATAATTCATCACATGGGAAAGAATACTATTCTAGTGCCATTTAACTTTTCAGCTGTTAAGCCATTAAAACACATTCAAATGCAAAGAATATTTAATACTAGTTCTTCTTTTTCAACTAATAAATAACATATGAAATCTGTAGAGTATGCAATTATGCAGCTTAATAATGATATAGACTTCTAAGCTACTACATTCCTTTAATAAAATACAACTAAAGTTATATCTAATTATTTGTATGAGTCAACTACTCAATCTTTATAAATAATCATAAAGAAACAAAACAAAGATGATAAATGTTTTCAGCTGCACGGGTGAGGTAAGTGATGAAGTGAGACATCACATTCACAGCTCAGTGCCACCAACACTAGTCAATAAATTTTTTATGTCTTTTAGCTTAAGTAAGTATACACGAGCTTTTATCCAAAATTTGTTATTTATTTCTATTCATTCTATATTGCTTAAGTTTTGAGGACATAAATCCATTCTTCAAAGGCATAAAAATATAAAAACTTTAGAATCATATAAGAGGCCACTTTTCTTTCTTTGGTTTCCTTTAACTTAAGTGGCCTTAATCTGTCAAATCAAAATTCGAGAGGATATATCTGTTGTAAAAAAAAGTTGTCAATCAATTATCAACTACTCCCATCCATACAGAATTGTAAACAAATTTGTCAAATATATGTAAAAAAATAAATAAATTTATTTATTTATAATTCATTACATAAGAAATATATAACTATTAAAATTACGTTATCAAACGACCACAAATGTTATTTTCTTTTAAATTAATTATATTATAAAAAATGTATATCAGTATTTACATTGTTGAAATATTAGATTAGATTTAATTAAATTTAATATTTAAATATAATCTAAATTTGTAAATTCAAACTCAATTAGAGTTATATATAAATAGTCATAGTGTGTATTCTTATTTTATACAATACAATTCAAGGAACCTTTATTTTCTTTATTATTCCCTCTTCACTAAAAGTGTCTCACGCACTAACAAATTGATATCCAAAGCTTTAAGTTATTTTTCTTGATCGAGTTTTCAAGAACTTCACGTCAGAAATCGCGTTTCCAAGGCAAGTGAATCAACTGTTACGAAGATGGCTAGTGATAAGGGCATTATGAATTCTCTTCCAATGCTTGACGACAAAAATTGGATATTATGGAAAAAATATATGCAATCTTTGTTTGGCTTCCATGAAACCCTAGAAGTTACCGACGACGTTCATGTGTTGGCTGCATATCAACTGAAGCACGAAATACTGCCCACAATAAAGTAAAAAAAATTGTAAAGCTACTTATTGCATTTAGACAGCGACCGACGCTGCTAACTAAATTTATCATGCTGGAACGACGAAGGAGGCATGGGATATTCTGGTGAAGTATTACAAAGGAGGTGAGAAAGTCAAGGTTGTCAAGTTACAAACCTTGCATCGACAATATGAGTTGTTGTCGATGAGAGAAGAAGAAAAAGTTGCAGAATATGTGTCGAAGGTTCAGAAACTCATCCATCTCATGAAGGGTTGTGGTGAAACCATAACTGATAAGATGATAATTGATAAGGTAATGAGAACTTTGACCTCTCACTTTGATCACGTCATCGTAGCTATTCAAGAATCTAACAATCTTGAAACTCTAAAAATGGAAGATTTGGTTGGTTCGTTGAAGGCGCATGAGATGAGGATTATCGAAAGGAAACGAGTTCAAGACTCGATACAGGCACTGCAAGCTCAATGAATGGTGGTTTCAACAAGTTTAAAGGCAATATTGACAAGACTCGGGGAAATAAGTCTTGGTCAAACCCTCATAAGCATCAGGTCGAAAATAAAGCTTCTGAATTCTCGAAAAGAGGAGGAGGAAACTATCGAAAGAACAAAGAAGATATAAAAGGTGTGCAATGCTATAATTGTGAAAAACGGGGTCACGTGAATTGTTGACACAAAAAAGACAAGGGGTCGACAGTCAAGGACGAAGGAGCGAACATTTCACGCCAAGATTCAGATGATTCTGAAGATTATATAGTGGTTATGGCTGCAGTTGCAGATAACCAACTTAATCGAAAAAATAGCAAGTGTACTATTTTTCCTCTTGTAACAATAGGGAAATTCATCGAATATCGATCTCAAGGACTGTGTACAAGTGTCGAGTTTAATTCTTGGTTCAATTAAACAAAAATTTAAATTGGGGTTTTGTTTGGTTATTGTCACTGTAAAATAAGCAGAAATATAAATTGGCTTTTTCTCAGATATGAGGAACATGGTAGGGTAAAGTGTATAATTTGTCTTGTAACAACCTTGAATTTTGATTTCTTCAACAAGTTCATAATATTAAATTACAAGCTCTTTAGGTTATTTTCCCCTAAGTCCTTAGTGAGAAAACCTTTGAACATTCATTGTAAATCCTAAGTCCTTAGAGAGTTATGATGAAATCAAGCCTTTATTTCATTATCCGGTAACTATAGGATATCCCTAGTCCTAAGTAATATCTACTATAGTCTAATCATACAAAAACCTTAACAACTGTGATCCAGCTATTCGTTAACCGTAAATCAATCATTATTTATCCGACAAAGGAAGCATAAAAACCTTGTATAATTAAATTAAATAAGAAAACAAATATATTGATGAAACTAGGAATTCTGAGTCGTTACAAAATCAAATCAGGGACACCCCCTAGCATTAGGGGGTTTAACTTCTCATACTGTTCAAAAGAATTTCAATGATATAAAAGTTAAATATTACAAATAAATGATGAACTTTGATCTTCAATCGCCGCGGCTCATGAAAAATCTTTGTCCTTCACGAATCTCATATGCTACTCTCTTCAATTGTCCAAATTCTCCGCTGGAAAAAATTCCCCAAGTTTATCTTAAAAACTCTTCTAAATAGCAAACATTCACTTAGGTCGCTTGGAAATACCCAAAACGCCCCTCTAGGTCACTCAAAGTGAAAAATTAGGAAAACAAGGAAAATCAGCGTCACTGGCCAACACGACCCGTGTCAGGTGACACAACCGCCCGTGTTGGCCCTATGTTATTTTATTTTCTTTTTCAAGTCTCAGGCATGCTACACGACACGCGTAGGTGACACGGTCGCCCGTGTCAACTCATTGGCTTCCCACATCAACCTGCCTTTCATCCTGACACGACCCTTGTCAGGTGACACGACCACCCGTGTCAGGTATCATGTAGCATGATTTTTTCATTTTTGTCGAAACTCTGAGTTTTACACTTTTTCGCATTGATTTATCCCAATTTACTCCTCTGAGTCTACAAATATTGAAACACACAATCAATGTATAAAATATAGAAGAACAAAGGAAAATGCTTGATGATATAAAGAAAAGACAACTGAAATTAACGGCCTATAATTGTGTAAAAACCATTGATCACATGTCGAATCCAAGATCTTGTTCCTCGACTCAGGTTGCTCGAATCACATGGCTGGTCGAAAGGAGTGGTTGGCATATTTTGACGAGTCGAAGAAGAGCAAGGTAAAACTTGTCGATAATAGTTCGTTGCAAGCAGAAGGTAATGGTAACATAGTCTTTCAAATGAGTAATGGAGGGAAAGCTATGATCAAAGATGTTCCCTATGTACCTGGGATGAAGCGCAACTTGCTAAGTGTTGGACAACTAGTCAAAAAAAGTTTCTTAGTTGTCATGAAAGATGGGGTTTTAAAATTGTTTGGCACCCAAAACAATTTGGTCTTGAAATCTCCTCTGTCAAAAACATGACGTTTAAGAATATAATCAGTTCGGCTGAAGTACAATATCTAAAAATTGTTGTATACCACAAGGATATTTGGTTGTTGCATTTGAGATTTGGACATTTGAACTTTAGATCACTCAATCAGCTGATTACTCAAGATATGGTATATGGTATCCTAAGTCTTGAGATGCTTGGTAAACTCTGTGAAGGTTGTTTAGTCGGAAAGCAATCCAGAAACTCTTTTATTTTGACTATGCCAATGAGATCATCATACATACTCGAAGTGGTACATTCAGATGTATGTGGTACATTCGAAGAACATACCATTGGTGGAAACAAATATTTTGTTTCATTTGTCGATGAGTTCAGCCGAAAGTTATGGATCTATCTGATCAAGAGAAAAGACAAAGTATTCAAAATATTTAAGAAATTCAAGATACTTTTCAAAAACCAGAGTAAGAAGAGGATCAAAGTTTTGGGAACTGGTGGAGGTGGCGAATACACATCCAAGATGTTTTAGGATTTCTATGTAGAACATGATGTCGATCATGAGGTAACTTCTCCTTATACGCCTCAATATAATGGAATTGTAGAAAGAAGAAACAAAACCATATTGGATATGGCGAGATGCATGCTGAAGCAAAAGAATTTTACAAAATACTTATGGGATAAAGCTATTTCGACTGTAGTTTATATTTTGAATAGGTGCCCTACCAAGATATTGAAGAACAAGGTTTCTGAAGAAGTATGGAGTGGAAAACGACCATCAGTGAGTCATTTGCAGGTGTTTGGCCTGATGCGAGAAGAAGGAAGCTTGATGATAAGAGTGAACCTATGATTCTGGTAGGATATCATAAAACTAATGCATAAAGGTTATTCAGTCCAGTTAATGAGAAGACTGTGTTGAGTCGAGATATTGTGGTCGATGAAAATTCTGCCTAGGATTGGAATTCTAATGATGCAATTAAGAATCCATTGATGATCTATGAACTCGGCGAAGAAATTGATGAAGTTGAAGTCGAAGAAATTGCAAATATTCTAGTCGAAGTCAAAGAAGCTGTTGACTTCCCCGACAATGTCGAAGTTGAATAGGATGTGGCTAGCACAAGCCATTGACCTCAAAGAAATAGAGTTCTTCCAACAAGAATTGATGATTAAGAAGTGGTGGGTGATGATGAAGTCACACCAAATAGAGAATTAGTTCATTTTGCTTTACTTGCAGGTGTTGAACTAATCAACCATAACAAAGCTTTGAAGATTAAAAAGTAGAAGTTAGATATGGTCGAAGAGTTACAAGCAACCGAAAGAAACAATACATGGGAGTTAGTCAAATTTCTAGCACATACAAAAGCTATCAAAGTAAAATGGGTGTTCAAGTTGAAACACAATGATGATGGGTCGATAGAAAGACATAAAGCAAAATTAGTAGCTCAAGGGTTTCTTCAACGAGAAGGACTCGACTACTCTGAAGTATTTTCTCCAGTAGCAAGATTGGAAACTGTTCGACTAGTGATAGCATTGGCATGCAACCAAGACTGGTCAACATTTCATTTAGATGTGAAATTACCATTTTTGAATGTATCTTTAGACGAATAGGTCTATGTCACACAACAGCCAGAATTTGTGATTCAGAAGGAAGCGAGTAAAGTATATAAGTTGCGCAAAGCGCTTCATGGCCTCAAGCAGGAACCTAGGGCATAAAATAAGAAGATTGACTCCTACTTAGTCGAATTAGGATTTGTCAAATGTAAATCAGAGTATGGTGTCTATGTTCAGGTTGTAGCATAAGATATAATAATCACCAACTTGTATGTCGATGACTTGCTGGTAACTGGAAATAACTTGGAGAACTTGTCAAAGTTCAAAGAGCTGATGATGAGAGAATTTGAAATGTCAGATATGGGAAAATTATTTCATTTCCTAGGCATGGAATTTCAAATATCGAAGCAAGGTATGGTGCTACATGAAAGGAATTATGTCAAAGAGATACTCAAGAGATTCAGAATAGATGATTCGAATCATGTATCCTCACATGTCGAACCAAATGTGAAGTTGGATAAGAATGGAGAGGAAGAGAAAGTTGATGTAACTTTGTTCAAGCAAATTATGGGATATCTAGTATATGTGTGCAACAATCAACCTGATATAGGTTTCGTAGTCGGATTAGTGAGCAGATTCATGAGTGAACCAAGAGTGTCGCACATGAAAGCTGCAAGAAGAATTCTAAGATACTTAAAAGGGTCGATAGACTATGGAATTATATTTCGACGAGATTCTGAAGGCAAAGAAGCAACACTTACTTGTTTTTTAGATGATGATTGGTGTGGAGATAAGGAAGATCAAAGAAGCACAACTGGATATTTCTTTCAAGTGTTTGGTGCCCTAATCTCACGATGTTCGAAGAAGTAACCGATTGTGGAATTGTCATCATGTGAAGATGAATATATAGCAGGATCCTATGCTGCATGTCAAGAAATTTGGATCAGATTTGTACTTGAAGAAATGGAGGTCGAAGTGAAGAAACCTATAGTGTTGCAAATCGACAATAAGTCATCCATAAATATGGCGAAGAATCCAGTTCTACATGGAAGAAGTAAACATATCGAAGCTAGGTTTCACTTCTTTTGGAAAAAGTTAAATAAAGGTGAACTTGAAGTTAGACATTGCTCAAGTGAAGCACATTTGGCCGACATTTTCACCAAAGGATTGAAGATCGACAAATTCCTGAATTTGAGAAATAAATTAGGAATAGTTCAGATCGACTATGATAAGCTTAGGTCCGACAACTTGGATTATGGAGGGTATGTTGAAATATTAGATTTGGTTTGATTAGATTTAATATTTAAACATGATTCAAGTTATATAAGCCAAAGCCCAATTAGGGTTGTATATAAATAGCCATAGCGTGTATCCTTATTTTGTACAATACAATTAAAGTGAATAATATAATATTTATTTCCTTTATTATTCTCTCTTTCTCTCCTCACTAAAAGTGCTTTACGCACTAAAAAATTGGTATCCAGAGGTTTTAGGTGGATAAATGGTGTATCTCTCACAGAGGTGCATAATCCTCAACTTTGTATCAATACATCTAATGAACCCCCCCCCCCCCCCCCCAAAAAAAAAGATATCACGAACCTTTAGTTTAAGAAAAAGACCAACTTAGTATCAAAATACCCAAGAAGAGGTGTCTTGTTGCAAGGCGTCAACAGCGGTACAAGTGCACATGAGGGAGCATTATGCACTCACACTTGAGGGGGGTGTTAGAATAATAATGCAAGTGTGAGTATGGGGATAAATAAGTCCCACATTGAATAGGAATATGGAAACTTAAGGATATATAAGTGAGAGAACCCACTCACCTATCACCTTAAAGTTTTAGGTGGATAAATAGTATGTCTCTCACAAAGGTGCATGATCTTCAACTGTATATTAATGCTCATAATAACTCCCCCCCAACATACATAAATACATTTTTGCCTTTTCGACTCTCATGTTAATATTTGATGGACACTTACTTATTTAAGGTTTAATAATTTCTTTACACATTTTTATTTGTTTCCTAATTAATTTGATTTTTTTTCATGATTATTTTACTTTCACTTTTGATGAATACATATACATATATATTTTTTATAGTAGTGATGAACAAAGTGCTTTTGTTTTATGTGTAGAAATCATTTTAAAGTGGCTTTCTTTATTTGGATGCTTTCTGAATTTGTATAAGTTGGATGAATTGTTACTAATCAATGTTGGTTATGAACTTGTTAGGTTTCTAGTTGAAAGTAGGATCTTTTATAACTTAGATAGATTTGTGAGATATTAGATCGAATTTTATTGGGTCGAAGAGTAGTTTTTGATTTGACATGATTTATGTATGTCATCTAAGTATGTTCACATGCTGGTGTCGAAGACATACATACTGTAGTCAAAGTGTGTTCTAGTATGTGGGTGTCAAAATGTTAGGGTTGTTAGTATTTCGAATTAGGCCTGTTTATTATGTCCAATTGTTTAAGTTAGCTTGTATCCTAAGTTAGCTTGTAATGGGTATTTGTGAAAAAATTCATTAGTTTAGTATGTTAGGTTTATTATAAATAGCATACTAGTCTCTCATTATTGCATACTGCAAATCCTAATTTAGAGTGAGAGGGCTATTTGTTATTCTTGTGTACTTGTAATCTTGATTTAAGAGAAAGTAAATAATAACAATTATAACCAGTTCCTTGTGTTCCTCTTGTTTTTCCATCTTTTCTATCCATGTGGGTTTCTTGCCTTGAAGAACCCTGTTATACTTTGTTTCAAATGTATCATGTTTCACAACAAATTGATGCGGTGAGTATGGAGAAGATGCATTCAATAAAGTATGAGATTGAAAAGTTCACCAGAGTGAACGATTTCATTATGTGGCGCTTGAAGATGAAAGCCCTATTGGTTCAACAAGGTTGTTTAGAAGCATTGAAGAGAGCGGCGCTATCAACGATGCGTTAACAGAAAAGGAAAAAATGACCATGATAGAAAAATACCACAGCACAACCTTATTGAGCCTTGGTGATAAGTTTCTTCGACAAGTATCAAAGGAGACGATGTCATCAGGGTTATGGGTGAAACTTGAAAGTTTGTACATGACCAAATTGCTGGTAAATCGACTCTACCTGAGGCAAGCTTTGTATTCACTCAAGATGATTAAAGATAAAGTGTTGGCTGATCAGTTGGATATGTTCAACAAGTTGATTCTTGATCTTGAAAATATTGATGTGAAGATCGATGATGAAGATCAAGCACTATTGTTGTTGTGCGTTTTGCCAAGAACACATGCTCACTTCAAAGAAACTCTCTTGTATAGAAGGGAGTCCCTGACCTTTGAAGAAGTTCAATCAGCCTTGTATTCTAGGGACTTGAATGAACGAAAGGAGCATAAACCTTCGATAGTTGGTGAAGGTTTTGTGTTAAAGGAAAATTCTTGTGAAAGGATGGTAAGTTCAACAAGAAGAAGGGAAAAAGTCAGTAGAAGTCTTACAGTGGAAAAGCATCTGGTATTCGATGCTATCATTGTAAGAAGAAGGGTCACACAAGAAAGGTGTACCCTGAACGCCTGAAATACCATGGAGGAAAGGATAATGGAAACACATCCATTGTTCAAGATGATTGTGACTTATCTGATGTTATTATGGTTTCAAGCAGAAACTCAAGAAAAGAGTGGATTATGGATTCAGGTTGAAATTGGAACATGACTCCAAACAAAGACTTGTTCGAGGAACTATGTGATCAAGATGGTGAATCTGTATTGCTAGGGAACAACAAAGCTTTCAAGATTGTAGGTGTTTGATCTGTGAGATTCAATCTCCATGATGAGTCAATAAAGTTGTTGGCTGAAGTTAGGTATGTACCTGATTTGAAGAGAAATTTGATTTCTCTTGGTGAATTAGACAAGATAGGATATGTTTTCAAAGGAGAGAAGAGTATCCTAAAATTCATGAAGGGATCGAATGAAGTCTTGAGAGGCATGAAGAAACAAGGCTTGTATACCCTTGAGGCTGAAGTTGTAAGTGTTTCGATAAATGTTGCATTCACGAAACCTTTATCGAAGACAGAAATTTGGAACATGAGATTGTGCCATGTCAGTGAAAGGGGTTTGGTCGAATTAGGGAAACAAAATTTGCTTGGAGGAGACAAAGTCGAAAAGCTAAAGTTTTATGAACCATGTGTACTTGGAAAATCTTGCAGACTGAATTTCAACAAAGGAAAATAAATAACATATGAATCCATTGATTACATTCATGCTAATAGTTGGGGACCTGCAAGGTATCCATCATATTCAGGAGCAAGATATTTTTTGTCCATAGTAGATGGTTATTCCAAAAAGTTATGGGTATTCATCCATAAGACTAAGGATGAAACTTTTGAGAATTTCAAAAGTTGGAAGACTCTAGTCGAAAATAAAATTGGCGGAAAGGTCAAGAGGTTGAGAACCGACTATGGTCTTGAATTTTGAAATGAGGCTTTCGACAGCTTTTGTGTTATCTCTGGTATTGCAAGGCACATAACTAATGCAAGTACTCCACAACAAAATGGTTTGGTTGAAAGGTTTAATCGAACTATTTTAGAAATATTTAGATACATGTTGATTAGCGTTGGGTTGAAGAAGGTGTTTTGGAATGAGCTTGTTTTGACAACTACATATATGATAAACAAATGTCCTTCGACTATGTTAGATATGAAGACACCTAAAGAAGTTTGCCCGGGACATCCACCAGATCTTGACAAACTGAGAGTATTTGGTTGTGTAGCCTATTCTCACATTATATAAGACAAGGTCGAACATAGAGCTATGAAATGCATCTTCATGGGATACCCTGAAGGAGTCGAAGCTTATAGGTTATGGTGCCTAGAGCCAGGTCACAGGAGGTGTATCACCAGTCGAGATGTAGTTTCCAATGAAGCTGAAATGGATTTCAATAAAACTGATGATGTTGATCAAAGTGAAAAAATATCTGACAAAGAGCTGGAACAATGAGAGATTCCTATTGAGGTGAAGCATGTTAATGCTGAATTGCGTCTTCCAGATAAAGTTGAAGAAGAAGCAGAATATGCTGAGGAAGTTGAGGAAACTGTCGATGATTACCTATTGGAAAGAGATAGGACAAGAAGAGTCATCAAGCCACCTCAAAGACTTGGGTATGCAGATCTTATAGTTTATTCCTTAATCTCTGCAAGTGAGGTTCTAGATGAAGAACCTAGAGACCATAAGGAAGTTATGAGGAGTCGAAATAAGACTGAATGGTTAAAGGCCATGGATGATGAGATGAAATCTCTTCACGAAAACAATACTTGGGAACTGATTAAGAAACCTGTTGGAGCCAGGTTAGTCAGTTGTAAATGGATTTTCAAAGTTAAGGAAGGAATCGAAGGAGTGGCGTCGAAAAGATACAAGGCAAGGTGTTGTAACTGTTTTTAAATTTGAGAGTCGTCACCCTTAATTTTTATCCTAAAGGAATGGAGTATAAAATAATAACCCTAAAAGAGATTCATAGATTCTAGGTTTGACTCGGTTCTAGAGGAGGGGAAGGTATTAGGCACCCCTCATCTACCTTGTTTACAAAGATACTAGATTTAGAAGCACATTTTTTAAGAAATAGGGTTTTAATTTATTATTAGGGGAACTCGCCACGATTTTAATCGCATGCCTACGTATCCTCTTAGGGGGAATCAGAGTCCCCTTTAGTAGTTTGCAGTTGGTTTATGTGTTTTTTATGTATTGCGAAGATATTCATATTTTTCGCATGTTTAGTCTAGGTGTCGTGAATAGCGGAGATTGTTAGACTAAACGTGCAGTTGATTTGAATAAGTTTGCAATCCTTTTTGAAAGTTTTTTATTGAATTAATTTGTTTTTTTTTAAAATGGATCGTAATTGGTTGGATATTTTTTAATATATTAATTATTGAAAATGTTCTATTTAAATGCATGATAATAAAAAAATTGAATTTAATGCAATAAACAAAATTAATTTGAATGAGTTTAAATTAATTAAAATTTGTGTGATAAATAATAATAATAATAATAAATATAATATTAGAAATAAAAAATAAAAAAATAAAATTATAACTAATAAAATATAAGAAAATATAAATTTATAAAAATAATAAAATAAAAGAAATAAATAAAAAGACGCATGAGGGGTATGAAATATATAAGGGTAGCAAAATGATGGGGTTCTAATAGTATGGGCCTGAATTCAGATGTTGAATTCAGGCCCAAAGGCCAAGGGGGTGCGCTTCCAAGCAGTGCAGTAAAACGGGAGGTGAATAAAGCAATAGGGGCCTAGTCTAGATTTTGGACTGGGCCCAATAAGCTGGGGGAAGGGGGGACAGGAGCGGCCATGCTAGCAAAAATAATTAAAAGGAGGGGTGCATACGGATATGGGCCAGGCCCAACGTAAGTTTTGGGGAGGTCTGTATGGTTCGCGTGTGGGCAGGAGTATTGGAGCTACCCATGCCAAGTTTCAAGTCTTGATTCCAAGTTTTACCCAGTCAATTGGACAGTTGACCTAGAAATCAGCTGTATTGGGGAAAAAGTCAACTGTGGCCAATTGACAGTCAAATCTCATGAAATTTGATCCACATCAACATATTGAACTCATATGGACCATTTGATCAAGTTTGGATCACAACTCCCCAAGAAATTTGATCAGATCATCAAAAGGGCAAAATGGTCATTTTTAGGGTTTTGACTGCACAAAGGCAATTTTTGACTGTTTGACCTAGCCAATGGTAAACCAAGCTCACATATGGCCTCAAGGACTCAATGGAATTATCTTGACATGTTCATCAAGCTCAAAAGATCCCAAATACACAAGATTGACAGTTGAATTTCCCAGTCAACTGATCAATTTTGACTGTATACTGAAAAGTCAAACTTTGACTTTTTGGTCAAAATCAAGAGTCAAGATTCATTTTTCATCAAAACTTGCCAAATCATGAAACTTGTTCACCAAGAAATCTCAAAATGCAAATTAGGGTTTGAAAATGGAATTTTTCATAACTTAGAATTTTTCTAAGTTATGAAAAACCCTAATTTTTTCCCAACTTTGCCCCATCTTTTCACCATGATCCATTTGGATTCAAACAAAAGTCAAAACATGAAAGTTGTAGCTTGTTGCATAATCTACAACTTTGATTCACAAAGTTTTCTCATTTGAAGCTTGTATCTCAAGTTATAATTTTTTGAATAAGGGCACTAAACCATCTTTTAACTTAGTGAAATTTGACCTATTTTGACAAGGTTTTCTACCCTACTTCAAGGCCACTTTTCATACCCTTCCACTTGGAATTTTGATTTGCATTTCAAAGATGGATTGTAGTACACATTCCAAGCTTTCCAAAATGTCCAAGAACTCATCAAACAACCTCATAACTTGAGAGATTCGAATTTCACAAGTTGGCAAAAATTCACTTTTGTTCTTCATCAAGACATGTTCATAATCTTGCCAATTTGAAATCAGTTTGCTTTATGCTTGATTACAGGTCCTTGAACCATTTCATACTCAATAATTTAATGCATATTCAATGTGTTAAGGTCATGTTCTTTGTGTTCTAACATTGCATAATGGTTTAATCCTAAACTAGATAAAGTGAAATTTCCATTTTTGAAAAGTTTAGCTTTATGTCAAGTTTGTAATCCAACAAGTACATGAAAGATCTGCTTTGCACAAGATTATGTGCATAACACACTGATCAAGAGAGGCTTATGCAGCACATTAGGAGGCTCCCTACTAACCTAAAACCACCAACTTGCTTTTGTTGCTTAAGATAGAAGAAAAGTCCATAACTTATGCTATCTCTCATCTCAGCTTAGACACACAACACAAAAGCTATCAAACACATTCCATAGACAAAATCCAAGCTAACACACGAGCCCTTGCCATCTGAAACACTCTCCATCTCAAAATCACCTTGAAACTGCACAAACAGGGGAGCCCCTGCAGTTTGAGTGCAAACTCCTAATCCCTTCGAGCATTTTGATCCAAACCTTTTCCTCTACCTTCCCTACAACATATGCAAGCTAACCATGTCCTAAAATCAGACCTGTAACACCTCCAAGCCACTTCACCATTTTTAATTTTCTGTTTTGCAGTTGGAGTTCACTAGCTCGATTCAGGGAGTTTCAAGACAAAGTAGGAATTGGAAAAGCATCCTTACACTTCAAGGAAGCTGTACAAGTCATCATTTCACTCTGAAACACCCTCCATTGCAAAGCCCGACTCCAACTGAACAGGTACATTCATGGAGTTCTATCTCCCTTGTTAGGCATTGTTAGCTTTAGATTTTTGAAGAAAACATGTCACAATCATAGCCCTGAACATGCTCATATGTTTAGATTTCATTTATATTTCGTGTGCTTAAAGAATTTCATGTCTGAACATTGATGAAAAGTTAGGTCAGAAATGGGGGGGGAGAGAAATTCTCCCTCATCTTAGAGAGATAGGTCATGTTCTTTATATGGTTGAAACCGTCTCTTAATGCTCTACACTTTTCATGTTATGAGTTTTGCTTGAAAGTCCAGGAATCCAGAGATAAAAAACGCGTGTTTTGGCTTGAAGAAGGTTGTACAGAGGTTGAAGAAGAAGTGGTCTGGGCTGGGCCTGGATTTATTTTCTTTTCACACCCCATTTCCATGTTTACACCCCCCTGAGCCCATTTGTTCATTTCTTAACATTTTTGACTTTTTCTTTTTTGATTAACTTTGTTTATTTTTTCTCATGACATTTAAAAATTAAAAATATTTTTTTCCATCATTTTTGTATTTATTTGCACATTTATTTGTTTATTTCTTTTGTTTGTATATAAAATATATATGTACTATTATTAGAATAAATAGAAAAATGGTGTAAATACATTTTTATTTTTATTTACTTTCTGAAAATATTTCACACAAAAAATACTATTTTATTTATTTTATTAAAATATTAAATAAATATTTATTTTGTGTATAATACATATTTAGGGTTTAATATATATATATATATATATATATATATATATATATATATATATATATATATATATATATATATATATATATATGTGATTATTAATATATTTAAGACAAAATATAAAAATACTTGATTTTTTTTATTTTTTATTAATATTTGATATAAAAATACCTTTTTCCATAATACACTTCATTTTATTTTATTTTTATAAATAATGAATAAATAGTTGTATTAAATTAGAAAATAATACCTTTTTTTCTTTAAAAATTAGGGTTTTTACCCTAAGTTCAAATACCCCAAAAAAATAATACATTTTTTTATTTTCTTTTCTCTTTTACATAAATAATATTTTTTCATACATATACAAAACATTTTTGTGCATCTTGCATTTTTATTTAATTTTTGTACATTATTTAAATTGCAAATATTCAATTGATGTAATAATTTAGATTTAAATTCTTGTCAATATCCCCATTTGAACATTTGTACCCCCCTTCCCATATTTGGTTTTGTAATAGCTTAGTAATTTTAATTTCGCACTTTATTGCTTTCTAAATGATAACATGTTAGAATTAGGGTTTGTATGCGAAAAAACGATAAAAAATAGTTTGACCTAATACAAGATAAACAAGCATGAAAATGAACACACAAATCACACTTGCACCCCCTAGGGTATTCCACTTGTTGCCTTCAAATAAATGGGCCATATTGCATGTTAAACTTCTTTGGGCAAAGCAAACAGTTTGAATGATCATAGTCCCTCGATAAAACTTTTCAAAACAAACAAAACAAATGATCAAGTCCCTTAAAGAAAATTGCCCAAAGACATTTAACGCCGTTGCAATTATGGTCTAAAACGACGACCCGCGCCTGTCCCTTTCACATCCTAACACAAGGTTGCCCACCAAATACAATGGTGGAGCAAACTTGTTAAAAGGGTTAAAGTATAGCAATGATCTTTTGAGAAATTCAGGAGTAGATAACCTCTTAGTTACTTGAATCCAACTTGCAAAACAAAACACTTGCCTAATTTCAAAATCACACATCACAACACTTTCAAAACAAAACTTTCAAAAACAAAATGAAAACCTTTTCAAAAGACGTACACCTTTGTATACATCCCAACATGGATCATTACAAAGGTTGCCACCACATTGGCCTTTTTTCAAAATATTTTCAAACCCACACACTCAAGCACCATTTAAAACAATTGAAAACAAAAGGCAAGTGATCTAAGCAAGTAACTAAGAGCCCATGGATAACCATGGATAGAAAGGGTGCTAATACCTTCCCTTTCTATAATCTACTCCCCGAACCCAAGAAACATCTCAAAAGGTTTTTTGCTGTGCTTTTTAACCTTTCCTTAGGATAAAATAAAAAGTCGGTGGCGACTCTTGCTAACCGCACATTTGCGAATACAAACGCAAACCTCAAGTCAGTTCTCCCACCGTATCACAGCGTCTATGCATGCTATAATGATGTATGTGATGTCTTATGAATGTATGTTTTCGTCTAGGAAAGTAAATCCTTGACGGGTGCCGGGAAGTCATATCCTGGGCTGATGTTGAAGACTAAGCTTTTACTTCCGCTGGGGGTGATAACTACAAGAATACCGGTAGGAGAAGACGACTCCGTTGCGGAATAAACTGGGCAAATGGAAGATTCTGCGGGGAGAAAAGATACTCTAGCGACCATGCTGGGAAGCAATACTCTGTGGGAAGAGGGATGCATTGCTGAGTGTTGATGATAATTTGCTGGGGATACCCTTGTTGTTGGGAGTGTTGATGGACTTTGCTGGGGTAAGAAGACTTCGTCGAGGACGCTCTTTCCGTGGCTTTTGGCTGAGGATAACCCAGTTATATCCTGTTAAGGAAATAACTCTTTAAATAAAGCCGGGTGACGCGTTCGTGCTCTGCGAGGGGATAAGCTTCCAGAATCTACTGGGGTTAAGCTTACTGCTTGGGGATATGAATGTACTGGTGATGTTCTTTAACTGAACCTGCCTTGGTACCTTGGAGGACAGAACAATTAGATTGCTTAGACAACTCTTTATTGCTCCTGTTTCTAGTGTCACCTGTAATAAAATCCTTTGTTTCGTATACAAGTATTCATGAGTTAGCAAATTATTGTCAATGCATATATCACAAATTGAACCTTGGACGTTCTTCGCAAAACAAAACGGAAAAAGAAAAACACTTGGCACGTTTAACTGAAAATATATTTGTATTGATTTTGAATGGCCTGAAAATAGGCGTTTTGTGTACAAGAGGCTGACGTCCTAGTAAGAAAACGCCGCCGAACAAAAGAGTTTATACAAATTTTGTACAAAAGAAAATAAAACAGCTGTGTGAAATGAATGATCCCACTGGGTTTCAACTCTGCTATTGCCTTTATAACTCCGAGCGTCTCATCACTTGATGACCTTGGTTGAAAGTGAAGCTGACTGATCGATGCCGTCTGAGCTTGCTGTAGATACCGGATTCTGGATGCAAAGTGATCAATGAGACATAGTATTACGCTTTATCCCTAATTTTTTCCTGGACCGCCCTTTCGGGTTTTCAGTCCTCCGGGATACCCATTTTTGCCCAAGCCGCCTTTTCAGGTTTTCGACTTGCCGGGTGTACAGATTTTTTTCATTTTCATCCCTTCATTTTGCCCGAACCCTTTTGGTTCGACGGGAAGCCCTAATTTTTGCCTAGGCATGTCAGCCTAGCGGGTCCTTTTATGCGTAGTATCTTTTTACTATGTCTACATTGGCGGGGTGAGGAAGGTCGTCACCATCCATGTTGGTCAATATCATGGCTCCTCCTGAGAACACATGCTTAACCACAAATGGCCCTTCGTATGTAGGGGTCCATTTGCCCCTTGGATCACTCTGGGGAAGGATGATTCTCTTGATTACCAGATCCCCCACTTGATACTCCTGTGGTCTGACCTTTTTGTTAAATGCCCTGATCATCCGTTTCTGATACGTCTGACCATGGCAGATAGCAGCAAGTCTCTTTTCATCAATGAGGTTGAGCTGATCAAGTCGTGTCTGGATCCAATCATCCTCGTTCAGATTTGCATCCTTCATTATCCGGAGAGAGGGTATTTGCACTTCAATCGGCAAGACTGCCTCCATGCCATAAACCAGAGAGAAAGGAGTTGCCCCGGTTGACGTCCTAGCTGAGGTACGGTACCCATGTAGGGCGAACGGTAACATCTCGTGCCAATCTTTATAAGTCACTGTCATCTTCTGCACGATTTTCTTGATGTTCTTATTTGCTGCTTCTACAGCCCCATTCATCTTCGGTCTGTAAGGAGAAGAATTGTGGTGCTGTATCTTGAACTGTTCGCAGAGCTCAGCGATCATCTTGTTGTTTAGATTGGTACCGTTGTCTGTAATTATTCGTTCAGGGACACCGTACCGACAGATCAGGTTGTGTCGAATGAACCGTGCCACAACAGTTTTGGTTACCGTAGCATAGGATGCTGCCTCAACCCACTTCGTGAAGTAATCAATTGCCACTAGGATGAAGTGATGCCCATTAGACGCCGTAGGTTTAATCTCGCCGATCATGTCTATGCCCCACATTGCAAACGGCCATGGCGCAGTCAGAACATTCAGGGGAACTGGAGGAACATGCACCTTGTCTGCATAAATCTGACACTTATGGCATGTCCTGGAATGTTGGTAGCAGTCAGCTTCCATTGTGGACCAGTAATATCCTGCCCGTAGGATTTTCTTAGCCATAGTGTGTCCACTGGAATGTGTACCAAAGGTCCCTTCATGTAGCTCTTCCATGATTCTTTCTGCTTCAGTCTTATCCACACAACGCAGTAAGGTTGAATCATGGTTTCTCTTGTACAAGATGCCGTTGCTAAGGAAGAACTTTGCTGCGAACCTTCTCAGAAACTTCTTATCGTTGACAGATGCACCTTCAGGGTATTTCTGAGCTTCCAAGTACCTCTTCACCTCATGGTACCAAGGCTTCTCAGTTACTAATTCAGTTTCGAGATCGCAACAGTATGCCGGTTCATCCAGTTTCCAGATGATGATCCGGGGAGCCTCATTATCCCATTTGACCTTGAATATTGAAGACATTGTAGCTAACGCGTCCGCCAGCTGATTCTCTTCTCTTGGAAAGTGTTCAAAGGTTATCCCTATGAAGTGGGGGATTAAGGTCAACACACATTCTCTGTAAGGAATCAGGTTGGGATGTTTCGTATCCCACTCTCCTTTGATTTGATTGATCACAAGAGCGGAATCTCCGAAGACACTCAGAAACTTGATCCTTAAGTCGATCGCAGCTTGAAGACCCATGATGCATGCCTCATACTCCGCCATGTTGTTGGTACAGTTGAAACATAGCCGGGCAGTGAGTGGAGTATGAGTACCTTGCGGTGATATGATTACGGCGCCGATACCATTACCCAAAGCATTGGAGGCTCCGTCAAAGTGCATAGACCATCGGGATCCTGGTTCAGGTCCTTCATCCGGTCCAGGTACTTCACAATCTGTCACTATCATGATGCTCTCATCCGGAAACTCGAAGTTCATTGACTGATAATCATCTACGGCCTGATGTGCCAAGTGGTCTACTAATACACTTCCCTTGATGGCTTTCTGGGTCGTGTACTGAATGTCGTATTCCGTCAAGATCATCTGCCATCTTGCAATTCTCCCAGACAGAGCAGGCTTTTCGAATATGTACTTTATAGGATCCATTTTTGAGATCAATAAGGTAGTGTGAGTCAGCATATACTGTCTCAGCCGGCGAGCAGCCCATACCAAAGCGCAGCAAGTTTTCTCGAGCAGTGAGTATCGGGTCTCACAGTCGGTATACTTTTTGCTAAGGTAATAAATAGCATGCTCTTTTCGGCCAGACTTGTCATGCTGCCCCAGCACACACCCCATTGAGTTGTCAAGCACTGTCAGATATAGTATCAGAGGTCTCCCTTCAACCGGTGGCATAAGGAGGGGTGGTTCTTGGAGATACTCGAAAGCGGCCTGACATTCATCGTTCCAACGTACTACCTGATCTTTCTTCAGCAGCTTGAAGATTGGCTCACAGGTAGCAGTCAGATGTGAGATGAAGCGAGCAATGTAATTCAGGCGTCCTAAAAAGCCTCTGACTTCCTTTTCTGTCTTAGGAACTGGCATCTCTTGAATAGCTTTGACCTTAGCAGGGTCCACTTGAATACCTTTATCACTGACCACGAAGCCTAGCAACTTCCCAGATCTTACCCCGAAGGTGCACTTGTTCGGGTTCAATCTCAGCTTGTACAGTTTCAACCGGTCAAACAACTTTTGCAGATGATCTAGGTGCTCTTCTTCTGTCTGGGACCTCGCGATCATGTCGTCCACATACACTTCTATCTCATGATGGATCATATCATGAAATAAGGCAACCATGGCACGTTGGTAGGTTGCCCCAGCGTTCTTTAACCCGAATGACATGACCTTGTAACAGAAGGTGCCCCACTGAGTAACAAATGTAGTCTTTTCCATGTCTTCAGGTGCCATCTTAATCTGATTGTAACCTGAAAAGCCATCCATGAAAGAGAATACCTTGTGCTGAGCAGTATTATCAACGAGGACATCAATGTGAGGTAAAGGGAAGTCATCCTTGGGGCTGGCCCTGTTCAGATCCCTGTAGTCGACACACATTCTGACCTTACCGTCCTTCTTAGGTACCGGCACCACATTAGCAACCCACTGAGGGTAAGAAGTTACTGCAAGAAACCCAGCATCAAACTGTTTCATGACCTCGGCTTTAATCTTCTCAGACATCTCTGGACGCATCCGACGGACCTTTTGCTTAACTGGAGGGCAGTCTTCCTTAGTTGGCAAGTGATGGACTACAATATCAGTATCCAACCCGGGCATGTCTTCGTAGGACGAAGCAAAGATCTCCATATAATCATGCAGCATCTTGGTTAACCGTTGCTTCACGCTGAGCTCTAGGTTGGCACCAATCTTCACCTCTTTCCTGTCTGTCTCGGTACCCAAGTTTATTGTTTCCACTGGCTCTTCATGGGGTTGAATTGCCCTCTCTTCCTGAAGCAACAGTCTTGCAAGCTCTCCAGGCACTTCGCAATCATCTTCACCTTCGTCTTCGGCTAAGTTGATCGGATTTTCGAAGTCATAACTGGCAGTAGCAGAACTGTTATCAGTGAGATCCAGAGTGGATTGAAACCTGTATGAGTGAGTGTGTGTGTAAATACAGCTGTTTTGAAAAATATGTAAAGGAAAGGAAGACAGAAAAGGAGCATAAAATTTGCGATGCGAGAAAACGTCCAAGACTTTCATTTATGATATATGAAATGACAATTTATATGCCCTCACAAATGACACCACGGTGCCTCGGGTAAGACACCGGGCCACAAAGTTTATTTATTGTTTATTACAGATACCAAAAACATAGGAATTCATTACTTAGTAACAAGAGAAACAGATAAGTTGTCCTTTGCACTCCAATTGTTAGATCCACTGTCGGTTGCCGGGTAGATCCAGCTATCAAACTCAGCATCATCCACTTCGTCTTCGTCCCCAATAGCATTTACTCCATGAGCAGGTAGGGGAGCTGTCACCACATTAGGCTTCTCAGATGCCTCAAACTGTACCTCCTTAGCGTCGATGAGGTCCTGCAGCTTGCTCCTTAGTGCCCAACAGTCATCAGTAGAGTGCCCCGGGCTATCTTAGTGGTAAGCACAATGAGCATTCGGGTTGTACTTGGGAGATGCAGTATTGGGGAACTTCGGAGCCTCCCTGACAGTCACTAAGTTAGTGGATAGCAACTGTGGCAGGATCTGTGATAAGGTCATGCTTAACCGGGTAAACTCTCTCCGGGGTCTTTCAACCTTTTGAGGATTAGTTGGCCGGGGAGCGGCAGCAGGCTTAGCAATCATTACCGCACTGACAGATTGGCGGCGCTCAGGTCTCTCTGATTTCCTAGAACCGTACACGGCACTAGCCTCCTTCTTGAAGGGTTTCTTCTCAGAACCAGATGATACCCCCTTCGGAATCTTTCCAGACTTCAGCCCAGCCTCAATTCTCTCTCCGGTCATAATCAAATCAGTGAACCCAGCAGACGAATTCCCAATGAGATGGTTGAAAAATGACCCAGATATGGTCCCCAAGAACATGTCTACCAACTCCCGGTCAGTCAATGGTGGCTGCACCCTGCCAGCCAGGTCTCTCCACTTCTGAGCGTACTCCTTAAAACCTTCACTTGCACCTAACGACATACCCTGGAGTTGGGTACGCGTAGGGGCAAGGTCGGCATTATATTGATACTGCTTATAGAAAGCAGTAGCCAACTCCTCCCAGTTACGAACCTTGGTCCCATCCAGCTGATAGAACCATTCGAGATGAGTCCCTGAAAGACTCTCCTGGAAGAAGTGGATCCATAAATTCTTATCCGCAGAGTACGGTTGCATTTTCCGAACATAGGACCTTAGATGCAGCTTGGGACAAGACGCCCCGTCATATTTAGAGAAGGAGGGTGCTTTGAATTTGTGAGGGATGATCACACCAGTCGACAAACCCAGATCTCCGAAATCCAGCCCAGGTACCTGTTGAACTTCCATAGCTTTCAACCTATCCTCCAGTTGCTTGTATCTGTCTTCTGCAGGAGGGTACTGCTCTTCATCAAAATCAGTCTCGTTGTCGGAGACTACCGGACTAGGAACCCTTGCTTCTGCCTGAGGATTACTCTTGCCAACAGAAGAACCAGCCTCTTCCTGCTGCAGAGCATTACCAAACCTTCGGCCCGAGTTGAACATAACAGTTCTTCTCTTCTTCTTCTTCTCCTTCTTCAGGAGCATAGCCTTCAGTTCTTCTTGGCCCTGAGCCAGACCCTTGATTAATTCCTGAAATTGTGCGTTCTGCACCTGAAGAGCCTTGATTGATGTCTCAGTTGATGCAGAATCAGGATTCATGATGCTGAAATAAACAGCGAAGAACTGTAAGCAACCTGAAAAGAGGAAAAACCTGCTATGCACATGATGAATGATATGTGTTTATGCAATGCATTCAAGGATTCGAAAATTCAACTTTGTTGTAGACAAAAAGGAACACACGTTATCATTAAGGAAAATAATTGTTTAGTACATCAAGGCCTCATGGGCAAAAGTACAAAAATCAAATCAATCCCAAAATATGCTGCGCATCCTCTTTGGAGCTATGTAAGTGTTGAGATTCCTCTCCTCGTGCAACAGGCGGGTGAGCTCCAAGACCTTCTTTTCACTGGCATGTAGACTAGTCTCAAGAGAATTCCTTTCCTCCTTAAGCTGGATCCAGCTCTTCTGCATCTCTTCCCAGGATGTGGGCATATCAGGGTGCTGAATAGTATAAGACACTTCTCCTTCCAAGACTGGTTCTTTGATTACTGGGAGCATATGAGGATAAGGCATCACTAACTTCTGGGAGCGGGCGCGTACCCACTTGAGATAAGGCTCCAAAGGGATGGAGTTCCTGTGCCCCAGTGTCTTGCTGTCTATCCTACTTGGCATCCTCCAAGCTCTGATAAATCTCTGGCGAAGTCCTTGAGTATCGTTGTTGAAGTCAAAAACTATGTCAGGAATTAACATGTCATGAGGGCCATCCCTCCGAGCATAACCAAACTGTCTCCAAGCCAGGCATGGGCTATAAGTAATACCTCCTCTGATTCCAAGTAAAGGAACATTAGGGTACTCCCCGCAACGATCAATGATAGTGACATCTTCTCTGGACCTAGGGCACCAATGTATATCTGCATGTGTAAGAGTCATCAACCGTTATGACCATCTCAAACCCCGCTCATTCTTCAAGACTGATTGTGGAAGGTGCGAAATAAACCACCTTCCTAGGAGAGGAGTGCAACACATAAGGACACCTCTTTTTCTCATGGTTCGAGTGTAACATGAGTGAAGGATGTCCCCCAGCAACGTAGGTATAGGATTCCTGGACATGAAGATCTGAACAGCACTGATATCAATAAGTTGATCTGGGTTAGGGAACAACACCAAACCATAAACAAGGAGGGCCACAACCTCTTCAAAAGCTTGCAAGTCAAGAGAGTTCCAACATTCAAGGGCCTTTTCAAATAGAAACCTGGCTAAGAACCCCTTGATACCACTTCTAACTTCCCAATGTCCCTTGAGGTCAGATGACTGTAGGTGCAAGGCTTTAGCAATCTCTTCAAGCTTAGGTTCTTTTTCTGTACCATTGAAGGGTAGTTGATCAAGGATAGGGATCTTCAGGAGCCGGGAGAACTCCTCCAATGTAGGTACCAACTGATAGTCCAAGAAGGTGAAACAGTGATGCAGAGGGTCGAAGAACTGGAACAGGACCTTTATCATATCTTCCTCAATGTTGGTGTTGACCAAACTGATGAGGCTTCCATGTCTTTCACTGAATGAAGAGTTCTCAGGAATCCTGGTTATAAGCTCCTTAAGCTGAGGAGGGATCCTTACAAGACTGATTTGAATTGTCTTTCTACGAACAGTTTCCACGTCCTACAAAACAAGAACAAAGATGAAAATTCGAACCCCTGAAATGGTTAGTCAATGCATATGATGCTGGATGATGTCATGATGCTATGATTAAATACACCACAGATATTTACAAAGACAAACATGTAAGGCACACAAGGCACACAAGACAAGCCCTTAAGGTTTAAGGCCAGCATGGGGTCTGGGTAGTACCCTCTTGAAGTTGGTGGGTTCAACCTGTCCTAATCAAAGTAACCGGGTTCTAAGGTTCCCAATATCACGGGATTGCTTTCATTGTTCATCGTTTCGATTTAGCCACTGAACTGGCGACCGAAATATTCCAGGAAAGCAACCCTCAATTGAGTGTAGTATCGAGTATTAACCAACCTCGGACTGCACCAAAGTCAGTTATCTCACTACCCTAAAGAGGCCAAGATAGTTCAATTAAGGTTCCTAAGGTCTGTTGATGCTTCATGACACCACGCGGAGGCCCCGTACTCTCCTTGACTGAACTCAAGGGTTACCGGTACACACCAAAGTGCCACATCAACGTAGCAGACTGTTTCAACCATGTCGGTATACCCCGCACAGTTCCCTCACAGCCTTGTTGCTACTTTCTAAGAAGGTATCCCCCAGATCCGGGTTTTGGATCTATAGAACTCCCAAGCAACCCACAATTTAAAGCACACAAGGAAAACAATTGAAAACACAGTTATTAACTAGCCCTAAGGTA
The DNA here is from genome assembly GCA_948472305.1 of Vicia faba. Classification (NCBI taxonomy): domain Eukaryota; kingdom Viridiplantae; phylum Streptophyta; class Magnoliopsida; order Fabales; family Fabaceae; genus Vicia; species Vicia faba. The sequence continues at coordinate 382,791,760 of OX451740.1, forward strand.
CACCTCACTTTAAGTTTAAAACTCCCCAGCAGAGTCGCCAGTTCTGTGATCGGTGGATCTGGAACTGACTGTTTAACGCTGGTTCGCGAAATGTCGTGGAAGCAAGAGTCGCCACCGTCTTTTATTTTCTCCAAATGGAAAGGACAAAAGCACAGAAAAATTCCTTATAGAGATTGCTCTCGGTTCGGGAGGTAGGTTATAGAAAGGGAAGGTGTTAGCACCCTTTCTATCCATGGTTATCCATGGGCTCTTAGATACTTGCTCACTTGTGTTTTCAAAATGTTTGTTTGCTTTTCAACTGTGGGTTTTAAAAAAGTTTCTTTGAAAATTCCAGTTCGACTCTTGTATCGGTCCTCAAGAGTGTTTGAAAAATTGCTTTCGAAAGCTTTTTGAAAAGGTGTCGGTGTGAAAAGTATTTTTGATTTGTTTTGTTTTGAATTAGAGCAAGTATCTAGAGTTGTCTACCTACCCTAAGGAATTCGTCTGTGTAAATGTCCTTTAAAGTAGTGCCATCCCACCATTGAGAGGTAGGTAGCACCACCGTTGGAGGTGTTCGGGTCAATTCGAGGTTCGGGACATGGTGATCACCAGAGCAATGGGAAGACACCTTAGAAGCTACCCTCATGCCAGGTTCCCGGATCATGAGGACTTACTAAGACATCCTCTACTCGACGATCACCTTTCGAGGCAAGGCAACAGTGAGGCGTACCCTAGGGGTGGTGTGTGATTTGTGTGTCATGTTCAGTTATTTTGTCTTATTCATGTCAAGGTGATCTATGCGTTTGTTTTTATTTTATCATTCATTCTTGCATGCATTTATTAACAGTTAAAAAAGTTGCGAGGAAAAGTAAATCTAAAGCTATTACAAACGGCGCGGGTCCACATCGCCAAAATTAACCAGGACCCGATTTGACAGAAAATAAATAAACAAAGTAAATAAAGAATTGAAAAGTGCGAGAAGTAATTTACATGGCTTCGGGAGAAGTACATAATTATTAAGCAAAATAAAATAAATACGCGAAATTAAATCGAAACGAGGTCGTCGGACCCTTTTGCAAAAATCAAATTAATGATGAAGTTAATTAATTAAAAAAGATGTTTTTGGTATTTTTAATATTTTAGGATTTAATAGAAAAAATTAATTGCAATTAAACGCTAACCCTAATTCTATTTTATTTTAATTTATTAAGAAGACGTTAAAATTTAACCTAAATTAAACCTAATTGTTATATACAATTTTAATTATGAAAATAAATAAAATAAATAATATTATTGTGAAAAAGAAAAATTAAAAGGAATAAATCATTTATTAAACCTAATTCTATATTTTTTAGATTTTGTTATGAAAGGAATTAAAATTAAAACCCTAATTTAAACTAATTAATTTACATGCATTTATTTACAAGAAATATTAAAGTAAAATATTTATTATATTTTTTATCTTTTTTTTTATTTTTATGCATTCTTTATATTTATGAAAAATAATTAATTAACTGAACAAATAATAATTAAGAGGAATAAAAAATAATAATACAAAAAAAAAAGGTAAAGAAAATAAAAAGAATGTGCAAACCTGGGGGTTCAGACCCCAATATGGAGGTTAGATCCTGGAAATTCTGGCCCAACAAGCCTGGTCCGTTTGACTTTTTTGAGTAGCGTGCTGAAGCGTGGACCAGGGTTTATGGTGCTCATCCAATCTATGCCTTTGATCTGAGGTTCCAGGACGCGTGTACGGCTGGATAGAGGGACGCATCATGGACCACACTATCATGCCTGCATATGAACGTAAATTGGGAAAAAACAAATGGAAAGGGTGGAGACCTGGGATCGAACCCAGGTCATTCACTTTACCAATAACTTCGTTCGCCACTGAGCCACTGCATATGCGTTTAATATATAATAGTAAATAAACATGATAAAAGAAATAATGATCAGGGGCCACCAACGCGCGAATTTTTGAATCCACCTATCACCGTTTGCCAACACATCGTCTTCTTCACTATCCCTGAAACGTAAAACATTAAGCCACGGTTTTTTATATGTTCTCTTAGGCACGCTACTGGAAAATAGCGATTAGCCCTCTAACGCTCATAAATTGAGCGCGAGGGTTCCATTGCCTTCGTCCAAATGCACTAGTTTGAATGGTGGTGGTCTTGAGGGCCAATTTTTCCCCAGTCAAAAACCCCTAATCTGAAGCTCTGTAAACCCTAAAATTCAAACATGGTGAAATCGCGTATACATCATAAAAACATAATTGAATGCAATGGTTAGCTTCAAAACTTCATGATGAACATGAATCAAGTATTAAAAATTACAAAGGATGCGTAAATCATGATGCACGATTATGAATTTTTCTTGGGACAGTTTGCATTCATGTTACCAATTCTTGAGGTTCTGATGGGTATTCTTGATTGGGAATCGTTCAGTGGACCTTGAGGAAGCTATTGAAACAAGTCTTGAGACCTGAATCGCCTTGCAAAGGTGTTTACAGTTTTGACTTTTTTGCAATTTTTTTCAAGTTTGATAATGGCTTTCTGGAGCAGCTGTGCGTGTATGAACATTAGGGTTTCCTTTAGGCTTATGTAGTGAGTCCATTAGGTCAAGAAAAGTAGAACAAATCCAATGCCATGATGGTTTTTGAAAATTTGATTTTTAAGGATCTTTTTCAATCTTTTCCATGTGTTCTTTGTTCTCAATCATGATCAATCAACCCAAATCTTTCCTTATCTGCATATACACGAAATCTTGAGGCTAAAACATGTATAAAAAGATTGGTTAGGTTAAGTTAAATATTTTTCACATATTTAAATGATTTAAATGAATTAATATAAATAAAAATTCAAATAAATAAATAAATAAATGAGAAAATACTTCCCTTTGGGCCAAGTGGTCGTGCACATGTCATGAATGATGAATTATGGAAGAAAAATGGGCCCATTAGCAATTTTAGGTCATTTGCATCAATGTTGACTTTTCAAGATATCCAAAAATTTCCCAACTTCCACAAGGCATAACTTGCTCAATTTTTAAGCTTTTCTCATGTTCTTGGATATTTTGGAAAGGTCTTTGAGTCCTATAACCAATGCCTTTGGTACCATGTCATTTTGATTTACCAATCTCAAGTTATGGCCTTTGACTTAAAGTCCCTTTTTGTTGACTTTTGAAAATGACCTATAATGTTGAAATTGATAACTTTTTGTGAGAGCATTTCTTGGACTTGAAGTATGAAGATGAGTTGTAGGAAATGTCTTTCTCTTCAAAATGAGATTTGGATGGAATTTTTCTGATAATCCATGTGAAAGTTATGCCCTGGTCAATTTCAGTTGACTTTTTCAGTTGTCCAAATAAGGAAACTTTTGCATCTTGATGATTTCTGAGCCAAATTTTGAGAATCATGATCAAGCATTGATCAAATGATGTTTGTGGCTTCAAAATGATATGTTGACCAAAAATTTGAACTTTTGACTGCCAAATGACCATTTTGCCCCTACAGTTAACTGTAGTGCAATTAGGGTTTTTGACTGTGCAATTTTGAGCTGAATGCCTTGAAACTTGATATGAGGATACTTGACCATATTTGTAGGCATGTGAGACTTGATTGGACCTTTGGACACTTCATTTTCTTGATCAGAACAAAAACCCTAATCTTGACTGTATAGGAGATCTTTGACTGTGCAACCCTTGGGGAGATTTTGAAGCTTGGCTTGGCAATTTCTTGAAAAATATGGGAGGGCAAATTTTGGGGTACAACACAACTGTTTCGAGGCAACTGTTTCGAGGCAACTGTTTCGAGGCAACTGGATCTTGGATATAAGAGCGACCGCTAAAACGTCCTATACTTGACGACCACGTTTCGAAAGCAACGAGTGAGGCGTACCCTAGAAGTGGTGTGTGTATTGTGTGTTGTTTTCATGTTATGTTTTATCTTTGATCATGGCATTGTGAGCTACAAGTTGTTTTTAATTAACATACATTCTTTCATGCAATTTAGAATTTAGGAGTGCGGAAAATTAAAAGACGAAAATATAAAAGCTACGCTATTACAAGGCGCAGGTCTATACATCGCCAAAATACAAAGACCCGTTTTTGATAAAAGATGCGGAAAGTAAAAAAAAGCAATAAACCTAATTACTATTACATCCTTGAACAGTTACATAATAATCAATAAGAAAATAACGCGCGAAGAATTAAAATCAGGACGTCCGAGGGTTTTGGACCCTTTGCTTGAAATTAAATTAAATTAGGACCTAATTAATTATTTAATTAAAGAAAAGAAAGTGTGTTTTTTATGTTTTTTGGATTTAATAGAAATAAAGAAAAAAGGAATTAAAATTAAAGTTAGTGAAACCCTAGTTTTAAATTATTTTAATCATTAATAAAAATATTAAAGTTAACCTAACTTAAGCTAATTAATTAATTTACATGTTATTTACAAAAATAATAATAATTAATAATGATAATTAATGATAATAATAATAATTAATTAAGAAAAAGATAAAATGTCAAAAACCTAATTCTATGTATTTTTTATTTGTTAAGAAAAAGGATTGAAATTTAAAACCTAAATTAAACTAATATTAATTGTTAGTCATTTATTTACAAAAATAGGTTAGTGGTGAAATTAAGAAATCAAAATATTTTACAATTTGATTTTCTGATTTTATTATGAAAAGTTGATTAATGGTGAATTAATAAAACAATTAAAACAATTAAAAAGAATTAGAAAGAAAAGAAAACTAAATTAAAAAAGTATGCAAACCAAGGGGGGTGTCAGGCCCAAAGTGGAGGTGTGATTTGAGGAATTCTGGCCCATTAGACAAAGCCTGTTTGACTTTCAGGATTGTGTGCACGTTGGTTGACCCAGGCATAGCGTGTTCGTCACCTCCTGGCCTTCAGATTATGGATCAAAGCCACTTGGCAGGCCAACGCGTGAGGCTCATGGTAGGACGTTGGATGAGGCGCTGCACTAGAAGACATTAAAACAAAAATTATGAATTATGTGGGGGGACCTGGGAATCGAACCTAGGTCCCAATGCTTGCAATACACGTCCTCCACCATCTGAGCTATGAAACGCGCTTGTACATATGTTGATAAATAAATATTATATATGAAAAATGCCCATTATGCTGAAACATTAAAAAACACACTAAAGTTTGAATGTCCCAGTAGCATGATGCCACGCGTGCTTTCTTCTTCGTTTTCACCTGCAACATGAACAAGATAGCGGGGGTTTTAAACCCCCACTAAGTGAAAGTCCTAAAAATAGCGAATAGCCCTGTGGATTACATAAATTGAGCGCGAGGTTGCCATTCAACTCGTATTGAGCTTCTGAATTCAGCTGTATAGGTCTCAGGGCCTGATTTTTCCTCTACAAGAAAGCCCTATTTTGAAGATTCGAAAACCCTAGATTTTGTCCATGGTGGATTTCGATTCAGGCATCCTTAGCACAATTAAGCTATCTCAAACGCTTCAGGAAGGTGTCAGTAGTACAAATCAATGAGCAAATCATATGAATGATGCATAGAAATTAGGTTTCGATTATGAAAATATTCGTTCAAACCATGACTATGTTTTACCGTTTCTCTGGGTATGAGGACCTGTTCTGGATAGCAATAGCTTCCTGGAGACTTAAGCAACGTGATTGAATCCTTTTTAGGCATGGAAAGGCACTGCAAGTAGGAAATCAGCTTCACACTTTTTCTCTATTTTTTGCAAATTGGTTCTATGGCTTCAACATCTTTTTTGTGTCCTCTTGAGTAGGGTTAGCTCTTGCATATGCATGTGATCAGAATTAGGTCAAAACCTTGGCCCAAAAGTCCATGAATTATGACTTGAATATTTGATTTTCAATCATGTGTTTTCAAATCTTTTTCAATGAAAACCTTGCCAATTATGGATGATTTTCCTTTTTTGATTGAGAAACGGTTTTGCCAGCTTGCCCTGATATGATTTGCTTCACAAAAGATCCAAAAACATATCTTTTTTAATTTTCCTATAATTAAAACCAATTAAATGAATTAATATTAATAAAAATTCAATTAATTAATTAAAAATAAGAAAATAAATTATTTTGAGCTCAATGGGTCGTGCATAGGCTTTGTGTAATGATTCAAGAAAGAATTTGAGGCCCATTAGCAAAATTGAAGCTTTTTAGGCAAAGTTGACTTTTGAAAGTTCCCAAAAATTTCTCAACTTCTCCAATGCATATCTTGCTCAATTTTGAAGCTATGAACATGTTCTTGGACATTTTAGAAATGTCTTGAAGTCCTCTAACCAATGCCTTTGGTCCCATGTCATTTTGATTTATCAATCTCAAGTTATGGTCTTTGACTTAAAGTGCCTTTTTGTTGACTTTTGAAAATGACCTATAATGTTGAAATTGATAACTTTTTGTGAGAGCATTTCTTGGACTTGGAATGTGAATATGAGTTGTAGGAAATGTCCTCCCCTTCAAAATGAGCATTGGATGGGATTTTCTGATAAACCGTGAAGAAGTTATGCCCTGGTCAATTTGCAGTTGACTTTTCAGCTGTCCAAAAATAGAAACTTTTGCATCTTGAGACTTTTTGAGCCATGCTTGTGGAATCATGATCAATAATTGATCAAATGATGATTGTGGCTTCAAAATAAGATGTTTACCAAAATGTTTGACTTTTGACTGTCAAATGACCATTTTACCCCTGTAGTTGACTGTGAAGCAATTAGGGCTTTTGACTGTGCAACTTGGTGCTGTGAGTCTTGAAACTTGACATATGGATGCTTGACAATGTATATAGGCATATGGGACTTGATTGGACCCTTGAAAACCTCAATTTCTTTGCAAGAACCAAAACCCTAATTTTGACTGTGTTAGGAGGCAATTGGACTGTGCAACCCTTGAGAGATTTTGAAGCTTGACCTTGACACATCTTGAAGAATATGGGAGGGCAAATTTTGGGGTACAACAGTTGCCCCTGTTCAATCTTCTTAGACCTGAGGATGTAGATTGGCTGGCGTGCCTTTCGTAATCCGAAGGTGGAAGATGATTGAACACTAGAGTGCCCAGAAATTTGCACTCGCATAGTAGAATATCAGCAGTGTGATATAGGGAATGGGCTTACAGATGCCATTTGAAGATATGATTGGTAGGAGGATGGGCTTATAGATGCCATCTGGAGCTGTGACGGAGCCTCGTCGGGAATGGGCTTATGGATGCCATTTGGAGACTGTTGATATGGGGATGGGCTTATAGATGCCATCTAGGGGTCGACTGCGTAAGAGATTCCTTAGCGAGAACTTTGTACCTGAGAAAGAAAAATAATTACCTGGCCTGTTACAGGGGTTGATCTTCAAACTCTTCATGTAGATGTGCCCTGGCTGGATGCAGGTATCGAATCTTCAAACTCTTCAGACGTACCCTGGCTGGATACAGGAATCGAGTCCGGAAAATAGTCGTCAACAGATACACCCTGGTAGGATACATGAATCAGATCTTCAAACTCTTCAGACGTGCCCTGGAAAGATACAGGAATCGGATCTTCAAACTCTTCAGACGTGCCCTGGCTGGATACAGGAATCGAGTCCGGAAAATAGTCGTCAACAGATACACCCTGGCAGGATACAGGAATCGGATCTTCAAACTCTTCAGACGTGCCCTGGCAGGATACAGGAATCGAGTCCGGAAAATAGTCGTCAACAGATACACCCTGGCAGGATACAGGAATCGGATCTTCAAACTCTTTAGACGTGCCCTGGCTGGATACAGGAATCGAGTCCGGAAAATAGTCGTCAACAGATACACCCTGGCAGGTGTTGGCTCCTAAATTCGACACCTTTGTTTTGATTGATGGCAGCCATTAAAAGCTGAAAGATGCTTTCGACTGGCTAAGCCTGTCGAAGTGCCCGTCGAAAGATGGCAAAATACTTAGAAGATTTCTTCCAAGGAAGAAGGCTGATTGCCTTCGACGTCGAAGGAGTTTTCGTCGAAGACGTTTCTTGATGAAAGTGTTCGATGGTCCAGAGTGGAGCAGTTTGAAATTCAAAGCTTTGGGGGGAAAACGGTTTCCAGCAGTTACTACGTGCAAACGTGCAAGGATCTGGAGCGTCGAGCATGGAGAACGTGCCAAGTGGCTTAATCTCGAAGCAGTGTAACTGCCCGACGGTTACTTGGAATGTTTTAGTATAAATAGGAGTAGACATGTAGTTTCTCGTGTGTGTTCACAAATAGATACATAGTCACTCATTTAGATTCAAGTACCCAGTGTGAGCGAAAGAATTGTTGAGAAATGTATGTGTGAAACACCAATTTTATCAATTAAAGTCATTTACTTTTCCAGTATTTTACTTGCTTTTCTCCTTTAAATTCCTGCCGAACCTTTACTTTAAAGCCTTGTTTATTTTACCAAGCCTTTCCTTTATGCAATTTACTTGAAACATTTTACTTAAAGCCTTATCCACCTTAATCAAACTTCAAAATCAACCTATGTCCATAGGATCAATCTGATCGATCCTGCGAGTAACCAAATAAGTAACCATTTGGAGGATCGGCGGTTGTTTACCAAAACCCAAGATAAACAAATTGGCACACCTGATGGGACTGTGTGTTGATTGTTGAAAAATAATCTCATCTTTTCGAGTTGTATGTTATTGAGGAGTGGTAGAATATACACTAACGATAACAATACTGCCAGAAGAAGGGAAGAGATGGCGAATCCGCCAAACAATAATGAAATCCCACAAACGAGTGTGGGAGCAACGGTTAACATGACCGTAAGTGAAGCGACGAATGTTGGTTCGACACCAGCAGTGTCAGTCACAACCACGGGGCCAATAACTTCGTTTTCAGGCCCCAGAATACCTTTGGGAACTCCCCCTCCAAGGGGAAATATAGGCACAAGGCCTGTGGTTCCCCCAGGATTTATTCCATTCTATGGTATGCCAACTTCTGAAGTGGCAAGCCTGACGAATGCTGCGTCCACTTATTCAGACCCTTTCGTGAGTGCCTCTTCGCCACTCCAAGGCTCTGGAGTAGGCATGGCGAATAGAAATAGGACCCAACTCTTAGGAGGAACGTCCCAAGTAGCCCATGGCCTTACAAATGCCTCGACAGCAGTCTTGAGGCAACAGATGGACGAAAGCAACCATGATATGGTGCAAATGTTGGCACAAACTTTGAGTACAGTGCTAAATCCTCTAATACAAAATACTACTCAATCGAATCAGCAAGTTACAGCGCAAATGACGCGTTTGGCTGACTTCTTTGGAGTACCCCCACCTATGCGACAGCCCCAAAGGGCGCAAACAAGAGGAAATCAGGGGATATTTGTAGAGGAAGAAACCACCATTAATCAGGCTCAACAGCCTGTAGAACAACCTGTCGAAGAACCTAGGGTAATAGCCCCAGAGGTAAGGTTAGTTAACAGAAACCAAAATGCTGACGAAGTGGTTCAGCATATCCAACACCAAAACATGGGTTTGGAAAATAATCTGGCAACCATGATCGAAAGGATCATGAATCAGAATGGGATGAACATGGGCTTTCGAAGGCCCAACTTTACATCTCCATTGTCAGAATACGTATTACAAACGGATTTACCTCCTAGGAGCAAAGTCCCCAAATTTACTAAGTTCTCTGGGGACACGACAGAATCTACTGTCGAACATGTGGCGAGGTATTTGATCGAAGCAGGAGACATTTCAAATAATGAAAACCTAAGGATCAAATACTTCCCAAGTTCCTTAACCAAGAACGCTTTTACTTGGTTCACAACTCTACCCCCCAATTCGATCCACCATTGGACCCAGTTGGAAAGATTGTTCCATGAACAATTCTATATGGGGCAAACTAAGATAAGTCTGAAAGAACTGGCGAGTGTGAAGAGACGTTTCACTGAACCTATAGACGAATATCTGAATAGGTTTAGGTTGCTTAAGGCGAGATGTTTTACACAAGTGCCAGAACATGAGTTGGTCGAAATAGCCGCAGGCGGTTTAGATTATTCCATTAGGAAGAAGCTAGATACCCAGTACCTAAGAGACATGGCCCAACTGGCCGATAGAGTTCGACAGGTCGAACGCCTCAAAGCTGAAAAAGCTAAGGCAACGAAAACTCACAAAAGAGAGAGAATAGCGTACGTTGAGATGGACGACGACGATCTAGAATCCTTCGACGATACTTTAACTGTCGAAGAAGGAGAAGTCGATTTAGCAGAACTAAAACAAGGGCCACCATACTCTTGTAAACAGTTAGTCCCCTCAAATGGGAAAAATCCCATTGGTCCAGACAGGACCAACGATAGGTTCCCAAAAAAGACTTATAGTTTTGACATCACAAAATGTGATGAAATATTCGACTTGCTAGTTAAAGATGGCCAAATGATAGTACCCCCTGGGGTAAAAGTGCCTCCTCTTGATCAAAGAAAGAAGAGAGGTTTTTGCAAATATCATAATTTTTTGGGCCATAAAACTTCTCAATGTTTTCTTTTCAGGAATCTTGTGCAAGACGCTATTGAGGAAGGGAGATTAAAGTTTGCTGACAAATCCCCCATGGCTGTCGACTCCAATCCACTAAAGGCTGAAGCCCACTACGCAGAACCCTCTGAAGTGAACATGATAGAGGCGACCAGCATCCCGTCGAAGAAGCCAGGAATTACCATGGTCGAAGTCTCAAAGGACCACATCAACATGCCAATCTTTGGCAGTTTTTCTGGAAATTTATCCAGGAAGACAATTGAGGCTGTCCAGAAAGCGGTCGAAGGCCCGAAGTCGAAGACTGCTGAAGCACAAAAAACTGGACCAAAGCCCAGTTCCCACTTGGCCACTGTTCAAGGCCAGACGGAGAATCTGGAGACACAAATGAAGCAACTAACTCTTGCTAATAAGGATACAATGAATATCAACATGGTTGAACTTTCTGACCCTAAAGCTTCAGAAGAAGCCATAAGGCAAGAGCAGGCAAATAAAACGGCTTTCCCTAGGGAAAACGAAAACTTGGCAGATTTTTTACAAAGATGCCAGAAGAAGAAATCAGAGGTGATGCTATGTCCAAGATGCAGTTCTATCTTTGATAAAAAAGCTGCTGAGCACATACAAGGCGTAAGAGCAGCGAACAAGAGAAGGGAGAATGCTGACCTTCGACATGATCGCAGGAGGGGTTCTAATCAAGACAAGAGGCCATTGACTTTTAGGCCTCCAACAAATGTACCAGTAGACACTTGGTCCAAAACATCTGGCCGGAAAAGGCCGAGTGAAGAGAAATGGCATTCTTTCGATGTGCCAAGAGGTTCCTCTTTAATTCAGAAGAAAGAAACTCAAGTTGCTGCACCCAAGGTTGCTCAAGTGTCCAGCAACTACAAGGGAAAAAATCCTATGTCGCGATCCCAATGGAGGAGATATCAAAGAAGGCGAAAATCTGAAAGGGAGGCTGCCAACGAACCTAAGGCAGAAACTAGTTCGAATGTGCCTCAAAGGAAACAAAGAAAGCCTCTTGAGAGAGAACCAGTTACCAACAGGCTAGTTTGGCCTAACCAAAGTGAAGTCGAAGACGAAGATGATGCTGAGTCCGACGATACTCTGGATATAATGGTGAATATTGTTTCAGTACTGCCTAGGGAATTCAATCGACAGGTAGAAGTCGAAGCCAGTGACTGGGAGGTGGAACAAGAAATGGCCAAACATAGGCCAGTGTGCTATTTTGTCATGGACAATGGCACTACAGAGGAACAAAATGGCTTCTTCGAGCCACCTACAGAGGCGATGAAGAATCACCTCAAACCTTTGTTCATAAGGGCTAAACTCGAAGAGACCACTGTGAACAAAATATTGGTCGACTGTGGGGCCACTATCAATATTATCCCTCATTCTATGCTAAGGAAGATTGGCAAAAGGGATGAAGAAATCAAACCTCACAATATGGTCCTGTCCAACTATGAGGGAGGCATTGGGACCACCATGGGAGTGATCCAGCTAGACATAAAAGTTGGGTCGACCCTTCGACCAACAATGTTCATGGTCATATCGGCCAAACCTAACTACAACCTTTTGTTAGGTCGTGAGTGGATTCATGGTGTTGGCGCTGTGCCTTCATCGATGCATCAAAGACTGCTGCTATGGCGTCCAGATGGGATGGTCGAAAACATAGAGGCGGATCAAAGTTACTACCTTGGCGAAGTGAATCACTTGGGTGTAACAGATTTCGACAAAAACTTGGCTCACATAGGGCCATGTCCAACTCCTGACTTCGACATGGCGCCAGCGCCAAACACCTTTTGTTCCCTATACCTGCATCCTGAGCATGGTTTCCAATGGGACAGAGAAGACTTGTCCCACATAGACTTCAGTGGGCTAACTGATATCCAACCAACTGGTTGGGGAAGTGAATTCAGTGATAATGACTGAGTCACAATCTCTGAAGCGAATTTCGGCTTATGTGGCCGAAACCAAGATGATAACGGCTCTCGAAGCCGAAGTAAAGTACATGGCCACACAGGCCAATGGTCAACAATTATCTGTTGTTGGCCCAGGAAAGGATTTCGATCCAAGACCTCCTGATATCACGCCAGATGAAATGCAGGAACAGAGGCTCGACGCCATCTATGACGATGAGCCTTTGGGCTTCGAAAAGGATCCCTTGGCGAACAACATTAAGATGTTAGCACAAGACCCTTTAGAAGAAATCAACTTAGGCGAAGGATCAGAGAATAGGCCAACTTACATCAGCGCCAAAATTGATCCAGAACTTAGGTTGGAAGTAATCCAATTGCTGAAAGAGTTTAAAGACTGTTTTGCATGGGATTATGACGAAATGCCCGGTCTCGACAGAGGATTGGTAGAACTTCAGTTGCCAATCAAACCTGGAAAGAAGCCAATCAAGCAAAATCCAAGACGCTTCGCTCCAGAAATATTGTCGAAGATCAAAACGGAGGTCGAAAGACTTCTGAAATGCAAATTCATCCGTGTTACAAGGTATGTCGAATGGATCGCAAATATTGTGCCAGTAATTAAGAAAAATGGCACATTAAGGGTGTGCATAGATTTCAGAGATTTGAATGCTGCCACCCCCAAAGATGAATATCCTATGCCTGTGGCGGAAATGCTAGTCGATTCTGCCGCTGGCTACAAATACCTGAGTATGCTCGATGGTTATTCAGGATATAATCAAATATTCATTGCTGAAGAGGATGTGTCGAAAACAGCTTTTCGATGCCCAGGGGCCTTAGGCACTTACGAATGGGTAGTGATGCCTTTTGGCCTAAAAAACGCTGGGGCAACGTACCAGCGAGCAATGAATACTATCTTCCATGATTTTATTAACACTTTTATGCAAGTTTATATTGATGATATTGTTATAAAATCTGTTTCCAGGAAGAGTCACATTGACCACCTTCGACAATCATTCGAAAGAATGAGAGAACATGGTCTGAAGATGAACCCTTTGAAGTGTGCGTTCTGTGTGAAAGCTGGAGATTTCTTGGGTTTCGTTGTCCACAAGAAAGGAATCGAAATCAATCAGAACAAGACGAAGGCAATTTTGGAAGCGAAAGCGCCATCGAATAAGAAGGAATTGCAATCTCTCTTAGGCAAGATAAATTTCTTGAGAAGGTTTATATCTAACCTAAGTGGGAAAGCTCAGGCCTTTTCACCCTTACTTCGACTGAATAAAGAGGGGTTCGAATGGGGGCAAGAGCAACAAGAAGCCTTCGACAAAATCAAAGGGTACCTCACTAAGCCACCTATTTTGGTGCCTCCTTGTAGCAATAGGAGTATGAGATTGTACATAGCTGCATCTGACAAAACTCTGGGAAGTATGTTAGCCCAAGAGGATGAGAATGGAGTCGAAAGACCCATTTATTATCTCAGTCGAGTTTTGAATGATGCAGAAACTAGATATAGCAAAGTTGAAAAATTGTGTCTATGTCTGTATTTCTCTTGTACAAAACTCAAGCAATATATAAAACCAGTTGATGTTTATGTTTCGTCTCATTTTGATGTTTTCAAATATATGCTGTCGAAACCGATCTTGCATAGTCGAATCGGCAAGTGGGCATTAGCATTAACTGAATACTCCTTGACCTTTATGCCTCTTAAGGCAGTAAAAGGACAAGTGGTTGCAGACTTCATAGTCGACCACTCAATTCAAGTCGAGGATATTAATTATGTGGAGATAGAACCTTGGAAATTCTACTTCGATGGTTCCAGCCATAAAAATGGAACAGGAGTAGGAGTCTTGATTGTTTCTCCAGATAAAATTCCAACAACATTCAAGTACCAAATAGAAGGTTCTTGTTCGAACAATGAGGCTGAGTATGAAGCTCTAATTACTGGCCTTGAGATATTGTTGGAATTGGGGGCAACTCGAGTCGAAATAATGGGAGACTCAGAGTTAGTCATCAAGCAAGTCACAAAAGAATATAAATGCATAAGAGAGAATCTCATTATGTACTTTGTGATAGCAAATCATTTATTGAAACAATTTGAAAGTGTCAATATTCGACACATACCCAGAGTCGAAAATCAAATAGCCAATGACTTGGCACAAATTGCATCTGGGTATAAGGTTTCAAAAACGAAACTACAAAGAGCAATCGAAGTTCGAGAGAAGATAAAAGCAACTTGTCTATCACCATCAGACTTGGAATCGACGAGGCTAGGATATGCTGATCACAGTAACTTCGAGATTTCGTTCATTGATAATTTGTCAGATCAAGATTGGAGGAAACCCATGGTGGACTATCTTCAAAATCCAGGAGCTCCGACAGAACGAAAAACAAAATACAGGGCGTTGAGTTTTGTACTCATGGGTAATGAGTTATTCAAGAAGACGCCTGAAGGGGTGTTGCTGAAATGTTTAAGTGAAACTGAAGCATACATAGCCCTTTCGACTACGCATGCTGGGGCATGTGGGGCTCACCAAGCAGGCCATAAGATGAAATGGTTGTTGTTTCGACAAGGACTATATTGGCCCACTATGCTGAAAGATTGTGTTGAGTTCGCCAAAGGTTGCCAAGAGTGTCAAGTTCATACAGGCATCCAACATGTACCAGCAAGCGAACTTCACTCGATAGTGAAGCCTTGGCCCTTTCGAGGATGGGCGTTGGATCTTATTGGAGAGATTCGACCAGCATCATCAAAGAGTCAGAAATACATATTGGTAGGCATTGATTATTTTACTAAGTGGATCGAAGCGATCCCTTTAGTCAATGTGGACCAAGAAAATGTCATTGAATTTATTCAAAAGAACATTATCTTTAGATATGGAATTCCTGAGACAATAACAACTGATCAAGGGTCAGTTTTCACCGGTCGAAAGATGCAAGAATTTGCTCAGGAAACAGGTTTCAAACTCCTAACATCCACGCCTTACTATGCACAGGCGAATGGTCAAGTCGAAGCAGCTAACAAAGTAGTGATTGGCTTGATAAAGAAACATGTTGGGAAGAAACCAAAGAATTGGCATAAGACGTTAGACCAGATTTTATGGGCTTGTCGAACGTCCCCAAAAGAAGCCACTGGTACAACGCCATATAGGCTAACTTTTGGCCATGATGCAGTGTTACCAGCAGAAATTTGTCTTCAATCTGCAAGAGTTCAGAGGCATTATGATATTCCTTCTGAGGTTTATTGGAATATGATGTTAGATGAATTGGTGGATTTAGACGAAGAGAGATTACACGCTCTCGACTTACTCAGGCTTCAGAAGAAAAGAGTAGAAGACTCTTATAATAGAAAGGTAAAACCTAAGGTATTTTTGCCTGAAGATTTAGTTTGGAAGGTAATTCTTCCCATGGATCGACGGGATCGAAGCATGGGGAAATGGTCACCCAAATGGGAAGGACCCTTCAGAGTTATCCAAACTTTTTCTGGTGGAGCCTATGAGGTCGAAGAGATAAGTGGTGATAAAAGGCTCTTGAGAGTAAATGGTAAATATTTGAAAAAATATAAGCCTATACTTCAAGAGATAAAAATAAAATAATAAAAGAACAAACTAAATTAACCATAAAAATGCCAAAATGGAAATTTTTATTAATTTCAGCCAAGATGGCAATTGTTGTCGAAAACGATTACAGAAGATGGTTACAAAAGAGAATCAATCAAAAGGTAAGAGAATTCTTGAGTCGAAGATACTTGGCATACTGCAGCTCCAACCTCTTTTTGCACCAAGAGTTTTCTTGCACTAGTTTGGCAATTTGAGCGTCGAGGCTTTGAGCCCTCTCAGCGAATTCCAGGCCTTGCTTGATCTCAGTCTGGCTCTCAGTGTCTGGGATGGTCGAAAGAATTTCCCCCTGGAGTACAGTGTTGGCGTTTATCTTCGCCTCTATCTCTGCAATTTGTGCTCGGAAGGAGACATTCTCTCGCTCAATAACATCGACCCTTTCCTGTGCAGACGCTTTCTGTTTCGACAACTCGGCAATTCGAGAAGTCGAATCTGAGACAGCAGTCCACGCAGATGAGCTTTTGCCATGCAGCACTTCGAGCTGACTGTTAAAACCTCGTTGGCGCCTGTAATCTGCTGAGACTTGATCAATCATAGAATGTAATTCCATGATTAAGTCTGAGATTTCTGGGGCTACAGCTTCGAAGTCAACAGCATTCAAAACCTCTTTTAAGCATGATGGAGCAGTGGGGTCCCCCTCTAAAGTCTTCATTAAATCTCTCTTGAAGAACTGGGCCTTAACCTTCGCCAACGCATCATCAAGAGGAGAAGTTTCAGTAGATTTCCCCGACAGGGTAGGAATTTCCTGACTAGTGTCAGAAGAACTCTTACTCTCGATGATTGCATTGAGGTAGCTGACAGGGTCAGTTTGTTTCAAGATTTCCAAGTCCTCTTTTGACCTGTGCTTTGAGGAGGTGACCCTTGCCACAGTATTATCTTGGGCTTGAGGCTGTTGAATGCTGAGTGCCTCGTTTGGTTGCTCTTCGACTTGGACTGAGGCGGTACTAGCGTCGACTTGTGGTTCTTCGTTAACATCACCTTGGGGTCCTTCGCCAGCGTCATTTTGTGGCTCTTCGCTAGCGTCACTCTGGTGTTCTTCGCCAGTACCACCTTGGTGCTCTTCGTCAACAGCATCTTGATTCTCTTCGCCATTGCCTTGGTCTCTTCCTTCAGGATTCTCTTCTGACGACAAGTCCACCACAGGAACCGTTTCTGGCTGTGTTTCCTCCACCATAGGTTCTTCTGTTGTCTTCTCCACTGTTTCAGCATTGGCCTCATTCTCAGTGTGGGCTTCGTCATTGCCCAAATCTTTTTCCTGAGGCCTGCTAAGGTCAGCAGATTCTAGAGTTTCTGAAGTCCTTGGTGGGGAACTTTCAGTAGTGTCCTGAAAAGGAGAAAGAAGACAAATCTTCAGATGTCGAAAGAGATACAATCGAATACTGGTATCTATGCCTAAAATAGATTACCTGTGGATTAACTTCAGCCCCAGGGCTGGAATTGTCACTTTCGACAGGCTTGGTAAGAAGAGCATTCAGTTCCTCCTCAGTTGGCTCCTCGATGATCACTGCAGGTGGCCTAGGCTTTCTCACAGCGACCTTTATTCTGACGGTTCGACCTTCAGGGGCAGGAGTAGGAACAGAAGCGTCCTTCGTTAACTTTCGCCTCTTTAAGGGAGCAGGAGGGGAATCACTTTCGTCATCACTCCCCGATTCGACCACCAATGCTGCCCTTTTCTTGGGCGAAGGGGCCTAGAAAACCAATAGGAATTCGATTGAATAATTACATCGAAAATAAAAAATCGAAAGCCAGAAGAAAAATGAAGAAAATCTGGTTACCGATGCAGGAGGCCTCCTCGAAGAGCCTTCCCCCTGTTGGTTGCCTGTTGTCTTCGCCGGCGCTATAGTCTTCGCCGGCGGTGGAGGTTTTGTCGAAGGGACTCCTCCTTGTGGGCCTTCTGTAGCCTTCTTGGCTAGGGGCTTTCGAACAACTGAAAGCGAAAAGGAAAGTTAACAGGCTAACAGTCGAAGAGAAAGATAAAAAGTAATGTGAGAGCATGAACTTACATTTCTTTACTTTGTCCAACACAAGGACAAAAGACTTCTGCAACTCTGCCATGAAGTCCTTCTCGTCGAAGAAGTACTCAGCATAATAGCTTCTCCACCACTCCTCAAAGGATGGTGAGCAAAGGAAATTAAGCTGGTAGTCAAACAGCGAGAGGATTGTTCGACCAGCATATCTTCCGATATGCTTGATGGCAGCTTCTTCTGTATAATCGTTGCAGAAGTACAACATTGACTTCTCTCTTTGAAAAATAGGAGAAGGCAGGGTTTGGATGATACCAAACTGGCGAGATACCAGATTTGGTTGATAGGCAAGCAGACTCAAATGAGTCTTAGAACTCTTAAATCGAAGAGGCATGATCCTGGGTGTCAGGAACGCCTCCCAAAGTACAGTGTGCTCATCGACATTGGGACCACTCGACTCCTTTGGATGTGGCCTTGTGAACCATGCTGGCCCCACCCTCTGTTGAGCAAATGGAGCCATAGTTGAAACAAATTCCTTCCTTCGAGCGAACATCAGAACGAAGTTAGTGAAGGTTTGTTGAAACTCCAGCCCATCTTCCACAGGTGTCAGTAGAGCCAGCCTAATTCCTTCGATACGTCTATTAGCTATCGCTGGGGCTTGTTTATTTATCTGAATCTTCTTGGGTAAGAAAGATTCGAAAGTGGCGTTGAGCCACAGTTGAAGTAGCCAGAAAGGCCCAGCGAGTAGCAAACTGGCCCTATCTTCGATATGTTTCAAGAGAGTAACCCCATTGCTGATTGAGTCATAAAGACTGGCCAGAATTAGTTCTGCCAAACAGATGTTTTGGCGGTGATGCAGTTGGGTGGCAAGAGTGACCATATTTTTGGTCACTTGTAGAGACTTCGAGCAAAACACAAAGCGAGTTAGCCATAAGGCTAGAAACGCTATGTGTTCGACATCCGACACTGTATCCGTCGACCTGTCGTGATAATGGTTGATAAAGGTGGTGTATGTTGGCTTGGTCTCAGAGAAGCCAATTTGGTCCTCCGACATCTCCTCCGGGTCGAAGTAATCTCCGGTTGGTCGAAGGCCAGTAATGGCCGCTACGTCGAAGAGTGTGGGGGTTAACATCCCACATGGAAGGTGAAAGGTGAAGTGAGAGTAATCCCAAAACAACAGCGAAGCTATAAGCATCTCTGGGGAGTAGTTTAAGCCTGTCTTCGACAGCATTACTAGGTCAAAGATTCCCATTTCCTTCCAGACTGGAGTTTGATGTTTCTCCAACTTTGTTAGCCAAGCAACATAGTCAGAGGTCAGATTAGGGCAAGACCTGAAGACCCTAACACTTCTGTTGAAGAAACGGAGGTCGATTTTCTCGCGTGTAGGGTCTTCGTTGTCTTCTGCGTCCTTCTTGGCGCATGCTACTGGCTTGAGTTTCTCGACGATGGGGAAATAGCTCTTGATCTTCAGAGCTTCAGAGATGCTTGGGTTCATGGGGCCAGACATTGCGAAGATCTGGTTGGAGTATCCAACCGGGATCATCAAGTGACGCGAGTAAGCATCGCGAACGGAGATGTCAGAAGGTTCAGGAACCCTTCGTTTCCCTGTAGAGTTCACTACCGGAGCAGTAACAAAGACCTTGGGTTTAACAAGTTGTTCAGTTGGTGCGTTAGTCTTGGGGGCAGTAGAAGCAGAGGCCATTGTTGAGGATGAAGATGAAGTGAAAAAGGAAGAGTTTTTCTGCAAAGAGAGCAAGTTTGTACGAAAGCAAGGGAGTTTGAGGGCTAGTTTGCGTAAAAAGTCCCACAATGGGATATTCACTACTATTTATAGTAGTGGGAGAAATTCCCAATAACGAGGACATTAAATGTCATTTAATGCTGCAGGAATTAGTGGGACGCGTGGCAGCATCCTGTTGTTTTGGCCGTTTCTGCAGAAACAGAGAGACGCAGCGTGCGTCCTCGTTTTTGGGATTTGTCATAATGACAAATTCTGAAGTGACGTTTGGTACTGCACGCCGTACTGAAAGTGACGTCCTAGGATCAAATCAATGATGGTTTCTTGGGATTGCCAATAGTTGGTAAAAAGCAACAAAAAGTGCACAAGTTAACTTGTGACTAAGCGTGGAAAAACGGGTGTCGAATGGCGTTTTCAAAGAATGCCTTTTTCTTTCAGAGTCGAAATAAGGCATTCTTGGGGGGCAATTTGTTGGCTCCTAAATTCGACACCTTTGTTTTGATTGATGGCAGCCATTAAAAGCTGAAAGATGCTTTCGACTGGCTAAGCCTGTCGAAGTGCCCGTCGAAAGATGGCAAAATACTTAGAAGATTTCTTCCAAGGAAGAAGGCTGATTGCCTTCGACGTCGAAGGAGTTTTCGTCGAAGACGTTTCTTGATGAAAGTGTTCGATGGTCCAGAGTGGAGCAGTTTGAAATTCAAAGCTTTGGGGGGAAAACGGTTTCCAGCAGTTACTACGTGCAAACGTGCAAGGATCTGGAGCGTCGAGCATGGAGAACGTGCCAAGTGGCTTAATCTCGAAGCAGTGTAACTGCCCGACGGTTACTTGGAATGTTTTAGTATAAATAGGAGTAGACATGTAGTTTCTCGTGTGTGTTCACAAATAGATACATAGTCACTCATTTAGATTCAAGTACCCAGTGTGAGCGAAAGAATTGTTGAGAAATGTATGTGTGAAACACCAATTTTATCAATTAAAGTCATTTACTTTTCCAGTATTTTACTTGCTTTTCTCCTTTAAATTCCTGTCGAACCTTTACTTTAAAGCCTTGTTTATTTTACCAAGCCTTTCCTTTATGCAATTTACTTGAAACATTTTACTTAAAGCCTTATCCACCTTAATCAAACTTCAAAATCAACCTATGTCCATAGGATCAATCTGATCGATCCTGCGAGTAACCAAATAAGTAACCATTTGGAGGATCAGCGGTTGTTTACCAAAACCCAAGGTAAACAGCAGGATACAGGAATCGGATCTTCAAACTCTTCAGACGTGCCCCGACAGGATACAGGAATTGAGTCCGGAAAATAGTCGTCAACAAATACACCCTGGCAGGATACAGGAATCGGATCTTCAAACTCTTCAGACGTGCCCTAGCTGGATACAGGAATCGAGTCCGGAAAATAGTCGTCAACAGATACACCCTGGCAGGATACAGGAATCGGATCTTCAAACTCTTCAGACATGCCCTGGCAGGATACAGGAATCGAGTCCGGAAAATAGTCGTCAACAGATACACCTTGGCAGGATACAGGAATCGGATCTTCAAACTCCTCAGACGTGCCCTGGCTGGATACAGGAATCGAGTCCGGAAAATAGTCGTCAACAGATACACCCTGGCAGGATACAGGAATCGGATCTTCAAACTCTTCAGACGTGCCCTGTCTGGATGCAGGAATCGAGTCCGGAAAATAGTCGTCAACAGATACACCCTGGCAGGATACAGGAATCGGATCTTCAAACTCTTCAGACGTGCCCTGGCAGGATACAAGAATCGAGTCTGGAAAATAGTCGTCAACAGATACACCCTGGCAGGATACAGGAATCGGATCTTCAAACTCTTCAGACGTGCCCTGGCAGGATACAGGAATCGAGTCTGGAAAATAGTCGTCAACAGATACACCCTGGCAGGATACAGGAATCGGATCTTCAAACTCTTCAGACGTGCCCTGGAAGGATACAAGAATCGAGTCCGGAAAATAGTCGTCAACAGATACACCCTGGCAGGATACAGGAATCGGATCTTCAAACTCTTCAGACGTGCCCTGGCTGGATACAGGAATCGAGTCCGGAAAATAGTCGTCAACAGATACACCCTGGCAGGATACAGGAATCGGATCTTCAAACTCTTCAGACGTGCCCTGGCAGGATACAGGAATCGAGTCCGGAAAAAAGTCGCTCACAGATATGCCCTGGCTAGCTACAGGTATCGAATCTGGAATTGCGACAGTTGATAGTAATCATCTTTGTATTGATCTTGGTCCTGAAAAGACAAAACGTTAGTTGTATGCAATGTCATGATGTATGACATGCGTGATGTTCTCAGAATAAATGAGATTGTATGTCCATGATGCGTATGTGCATGCTATAATGTATGAAGATGTGATATTTATGACTGTATTTTTTTTGTCTAGGAAAGTAAATCCTTGACGAATGCCGGGAAGTTAACTCCTGGGCTGATGTTGAAGAGTAGAGTTCCTTGTTTCCGCTGGGGATGATGGTTGCAAAAATACCGGTAGGAGAAGATGACTCCATTGGGGAATAAACTTGGCGAATAGATTACTCTGCGGGGAGTGAACTCTGTGGGGAAAGAGAGGTACTTTGCTGAGGTTGATGATAACTCCACTGTGGATACCATTGATATGTTATGGTGAGGATTTGATGAACTTCGCTGGGGATAGGAAGACTTCGCCGGGGACGATCTTTCCGTGGTAACTGGCTGAGGATAACCCAGTTATATCCCGGTGGGGAAATAACCTTTGAATAAAAACCGGGGAGGCGCGTTCGTACTCTGCGGGTGATAAGCTTCCAGAATCTACTGGGGATAAGCTTCCTATTCTACTGGGGAGATTGATCGAACTCTCCTGGGGAAACTTTTCAGATTGGACTGGGGAATGGCTACACTGGATGTCCGGTATTCCACCGGGGAACAATCTTAGATCAAGACTGCCGGGGATGCTTGTTTAAGGAATGTCTGCATACTCCGCTGGGGAATATTGAGATCTTCTGGGGGGTACCCAACTTCCTTAAGGATGTTTGAGACTAACTCTGCTTGGGGAGAGTGTTGCTGACTTGCTGGAGATACGATACCTTGTTAGGGTTGATGGGAGACCAACTGCTTGGGAGAGTATTTGTTGAATCTTGTCTTACTCGGCGGGGAGTGAAGGTATCTGGGTTACATTCTTCAGCCGAACTTACCTTGGTACCTTGGTGGACAGAGCAATTAGATTGCTTAGACAACTCATTATTGCCCCTGTTTCTGATGTTACCTGTAATTAATCCTTTGTTTCGTATGCAAGTATTTATGAGTTAGCAATTAGTGTCAAATGCATATATCAAAAATTGAACATTGGACGTTCTTCGCAAGACAAAACAGAAAAAGGAAAAAAAAACAATTGGCGATTTGTCTGGAAAAGTGAATTTGTATTGATTTTTGAATTTGCCTGTAAATAGGCATTGATGTACAAGAGGCTGACGTCCTAGTAAGATAACGCCGCCGAACAACAGAGTTTATACAATTTTGTGAAAAATAAAAACAAAACAGCTATGTGAAAAGAATAATCCCACTGGGTTCCAACTCTGCTATTGCCTTTATATCTTCGAGCGTCTCATCACTTGGCTGCTTAGTTGAAGATGAAGCTGACTGATCGATGCCGTCTGAACCTGATGTTGACACCGGATTCTGGATGCAAGGTGATCCAATGAGACATAGTATTACACTTTAATCCCTAACTTTTGCCTGGACCTCCCTTTCGGGTTTTCAGTCCACCGGGATACCCATTTTTGCCCAAGCCGCCTTTTCAGGTTTTCGACTTGCCGGGTGTAAAGATTTTTTTTCATTTCATCCCTTATTTTTGCCCGAACCCTTTTGGTTCGCCGGGAAGCCCTAATTTTTGCCTAGGTATATCAACCTAGCGGGTCTTTTATCATGCGTAGTATCTTTTTACTATGTCTGCATTGGCAGGGTGAGGAAGGTCGTCACCATCCATGGTGGTTAGAATCATAGCTCCTCCTGAGAAGACATGTTTAACCACAAATGGCCCTTCGTACGTGGGGGTCCATTTTCCCCTGGGATCACTTTGAGGAAGAATGATGCGCTTGATTACCAGGTCCCCAACTTGATACTCTTGTGGTCTGACTTTCTTGTTAAATGCCCTGATCATCCGTTTTTGATACGTTTGACCATGGCATATAACAGTGAGTCTCCTTTCGTCAATTAGGTTTAATTGATCAAGTCGAGTCTGGATCCAGTCATCTTCGCTCAAGCCTGCATCCTTCATTATCCGGAGAGATGGTATCTGGACTTCAATCGGCAAGACTACCTCCATGCCATAGACCAAGGAAAAAGGAGTTGCCCCGGTTGATGTTCTTGCTGAGGTACGATACCCATGAAGAGCAAACGGTAACATCTCGTGCCAATCTTTATAGGTCACTGTCATCTTCTGCACAATCTTTTTGATATTCTTATTTGCTGCTTCGACAGCCCCATTCATCTTCGGCCGATAAGGAGAAGAGTTGTGGTGCTGTATCTTGAATTGCTCGCAGAGCTGAGCGATCATCTTGTTATTGAGATTGGTACCATTGTCCGTAATGATCCTTTCCGGGACGCCGTATCGACAGATCAGGTTGTGACGAATGAATCGTGCTACGACGTTCTTGGTTACCGTAGCAAAGGAAGTTGCTTCAACCCACTTTGTGAAGTAATCAATCGCTACAAGGATGAAGCGATGCCCGTTGGATGCTGTAGGTTTAATCTCACCGATCATATCAATGCCCCACATTGCAAAAGGCCAAGGTGAAGTCAAGACATTCAGAGGGACTGGAGGAACGTGCACCTTATCTGCATAAATCTGGCACTTATGACATGTCCGAGAATGTTGGTAACAATCAGCTTCCATTGTGGACCAGAAATATCCTGCCTGAAGGATTTTCTTTGCCATGGTGTGTCCACTAGAATGCGTTCTGAAGGTACCTTCATGCAGTTCTGCCATGATCCTTTCTGCTTCAGTCTTATCCACACAACGCAGTAAGGTTGAATCATGGTTTCGCTTGTATAGAATGCCGTTGCTGAGGAAGAACTTTGCTGCGAACCTTCTCAGAAACTTCTTGTCATTGATGGATGCACCTTCAGGGTATTCTTGAGCTTCCAGGTACCTCTTCACCTCATGATACCAGGGTTTTTCAGTTACTACCTCAGCCTCGAGATCACAGCAATATGCGGGTTCATCCAGTTTCCAGATAATGATCCGGGGAGCCTCATTGTCCCATTTGACTCTGAACATAGAAGACATCGTAGCCAACGCGTCCGCCAACTGATTCTCCTCTCTGGGGAAGTGTTTAAAAGTTATCTCTGTGAAATGGGGGATCAACGTCAACACACACTCTTTGTAAGGGATAAGATTTGGGTGTTTCGTATCCCACTCGCCTTTGATCTGATTGATCACGAGAGCGGAATCTCCGAAGACACTCAGAAACTTGATCCTTAAGTCAATCGCAGCTTGAAGACCCATGATGCATGCCTCATACTCCGCCATGTTATTGGTGCAGTTGAAACATAGACGGGCAGTGAGTGGAGTATGAGTGCCTTGAGGGGATATGATTACAGCGCCGATACTGTTACCCAAAGCGTTGGAGGCTCCGTCAAAGTGCATAGACCATCGGGATCCTTCCTCAGGTCCTTCATCCGGTCCAGGTACTTCACAATCAGTCACTACCATGATGTTCTCGTCTGGAAACTCAAAGTTCATAGATTGGTAGTCGTCCACTGCCTGGTGTGCCAAATGGTCTGCCAATACACTTCCTTTGATAGCTTTCTGAGTCGTGTACTGGATGTCGTATTTTGTCAAGATCATCTGCCATCTTGCTATTCTTCCAGACAGAGCAGGCTTTTCGAATATGTACTTTATTGGATCCATTTTTGAAATCAACAGAGTAGTGTGAGTCAGCATATACTGTCTCAGCCGGCGAGCCGCCCATACCAAAGTGCAGCAAGTTTTCTCGAGCAGTGAGTATTGGGTCTCACAGTCGGTAAACTTTTTGCTAAGGTAATAAATGGCGTGCTCTTTTCGGCCAGACTCGTCATGCTGCCCCAGCACACACCCCATTGAGCTGTCAAGTATTGTCAAGTATA
Organism: Vicia faba; assembly: GCA_948472305.1. Classification (NCBI taxonomy): domain Eukaryota; kingdom Viridiplantae; phylum Streptophyta; class Magnoliopsida; order Fabales; family Fabaceae; genus Vicia; species Vicia faba. The sequence continues at coordinate 382,817,563 of OX451740.1, forward strand.
GTATTAGAGGTCTCCCTTCAACTGGTGGCATAAGAATGGGTGGTTCTTGGAGATACTCTTTGATTCTGTTGAAAGCGGCCTGACATTCATTGTTCCAACGTACTACCTGATCTTTCTTCAACAACTTGAAGATTGGTTCACAGGTAGCAGTTAGATGCGAGATGAATCGGGCAATGTAATTCAGCCGTCCTAGAAAGCCTTTGACTTCTTTCTCTGTCTTGGGAGATGGCATCTCTTGTATGGCCTTAACCTTGGCAGGGTCCACTTGAATACCTTTGTCGCTCACGACAAAGCCTAGCAACTTTCCAGATCTTACCCCAAATGTGCATTTGTTTGGGTTCAACCTTAGCTTGTACAACTTCAGACGGTCAAACAGCTTCTGCAGATGGTCAAGGTGTTCCTCCTCAGTTTGGGACCTTGCAATCATATCATCGACGTATACTTCAATCTCATGATGGATCATGTCATGAAATAAAGCAACCATGGCACGTTGGTAGGTTGCCCCAGCATTTTTCAACCCAAAAGGCATGACCTTGTAGCAGAAGGTGCCCCACTGAGTAACAAAGGTAGTCTTCTCCATGTCTTCAGGAGCCATCTTGATCTGATTGTAACCTGAAAAACCATCCATGAAGGAGAACACCTTGTGCTGAGCAGTATTGTCAACCAGAACGTCGATGTGAGGCAGGGGGAAGTCATCCTTGGGGCTTGCCCTGTTCAGATCCCTGTAGTCAACACACATTCTGACCTTGCCATCTTTCTTCGGTACCAGAACCACATTGGCAACCCACTGAGGGTAAGAAGTCACTGCTAGAAACCCGGCGTCAAATTGTTTCATAACCTCAGCTTTGATCTTCTCGGACATCTCTGGACGCATACGGCGGACCTTTTGTTTAACCGGAGGGCAGTCTTCCTTGGTAGGCAAGTGATGGACCACAATGTCGATATCCAACCCAGGCATGTCTTCATAGGACCAGGCGAAGATTTCCACATAGTCATGCAGCATCTGGATTAATCGTTGTTTCACGCTGAGCTCTAGGTTGGCACCGATCTTGACTTCCTTTCTATCTGTCTCAGTACCAAGATTTACCGTTTCCACTGGCTCTTCATGTGGCTGAATGGCCCTCTCTTCCTGGAGTAATAGCCTTGCAAGCTCACCAGGCACTTCGCAATCATCTTCACCTTCGTCTTCGGCTAAGTTGATCGGATTTTCGAAGTCATAACTGGAAGTAGCAGAGTCGTTACCAGTGAGATCCAGAGTGGATTAAAACATGTATAAGTGAGTGTGTGTAAATATAGCTGTTTTGCAATATATAAAGAAAGAAAGAAAGGGAGCACAAGATTTGAAATGCGAAAAATGTCCAATGTTTTTATTCATGATATATGGAAATGACAAGTAATAAGCCCTCACAAATGAAGCCAACGGTGCCCCGGGTAAGACACTGGGCCATAAAGTTTCACATTATTGTTCGTTACTGTGATCGGTGGATCTGGAACTGACTGTTTAACGCTGGTTCGCGAAATGTCGCGGTAAGCAAGAGTCGCCACCGTCTTTTATTTTCTCCAACATGGAAAGGACAAAAGCACATAAAAATTCCTTATTGAGATTAGTTCTCGGTTCGGGAGGTAGATTTATAGAAAGGGAAGGTGTTAGCACCCTTTCTATCCATGGTTATCCATGGGCTCTTAGATACTTGCTCATTTTTGTTTTCAAAATGTTTGTTTGCTTTTCAAGGTGAGTGGGTTTGAAAAAGTTTCTTTGAAAGTTTCAGATCGACTCTTGTATCAGTCCTCAAGAGTGTTTGAAAAGTTGTTTTTGAAAACTTTTTGCAAAGTGTCGGTGTGAAAAGAAGTTTTTGATTTGTTTTGAATTAGAGTAAGTATCTACGAGTCATCTACCTACCCTAAGGAATTAGTCTGTGTAAATGTCCTTGAGGTAGTGCCATCCCACCATTGAGAGGTAGGTAGCACCACCGTTGGAGGTGTTCGGGTCAATTCGAGTTTAGGGACAGTGTGGTCACCAGAGCAATAGTAGGACACCTTAGAAGCTACCCTCATGCCATGTTCATGGACATGAGGACTTACTAAAACGTCCTCTACTCGACGACCACGTTTCGAGGGGCAAGGCAACAGTGAGGCGTGCCCTAGAAGTGGTGTGTGAATTGTGTGTCATTTTCAGTTATTATTTGTCTTGATCATGCATTGAGTGTTCTACGCTTTGATTTTATTTGAGCATACATTCTTTCATGTGATTAACAGTTTAAAAGTGCGAAATTTAAAGTGCGGAAAATAAAGGTCCTACGCTATTACAAGGCGCGGGTCTACATCGCCAAATTAAACAAAGACCCGATTTGAATAAATAAAATGCGGAAAGTAAATATCCTAATTATCTATTACAAGGCTTTGGGGCAAATACATTACGTTCATAAAAGAAATAAAAATAAATGCGCGAAAAGAATTTAGAATCGAGGGTGCGAGGGCGTTGGACCCTTTAAAGAAGTTAAATTGAAATTACAAATTAATTAAATTATTCAATAAGGAAAAGAAGTTATTTTTTGGAGTTTTTGTATTTATAAAAAAAAAGGAAGATTAATTGAAATTAGAAATTTAAATAAAACCCTAATTCTAAATTGTTTTTAATTATTAAAGAAAACTGTTTAAGTTTGACCTAATTTAACCCTAATTAATTAATTACAAGTATTTACAAAAATAATTAATGGTTAATAATAATTATAATAAGAAAATAAAAATATTTATTTAAAAGAGGATAAAAATGTACTAAAAACCTATTTTTATATTTTTTTAGTTATTAAGAAAAAAACATTAAAGTTAAAAACCTAAAATTAAAACTAAATTGATTATTAAATTTATTTACAAAATAAAATATTAGCGAATTAAATAATAAACATATTTTATTTTTGACTTTCTGATTTTTTTTTTGTATTTTTGTGTTATAAAATTTATTTTATGAATTAAAAGAAAATCATTAAGTTAAAACAAATAAAAAAAAGAGAAAAAGAATGAGAGAAAGAAATACAAACATAGGAGGTGTTAACCCAATTTGGAGGTCATATTGGAGCAATTAGGCCCATGAAATGCAAGCCCATGTTGACTTTCCTGGCGCGTGTGAGGAACAGCTGACTAATGCATATGGTAGACTCCAGATCCTGACCTTTGGATTGACCCCTGGTGACATGTGGCGTGCCAAGGTGTTGGGTGTATGATGGACCCTGGGCAGAGAATTGTACCTGAACGCATTATGAACAAAATTATGAAGAATATGGGGGACCTGGGAATCGAACCCAGGTCCCATTGCTTGCATGACACCACATCAACCAACCCAACCAACGCTTGTCTTTGTTTATTAAATGGAATAGAAATAAAATATATGATAAGCAAGCACTATACTGAAGCCAAGTAAAAACGCGCTAACTTTCAAATCTGCCAATCACATGCCTACAGCTCAGCGTCTTTCTCATGGATTCTTTGTTTTACCTGAAAATACAAGCTAGATAGCGGGGGTTTTAAACCCCCACAACCTGAAACAACGAATAATAGCGAATAGGAATTGAGCAATCATAAAAAAGGCGCGATGAGTGATTTGGCTTCATGGGAATGTCACGAATACATTGGTCCTAGTTTCATGGCCTAATTTTTCCAGATACATGAACCCCTCTTTTGAGGTTTCTGAAACCCTAGCAAGCATCAATGGCGTATTCTTGTACAGGCAGCCATTCTTCAATTAAATGGTACCAGTAGCTTTGGAATGATCATGTTAGTACAATTTAAACATCAAAATGCATTGATATGGCATGTAAATTCAAATACGATTCTGCAAAATGTTATGAACAGGGTGACTTGGTTATACCAGTTCTTTGCGTGTGGAGGTCTGATTTTGATTGGAAAAGATTCCTGGTCGTCTTGGCAAGCTTGTGGGATAGTTTTGAAGCCTTGAAACACCCTTCAATTCAGTTTTCAGTTTCCAAATTTTTGGTCAAAAATTGTAATGTTGTTCTTTATTCTCAGCGCAGCATTCATGTGTTTAGGATTAGGTTTATGTTCCTGCTTATATGTGGAGTGAATTAGGTTAACAAAACAAGTCCAAAATCCATGTTTTAATGCCTTTCAAATTTGTGATTTTCCATAATCTTTTCCAATCTTTTTCATTCCTTTTTGATGCCAATCATTGAAGATTCTTGCCTTTTTGAGTATGCACGAAATATTGAGTGAATGATGAGTGGAAATGCTGCATAAAAAGATTTGAAATGTGTGATTTGCTATTTTTGTCATATTTTATTTTAATTAAATGAATTAATAGGATAATAAACTCAATTAATTAATAAAAAATAAGAAAATAACTCCCCTTTGGGTCAATGGGTCGTGCATAGCTTTTGGGTGATGATTCTTGGAAGAAATTGTGGCCCATTAGCAATTTTGAGTCATTTGAAGCAAAGTTGACTTTTCAAAATTCCCAAAAATTTCCCAACTTCCACAAGGCATATCTTGCTCAATTTTTAAGCTTTGATCATGTTCTTGGACATTTTGGAAAGGACTTGAAGTCCTCTAACCAATTCCTTTGGTCCCATGTCATTTTGATTTACCAATATCAAGTTATGGTCTTTGACTTAAAGTGTCTTTTTGTTGACTTTTGAAAATGACCTATAATGTTGAGATTGATAACTTTTTGTGAGAGCATTTCTTGGACTTGAAGTGTGAAGAGGAGTTGTAGGAGATGTCATTCTCTTAAAAATGAGCTTTGGATGGAATTTTTCTGGTAAACCATGTGGAAGTTATGCCCTGGTCAAGTTACAGTTGACTTTTTCAACTGTCCAAATATAGAAACTTTTGCATCTTGAGACTTTTTGAGCCATGCCTTGAGAATCATGATCAAGAATTGATCAAATGATGTTTGTGGCTTCAAAATAAGATGTTGACCAAAAATCTGGACTTTTGACTGCCAAATGACCATTTTGCCCCTGCAGTTGACTGTTGAGCAATTAGGGTTTTTGACTGTGCAATTTTGTGCTGTGAGTCTTGAAACTTGGCATATGGATGCTTGACCATGTTTGTAGGCATGTAGAACTTGTTTGGACCCTTGAAAAATTCAATTTCTTTGCCAGAACCAAAACCCTAATTTTTGACTGTTAGGAGGCCATTTGACTGGGCAACCCTTGGGAGATTTTGAAGCATGCTCTTAGCAAACCTTGAAGAATATGGGAGGGCAAATTTTGGGGTACAACAGTTGCCCATGTTCAATCTTCTTAGACCTGAGGATGTAGATTGGCTGACGTGCCTTTCATAATCCGAAGGTGGAAGATGATTGAACACTAGAGTGCCCAGAAATTTGCGCTCACATGTTAGCAGTGTGATGGTGGGAATGGGCTTATAGATGCCATTTGGAGATTGGTGGATAGGAGGATGGGCTTATAGATGCCATCTGGGTGTTGATCGCGTAAGAGATTCCTTAGCGAGAACTTGCGTACCTGAAAAAAGAAAGATTACCTGGCCTGTTACATGAGCTGGTCTTCAAACTCTTTGTGTAGATGCGTTCTGGCTGGTTACAGGAATTGAATCTTTAAACTCTTCAGACGCACCCTCAGCAGGATGATGAATGGATCAGGGACGATTACTACCTCAACAGTAATGATGAGAGAACCTTGGGTGATTACTACCTCAACAGTAACGATGAGAGAATCTGGGGTGATTGCTACCTCAATAGTAACGGTGAGAGAATCTGGGGCGATTACTACCTCAACAGTAACGATGAGAGAATCTTGGATGTCTTCTACTGAGTCTTCATCAGGAAAATCTTTAGGAATCGATTTAACTGGACTAGAGAAGGCCTCCGACTGGATCGGCATCAGAAAAATCTTTAGGAGTCGATTTAACTGAACCAGGCAAGGTCTTGGAATCTTCAACTGGATAAGAATCAGGGAGATCTTAGGGTCGATCTGACTGAACCAGAGAAGGCCTTTGACTGGATAAGAATCAGAAAAATCTTTAGGAGTCGATTTAACCGAACCAGGCAAGGTCTTGGAATAACTTCAATTGGATAAGAAACAGGGAGATCTTAGGGTCGATCTGACTGAACCAGAGAAGGCCTTTGACTGGATAAGAATCAGGAAAATCTTTAGGAGTCGATTTAACTGAACCAGGCAAGGTCTTGGAATAACTTCAACTGGATAAGAATCATGGAGATCTTAGGGTCGATCTGACTGAACCAGAGAAGGCCTTTGACTGGATAAGAATCAGAAAAATCTTTAGGAATCGATTTAATTGAACCAGGCAAGGTCTTGGAATCTTCAACTGGATAAGAATCAGGGAGATCTTAGGGTCGATCTGACTGAACCAGAGAAGGCCTTTGACTGGATAAGAATCAGAAAAATCTTTAGGAGAAATTAACTGAACCAGACTAAAGTCTTGGAATCTTCTTTGACTGGATAAGAATCAGAAAAATCTTAGGGTCGATTTAACTGAACCAGACGAAAGTCTTGAAATAACTTCAACTGGATAAGAATCAGAAAAATCTTTAGGAATCGATTTAGCTGAACCAGAGGAGGTCTTGGACATAGCTGAGAACTTAACTAGATCTTTCCTGAAAGATAAAGGTCAGTCATATGCAATGCATGATATGGATCAAGCAATGATGTTCTCAACATAAATGAGATAGTAAGATATGATGCGTTTATGCATGTATCATGATGTATATGATGTGATGTTTATGAGTGTATGTTTTTGTCTAGGAAAGTAAATCCTTGACGGGTGCCGGGAATTCACATCCTGGGCTGATATTGGAGAATAGTACTTTGTTGTTTCCGTTGGGGATGATAGTTGCAAGAATACCGGTAGGAGAAGATAACTTCGTTAGGGAATAAACTTGGCGAATGGATTACTCTGCGGGGAGAAAATTACTCTAGCTACCTTGCTGGGGAACAGTACTCTGTGGGGAGAGAGGTATGTTGTTGGGATGTTGATGGTAACTCCGCTGGGGATACCGTTGTTATGTTGGAAGTGTTAATAGACTCCGCTGGGGATAGGAAGACTTCGCCGAGGACGATCTTTCCGTGGTTTTTGGCTGAGGATAACCCGGTTATATCCTGGTAGGGAAATAACCTTTGAATAAAGCCAGGGGACGCGTTCGTGCTATGTAGGGGGGGAGCTTCCAGAATCTACTGGGGATAAGCTTCCTGCTGGGGAGATGATTCAAACTTTCCTGGGGAATCTTTATTGGACTCTCTTGGGGAAATTTTTGAGATACATTGGGGAAGTGGCTCCGCTGGATGTCTGGTATACCGCCGGGGAACAATCTTAGATCAAGACTGCCGGGGATGCTTGTTAAGAATATCTGTATAATGTGTCGGGGAATGTTGAGATCTACGGGGGATACCCAACTTCCTTAAGGCTGATAGTATAATTCTGCTTGGGGAGGGTGCATTGACTTGCTGACTCACTCTCTAGGGAATTAAGATATACTGGTTATGTTCTTCAGCCGAACTTACCTTGGTACCTTGATGGACAGAACAATTAGATCGCTTAGACCACTCATTATTGCCCCTGTTTCTAAAGTTACCTGTAATTAGTCCTTTGTTTCGTATGCAAATATTTATGAGTTAGCAATTATTGTTAAATGCATATATCACAAATTGGACCCTGGACGTTCTTCGCAAAACAAAACAGAAAAGGAAAAACAATTGGCAATTTTAACTGAAAAGTGATTTTATATTGATTTTTGAATTTGCCTGTAAATAGGCGTTTATGTACAAGAGGTTGACGTCCTAGTAAGAGAACGCCGCTGAACAAAAGAGTTTATACAATTTGTACAAAGGGAAAACAAAACAGCTATGTGAAAAGAATGATCCCACTGGGTTCCAACTCTGCTATCGCCTTTATATCTTTGAGCGTCTCATCACTTGATGACCTAGCTGAAGATGAAGCTGATTGGTCAATGCCTTCTGAACTTGAGGTTGATACCGAATTATGGATGCAAAGTGATCCAATGAGACATAGTATTATGCTTTATCCCTAACTTTTGCCTGGACCGCCCTTTCGGGTTTTCAGTCCACCGGGATACCCATTTTTGCCCAAGCCGCCTTTTCAGGTTTTCGACATGCCGGGTGTACAGATTTTTTTCATTTCATCCCTTCATTTTTCCCGAACCCTTTTGGTTCGCCGGGAAGCCCTAATTTTTGCCTAGGTATGTCAACCTAGCAGGTCTTTTTTCATGCGTAGTATCTTTTTACTATGTCTGCATTGGCGGGGTGAGGAAGGTTGTCACCATCCATGGTGGTCAGGATCATGGCTCCTCCTGAGAACACATGTTTAACCACAAATGGCCCTTCGTACGTAGGGGTCCACTTGCCCCTTGGATCACTCTGAGGAAGGATGATACGTTTGATTACCAGATCCCCAACTTGATATTCTTGTGGTCTGACCTTTTTGTTAAATGCCCTGATCATCTGTTTTTGATACGTCTGACCATGACAAATAGCAGCAAGTCTCTTTTCGTCAATTAAGTTTAGATGATCAAGTCGGGTCTGGATCCAATCATCTTCGCTCAGATCTGCATCCTTCATTATCCGGAGAGAGGGTATCTGCACTTCAATCGGTAAGACTGCCTCCATGCCGTAGACCAAGGAGAAAGGAGTTGCCCCGGTTGACGTCCTTGCTGAGGTACGGTACCCATGTAGAGCAAACGGTAACATCTCATGCCAATCTTTATAAGTCACTGTCATCTTCTGCACGATTTTCTTGATATTCTTATTTGCTGCTTCTATAACCCCATTCATCTTCGGCCGGTAAGGAGAAGAGTTGTGGTGTTGTATCTTAAACTACTCGCAGAGCTCAGTGATCATCTTGTTATTGAGATTGGTACCGTTGTCTGTAATGATCCTTTCAGGGATGCCGTATCGACAGATCAGATTATGCCGAATGAACCGTGCCACAACGTTCTTGGTTACCGTGGCGTAGGAAGCTGCTTCAACCCACTTTATAAAGTAATTGATCGCTACCAGGATGAAGCGATGCCCATTGGACGCTGTAGGTTTAATCTCTCCGATCATATCTATGCCCCACATTGCAAACGGCCAAGGTGCAGTCAGGACATTCAGAGGAACTGGAGGAATATGCACCTTATCTGCATAAACTTGGCATTTATGACATGTCCGAGAATGTTGGTAACAGTCGGCTTCCATTGTGGACCAGAAATACCCTGCCCGAAGGATTTTCTTTGCCATAGTGTGTCCACTGGAATGTGTTCCGAAGGTACCTTCATGTAGCTCTGCCATGATCCTTTCTGCTTCAGTCTTATCCACACAACGCAGTAAGGTCGAATCATGGTTTCGCTTATACAGGATGTCGTTGCTAAGGAAGAACTTCGCTGCGAACCTTCTCAGAAACTTCTTATCGTTGACAGATGCACCTTCAGGGTATTCCTGAGCTTCCAAATATCTCTTCACCTCATGGTACCAAGGTTTCTCAGTCACCAACTCAGTCTCAAGATCACAACAGTATGTCGGTTCGTCCAGTTTCCAGATGATGACCCGGGGAGCCTCATTATCCCATTTGACTTTGAACATGGAAGACATCGTAGCTAACGCGTCCGCCAACTGATTCTCCTCTCTCGGGAAATGTTCAAAGGTTATCTCTGTGAAGTGGGGGATCAAGGTCAACACACATTCTTTGTAAGGAATAAGATTCGGATGTTTCGTATCCCACTCTCCTTTGATCTGATTGATCACGAGAGCGGAATCTCCGAAGACACTCAGAAACATGATCCTTAAGTCGATCGCAGCTTGAAGACCCATGATGCATACCTCATACTCCGCCATGTTGTTGGTGCAGTTGAAACATAGACGGGCAGTGAGTGGAGTATGAGTGCCTTGAGGGGATATGATTACAGCGCCGATACCATTACCCAAAGCGTTGGAGGCTCCGTCAAAGTGCATAGACCATCGGGATCCTTCCTCAGGTCCTTCATTCGGTCCAGGTACTTCACAATCAGTCACAATTATGATGCTCTCGTCTGGAAACTCGAAGTTCATTGACTGATAGTCGTCTACTGCCTTATGTGCCAAGTGGTCTGCCAATACACTTCCTTTGATAGCTTTCTGAGTCGTGTACTGGATGTCGTATTCTGTCAAGATCATTTGCCATCTTGCTATTCTCCCAGATAGAGCAGGCTTTTCAAATATGTACTTTATAGGATCCATTTTTGAAATCAACAAGGTAGTGTGAGTCAGCATATACTGTCTCAGCCGACGAGCAGCCCATACCAAAGCGCAACAAGTTTTCTCGAGCAGTGAGTATCGGGTCTCACAGTCGGTAAACTTTTTGCTAAGGTAATAAATGGCATGCTCTTTTCGGCCAGACTCGTCATGCTGCCCCAGCACACACCCCATTGAGTTGTCAAGTACTGTCAGGTATAGTATCAGAGGTCTCCCTTCAACCGGTGGCATAAGAATGGGTGGTTCTTGGAGATACTCTTTGATTCTGTCAAAAGCGGCCTGACACTCATCATTCCAACGTACTACCTGATCTTTCTTCAGCAGCTTGAAGATTGGTTCACAGGTAGCAGTCAGGTGTGAGATGTATCGGGCAATGTAATTCAGGCGTTCTAAAAAGCCTCTGACCTCCTTCTCTGTCTTAGGAACTGGCATCTCTTGAATGGCTTTAACCTTGGCAGGGTCCACTTGAATACCCTTATCACTTACAACGAAGCCTAGCAACTTTCCAGACCTTACCCCGAAGGTGCACTTGTTCGGGTTCAACCTCAGCTTGTACAACTTCAGACGGTCAAACAATTTCTGCAGATGATCAAGGTGTTCCTCCTCAGTTTGAGAGCTTGCAATCATGTCGTCGACATACACTTCTATCTCATGATGGATCATGTCATGAAATAAAGCAACCATGTCACGTTGGTAGGTTGCCCCAGCATTTTTCAGTCCAAAAGGCATGACCTTGTAGCAGAAGGTGCCCCACTGAGTAACAAAGGTAGTCTTTTCCATGTCTTCAGAAGCCATCTTGATCTGATTATAACCTGAAAAGCCATCCATGAAAGAGAACACCTTGTGCTGAGCAGTATTGTCAACCAGGACGTCAATGTGAGGTAGGGGAAAGTCATCCTTGGGGCTGGCCCTGTTCAGATCCCTGTAGTCGACACACATTTTGACCTTGCCATCTTTCTTCGGTACCGGCACGACATTAGCGACCCACTGAGGGTAGGAAGTCACTGCAAGAAACCCGGCATCGAATTGCTTCATAACCTCAGCTTTGATCTTCTCAGACATCTCTGGACGCATACGGCGGACCTTTTGCTTAACCGGAGGGCAGTCTTCCTTGGTAGGCAAATGATGGACCACAATGTCGGTATCCAACCCAAGCATGTCTTCGTAGGACCAGGCAAAGATCTCCACATAATCATGTAACATCTGAGTCAACCGTTGCTTCACGATGAGCTCTAGGTTGGCACCAATCTTGACTTCCTTTCTATCTGTCTTAGTACCCAGATTTATCGTTTCCAATGGCTCTTCATGTGGTTGGATTGCCCTCTCTTCCTGTTGTAACAGTCTTGCAAGCTCGCCAGGCACTTCGCAATCATCTTCACCTTCGTCTTCGGATAAGTTGATCGAATTTTCGAAGTCATAACTGGCAGTAGCAGAGTCGTTACCAGTGAGATCCAGAGTGGATTGAAACCTGTATGAGTGAGTGTGTGTAAATACAGCTGTTTTGCAATATATAAAGAAAGGAAAGAAAGAAAAGGAGCATAAGATTTGAAATGCGAGAAAACGTCCAAGGTCTTTATTCATGATATATGAAATGACAATTAATATGCCCTCACAAATGAAACCACGGTGCCCCGGGTAAGACACCGGGCCATAGAGTTTTAATTCATTGTTTATTACAAATAACAAAAATAAAGGAATTCATTACTGCGTAACAAAAGTAACAGGTAGGTTGTCTTTTGCACTCCAATTGCTAGGTCCACTGTCGGCCGTCGGATAAATCCAGTTGTCAAATTCAGATTCTTCCACCTCGTCATCATCCCCAATATCATTCACTCCATGAGCAGGCAGGGGAGCTGTCACTACATTGGGCTTCTCAGGTGCCTCAAACTGTACCTCTTTGGCATCAATAAGATCCTGCACTTTATTCCTTAGGGCCCAGCAATCATCAGTAGAATGCCCCGGGCTATCGGAATGATAAGCACAACGGGCATTTGGATTATATTTGGGGGAGGCAGTATTCACAACCTTTGGGGCCTCCCTGACAGTCACCAAGTTGGTGGATAGCAACTGCGGCAAGATTTGTGACAAGGTCATACTCAGCTGGGTAAACTCTCTTCTGGGTCTTTCAGCCCTTTGTTGATTGGTTTGCCGAGGAGCGGCAGCAGGCTTAGCAATCACCACCGCATTGACAGATTGGCGGCGTTCTGGTTTATCATGCCTTCTAGGCCCATACACAGCACTGGCCTCCTTCTTAAAGGGTTTCTTCTCAGCACTTGAAGACGCACCCTTCTGAATTTTACCGGACTTCATTCCAGCCTCTATCCTCTCCCCAGTCAGAATAAGATCAGTGAACCCTGCAGATGAATTGCCAATAAGATGATTGAAGAATGGCCCGGATAGGGTCCCCAAGAACATATCCACCAGCTCACGGTCAGTTAACGGAGGCTGCACCCTGCCAGCCAGATCCCTCCACTTCTGTGCGTACTCTTTAAAACCTTCGCTTGATCCTAGCGACATACCCTGGAGTTGGGTACGTGTAGGAGCAAGGTCGGCATTATATTGATACTGCTTGTAAAAAGCAGTAGCCAACTCCTCCCAGTTACGAACTTTGGTTCCATCCAGCTGATAGAACCATTCGAGATGAGTCCCTGAAAGACTCTCCTGGAAGAAGTGGATCCACAAGTTCTTATCCACTGTGTATGGTTGAATCTTCCGCACATAAGATCTGAGGTGTAGCTTGGGGCAAGACGCCCCGTCATACTTGGTGAAAGATGGTGCCTTAAACTTGTGAGGAATGATCACACCAGTAGATAAGCCCAAGTCTCCGAAATCCAGCCCAGGCACTTGTTGGATCTCCATGGCGTTCAGACGGTCTTCCAGCTGCTTGTACCGGTCTTCAGCTGGAGGATACTGTTCCTCATTAAAATCAGTCTCGTTGTCAGAGACTACCAGACTTGGAGCCTTTCCCCCCTGGGGACTGTCCTTGCCTACAGAAGAACCAGCTTCCTCATTCTGCAGAGTGTTACCAAATCTCCGACCCGAGTTGAAAAGAACAGTTCTCTTCTTCTTCTTCTCCTTCTTCAGGAGCAAAGCCTTCAGCTCTTCTTGGCCTTGAGCCAAACCCATGATCAGCTCCTGAAATTGTGCGTTCTGCGCCTGAAGGGCCTTGATAGACATCTCAGTTGATGATTCAGGGTTCATGATGCTGAAATAAACAGCGAAGAACAGTAAGCAACCTGAAAAGAAGAGTACCTGCTATGCAGATGATGAATGGAATGCATATGATTTATGTTTTCAAAGACAATCGGGAATCAACTTTGTAAACAAAAAGGAACACACTTCATTAGATTCAACTTTGAAATTTAAATTGTTCAACCGGTTGCCCTTAGGCGTTACATAAAATGGAAATACTGAAAAGGGAAATAAAACTGTAAAAGAACATCCAGAGCTCCTCATTGATCCCATGGTCTCCTCTTCTCAGTACGGATGTAGTCATTCAGAGCTCGCTCATTCTCCAACTACTTTGTCAGCTTCTGGATCTTCAATTCCTGCTCGTTGAACTTTTCCCGATAAGAGTCCCGTTCTTCTCGCAGTTGCGACCAAGACCTCTTTAACGTCTCATAATCAGTAGGTATCTGAGGAGGGAGGACAGTTGGAGGAGCCCCATCTTTGTCAGGATACTCAAGAATGACGGGTCTGACAGCTTCGTATGGCATACCTAACTTTTGAGCACGGATGCGGACCCATTTGTAGTAGGCTTCCATAGGTAGAGAAGTCTTTGGCCCCAACTCTTGTGGGTCAGCTTTATGAACTCCGTCCCAAGCCTTGATGAACCTACGACGCAGCTCGTCACTATCCACCTGAAACTCAAAACTGATGTGGGGCACCAACATCTCATGAGGCCCTGCTCTTCTGGCCCTTCCAAACTGACGGAGCGCTAGACATGGATTGTAAGAGATTCCTCCTTGGGTACCAATCAAAGGAACATTAGGGTATTCTCCACAACGATCAATAACAGCTACCTCATCCAAACCTCTGAGAGTCCAAATGATGTCCTTATCAGTGAGAGACATTAACCTATGAGCCCAACCTCTTCCTTCTTGGTTCTTCAGTACGAACTTAGGGAGGTGCAAAATAAAACACCTCACCAACAAAGGGATACAACACCACAGAGTTCCTCGTCTTCGGGCAGTACAAGCATAAAGTTGTTGCAGGATGTCACCCAAGAGAGTGGGCACAGGATTCTGAGACATGAAGATCCTTATGGCAGTGACATTGATGAAGTTGTCAGGATTAGGAAACAAGACTAGCCCATATATTTAGAGAGCCAAGATGTCTTCATATGCCCTAAAGTCCAAGTCATTCCAGAAACTGTTAGCTTTACCAATCAGAAACTTGGCCAAGAAACCCTTAACTCCGCTTCTAGTCACCCAGTTGTCCATTACTTCTTGATGGGTCAAGGGAAGAGCTGCAGCAACCTCCTCAAGCCTGAGGGTCTTTTCCCAACCAGTGTAAGGAGTCTGATCCAAGATAGGGATACCAAGCAAATCAGAGAGCTCTTCCAGGGTAGGGACCAGCTGGAAGTCTTGAAAGGTGAAGCACTGGTACAGAGGGTCATAGAACTGGGTTAGGACACTCATCAACTGTTGATCCCGCTTTGCAGTGACTAAACTGAGAAGAGAACCATGCCTCTGGATGAAAGATGTGGTGTTTGGAATTCTGCTAACCAATTCTTCAAGTAACTCAGGTGGGTGAACAAAGCTGAACCGGATAGTATTCCTTCGCATAGGCATCATGATATCCTACAAAACAGAGCAAAGGTGAAACCCTCTTGTCTTTGAAATGGTCAGTCCTTATGCGGGATGCATGCAATGCTCATGATGTTATGATGTTATGATAAAGCACACCACAAATATTTACAAAGGCAAACATGATAAGGCACACAAGTCACACAAGACAAGCCCTTAAAGTTTAGGCCAGCATGAGGTCTAGGTATTACCCTCTTTCAGTTTGTTGGTTCATACCTGTCCTATCAAAAGTAACCGGGTTCTTAGAGGATCCCAATATCATTGACTACCCTCAATCGGTCATAACTCCAGCATCGCAATCTTTTCTTGCAGCCAGAACCATCGCGAGAGTTTAGCCTCGATGGGCGTAGCATACTGCTACTGTTCTATTGGCCAAGTTGTGTCATTTAAGGTTCTAAGGTCTGTTGGTGCTTAATGACTCCTCAGAAGACCCATATTCTCCTCGTTGCAACACAAGGGATATCGGTACAGACCAAGGTGCCACACCAACATAGCCACTGCTTCACCCATGTCGGTCTACGCCGGGCAGGTCCCTTACAGCTTATGCTACCTAAACAGGGTATCCCCAGATCCGGGTTAGGATCTATGTAACTCCGATGCAACCCACAATTTAAAGCAAACAAGTCAAAACAATTGAAAACACAGTTATGAACTATCCTAAGGTACACCTCACTTTATGAGTATCCCCAGCAGAGTCGCCAGTTCTGTGATCGGTGGATCTGGAACTGACTGTTTAACGCTGGTTCGCGAAATGTCGCGGTAAGCAAGAGTCGCCACCGTCTTTTATTTTCTCCAACATGGAAAGGACAAAAGCACATAAAAATTCCTTATTGAGATTAGTTCTCGGTTCGGGAGGTAGATTTATAGAAAGGGAAGGTGTTAGCACCCTTTCTATCCATGGTTATCCATGGGCTCTTAGATACTTGCTCATTTGTGTTTTCAAAATGTTTGTTTGCTTTTCAAGGTGAGTGGGTTTGAAAAAGTTTCTTTGAAAGTTTCAGATCGACTCTTGTATCAGTCCTCAAGAGTGTTTGAAAAGTTGTTTTTGAAAACTTTTTGCAAAGTGTCGGTGTGAAAAGAAGTTTTTGATTTGTTTTGAATTAGAGTAAGTATCTACGAGTCATCTACCTACCCTAAGGAATTAGTCTGTGTAAATGTCCTTGAGGTAGTGCCATCCCACCATTGAGAGGTAGGTAGCACCACCGTTGGAGGTGTTCGGGTCAATTCGAGTTTAGGGACAGTGTGGTCACCAGAGCAATAGTAGGACACCTTAGAAGCTACCCTCATGCCATGTTCATGGACATGAGGACTTACTAAAACGTCCTCTACTCGACGACCACGTTTCGAGGGGCAAGGCAACAGTGAGGCGTGCCCTAGAAGTGGTGTGTGAATTGTGTGTCATTTTCAGTTATTATTTGTCTTGATCATGCATTGAGTGTTCTACGCTTTGATTTTATTTGAGCATACATTCTTTCATGTGATTAACAGTTTAAAAGTGCGAAATTTAAAGTGCGGAAAATAAAGATCCTACGCTATTACAAGGCACGGGTCTACATCGCCAAATTAAACAAAGACCCGATTTGAATAAATAAAATGCGGAAAGTAAATATCCTAATTATCTATTACAAGGCTTTGGGGCAAATACATTACGTTCATAAAAGAAATAAAAATAAATACGCGAAAAGAATTTAGAATCGAGGGTGCGAGGGCGTTGGACCCTTTAAAGAAGTTAAATTGAAATTACAAATTAATTAAATTATTCAATAAGGAAAAGAAGTTATTTTTTGGAGTTTTTGTATTTATAAAAAAAAAGGAAGATTAATTGAAATTAGAAATTTAAATAAAACCCTAATTCTAAATTGTTTTTAATTATTAAAGAAAATTGTTTAAGTTTGACCTAATTTAACCCTAATTAATTAATTACAAGTATTTACAAAAATAATTAATGGTTAATAATAATTATAATAAGAAAATAAAAATATTTATTTAAAAGAGGATAAAAATGTACTAAAAACCTATTTTTATATTTTTTAGTTATTAAGAAAAAAACATTAAAGTTAAAAACCTAAAATTAAAACTAAATTGATTATTAAATTTATTTACAAAATAAAATATTAGCGAATTAAATAATAAACATATTTTATTTTTGACTTTTTGATTTTTTTTGTATTTTTGTGTTATAAAATTTATTTTATGAATTAAAAGAAAATCATTAAGTTAAAACAAATAAAAAAAAGAGAAAAAGAATGAGAGAAAGAAATACAAACATAGGAGGTGTTGACCCAATTTGGAGGTCATATTGGAGCAATTAGGCCCATGAAATGCAAGCCCATGTTGACTTTCCTGGCGCGTGTGAGGAACAGCTGACTAATGCATATGGTAGACTCCAGATCCTGACCTTTGGATTGACCCCTGGTGACATGTGGCGTGCCAAGGTGTTGGGTGTATGATGGACCCTGGGCAGGGAATTGTACCTGAACGCATTATGAACAAAATTATGAAGAATATGGGGGACCTGGGAATCGAACCCAGGTCCCATTGCTTGCATGACACCACATCAACCAACCCAACCAACGCTTGTCTTTGTTTATTAAATGGAATAGAAATAAAATATATGATAAGCAAGCACTATACTGAAGCCAAGTAAAAACGCGCTAACTTTCAAATCTGCCAATCACATGCCTACAGCTCAACGTCTTTCTCATGGATTCTTTGTTTTACCTGAAAATACAAGCTAGATAGCGGGGGTTTTAAACCCCCACAACCTGAAACAACGAATAATAGCGAATAGGAATTGAGCAATCATAAAAAAGGCGCGATGAGTGATTTGGCTTCATGGGAATGTCACGAATTCATTGGTCCTAGTTTCATGGCCTAATTTTTCCAGATACATGAACCCCTCTTTTGAGGTTTCTGAAACTCTAGCAAGCATCAATGGCGTATTCTTGTACAGGCAGCCATTCTTCAATTAAATGGTACCAGTAGCTTTGGAATGATCATGTTAGTACAATTTAAACATCAAAATGCATTGATATGGCATGTAAATTCAAATACGATTCTGCAAAATGTTATGAACAGGGTGACTTGGTTATACCAGTTCTTTGCGTGTGGAGGTCTGATTTTGATTGGAAAAGATTCCTGGTCGTCTTGGCAAGCTTGTGGGATAGTTTTGAAGCCTTGAAACACCCTTCAATTCAGTTTTCAGTTTCCAAATTTTTGGTCAAAAATTGTAACGTTGTTCTTTATTCTCAGCGCAGCATTCATGTGTTTAGGATTAGGTTTATGTTCCTGCTTATATGTGGAGTGAATTAGGTTAACAAAACAAGTCCAAAATCCATGTTTTAATGCCTTTCAAATTTGTGATTTTCCATAATCTTTTCCAATCTTTTTCATTCCTTTTTGATGCCAATCATTGAAGATTCTTGCCTTTTTGAGTATGCACGAAATATTGAGTGAATGATGAGTGGAAATGCTGCATAAAAAGATTTGAAATGTGTGATTTGCTATTTTTGTCATATTTTATTTTAATTAAATGAATTAATAGGATAATAAACTCAATTAATTAATAAAAAATAAGAAAATAACTCCCCTTTGGGTCAATGGGTCGTGCATAGCTTTTGGGTGATGATTCTTGGAAGAAATTGTGGCCCATTAGCAATTTTGAGTCATTTGAAGCAAAGTTGACTTTTCAAAATTCCCAAAAATTTCCCAACTTCCACAAGGCATATCTTGCTCAATTTTTAAGCTTTGATCATGTTCTTGAACATTTTGGAAAGGTATTGAAGTCCTCTAACCAATGCCTTTGGTCCCATGTAATTTTGATTTACCAATCTCAAGTTATGGTCTTTGACTTAAAGTGTCTTTTTGTTGACTTTTGAAAATGACCTATAATGTTGAGATTGATAACTTTTTGTGAGAGCATTTATTGGACTTGAAGTGTGAAGAGGAGTTGTAGGAGATGTCATTCTATTAAAAATGAGCTTTGTATGGAATTTTTCTAGTAAACCATGTGGAAGTTATGCCCTGGTCAAGTTACAGTTGACTTTTTCAGCTGTCCAAATATAGAAACTTTTGCATCTTGAGACTTTTTGAGCCATGCCTTGAGAATCATGATCAAGAATTGATCAAATGATGTTTGTGGCTTCAAAATAAGATGTTGACCAAAAATCTTGACTTTTGACTCCCAAATGACCATTTTTCCCCTGTAGTTGACTGTTGAGCAATTAGGGTTTTTGACTGTGCAATTTTGTGCTGTGAGTCTTGAAACTTGGCATATGGATGCTTGACCATGTTTGTAGGCATGTGGGACTTGTTTGGACCCTTGAAAAATTCAATTTCTTTGCCAGAACCAAAACCCTAATTTTTGACTGTTAGGAGGCCATTGGACTGGGCAACCCTTGGGAGATTTTGAAGCATGCTCTTAGCAAACCTTGAAGAATATGAGAGGGCAAATTTTTGGGTACAACAGTTACAAATTTAAAAAACAAAGGAATTCATTACTGAGTAACAAAAGTAACAGGTATGTAGTCTTTTGCAGTCCAATTGTTCTTACCACCGTCGGTCGTCAGGTAGATCCAACTGTCGAACTCTGATTCCTCCGCATCGCTTTCAATAGCATTCACTCCCGGGTTGGTGATAAACACAGGAGGTCTTCCGATCCTTGCTTTGTGTACAGCCCTCTGAGCCTCTGCAGTAAAACCCAGCCCAAACTTGTCAGTCTTAGGAGTAAAATCAGGGAGCCTGCCCCAGTTTGCACATTCACCTTTTTCAATCACAGCCCGGGCGTCCTTCAAGGAGGCCATCTTCAAAGGAGAGTCTTCTTCAATTACTGTCTCAGCTGACGCCAATGTTGGAGGCACCTCTTCAAAATGTTGAAAGGTGGTTTCAATAAACTCCCCGTCCATCTCTATATACCGGAACGAGTTCAGATGGCTGACCATGTATTCTTCCTCCCCCTGAACTGTAACAATCTTCCCTCTGACAGGGTATTTGAGCTTTTGGTGTAGAGTGGAGGTTACAGCCCCAGCCTTGTGTATCCAAGGACGACCCAGCAAACAGGAATAAGATGGACGAATGTCCATCACATAGAACGTTGAATCAAAGACTTGAGAACCAACCCGAATCGGAATATCCACTTCACCATGTACCATCCTCTTCGACCCGTCAAAGGCTCGGACAACGATGTTACTAGGCTTCAACTCCAAACCCTCACAATCCAACATGTCTAAGGCCTTCTTGGGTAATACATTTAGTGAAGAACCGATGTCTACCAACACATGTGCAAGAGTAGTGCCCCTGCATTCAATGGAGACATGCAGGGCATCATTATGGTTCTTCCCCTTGGCGGTCAGATCAGCATCAGAGAAACCCAACCCATTGTCAGCGGTCAAGTTGGCCACAAAATCAGTGAATTGATCAGCAGACGTCTCTTGTGGCACATGAGCCGTCTTCAGAAATGAAATCAGGGCTTTGGCATGGGCCTCTGAGCATAATAATAGTGACAGCATAGAGATCTTAGAGGGGTATGCCCCAGCTGTTCAACGATGTTGAAGTCACTCTTCTTGATGATCTTGAGAATTTCCTCCATCTCTTGCTGGGAGGCTTCAACATTAACAGTCTTCGGTGCCTCCATCTGGGCAGGCACATCAACAATCCCCTTGCCCCGAGTGTCAGATGACTCGGCAGCAGGGGTAGCAGCTTGATCAGGAGGGGAAACAGGCGCACTTGTAGGCGTGATGATAAGAGGTCTTCGGATGACTGGTGGCGCAATGTCAGGCGAGAAGAGCCTGCCACTGCGAGTAACTTTAGCGGGACCGGTGATGTTATTGATACCGGTACTAGTGTTGAACTCCTGCTTCACTCCAAGCACATACACATCTGCCCCATAGTGCCATGGGACAGCCTTGTCAGATTTATAGGGGAGGGGCCCTGGAACAGTAATAATGATAGGTGAAACAGACATAATTTTGACTGGCTTCCTCGGGGGAGCCTTGGTAGGATTCTTGAAGATGGTGACGACAAATACTTCTTCAGTGGGAACAACGGGAACAACGGTCTTCTTGAACAAGATCTCTTTGCTATCCATCAGGTTTTGGACGCCTGACTTCAGCAACAGACAACCAGTAGGTGAAACAGCACATAGAAGGCAACCCTCGCTACAACCCGGAAATAAACTGGCCAGCAACAGGTTCCTTTTGATGGTCAATAAAGGGGTAGCAACATCATCCACAGAAACTGCATACAGGTCTTCCTCAATAGCATTTACTCCATGCTGGGGCATAGGAGCAGTCACAATGTTGGGCCTCTCGGGCGCCTCAAACTGTATTTCCTTGGCATCGATAAGGTCATGAACCTTATTTCTTAGGGCCCAGCAATCATCAGTAGAATGCCCCGGGCTATCAGAGTGATAAGCACAGCGGGAATTGGGATTATACTTCGGAGAGGTTGTGTTTACCACCTTCGGAGCTTCTCTGACGGTTACCAAGTTGGTCGATAGCAGTTGCGGCAAGATCTGCGACAAGGTCATACTAAGCCGAGTGTATTCTCTTCTGGGTCTCTCACCCCTTGGTTGGTTAGGTTGCCGAGGAGCGGCAGCAGGCTTTGCAATTACCACCGCGTTGACAGCTTGGCGGCATTCCGGTTTGTTTTGCCTTCTGGGCCCATACACAGCACTGACCTCCTTTTTAAAAGGCTTCTTCTCAGAACTTGAGGACGCACCTTTCTGTATTTTCCCTGATTTCATGCCAGCTTCTATCCTTTCACCCGTCATAATGAGATTTGTAAACCCTGCAGACGAATTGCCAATGAGATGATTGAAGAACGGCCCGGATAGGGTCCCTAAGAACATGTCCACGAGTTCCCGGTCGGTTAATGGCGGCTGCACCCTGCCAGCCAGGTCCCTCCACTTCTGCGCATACTCTTTAAAACCTTCTCCCGATCCTAGCGACATACCCTGGAGTTGGGTACGTATAGGAGCGAGGTCGGCATTATACTGATACTGCTTGTAAAAAGCAATAGCCAAGTCCTCCCAGTTACGAACCTTGGTTCCATCCAGCTGATAGAACCATTCGAGATGAGTCCCTGAAAGACTATCCTGGAAGAAATGGATCCATAAGTTCTTGTCCACAGTATACGGTTGGATCTTCCGCACATAAGACCTGAGATGTAGCTTAGGGCAGGACGCCTCGTCATACTTTGCGAAAGATGGTGCCTTGAACTTATGTGGGATTACCACACCAGAAGATAGACCCAGGTCTCCAAAATCAAACCCAGGCACCTGTTGTATTTCCATGGCATTCAGGCGATCCTCTAACTACTTGTACTTGTCTTCAGCGGGAGGGTACTGCTCTTCATTGAAATCAGTCTCGTTGTCAGAGACCACAGGACTAGGAACCCTTCCCCCTTGGGGACTGCCTTTCCCTACAGAAGAACCAGCTTGATCAACCTCATTCTGCAGTGTATTGCCAAACCTCCGGCCAGTGTTGAATAATACAGTTCTCTTCTTCTTCTTCTTGACCAGCAGAGCCTTCAATTCCTCTTGACCTTGGGCTAAACTCATGATCAATTCTTAGAACTGGGCGTTCTGAGCCTGGAGGGCCTTAATGGATTGCTCAGTAGACGATTAAGGATTCATGATGGCGAGCTGAAATGAACAGCGAAGAAGATTAAACCACCTGTAAAAAAGAGTACCTGCTATGCACATGATGCATGATATGCTGTTTATGCAATGCATTCAAGGGTTCGAAAGCTCAAATTTGTTGTAGACAAAAAGGAACACACGTTATCATTAAGAAATAACTGTTCAGTACATCAAGGCCTCATGGGCAAAACTTTACAAAGTAAATTAATCCCAAAAGACACTGCGCATCCTCTTTGGAGCTATGTAAGTGTTGAGAGTCTTTTCCTCGTGCAGTAGGCGGGTGAGCTCCAAGACCTTCTTCTCACTAGCATGTAGACTGGCTTCAAGAGAATTTCGTTCTTCCTTAAGCTGGATCCAGCTCTTCTGCATTTCTTCCCAGGATGTGGGCATGTCAGGATATTGAATGGTGTATGAGACCTCTCCTTCCAATACTGGTTCTTTGATCACAGGGAGAACATGAGGATATGGCATCACTAACTTCTGGGAGCGGGCTCGTACCCACTTGAGATAAGGCTCTAACGGGATGGAGTTCATGTGCCCCAGTGTCTTGCTGTCTACCTTGTTGGGCATCCTCCAAGCTCTGATAAATCTCTGGCGAAGTCCTTGTGCATCGTTGTCGAAGTCAAAAACTATGTCAGGAATCAACATGTCATGAGGGCCATCCCTCCGAGCATAACCAAACTGTCTCAAAGCCAGGCATGGGTTGTAAGTAATACCTCCTCTGATTCCAAGTAAAGGAACATTAGGAAACTCCCCGCAACGATCAATGATAGTGACATTCTCTCTGGACCGAGAGCACCAATGTATATCAGCATGTGTAAGAGTCATCAATCGTTGTGACCAACTCAAACCCCGCTCATTCTTCAAAACTGATTGTGGAAGGTGCGAAATAAACCACCTTCCCAGGAGAGGAGTGCAGCACATAAGAACACCTCTTTTTCTCATGGTTCGAGTGTAACATGAGTGAAGGATGTCCCCAAGCAACGTAGGTATAGGATTCCTGGACATGAAGATCTTGACAGCACTGATATCTATAAGTTGATCTGGATTTGGGAACAACACCAACCCATAGACAAGGAGAGCCACAACTTCTTCAAAAGCTTGTAGGTCAAGGGAATTCCAACATTCTTGGGCCTTCTCAAACAGAAACTTTGCCAAGAATCCTTTGATACCGCTTCTAACTTCCTAATGTCCCTTGATGTCAGATGGTTGTAGGTGTAATGCTTTAGCAATCTCTTCAAGTTTGGGTTCCCTTTCCGTACCGTTGTAGGGTAGTTGACTAAGGATAAGGATCTTCAGAAGCTGGGAGAATTCTTCCAATGTAGGCACCAGTTGATAATCCAGGAAAGTAAAACAGTGGTGTAGAGGGTCAAAGAACTGGAAGAGGACCTTTATCATATCCTCCTCAATGTTGGTGTTGACCAAGCTGATGAGTCTTCCATGTTTCTCACTAAAAGAAGAGCTCTCGGGAATCCTGGATGTAAGCTCCTTAAGATGAGGAGGGATCATTACAAGGTTGATCTGAATCGTCTTTCTGCGGATAGTTTCCATGTCCTACAAAACAATAACAAAGATGAAGATTCGAACCCTTAAAGTGGTTAGTGGATGCATATGATGCTGTATGATGTTATGATATTATGATAAAAATACACCACAAGTATCCATAAAAAGCAAACATGGTAAGGCACACAAGTCACACAAGACAACCCTTAGAGTTCAGGCCAGCATGGGGTCTAGGTATTACCATCTTGAAGTTGGTGGGCTCAAAACTTGTCCTATCAGAAGTAGCCGGGTTATAAGGATCTCAATATCATTGGATTGTTTTCTGTGTTCATTGTTTCGATTTAGCCACTGAACTGGCGATCGAAATATTTCAAGAAAACAACCCTCAATGAGTGTAGTATCGAGTATCAACCAACTTTGGATTGCACCAAAGTCAGTTATCTCACTACTCTAAAGAGGCCAGGATGGTTCAATTAAGGTTCCTAAGGTCAGTTGATGCTTCATGACACCATGCGGCGGCCCCGTACTCTCCTTGACTTGACTCAAGGGTTACCGGTTGTGATCGGTGGAAATAGAACTGACTGTTTAACGCTGGTTCGCGAAATGTCGTGGAAGCAAGAGTCGCCACCGTCTTTTATTTTCTCCAACATGGACAGGACAAAAGCACAGCAAAATTCCTTATGAGATAGTTTCTCGGTTCGGGAGGTAGATTTATAGAAAGGGAAGGTGTTAGCACCCTTTCTATCTGTGGTTATCCACAGGCTCTTAGGTACTTGCTCACTCTGTGTTTTCAAAATTTGTTTGCTTTTCAAGTGTGCGTGGGTTTTGAAAAAGTTTTGTTTGAAAAATTTCTAAGTAACTCTTGTATCTGTCCTCAAGAGTGTATGAAAAATTTGTTTGAAGACTTTTGAAAGTGTAAGTGTGAAAAGTTGTTTTTGTTTGTTTTGAAAAGAGCAAGTACTTAAGAGAAATCTACCTACTCTAAGGAATTAAGCTGTGTAAGAGTCCTTTAGATAGTGCTATCCCACCATTGAGAGGTAGGTAGCACCATCGTTGGAGGTGTTCGGGTCAATTCGATTTTAGGGACAGTGTGGTCATAGAAGCAACAGTAGGACACCTTAGAAGCTACCCTTATGTCCTTGATCCTTTTTTAATCCGAGGCAACCGTTTCGAGGCAACTGTTCCGAGGCAACTATTTCGAGGCAACTGTTTCGAGGCAACTGGATCATGGACATAAGGACCGCTAAGACGTCCTATACTTGACAACCACGTTTCGAAGGCAACGAGTGAGGCGTACCCTAGAAGTGGTGTGTGTATTTATGTGTTGTATTCAGTTAATGTTTGTCTTTGTAATTAGTGAGCTACGAGTTGTTTTTATTTACATACATTCTTTCATGCAAGTTTAGCAGTTAAGGGGTGCGGAAAGTAAATTGTGGAAACATAAATCCTACGCTATTACAAGGCGCGGGTCTACACATCGCCAAAAATTACAAAGACCCGTTTTTGGTAAATAAGTACGGAAAGAAAAATAAAGCGATAAACTTATTTAACTATTACATTCTTGAAGGCAATTACATAATAATCAAATAAAGTAAATGCGCGCGAATAAATTAATCGGGAATGTCTAAGGGTGTTGACCCCTTTTTAGAAAAGAAATTGATTTTTTGGCTTTTTTATAATTAAAGTGAAATTAAAGCTAATTAATGACTAATTAATTAATTTAATTAAAAAGAAATATTTTTTGTTTTTATGTTTTTATGAAATAAAATAAATGAAATAAAATTAAAAGTGAACTTCACCTAATTCTAGATCTATTTTAATTATTTAAGAAAAGGAATTAAAATGGCCTAATTAAACTATTTTAGTTAATGTTTATTTACAAAATAAAATAATAATAATGATGATGTAATTATATTTTTTTGATTTTATGAAAATATGTTAATTAAGTTAATTTGTTAATAATAATAAAATAAAAAAAGGTTAGAAATTAAAATAATAGAAAAACAAAACAAAATGAAAAAAAGAAGTAAAACCAAGGGGGGTGTGGGCTGAAATTTAGAGGTGTTGAATTGAGAATTGTGGCCCATTTGAACAAGGCCTGTATTACTTTTTTGATCGCCTATAGCATGCTTGACTCCAGACCATGGTGTTCCTTTCTTTTTGTCCCCTGGATCTGCCTTGGATGACACTTGGCTTGTTGGGATATGAGGTCTATAGTGTTCCTCTTTTGAGAATCTGCATATGAAAGCAATAAAAAAATAGTGTGGAAATTATAAAGGGACCTGGGAAGAACTTACAGCGCGGTATGAGCCTCAGGACTTGGCAAAGGTTGCTTTAGCTTCAGGGTGTGGCAAGGAATAGAACCACGTGCTTGTTTTAATCTGAAGATGCTCGCAACTATGTTTTAGAACTCTCACTTTTTGAATAATTTTTGATTTTGCTCTTGGCCGTTTCTGCACACACTCTTTCTCTTTTGAATGAGGTTGGGAAGGCTTGTATATATAGTAATGAATGAGAATCAGTCACATGATGAGCCTTTAACCATTGCAATTATGCTTGAGATTTTGCCATAACCTCCATTAAAGCAACTTGCCATTCTTGTCAAAATTTGAATTTCTTGCTTGGAATAGGCCTTGCACGAATTTGGAAGGTGAATGATGGTGATTCAAAGCTATTCAACACAAAATATACCCTTTAATTAATTTTCTTGATTTTTATTTGAATTTTAAAGATTTAACATGAATTAAATCAAATAAAATCAAATAAAAATGGAAAAATTAATTTTTAATCTTGAAATAAATTGTGGGACACGTGGGAGGCATGTCCAAGCTGAATCAAGTGGAAAAAGTGGGCCCCTTTTGTCAAAAATGAAATTTCAAGGATAATTGACTTTGGCCATTTCACAAAAATTTCCTAACTTCTCCAATGCATATCTTGCTCAATTTTGAAGCTATGAACATGTTCTTGGACATTTTGGAACGGTCTTGAAGTCCTCTAACCAATGTCTTTGGTCCCATGTCATTTTGATTTACCAATCTCAAGTTATGGTCTTTGACTTAAAGTGCCTTTTTGTTGACTTTTGAAAATGACCTATAATGTTGAAATTGATAACTTTTTGTGAGAGCATCTCTTGGACTTGGAGTGTGAAGATGAGTTGTAGGAAATGTCTTCCCCTTAAAGATGAGCATTGGATGGGATTTTTCTGATGAACCATGAAAAAGTTATGCTTTGGTCAAGTTACAGTTGACTTTTCAGCTGTCCAAAAATAGAAACTTTTGCATCTTGTTGATTTTTGAGCCATTCTTGTGAAATCACGGTAAAGACTTGACCAAATGATGATTGTGGCTTCAAAATAAGATGTTGACCAAAAATTTTGACTTTTGACTGCCAAATGACCATTTTGCCCCTACAGTTGACTGTGGAGCAATTAGGGTTTTTGACTGTGCAACTTGACCTTGTGAGTCTTGAAACTTGACATGTAGGTGCTTGACAATGTGTATGAGCATATGGGACTTGATTGAGCCCTTGAAAACCTCAACTTCCTTGCAAGAACTAAAACCCTAGTTTGACTGGCCTAGGAGAGTGGTTGACTGTGTAGCCCCTTGAGTAGATTTTGAACCCTTTGAGGTGATGCTTGTCAAAAACTTTGAAGAATATGGGAGGGCAAATTTTGGGGTGCAACAGTTGCCCCTGTTCAATCTTCTTAGACCTGAGGATGTAGATTGGCTTGTGTGCCTTTCGTGATCCGAGGGTGGAAGATGATTGAACACTAGAGTGCCCAGAAATTTGCACTCACATAGTCGAGTATCAGCAGTGTGATGTCGGGAATGGGCTTACAGATGCCATTTAGAGAGATGATGGATGGGAGGATGGGCTTAAAGATGCCATCTGAAAGTGTGACAGAACCTTGTCGGGAATGGGCTTATAGATGCCATTTAGAAAGATGGTGGATAGGTGAATCTGAATAAGAAATAGAATAGCTTCCGTGTCCGGAGCATATCTAGTCTGTGTCTAATTGCTGACGTCTGAATAAATGGTAGAATGACCGCCGTGTCTGGGGTATATCCATCCTGCATGAGTAACAGAATGTCATCCGAACCTGGATCGTATCTGGACTGAACAATAGAAGAGCATCCGGGATGGAGCATCTCTAAGTTGTCTTTTAGAAGTTTGAATCTGAATAAGCAATAGAACGGCGTCCGGATCTGGAGCATCTCTAGGCTATATCTGAAAGGAAATCTGGAATGAGTATCAGAACGTCGCCATGCCTGGGTCACATCTGGACTATCTCTAGAAAGAGTCTTGAATAAGCAAAAGAACAGCATCCATATCTGGAGCATGTCTAAGCTATCTCTAAAAGGAAATCTGGAATAAGTATCAGAACATCGCCATGCCTGGGTCACATCTGAACTATATCTAGAAGGAGTCTTGAATAAGCAAAAGAACAACATCCATATCTGGAGCATTTCCAAGCTATCTCTGAAAGGAAATCTGGAATAAGTATCAGAACGTCGCCATGCCTGGGTCACATCTGAACTATATCTAGAAGGAGTCTTGAATAAGCAAAAGAACAACATCCATATCTGGAGCATTTCCAATCTATCTCTGAAAGGAAATCTGGAATAAGTATCAGAACGTCGCCATGCCTGGGTCACATCTGAACTATATCTAGAAGGAGTCTTGAATAAGCAAAAGAACAGCATCCATATCTGGAGCATTTCCAAGCTATCTCTGAAAGGAAATCTGGAATAAGTATCAGAACGTCGCCATGCCTGGGTCACATCTGAACTATATCTAGAAGGAGTCTTGAATAAGCAAAAGAACATCATCCATATCTGGAGCATTTCCAAGCTATCTCTGAAAGGAAATATGGAATAAGTATCAGAATGTCGCCATGCCTGGGTCACATCTGAACTATATCTAGAAGGAGTCTTGAATAAGCAAAAGAACAGCATCCATATCTGGAGCATTTCCAAGCTATCTCTGAAAGGAAATCTGGAATAAGTATCAGAACGTCGCCATGTCTGGGTCACATCTTGAACTATATCTAGAAGGAATCTCTGAATAAACAATAGAATAACATCCATGGTTGGAGCATCTCTAAGTTATCTCTGAAAAGAAATCTGGAATAAGTATCAGAACGTCGCCATGCCTGGGTCACATCTGAACTATATCTAGAAGGAATCTCTGAATAAACAATAGAATAGCATTCGTGGTTGGAGCATCTCTAAGTTATCTCTGAAAAGAAATCTGGAATAAGTATCAGAACGTCGCCATGCCTGGGTCACATCTGAACTATATCTAGAAGGAATCTTTGAATAAACAATAGAATAGCATCCGTGGTTGGAGCATCTCTAAGTTATCTCTGAAAAGAAGCCCTGAATAAGCAACAGAATAGCGTCCATCTGGAGCATCTCTGAACTATTTCTGAACAAGTAACTCTGAATAAGCAACAGAATAGCGTCCATCTCTGGAGCATTTCTAAGCCATCTCTGAAGAGAAAATCTGAATAAGCAAAAGAACAACATCCATATCTGGAGCATTTCCTAGCTATCTCTTTAATCTCTTTAACATAGATATACCCTGGCTAGATACAGGTATCGAATCTGGAATTGCGACAGTTGATAGTAATCGTCTTTGGATTGACCTTTTTCCTGAAAAGGCAAAACATCAGTTGTATGCAATGTCATGATGCATGAACTGCATGATTTTAAGATGTTCTCAAAAATAAATGAGATTTGTGTTATGATGCGTATATGCATATGTCATGATGTATGTCAATGTGACGTTTATGAATGTATTTTCATCTAGGAAAATAAATCCTTGACGAATGCCGGGAAGTTGAATCCTGGGCTGATGTTGAAGATTAGAGTTCTTCATTTCCGTTGGGGATGATGATTACAAGAATAAACCGGTAGGAGAAGACGACTCCGTTGGGGAATAAACTTGTTGAAGAGATTACTCTGCGGGGAATTACTCAGTGGGAAGAGATACTTCGCTGAGATTTGGTGATAACTTCGCTGGGGATTCCATTGAGAATTTATGTTGAGGAATTTGATGAACTCCGCTGAGGATAGGAAGAACTTTGCTGAGGACGATCTTTCCGTGGCAATTAGATGAGGATAACCCAGTTATAGGCTCTGGTGGAGAATGACCTTTGAATAAATCCGGGGAGATGTTTGTACTCTGCAGGTGATAAGCTTCCAGAATCTACTGGGGAGATTGATTCAACTCTCCCAGGGAAACTTTTGGACTGTACTGGGGAATGGCTCCACTGGGGTGTCTGTATTCCGCCGGGGAACAATCTTATATTAAGACTGCCGGGGATGCTTGCCTAGGAACATCTGTATACTCCATTGGGGAATGTTGAGATCTTTTGGGAATACCCATCTTCCTTATGGCTGACAGTAGATTAACTCTGCTTGGGGAGAGTGTTGCTGACTTGCTGGAGAATGCTGTGCCTTTTCAGGGCTGATTGGGAGACCAAACTCTGTTCGGGGAAGAGTATTGCTGACTCCTGTCTTACTCTGCGGGGAGTGGAGATATCTTGGTTATGTTCCTCAGCCGAACCTACCTTGGTACCTTGGTTGACAGAGCAACTAGACTGCTTGGACAACTCATTATTGCCCCTGTTTCTGATGTGAGAAGGTGGCCTGTGAGGTGTTTGATACCTGCCGATTGACCAATCTTTTTCTGGTATACAAGTGACGAGATGACGGGACATAGTCGTACGCTTTGATCCCTAATTTTTGCCTGGACTGCCCTTTCGGGTTTTCAGTCCACCGGGATACCCATTTTTGCCCAAGCCGCCTTTTCAGGTTTTCGACTTGCCGGGTGTACAAATTTTTCATTTTCATCCCTTATTTTTGCCCGAACCCTTTTGGTTCGCCGGGAAGCCCTTATTTTTGCCCAGGTGTGTCAACCTAGCGGGTCTTTGATTATGCGCAGTATTTTTTCGACTATGTCCGTGCTCTCAGGATGTAGGGAGATGCCCCTGTTGTTAGTGCAGTGTTACCATACCACCAGAAGATCTTCGTTTGATCATCCAATGCCACAAGTGATCCAGATGGAGATTTGCCCCAAGTTGGTTGGCCTTTTGAGAGATTCTCCGAATCTTGACTTCACTGCCCCAGATGATGGAAAATGATCATGTCGTGCCCCTTGGTTGGAAGTGCTTTTGTTCATTAGACATTCATCGTGCGAACTTCTATGTTGTTCAAACAAATAGTCATATGCAAGCAATGTTATATTAAAAATGCAAAGCTTATGTCTGTCTTGAAGTTTTTGAAAATGCATTTTTTTTTCATAAAAACAAGTGAATTTTTTGTAAACTGTGATGTCAACTCGTTATTTTACCGCAAGCCTTAAGGAGTCAGGATACCTTTGTAACAATATGCTTTCGAACTAACCCATGCTTCAGCTAGGACTTTTGAGGGTTATATCGTGGCCTGGTTCACGGTTTAAGAAACAAAGGATAAGGCTCAAAATGTAATTGTACCCACCCGCTCTTCGTGATGTTCTTCAAACCTAAACTCAACTAATCGTGCATTAGACCTTGTTTGAGTCTTCGTCCTGATACTCCGGTGATGGTTCGAATGTTGATAATTTATTTTGAATAGGCAGTCATTTCTTTTTGTGTTGAGGGTTTGTAGGACCTCTTTCTTTTTGATTTCATTATCCCTATTTTTTTGCCTGAACTGTTTCTTTTTGGAATTACAGTCAGCGGGATGCCCCAATTTTGTAAGTCTCCTTCATAGGTTTTGACTTGTTGGGCTTTTATTTCTGAGAGGTAATGACTGCCTGTATTGACGATTATTCGGAACCATCACTGTCTTTTGCTTTGGAAGGACTTCTTTGGCGCCATTCATTGTGCACTTGGATCAACTGAGAGAACTACCCTGCCCCAGGTTATGATTAAGGGTTTTAATTTTCGAAAAGAAAAACTCCTACTTCTTTGGCTCAAAGGGGTTGACGAGGGATTATCATCCTTATAACTCCAGTGTTTAGGAATTGAAACAATGCCAGTACCTCATCAGCGGGGTCTGTTCAAAAGCATACTGTAGATTATGGTATTGTTTTCGTCATCCTCCCTCAAGAGGCTTAGAATCATCAATCGAGAGTTGAACATCACAAAAAATGAAAGCAGTTTGAATATAGCGAATGCGAATATATTGATTCAAAACAGACATATGCGATGCATTGATAAAGTAATAAAGTTTTCTATGACAATAATTGTTTGAACAATCAAAGAAAAATACAACTTGAACATTTGAATGAACAAAAGTTTCTTAGTTTGAACTAGTCATCTCAAATGGAAGATTCTCAGCAGAAGATATTCATTTTGCCACCTGGCACGAACTCCAGCACCTTTCTGTCGATCAAGTCCTGGATCTTGTTCTTCAAGCTCCAACAGTCGTCGGTGTCATGTCCAGGACTGTTAGAATGGTAGGCACACCTTTCATCAGGATTGTACTTTAGGGAGGTTATGTTGAGAGTCTTAGGAGGATCCTTTAAGGCAATCAGTTTGACCTCCAACAAGCGTCTCAGTATTAGTGATGATGGTATACCAGTCTCCGAGAAATGTCTTCCAGACGTATTTCGCTTACGCCGATTACCATGTTGCTGCTGGCGAGGTTGAGGCTGGATTAGTGACCCTGAAGCAAATTGAGGAGCTTTTCCCTTGTCTTTTTTGCCCCAAAGGTGGTTGAATGATGGCTTGATCTTCAACCCTAGTCGTTGGCCTCACTTGGTCATTTTGAAGCAGCTCGTTGACAAGGACCCTGAGCTCTCCCTGTCTTTGGGCTAAGTTTTGAATGAGAGTTACCTGCCCCAGCATCTGGGCTCTCATTGCATCCACCTCAGCTTGCAGATGTTTCAGCCGTTCGTCCTTATCATCTTCAGAACTGTTCCTGACCAAAGTCCCCATGAGGAGTGTTCTCAACTCCTTCTGCCCCTTGGATAGGTTTAGGAGGATTTCCCTGAACCGAGTTTCTTGAGCATGAAGATCCTGGTTGTCTTGTTGGGAATCCATTGCTGAAATAAACAGCGAAGAAGGTAAGTGACCTGTAACAAGGGTACCTGTAATGCAATGATATGTATGTATGCATGTAATGTTTTCAAGGATCTCGCGGGGTAAACAAGAAAATTGTTAGAATTTGAATTTTGTAGCTTGATGGAAGGAACTCCATGTTGTTGAGAGTCCTTCTTCAAGAGTCAAGGCTCACCATATCGAGTGGGTCATAGCCCCTGACTCAAGTTATCAACCTTGGCTAGAGGAAAATAAATCCCCTTTGCCCCTTGCTAGACATTTGATTCATCATGACCTGCATCACAAACCCTTGAGATCCTTGAAATGAATTAGTCCTTATGTAGGATGTATGCAATGGTATGATGTTATGCTATGCATGGAGTGATGTAGGTAAACCCTGTTATGAGTCCAGATTAAGGACTAAACAAAACCTGCAAGGAACCCGTGTGTCAGATAACAAGCATGCAAGTAGTCAAGTTTGAAGGCACACAAGTCACACAGAAGAGCCCTTAGAGTTTAGGCCAGCATGAAGTTCAGGTACTACCCTCTTTCAGTTTCGTTAGTTAAGACCTGTCCTATCAAAAGTAACCGGGTTCTAGACGATCCCAATATCACTGACTACCCTTAACCGGTCATAACTCCAGCGTCGCAATCTTTTCTTGCGGCCAGAACCATCGCGAGAGTTTAGCCTCAATGGGTGTAGCATACTGCTACTGTTCTATGGCCAAGTTGGGTCACATTAGGGTTCTAAGGTCGGTTGGTGCTTAATGACTCCTCAGAAGACCCATATTCTCCTCATTGCAACACAAGGGATATCGGTACAGACCAAGGTGCCACACCAACGTAGCCACTGCTTCACCCGTGTCGGTCTACGCCGGACAGGTCCCTCACAGCTTATGCTACCTAAAAGGGTATCCCCAGATCCGGGTTAGGATCTATGAAACTCCAAGACAATGCCCACAATAATAAAGAAAACAAACATTCAATTGAAAACATAAGTATGAGCTATCCTAAGGTATACCTCACTTTATAGAATCCCCAGCAGAGTCGTCAGTTCTGTGATCGGTGGAAATAGAACTGACTGTTTAACGCTGGTTCGCGAAATGTCGTGGAAGCAAGAGTCGCCACCGTCTTTTATTTTCTCCAACATGGACAGGACAAAAGCACAGCAAAATTCCTTATGAGATAGTTTCTCGGTTCGGGAGGTAGATTTATAGAAAGGGAAGGTGTTAACACCCTTTCTATCCGTGGTTATCCACGGGCTCTTAGGTACTTGCTCACTCTGTGTTTTCAAAATTTGTTTGCTTTTCAAGTGTGCGTGGGTTTTGAAAAAGTTTTGTTTGAAAAATTTCTAAGTAACTCTTGTATCTGTCCTCAAGAGTGTATGCAAAATTTGTTTGAAGACTTTTGAAAGTGTAAGTGTGAAAAGTTGTTTTTGTTTGTTTTGAAAAGAGCAAGTACTTAAGAGAAATCTACCTACTCTAAGGAATTAAGCTGTGTAAGAGTCCTTTAGATAGTGCTATCCCACCATTGAGAGGTAGGTAGCACCATCGTTGGAGGTGTTCGGGTCAATTCGATTTTAGGGACAGTGTGGTTATCGAAGCAACAGTATGACACCTTAGAAGCTACCCTTATGTCCTTGATCCTTTTT
Organism: Vicia faba; assembly: GCA_948472305.1. NCBI lineage: Eukaryota > Viridiplantae > Streptophyta > Magnoliopsida > Fabales > Fabaceae > Vicia > Vicia faba. The sequence continues at coordinate 382,852,412 of OX451740.1, forward strand.
TAATCCGAGGCAACCGTTTCGAGGCAACTGTTCCGAGGAAACTGTTTCGAGGCAACTGGATCATGGACATAAGGACCGCTAAGACGTCCTATACTTGACAACCACGTTTCGAAGGCAACGAGTGAGGCGTACCCTAGAAGTGGTGTGTGTATTTGTCTGTTGTATTCAGTTAATGTTTGTCTTTGTAATTAGTGAGCTACGAGTTGTTTTTATTTACATACATTCTTTCATGCAAGTTTAGCAGTTAAGGGGTGCGGAAAGTAAATTGCGGAAACATAAATCCTACGCTATTACAAGGCGCGGGTCTATACATCGCCAAAAATTACAAAGACCCGTTTTTGGTAAATAAGTACGGAAAGAAAAATAAAGCGATAAACCTATTTAACTATTACATTCTTGAAGGTAATTACATAATAATCAAATAAAGTAAATGCGCGCGAATAAATTAATCGGGAATGTCTAAGGGTGTTGACCCCTTTTTAGAAAAGAAAATGATTTTTTGGCTTTTTTATAATTAAAGTGAAATTAAAGCTAATTAATGACTAATTAATTAATTTAATTAAAAAGAAATATTTTTTGTTTTTATGTTTTTATGAAATAAAATAAATGAAATAAAATTAAAAGTGAACTTCACCTAATTCTAGATCTATTTTAATTATTTAAGAAAAGGAATTAAAATGGCCTAATTAAACTATTTTAGTTAATGTTTATTTACAAAATAAAATAATAATAATAATGATGATGTAATTCTATTTTTTTGATTTTATGAAAATATGTTAATTAAGTTAATTTGTTAATAATAATAAAATAAAAAAAAGGTTAGAAATTAAAATAATAGAAAAACAAAACAAAATGAAAAAAAGAAGTAAAACCAAGGGGGGTGTGGGCTGAAATTTGGAGGTGTTGAATTGAGAATTGTGGCCCATTTGAACAAGGCCTGTATGACTTTTTTGATCGCCTATAGCATGCTTGACTCCAGACCATGGTGTTCCTTTCTTTTTGTCCCCTGGATCTGCCTTGGATGACACTTGGCTTGTTGGGATATGAGGTCTATAGTGTTCCTCTTTTGAGAATCTGCATATGAAAGCAATAAAAAAATAGTGTGGAAATTATAAAGGGACCTGGGAAGAACTTACAGCGCGGTATGAGCCTCAGGACTTGGCAAAGGTTGCTTTAGCTTCAGGGTGTGGCAAGGAATAGAACCACGTGCTTGTTTTGATCTGAAGATGCTCGCAACTATGTTTTAGAACTCTCACTTTTTGAATAATTTTTTATTTTGCTCTTGGCCGTTTCTGCACACACTCTTTCTTTTTTGAATGAGGTTGGGAAGGCTTGTATATATAGTAATGAATGAGAATCAGTCACATGATGAGCCTTTAACCATTGCAATTATGCTTGAGATTTTGCCATAACCTCCATTAAAGCAACTTGTCATTCTTGTCAAAATTTGAATTTCTTGCTTGGAATAGGCCTTGCACGAATTTGGAAGGTGAATGATGGTGATTCAAAGCTATTCAACACAAAATATACCCTTTAATTAATTTTCTTGATTTTTATTTGAATTTTAAAGATTTAACATGAATTAAATCAAATAAAATCAAATAAAAATGGAAAAATTAATTTTTAATCTTGAAATAAATTGTGGGACACGTGGGAGGCATGGCCAAGCTGAATCAAGTGGAAAAAGTGGGGCCCTTTTGTCAAAAATGAAATTTCAAGGATAATTGACTTTGGCCATTTCACAAAAATTTCCCAACTTCTCCAATGCATATCTTGCTCAATTTTGAAGCTATGAACATGTTCTTGGACATTTTGGAAAGGTCTTGAAGTCCTCTAACCAATGTCTTTGGTCCCATGTCATTTTGATTTACCAATCTCAAGTTATGGTCTTTGACTTAAAGTCCCTTTTTGTTGACTTTTGAAAATGACCTATAATGTTGAAATTGATAACTTTTTGTGAGAGCATCTCTTGGACTTGGAGTGTGAAGATGAGTTATAGGAAATGTCTTCCCCTTCAAGATGAGCATTGGATGGGATTTTTCTGATGAACCATGAAAAAGTTATGCTTTGGTCAAGTTACAGTTGACTTTTCAACTGTCCAAAAATAGAAACTTTTGCATCTTGTTGATTTTTGAGCCATTCTTGTGAAATCATGGTCAAGACTTGACCAAATGATGATTGTGGCTTCAAAATAAGATGTTGACCAAAAATTTTGACTTTTGACTGCCAAATGACCATTTTGCCCCTACAGTTGACTGTGGAGCAATTAGGGTTTTTGACTGTGCAACTTGACCTTGTGAGCCTTGAAACTTGACATGTAGGTGCTTGACAATGTGTATGAGCATATGGGACTTGATTGAGCCCTTGAAAACCTCAACTTCCTTGCAAGAACCAAAACCCTAGTTTGACTGGCCTAGGAGAGTGGTTGACTGTGTAGCCCCTTGAGTAGATTTTGAACCCTTTGAGGTGATGCTTGTCAAAAACTTTGAAGAATATGGGAGGGCAAATTTTGGGGTGCAACACCGGTACTCACCAAAGTGCCACATCAACGTAGAAGACTGCTTCAACCTTGTCGGTATACCCCACACAGTTCCCTCACAGTCTTGTTGCTACTTTCTAAGAAGGTATCCCCCAGATCCGAGTTAGGATCTATAGAACTCCCAAAACAAGCCCAATAATATTAAAGCACATAAATCAGGCAATTGAAAACATAAGTATGATATATCCTAAGGTACACCTCACTTTATAAGTATCCCCAGCAGAGTCGCCAGTTCTGTGATCGGTGGAAATAGAACTGACTGTTTAAAGCTGGTTTCGCGAAATGTCGCGGAAGCAAGAGTCGCCATCGTCTTTTATTTTCTCCAACATGGACAGGACAAAAGCACAGCAAAATTGCTTATGAGAATGTTTCTCGGTTCGGGAGGTAGATTTATAGAAAGGGAAGGTGTTAGCACCCTTTTTATCCATGGTTATCCATGGGCTCTTAGATACTTGCTCTTATGTTTTCAAAATGATGTTTGCTTTTCAAATGTGAGTGGGTTTGAAAAAGTTTCTTTGAAAGATTTCTGAATAACTCTTGTATCTGTCCTCAAGAGTGTTTGAAAAATTTGTTTTGAAAGCTTTTGAAAGTGTCAGTGTGAAAAGTTTTGATTTGTTTTTGAAGAGAGCAAGTATCCATGAGTCATCGACCAACCCTAAGGAATTAGGCTGTATTTTTGTCCTTAAGGTAGTGCCATCCCACCATTGAGAGGTAGGTAGCACCACCGTTGGAGGTGTTCGGGTCAATTCGAGTTTAGGGACAGTGTGGTCACCGAAGCAACAGTAGGACACCTTAGAAGGTACCCTTACATCCTAGATCCTTTTTTTTAAAATTCGAGGCAACCGTTTCGAGGCAACTGTTTCGAGGCAACTGGATCTTGGATATAAGAGCGACCGCTAAAATGTCCTATACTTGACGACCACGTTTCGAAGGCAACGAGTGAGGCGTACCCTAGAAGTGGTGTGTGTATTGTGTGTTGTTTTCATGTTATATTTTATCTTTGATCATGGCATTGTGAGCTACGAGTTGTTTTTAATTAACATACATTCTTTCATGCAATTTAGAATTTAGGAGTGCGGAAAATTAAAAGACGGAAATATAAAAGCTACGCTATTACAAGGCGCGGGTCTATACATCGCCAAAATACAAAGACCCGTTTTTGATAAAAGATGCGGAAAGTAAAAAAAAGCAATAAACCTAATTACTATTACATCCTTGAACAGTTACATAATAATCAATAAGAAAATAACGCGCGAAGAATTAAAATCAGGACGTCCGAGGGTTTTGGACCCTTTGCTTGAAATTAAATTAAATTAGGACCTAATTAATTATTTAATTAAAGAAAAGAAAGTGTGTTTTTATGTTTTTTGGATTTAATAGAAATAAAGAAAAAAGGAATTAAAATTAAAGTTAGTGAAACCCTAGTTTTAAATTATTTTAATCATTAATAAAAATATTAAAGTTAACCTAACTTAAGCTAATTAATTAATTTACATGTTATTTACAAAAATAATAATAATTAATAATGATGATTAATGATAATAATAATTAATTAAGAAAAAGATAAAATGTCAAAAACCTAATTCTATGTATTTTTTATTTGTTAAGAAAAAGGATTGAAATTTAAAACCTAAATTAAACTAATATTAATTGTTAGTCATTTATTTACAAAAATAGGTTAGTGGTAAAATTAAGAAATCAAAATATTTTACAATTTGATTTTCTGATTTTATTATGAAAAGTTGATTAATGGTGAATTAATAAAACAATTAAAACAATTAAAAAGAATTAGAAAGAAAAGAAAACTAAATTAAAAAAGTATGCAAACCAAGGGGGGTGTCAGGCCCAAAGTGGAGGTGTGATTTGAGGAATTCTGGCCCATTAGACAAAGCCTGTTTGACTTTCAGGATTGTGTGCACGTTGGTTGACCCAGGCATAGCGTGTTCGTCACCTCCTGGCCTTCAGATTATGGATCAAAGCCACTTGGCAGGCCAACGCGTGAGGCTCATGGTAGGACGTTGGATAAGGCGCTGCACTACAAGACATTAAAACAATAATTATGAATTATGTGGGGGGACCTGGGAATCGAACCCAGGTCCCAATGCTTGCAATACACGTCCTCCACCATCTGAGCTATGAAACACGCTTGTACATATGTTGATAAACAAATATTATATATGAAAAATGCCCATTATGCTGAAACATTAAAAAATGCGCTAAAGTTTGAATGTCCCAGTAGCATGATGCCACGCGTGCTTTCTTCTTCGTTTTCACCTGCAACATGAACAAGATAGCGGGGGTTTTAAACCCCCACTAAGTGAAAGTCCTAAAAATAGCGAATAGCCCTGTGGATTACATAAATTGAGCGTGAGGTTGCCATTCAACTCGTATTGAGCTTCTGAATTCAGCTGTATAGGTCTCAGGGCCTGATTTTTCCTCTACAAGAAAGCCCTATTTTGAAGATTCGAAAACCCTAGATTTTGTCCATGGTGGATTTCGGTTCAGGCATCCTTAGCACAATTAAGCTATCTCAAACGCTTCAGGAAGGTGTCAGTAGTACAAATTAATGAGCAAATCATATGAATGATGCATAGAAATTAGGTTTCGATTATGAAAATATTCGTTCAAACCATGACTATGTTTTACCGTTTCTCTGGGTATGAGGACCTGTTCTGGATAGCAATAGCTTCCTGGAGACTTAAGCAACGTGATTGAATCCTTTTTAGGCGTGGAAAGGCACTGCAAGTAGGAAATCAGCTTCACACTTTTTCTCTATTTTTTGCAAATTGGTTATATGGCTTCAACAGCTTTTTCGTGTCCTCTTGAGTAGGGTTAGCTCTTGCATATGTATGTGATCAGAATTAGGTCAAAACCTTGGCCCAAAAGTCCATGAATTATGACTTGAATATTTGATTTTAAATCATGTATTTTCAAATCTTTTTCAATGAAAACCTTGCCAATTATGGATGATTTGCCTTTTTTGATTGGGAAACAGTTTTGCCAGCTTACCCTGATATGATTTGCTTCACAAAAGATCCAAAAACATATCTTTTTTAATTTTCCTATAATTAAAACCAATTAAATGAATTAATAATAAATAAAAATTCAATTAATTAATTAAAAATAAGAAAATAAATTATTTTGAGCTCAATGGGTCGTGCATAGGCTTTGTGTAATGATTCAAGAAAGAATTTGAGGCCCATTAGCAAAATTGAAGCTTTTTAGGCAAAGTTGACTTTTGAATGTTCCCAAAAATTTCCCAACTTCTCCAATGCATATCTTGCTCAATTTTGAAGCTATGAACATGTTCTTGGACATTTTGGAAAGGTCTTGAAGTCCTCTAACCAATGCCTTTGGTCCCATGTCATTTTGATTTATCAATCTCAAGTTATGGTCTTTGACTTAAAGTGCCTTTTTGTTGACTTTTGAAAATGACCTATAATGTTGAAATTGATAACTTTTTGTGAGAGCATTTCTTGGACTTGTAATGTGAAGATGAGTTGTAGGAAATGTCCTCCCCTTCAAAATGAGCATTGGATGGGATTTTTCTGATAAACCATGAAGAAGTTATGCCCTGGTCAATTTGCAGTTGACTTTTCAACTATCCAAAAATAGAAACTTTTGCATCTTGAGACTTTTTGAGCCATGCTTGTGGAATCATGATCAAGAATTGATCAAATGATGATTGTGGCTTCAAAATAAGATGTTGACCAAAATTTTTGACTTTTGACTGTCAAATGACCATTTTACCCCTGCAGTTGACTGTGAAGCAATTAGGGCTTTTGACTGTGCAACTTGGTGCTGTGAGTCTTGAAACTTGACATATGGATGCTTGACAATGTATATAGGCATATGGGACTTGATTGGACCCTTGAAAACCTCAATTTCTTTGCAAGAACCAAAACCATAATTTTGACTGTGTTAGGAGGCAATTAGACTGTGCAACCCTTGAGAGATTTTGAAGCTTGACCTTGACACATCTTGAAGAATATGGGAGGGCAAATTTTGGGGTACAACAGACATCATTTGGAATATTAAGGGTATGGAATACGTGGCTGTTATTGATCGTTGTGGGGAGTACCCCAACGTCCCACTGATAGGAACCAATGGAGGGATCACTTATAATCTGTGCTTGGCCTTACGTCAATTTGGGCGAGCTAGAAGGGAAGGACCTCATGAGTTACTAATGCCAAGTATTGTCTTTGATTTTCAAGGGGATAGTGACGAGCAACGTCGCAGATTCATAAGAGCTTGGGATAGAGTACACAGGTCTGATTCACACGAGCTGGGTGCAAAGACTTCTCTACCAATGGAACCATATCTCCGATGGGTTCGCATACGTGCCCAAAAGCTGGTGTTGTACCCCAAAATTTGCCCTCCCATATTCTCCAAGATTTGTCAAAGTCAAGGCCACAAAATTCCCCAAGGGTTGTGCAGCTCAACTGTCTCCTATACAGTCAAAACTAGGGTTTGGATTCTGATCAAGAAAAGGAAGTTTTCAAAGGCCCAATCAAGTCTCATATGCTTACAAATGTGGTCAAACATCCTCATGTCAAATTTCAAGGCATTCAGCTCAAAATTGCACAGTCAAAACCCTAGATTGCACTACAGTCAACTGTAGGGGCAAAATGGTCATTTGACAGTCAAAAGTTCAAATTTTTGGTCAACATATCATTTTGAAGCCACAAACATCATTTGATCAATGCTTGATCATGATTCTCAAAATTTGGCTCAGAAAATCATCAAGATGCAAAAGTTGTTATATTTGGACAGTTGAAAAAGTCAACTGAAATTGACCAGGGCATAACTTTCACATGGATTATCAGAAAAATTCCATCCAAAGCTCATTTTGAAGAGAAAGACATTCCCTACAATTCATCTTCATATTCCAAGTCCAAGAAATGCTCTCACAAAAAGTTATCAATTTCAACATTATGGTCATTTTCAAAAGTCAACAAAAAGGGACTTTAAGTCAAAGGCCATAACTTGAGATTGGTAAATCAAAATGACATGGGACCAAAGGCATTGGTTAGAGGACTCAAAGACCTTTCCAAAATGTCCAAGAACATGTGAAAAGCTTAAAAATTGACCAAGTTATGCCTTGTGGAAGTTGGGAAATTTTTGGGAATTTTGAAAAGTCAACAATGATGCAAATGATCCAAAAATGCAAATGGGCCCATTTTTCTTCCAAGTTTCTTCATGCCAAGCCTATGCACGACCATTAGGCCCAAAGGGAAGTATTTTCATATTTTTTAATTATTTATTTGAATTTATATCAATATTAATTCATTTAAATTATTTTAATACATGAAAAATATAAATTTGACCTAAAAAAATCTTTTTATGCACATTCCAAGGTCAATATTTCGTGCACATCTTAAATAGGCAAGTTTTGATGAGATTTGAGGATGATTGAACCAAAATGCACATGGAAAAGATTTGGAAAAGATTTCATGAAATCAAATATTGAAAACAATGAATTCAATGGATTTTGTCCAATTTTTCTTAACCTAATCACTCACTATATGATCAGAATCAAAGACCTAATGCAAAGAGACTGCAAGCTGCGCCCCAAGAACCATTTGCACATTGAAATTTTTTCATAAAAACTCAAGAACTGAAAAGTGCCTTAGAGATCGATTCAAGCCTCCAAAACCATCTCAACAGCTTGCCAAGGTTGTCTTGAACACGTTCCAATCAACAACAACAACTAAAACCTCAAGAATTGGTAGATTAAACTGGAACTGTACAGCATGAAATTCACAATCGTATTTTCCATTCTAAGCATTATCATTGCATTCTAATTATGGATTCTTGCTCTTTGTGGTGTTTTAAAGCTAATCATCATATTTAATTTGATTTTCCTGCTGTCTATAAGGATTTGCCATGCGCGATTTTTAGGTTTTGTAGGTTTCAAATTTGGGGTTTTCTGCCCAAGGAAAAATTACGCTTCCAGACCAGTGCCATTAGCTTAAGCAGGTTGAGACGAAGAAGATGGCACCCTCGCGCTCAATTTATGAGCGTCGAGGGGCTAGTCGCTATTTTCTTATAGGCCCTCTAAAACAACGCTCCAAAAACCGTTGCCTTATAGGTTTTGTTACAGGGACGAAGAAGAAGGTGGAATCGTGGCACGTACTGACTGGCTCATTCAAATGTTCCGCGCGCTAACACCTTAAAGTGAGATCACAAATAAACATGACAAGACAAACAACTGAAACATGACACACAATTCGCACACACCACCCCTAGGGTACGCCTCACTGTTGCCTTTCGAAAGGTGATCGTCGAGTAGAGGATGTCTTAGTAAGTCCTCATGATCCGGGAACCTGGCATGAGGGTAGCTTCTAAGGTGTCTTCCCATTGCTCTGGTGATCACCACGTCCCTAAAACTCGAATTGACCCGAACACCTCCAACGGTGGTGCTACCTACCTCTCAATGGTGGGATGGCGCTACTTTAAAAGACATTTACACAGACGAATTCCTTAGGGTAGGTAGGTTCTCAAGGATACTTGCTCTAATCTCAAAACAAACTCAAAAAGACTTTTCACACTGACATTTTTCAAAAGCTTTCAAAAGCAAACATTTCAAACACTCTGACGTACGAGTCGAACTGAAATTTTTCAAAGAAACTTTTTTAAAACCCACATTGAAAAGCAAACAAACAATTTTGAAAACACATTGAGCAAGTATCTAAGAGCCCATGGATAACCATGGATAGAAAGGGTGCTAACACCTTCCCTTTCTATAACCTACCTCCCGAACCGAGAGCAATCTCTTTAAGGAATTTTTCTGTGCTTTTGTCCTTTCCATTTGGAGAAAATAAAAGACGGTGGCGACTCTTGCTTCCGCGACATTTCGCGAACCAGCGTTAAACAGTCAGTTCCAGATCCACCGATCACAGAACTGGCGACTCTGCTGGGGACAACTTAAAGTGAGGTGTACCTTAGGGCTAGCTTATAACTATGTTTTCAATTGTTTTCCTTGTGTGCTTTAAATTGTGGGTTGCTTGGGAGTTCTATAGATCCTAAACCCGGATCTGGGGGATACCTTTCTTAGAAAGTAGCAACAAGGTTGTGAGGGAACTGTGCGGGGTATACCGACACGGTTGAAACAGTCTGCTACGTTGATGTGGCACTTTGGTGTGTACCGGTAACCCTTGAGTTCAGTCAAGGAGAGTACGGGGCCTCCGCGTGGTGTCGTGAAGCATCAACAGACCTTAGGAACCTTAATTGAACTATCTTGGCCTCTTTAGGGTAGTGAGATAACTGACTTTGGTGCAGTCCGAGGTTGGTTGATACTCGATACTACGCTCAATTGAGGGTTGCTTTCCTGGAATATTTCGGTCGCCAGTTCAGTGGCTAAATCGAAACGATGAACAATGAAAGCAATCCCGTGATATTGGGAACCTTAGAACCTGGTTACTTTGATTAGGACAGGTTGAACCCACCAACTTCAAGAGGGTACTACCCAGACCCCATGCTGGCCTTAAACCTTAAGGGCTTGTCTTGTGTGCCTTGTGTGCCTTACATGTTTGTCTTTGTAAATATCTGTGGTGTGTTTAATCATAGCATCATGACATCATCCAGCATCATATGCATTGACTAACCATTTCAGGGGTTCGGATTTTCATCTTTGTTCTTGTTTTGTAGGATATGGAAACTGCTCGTAGAAAGACAATTCAGGTCAATCTTGTAAGGATCCCTCCTCAGCTTAAGGAGCTTATATCCAGGATTCCCGAGAACTCTTCATTCAGTGACAGGCATGGAAGCCTCATCAGCTTGGTCAACACCAACATTGAGGAAGATATGATAAAGGTCCTGTTCCAGTTCTTTGACCCTCTGCATCATTGTTTCACCTTCTTGGACTATCAGTTGGTACCTACATTGGAGGAGTTCTCCCGGCTCCTGAAGATCCCTATCCTTGATCAGCTACCTTTCAACGGTACAGAAAAGGAACCTAAGCTTGAGGAGATTGCTAAAGCCTTGCACCTACAGTCATCTGACCTCAAGGGACATTGGGAAGTCAGAAGTGGTATCAAAGGGTTCTTAGCCAGGTTTCTGTTTGAGAAGGCCCATGAATGTTGGAACTCCCTTGACTTGCAAGCTTTTGAAGAGGTTGTGGCCCTCCTTGTTTATGGTTTGGTACTGTTCCCTAACCCAGATCAGCTCATTGATATCAGCGCCGTTCAGATCTTTATGTCCAGGAATCCTATACCTACGTTGCTGGGGGACATCCTTCACTCATGTTACACTCGAACCATGAGAAAAAGAGGTGTCCTTATATGTTGCACTCCTCTCCTGGGAAGGTGGTTTATTTCGCACCTTCCCCAATCAGTCCTGAAGAATGAGCGGGGTTTGAGATGGTCACAACGGTTGATGACTCTTACACATGCAGATATACATTGGTGTCCTAGATCCAGAGGAGACGTCACTATCATTGATCGTTGTGGGGAGTACCCTAATGTTCCTTTACTTGGAATCAGAGGAGGTATTACTTATAGCCCATGCCTGGCTTGGAGACAGTTTGGTTATGCTCGGAGGGACGGTCCTCATGACATGCTAATTCCTGACATAGTTTTTGACTTCGACAATGATACTCAAGGACTTCGCCAGAAATTTATCAAAGCTTGGAGGATGCCCAGTAGGATAAACAGCAAGACACTGGGGCACAGGAACTCCATCCCTTTGGAGCCTTATCTCAAGTGGGTACGCGCCCGCTCCCAGAAGTTAGTGATGCCCTATCCTCATATGCTTCCAGTAATCAAAGAGCCTGTCTTGGAAGGGGAAGTGTCTCATGTTATTCAACACCCTGATATACCCACATCCTGGGAAGAGATGCAGAAGAGCTGGATCCAGCTTAAGGAGGAAAGGAATTCTCTTGAGACTAGTCTGCATGCCAGTGAAAAGAAAGTCCTGGAGCTCACTCGCCTGTTGCATGAGGAGAGGAATCTCAACACCTACATAGCTCCGAAGAGGATGCGCAGTGTATTTTGGGATTGACTTGATTTTTTGTATTTTTTGCCCATGAGGCTTTGATGTATTAAACAATGATTTCTTTAATGATAACGTGTGTTCTTTTCTTGTCTACAACGAATTTGAACTTTCGAACCCTTGAATGCATTGCATACGCATTTCATACATCATGTGCATAGCAGGTTTTTCCCCTTTTTCAGGTTGCTTACAGTTCTTCGCTGTTTATTTCAGCATCATGAATCCCGGATCTGAATCAACGGAGACATCAATCAAGGCTCTTCAGGCGCAGAATGCGCAGTTTCAAGAACTAATCATGGGTCTAGCTAAAGGCCAGGAAGAACTGAAAACTATGCTCCTGAAGAAGGAGAAGAAGAAGAAGAGAAGAATTGTTCTGTTCAACTCGGGCCGAAGGTTGGGTAATACTCTGCACCATGAAGAGGCTGGTTCTTCTGTTGGTAGGAGTCCTTCTCAGGCAGAAGTAAAGGTTCCTACTCCAGTGGTCTCCGATGATGAGACAGATTTTGATGAGGAACTGTATCCTCCTGCAGATGACAGGTACAAACAACTGGAGGACAGGTTGAAGGCTATGGAGGTGCAACAGGCACCTGGGCTGGACTTCGGAGATCTGGGTTTGTCGACGGGTGTGATCATTCCACACAAATTCAAGGCACCAACTTTCTCCAAATATGACGGGGCGTCTTGTCCCAAGCTGCACTTAAGGTCCTATGTTCGGAAAATTCAGCCGTACTCTGCGGACAAGAATCTATGGATCCACTTCTTCCAGGAGAGTCTTTCAGGGACTCATCTCGAATGGTTCTATCAGCTGGATGGGACCAAAGTTCGTAACTGGGAGGAGCTGGCTACTGCTTTCTACAAGCAGTATCAGTATAATGCCGACCTTGCCCCCACACGTACCCAACTCCAGGGTATGGCGTTAGGTGCAAGCGAAGGTTTTAAGGAGTACGCTCAGAAGTGGAGAGACCTGGCTGGCAGGGTGCAGCCACCATTGACTGATCGGGAGCTGGTTGACATGTTCTTGGGGACCCTATCTGGGCCATTTTTCAACCACCTCATTGGGAATTCTTCTGCTGGTTTCACTGATTTAATCTTGACTGGAGAGAGGATTGAAGCGGGGTTGAAGTCTGGGAAGATTGCAAAGGATACATCATCTAGTTCGGACAAGAAACCGTTTAAAAAAGAGTCTAGTGCCGTATATGGTTCCAGGAGATCAGAGAGAAATGAACACCGCCAATCTGTCAGTGCGGTCATGATTGCTAAGCCTGCTGCCGCTCCCCGGCCAAACAATTCTCAGAAAGATGAAAGACCCCGGAGGGAATTCACCCGGTTAAACATGACCTTGTCGCAGATCCTGCCACAGTTGCTCGCAACTAATTTAGTGACTGTCAGGGAGGCTCCCAAATTTCCAAATACTGCGTCCCCCAAGTACAACCCGAATGCTCGTTGTGCGTACCATTCAGAAAGCCCGGGGCACTCTACCGATGACTGTTGGGCACTAAAGAACAAGCTGCAGGACCTCATTGACGCTAAGGAGGTACAATTTGAGGCATCTGACAAGCCTAATGTGGTGACAGCTCCCCTGCCTGCTCACGGAGTTAATGCTGTTGGTGATGAAGAGGAAGTTGATGAAACTGAGTTCGATAGCTGGATTTACCCGGCTGCTGATGGTGGACTTAACAATTGGAGCGCCAAGGACAATCTCTCTGTTTCTTTTGACACTAAGTAATAAATTTCTTTGTTTTGTTATTCTGTAATAAACAATGATAAACTCTATGGCCCGGTGTCTTACCCGAGGCACCGTGGTTCTATTTGTGAGGGCATACAAACTGTCATTTTATACATCATGAATGAAAATTTTGGACGTTTTTCGCATTGCAAATATTGTGTTCCTTTTCTATCTTTCCTTTCCTTTACATAATTTTTTAAAAACAGCTGTATTTACACACACACTCACTCATACAGGTTCCAATCCACTCTGGATCTCACTGATAACAGCTCTGCTAATGCCAATTATGACTTCGAAAATCCGATCAACTTAGCCGAAGACGAAGGTGAAGATGATTGCGAAGTGCCTGGCGAGCTTGCTAGACTGTTGCTTCAGGAAGAGAGGGCAATTCAACCCCATGAAGAGCCAGTGGAAACCATAAACCTGGGTACTGAAACAGACAGGAAAGAGGTAAAGATTGGTGCCAACCTAGAGCTCAGCGTGAAGCAACGGTTAACCAAGATGTTACATGACTATATGGAGATCTTTGCCTGGTCCTACGAAGACATGCCAGGGTTGGATACCGATATTGTTGTCCATCATTTGCCGACTAGGGAAGACTGCCTTCCAGTTAAACAAAAGGTTCGTCGGATGCGTCCAGAGATGTCAGAGAAGATTAAGGCCGAGGTGATGAAACAGTTTGATGCCGGGTTTCTTGCAGTGACTTCTTATCCTCAGTGGGTTGCTAATGTGGTGCCGGTACCTAAAAAGGACGGCAAGGTCAGAATGTGTGTTGATTATAGGGATCTGAACAGGGCCAGCCCCAAGGATGACTTCCCCTTACCTCACATTGATGTCCTCGTTGATAATACAGCCCAACACAAGGTATTCTCTTTCATGGATGGCTTTTCAGGCTACAATCAGATCAAGATGGCACCTGAAGACATGGAAAAGACTACATTTGTTACTCAGTGGGGCACCTTCTGTTACAAGGTCATGCCGTTCGGATTAAAGAATGCTGGGGCAACCTACCAACGTGCCATGGTTGCCTTATTTCATGATATGATCCATCACGAGATAGAAGTGTATGTGGACGACATGATCGCTAGGTCCCAGACTGAGGAAGAGCATCTAGATCACCTGCAAAAGCTGTTTGACCGATTGAAACTGTACAAGCTGAGATTAAACCCGAACAAGTGCACCTTCGGGGTAAGATCAGGAAAGTTACTAGGCTTCGTGGTCAGTGATAAAGGTATTCAAGTGGACCCTGCTAAGGTCAAAGCTATTCAAGAGATGCCAGTTCCTAAGATAGAGAAGGAAGTCAGAGGCTTTTTAGGACGCCTGAATTACATCGCTCGATTCATCTCACATCTGACTGCTACCTGTGAGCCAATCTTCAAGCTATTGAAGAAAGATCAGGTAGTACGTTGGAACGACGAATGTCAGGCTGCCTTCGACAGAATCAAAGAATATCTCCAAGAACCACCCATCCTTATGCCGCCGGTTGAAGGGAGACCTCTGATACTATATCTGACAGTGCTGGACAACTCAATGGGGTGTGTGCTGGGGCAGCATGACGAGTCTGGCCGAAAAGAGCATGCCATTTATTACCTTAGCAAAAAGTTTACCGACTGTGAGACCCGATACTCACTGCTTGAGAAAACTTGCTGCGCTTTGGTATGGGCTGCTCGCCGGCTGAGACAGTATATGCTGACTCACACTACCTTGTTGATCTCAAAAATGGATCCTATAAAATACATATTCGAAAAGCCTGCTCTGTCTGGGAGAATTGCAAGATGGCAAATGATCTTGACAGAATACGACATTCAGTACACAACCCAGAAAGCCATCAAGGGAAGTGTATTGGCAGACCACTTAGCTCATCAAGCTGTAGATGACTATCAATCAATGAACTTCGAGTTTCCGGATGAAAGCATCATGATTGTAACTGACTGCGAAGTACCTGGACCGGATGAAGGACCTGAGCCAGGATCCCGATGGTCTATGCACTTTGACGGGGCCTCCAATGCTTTGGGGAATGGTATCGGCGCCATCATCATATCTCCTCAAGGTACTCATACTCCACTCACTGCCCGACTGTGTTTCAACTGTACCAACAACATGGCGGAGTATGAGGCGTGTATCATGGGTCTTCAAGCTGCGATCGACCTAAGGATCAAATTTCTAAGTGTCTTCGGAGATTCCGCTCTTGTGATCAATCAGATCAACGGAGAGTGGGATACGAAACATCCAAACTTGATTCCTTACAGAGAATGTGTGTTGACCCTGATTCCCCACTTTACAGAGATAACCTTTGAGCACTTTCCAAGAGAAGAGAATCAGTTAGCGGACGCGTTAGCTACAATGTCTTCAATGTTCAAGGTCAAATGGGATAATGAAGCTCACCGGATCATCATCTGGAAACTGGACGAACCGGCATACTGTTGTGATCTCGAAACTGAATTGGTGATTGAGAAGCCTTGGTACCACGAAGTGAAAAGATATCTGGAAGCTCAGGAATACCCTGAAGGTGCCTCTGTCAACGACAAGAAATTCCTGAGGAGGTTTGCAGCCAAGTTCTTCCTAAGCAACGACATCTTGTACAAGCGAAACCATGATTCAACCTTACTGCGTTGTGTGGATAAGACTGAAGCGGAAAGAATCATGGAAGAGCTACATGAAGGGACCTTTGGTACGCATTCCAGTGGGCACACTATGGCTAAAAAGATCCTACGGGCAGGATATTATTGGTCCACAATGGAAGCTGACTGCTACCGACATTCTAGGACATGCCACAAGTGCCAGATCTATGCGGATAAGGTGCATGTTCCTCTGGTTCCCCTGAATGTTCTGACTGCGCCTTGGCCGTTTGCAATGTGGGGCATAGACATGATCGGCGAGATCAAACCTACGGCATCCAATGGACATCGCTTCATCCTAGTGGCGATCGACTATTTTACAAAGTGGGTTGAGGCAGCATCTTATGCTACAGTGACCAAGACTGTTGTGGCACGGTTTATTCGACACAACCTGATCTGTCGATACGGCGTCCCTGAGCGGATTATTACAGACAACGGTACCAATCTGAACAATAAGATGATCGCTGAGCTTTGCGAACAGTTCAAGATACAGCACCACAATTCTTCTCCTTATAGACCGAAGATGAATGGGGCTGTAGAAGCAGCTAACAAAAACATCAAGAAGATCGTTCAAAAGATGACAGTGACTTACAAAGATTGGCACGAGATGTTACCGTTCGCTTTGCATGGGTACCGTACCTCAGCTAGGACGTCAACCGGGGCAACTCCTTTCTCTCTGGTTTATGGCATGGAGGCAGTCTTGCCAATCGAAGTGCAAATTCCCTCTCTCCGGATAATGAAGGATGCAAATCTGAACGAAGATGATTGGATCCAGACACGACTTGACCAACTCAACCTCATTGACGAGAAGAGACTTGCTGCTATCTGTCATGGTCAGACATACCAGAAACGAATGATCAGGGCATTTAACAAAAAGGTCAGACCACAGGAATATCAAGTTGGGGATCTGGTAATCAAGAGAATCATCCTTCCTCAGAGTAATCCAAGGGGCAAATGGACCCCTACATATGAAGGGCCATTTGTGGTTAAGCATGTGTTCTCAGGAGGAGCAATGATCTTAACCAACATGGATGGTGACGACCTTCCTCACCCCGCCAATGCAGACATAGTTAAAAAATACTACGCATGAAAAAGACCCGCTAGGCTGACATGCCTAGGCAAAAATTAGGGCTTCCCGTCGAACCAAAAGGGTTCGGGCAAAATGTAGGGATGAAAACGAAAAAATCTGTACACCCGGCAAGTCGAAAACCTGAAAAGGCGGCTTGGGCAAAAATGGGTATCCCGGTGGACTGAAAACCCGAAAGGGCGGTCCAGGCAAAAATTAGGGATAAAAGCGTAATACTATGTCTCATTGATCACTTTGCATCCAGAATCCGGTATCTACATCAAGTTCAGACGGCACTGATCAGTCAGCTTCACCTTCAACCAAGGTCATCAAGTGATGAGACGCTCGGAGTTATAAAGACAATGGCAGAGTTGAAACCCAGTGGATCATACATCTTTCACACAGCTGTTTTATTTTCCTTTGTACAAAACTTGTATAAACTCTTGCTCGGCGACGTACCTCTTACTAGGGCGTCAGCCTCTTGTATACAAAACGCTTATTCACAGGCCATTCAAAAATCAATAAAAATATATTTTCAGTTAAACGTGCCCAAGTGTTTTTCTTCTTCTGTTTTGTTTTGCGAAAAACGTCCAAGGTTCAATTTGTGATGTATGCATTGACAATAATTTGCTAACTCATAAATATTTGCATACGAAACAAAGGAATTAATTGCAGTTGACACTAGAAACAGGGGCAATAAAAGAGTTGTCTGAGCAGTCTAATTGCCCTATCCTCCAAGGTACTAAGGTAGGTTCAGCTAAAGAACACGGCCAAGTGTATCTTAATTCCCCAGAGAGTGGTTCAACAAAACAATACATTCTCCTCCAAGTTATCATCGAATATCAAAGGAAATTGAGTATCCTCCCGCAGATCTCAACCTTCCCCAGCAGCACATATTCTTAACAAGCATCCCCGGCAGTCTTGGTCTAAAGATTGTTCCCCGGCGGCATATCTCAATATTCAAAGGAATCACTTCCCCCGCAGTTCAAAACTCCCATGAAGAGTCCAATCCAGTTTCACCAGCAAAGTTGGAAATCATATCCCCAAGCAATAAGCTTATCCCCAGTAGATTCTGGAAGCTTATCCCCTCGCAGAGCACGAACGCGTCGTCCGGCTTTATTTAAAGAGTTATTTCCTTAACAGGATATAACTGGGTTATCCTCAGCCAAAAGCCATGGAAAGAGCGTCGTCGACAAAGTCTTTTTACCCCAGCGAAGTCCTTCAACACTTCATACAACAAGGGCATCCTCAGCAAACTACTATCAACATTTAGCAAAGCACCTCTACCCCACAGAGTATTGCTTCCCAGCATGGTCGTCAGAGTATCTTTGCTCCCCGCAAAATCTTCCATTTGCCAAGTTTATTCCACAACAGAGTCATCTTCTCCTACCGGTATTCTTGCAGTTATCATCCCCAGCGGAAGCAAAATCTATCCTTCAACATCAGCCCAGGATACGACTTCCCGGCACCCGTCAAGGACTTACTTTCCTAGACGAAAACATACATAAAACTTCACATACATCATCATAGCATGCATAACGCACTGCATCATATCATACAAATCTCCTTTATATTGAGAACATCATTGCTTGATCCATATCATGCATTGCATATGACTGACTTTTACCTTTCAGGAAATATGCAGTTTAAATTCTCAACCATATTTCAAGACCTTGTCCGGTTCAGTTAAATCGACCCTAAGATTTTCCTGATGCTTATCCAGTCAAAGGCCTTCTCTGGTTCAGTCAGATCGACCCTAAGATCTCCCTGATGCTTATCCAGTTGAAGATATTCCAAGACCTTGTCCGGTTCAGTTAAATCGACCCTAAGATTTTCCTGATGCTTATCCAGTCAAAGGCCTTCTCTGGTTCAGTCAGATCGACCCTAAGATCTCCCTGATGCTTATCCAGTTGAAGATATTCTAAGACCTTGTCCGGTTCAGTTAAATCGACCCTAAGATTTCCCTGATGCTTATCCAGTCAAAGGCCTTCTCTGGTTCAGTCAGATCGACCCTAAGATCTCCCTGATGCTTATCCAGTTGAAGATATTTCAAGACCTTGTCCGGTTCAGTTAAATCGACCCTAAGATTTTCCTGATTCTTATCCAGTCAAAGGCCTCCTCTGGTTCAGTCAGATCGACCCTAAGATCTCCCTGATGCTTATCCAGTTGAAGATGTTTCAAGACCTAGACCGGTTCAGTTAAATCAACCCCAAGATTTTCCTGATTCTTACCCAGTCAAAGGCCTCTCTGGTTCAGTCAGATCGACTCTAAGATCTCCCTGATTCTTATTCCAGTAGAAGACACCCAAGATTTTTCTCAACGAGCGTTGTTGAAGTTAAAGTTGCCCAAGGTTCTCTTACCATTCATGCTAAGGTAGTAACCATCCCTGGTTCATTCATCAGCGTTTGAAGCCCCAGATTCAGTTCCTGTAACCAGTCAGGACACATCTATACCAAGCATCTAAAATCAGCTCCTGCAACATGTCAGGTACTCATTTTCTCTTTTGCAAGGTATGCAGGTTCTCGCTAAGGAATCTCCTACGCGATCAACATCCAGATGGCATCTATAAGCCCATCATCCTATCCAGCAATCTCCAAATGGCATCTATAAGCCCATTCCCCCATCACTGTCACTATGTGAGCGCAAATTTCTGGGCACTCTAGTGTCCAATCATCTTCTACCCTCGGATTACGAAAGGCACGTCAGCCAATCTGCATCCTCAGGTCTAAGAAGATTGAACAGGGGCAACTGTTGTACCCCAAAATTTGCCCTCCCATATTCTCCAAGATTTGTCAAAGTCAAGGCCACAAAATTCCCCAAGGGTTGTGCAGCTCAACTGTCTCCTATACAGTCAAAACTAGGGTTTGGATTCTGATCAAGAAAAGGAAGTTTTCAAAGGCCCAATCAAGTCTCATATGCTTACAAATGTGGTCAAACATCCTCATGTCAAATTTCAAGGCATTCAGCTCAAAATTGCACAGTCAAAACCCTAGATTGCACTACAGTCAACTGTAGGGGCAAAATGGTCATTTGACAGTCAAAAGTTCAAATTTTTGGTCAACATATCATTTTGAAGCCACAAACATCATTTGATCAATGCTTGATCATGATTCTCAAAATTTGGCTCAGAAAATCATCAAGATGCAAAAGTTGCTATATTTGGACAGCTGAAAAAGTCAACTGAAATTGACCAGGGCATAACTTTCACATGGATTATCAGAAAAATTCCATCCAAAGCTCATTTTGAAGAGAAAGACATTCCCTACAATTCATCTTCATGTTCCAAGTCCAAGAAATGCTCTCACAAAAAGTTATCAATTTCAACATTATAGGTCATTTTCAAAAGTCAACAAAAAGGGACTTTAAGTCAAAGGCCATAACTTGAGATTGGTAAATCAAAATGACATGGGACCAAAGGCATTGGTTATAGGACTCAAAGACCTTTCCAAAATGTCCAAGAACATGTGAAAAGCTTAAAAATTGACCAAGTTATGCCTTGTGGAAGTTGGGAAATTTTTGGGAATTTTGAAAAGTCAACAATGATGCAAATGATCCAAAAATGCAAATGGGCCCATTTTTCTTCCAAGTTTCTTCATGCCAAGCCTATGCACGACCATTAGGCCCAAAGGGAAGTATTTTCATATTTTTTAATTATTTATTTGAATTTATATCAATATTAATTCATTTAAATTATTTTAATACATGAAAAATATAAATTTGACCTAAAAAAATCTTTTTATGCACATTCCAAGGTCAATATTTCGTGCACATCTTAAATAGGCAAGTTTTGATGAGATTTGAGGATGATTGAACCAAAATGCACATGGAAAAGATTTGGAAAAGATTTCATGAAATCAAATATTGAAAACAATGAATTCAATGGATTTTGTCCAATTTTTCTTAACCTAATCACTCACTATATGATCAGAATCAAAGACCTAATGCAAAGAGACTGCAAGCTGCGCCCCAAGAACCATTTGCACATTGAAATTTTTTCATAAAAACTCAAGAACTGAAAAGTGCCTTAGAGATCGATTCAAGCCTCCAAAACCATCTCAACAGCTTGCCAAGGTTGTCTTGAACACGTTCCAATCAACAACAACAACTAAAACCTCAAGAATTGGTAGATTAAACTGGAACTGTACAACATGAAATTCACAATCGTATTTTCCATTCTAAGCATTATCATTGCATTCTAATTATGGATTCTTGCTCTTTGTGGTGTTTTAAAGCTAATCATCATATTTAATTTGATTTTCCTGCTGTCTATAAGGATTTGCCATGCGCGATTTTTAGGTTTTGTAGGTTTCAAATTTGGGGTTTTCTGCCCAAGGAAAAATTACGCTTCCAGACCAGTGCCATTAACTTAAGCAGGTTGAGACGAAGAAGATGGCACCCTCGCGCTCAATTTATGAGCGTCGAGGGGCTAGTCGCTATTTTCTTATAGGCCCTCTAAAACAACGCTCCAAAAACCGTTGCCTTATAGGTTTTGTTACAGGGACGAAGAAGAAGGTGGAATCGTGGCACGTACTGACTGGCTCATTCAAATGTTCCGCGCGCTAACCCACTCATGTCTTGTTTTTGTATTATATTATTTATTTGTATATTATATATCAAAGTAGCTAAATGGCTCAGCTGGCAAGCTATCAACGCGTTAACCTTCATGACCTGGGTTCAAGTCCCAGGTCTGGCAAATTTCCATGTTATTTTTCAACGTAAAATTCCATGCAGCGCTAACGTCCCAGTATACCATGCACACTCAAAAATTAACTAGCCACGCGTCCTGGAGACCTAATCAAAGGTTCAAGTTGAAGGCATATCATGGATGTAAGTCAACATAGCTGTAGGCCGTCCAAAAGGTCAACGAAACTCAAAGCTAATGGGCCAAAATTCCAGGCCTAAACCTCCAATTTTGGGACTACACCCCACCCTGGTTTGCCAAATTTATTTATTTTTCTTATATCTTCATTTATTATTTTAATTGTTATGTTATTTTAATTATTTGTTTTATTTAATTTTTAATCAAAATGCAAAAACATCATAAAATCAAAAAATGCCAAAAATACAATTTTTATTTTATTATTTCCATAAATAAATTGTATGTAAATTATTTAGTTTAATTAGGGTATAATTTTAATCTTTTAATAAAAATCCAAAAAAATAGAATTTAGGTTTAATGACTTTTATTTTCTTTTTTTTATTATTTTTCCCCTTTTTTTCAGAATAATAATATTATTTATTTATTTTCATAAATTAAAAAATGTACATAAATTAATTTAGAATTAAATTAGGTTAAGAGTCAATATTTTCATAATAAACTTAAAAAACAATAGAATTAGGTCTAATATTTAATTTAATTTCAATTAACTCCTTTTTCTTGTTAAATCCTAAAAAACATAAAATTCCCAAAAACATTTAATTTTAATTTCCTATTAATTTTAATTTTTTGCAAACGGGTCCAACGCCCACTGTTTAATCATTTAATTTCGCATGATTTATTTTTATCGTTTAATTATAATTATGTAAATCTCCCAAAGCCATGTAACTTTACTTCTCGCACTTTTATTTATTCGCTTTATTTATTTTTTCAGTCAAATCGGGTCCGGTTTAATTTTGGCGATGTGGACCCGCGCCATTTGTAATAGTTGTAGATTTATTTTCCCGCAAACTTATAACTGTTAAATATGCATGCAAGAATGAATGGCCCTAATTAAAATCAAGCGTAGATCACAAATAAACATGACAAGACAAACAACTGAAACATGACACACAATTCGCACACACCACCCCTAGGGTACGCCTCACTGTTGCCTTTCGAAAGGTGATCGTCGAGTAGAGGATGTCTTAGTAAGTCCTCATGATCCGGGAACCTGGCATGAGGGTAGCTTCTAAGGTGTCTTCCCATTGCTCTGGTGATCACCACGTCCCTAAAACTCGAATTGACCCGAACACCTCCAACGGTGGTGCTACCTACCTCTCAATGGTGGGATGGCGCTACTTTAAAAGACATTTACACAGACGAATTCCTTAGGGTAGGTAGGTTCTCAAGGATACTTGCTCTAATCTCAAAACAAACTCAAAAAGACTTTTCACACTGACATTTTTCAAAAGCTTTCAAAAGCAAACATTTCAAACACTCTGACGTACGAGTCGAACTGAAATTTTTCAAAGAAACTTTTTTAAAACCCACATTGAAAAGCAAACAAACAATTTTGAAAACACATTGAGCAAGTATCTAAGAGCCCATGGATAACCATGGATAGAAAGGGTGCTAACACCTTCCCTTTCTATAACCTACCTCCCGAACCGAGAGCAATCTCTTTAAGGAATTTTTCTGTGCTTTTGTCCTTTCCATTTGGAGAAAATAAAAGACGGTGGCGACTCTTGCTTCCGCGACATTTCGCGAACCAGCGTTAAACAGTTAGTTCCAGATCCACCGATCACAGCTGGGAATGCCCTACGAAGCTATCTTACCTATGATTGTTGAAGTTGCTGATGAAGAAGGGTTTCCTCCTACCATCCTACACCCTTACATGCCTACTGACATTGGGGCATTAAAGAGATCGTGGATGCAGCTGAGAGAAGAGCGGGATACTTATAGAGAAAAGTATCACGAGCAATAGCAGAAGATTTAGAAGTTGACAAGGCAGCTGGAGAATGAGCAGATCCTCAATGATTATGTCTGCACCGACAAGAAACGACCATGGGAGCACTGGTTGTCTTTTTTTATTATTCCTATTTTTGATTTACTTTTCAGTTTTTCTTTCTTGTAACGCCCTAAAGGCATCTGTTGAACAATTGAATTCAAAGTTTATCTAATAAAAGTGTGTTCATTTTTTGTTTACAAATTTGAATCTCTAAAGTCTTTGAAATCATATCATGCGCATGTCATTCTCATGCACCTCATAACAGGTACCCCTACAGGTTTTTCTCATCTTCTTTGCTATTTATTTCAGCATCATGTCTTCTGAAACATCAACTGAACAAGCGATCAAGGCTCTGCAGGCTCAAAACGCCCAATTCCAGGAATTGTTCATGAGTTTGGCTAAGGGTCAGCAAGATCTAAAGACCCTTAGCTTGAAAGAGAAGAAGAAGAAGAAGAAGAAGAAGAAGACGGTCCTACTGAATATGGGTCGCAGATTCAGAAACAATTTGCGAGAAGAGGTTGATTTGACTCACTCATCTGGAGGAGGAGATAATCAGGAAGAAAGGAGGGCTCCTAGCCCTGTGGTTTCCGACAACGAGACTGACTTTGACGAAGAACAGTATCCTCCGGCTGAGGATAGGTATAAACAGCTTGAAGACCGGTTGAGTGCGATGGAAGTTCAGAAAGTGCCTGGTCTGGACTTTGGTGATTTGGGTTTGTCGTATGGGGTAGTGATTCCCCACAAATTCAAAGCACCAACCTTTGCTAAATACGACGAAGTCTCCTGTCCAAAGCTACACCTCCGTTCGTATGTTAGGAAGATTCAGCCATACACCGCTGACAAGAATCTCTGGATCCATTTCTTTCAAGACAGTCTCTCAGGGACTCAGCTTGAATGGTTTTACCAGCTCGAAGGAGCTAGTATCCGTAATTGGGAAGGTTTGGCTGCTGCCTTCTATAAGCAGTACCAATACAACTCCGACCTCGCTCCTACGCGTACCCAACTCCAGGGTATGTCTATGGGTGCGGGTGAATGTTTCAAAGATTACGCCCAAAAGTGGAGGGACCTTGCTGGTAGAGTGCAACCTCCCTTGGCTGATAGGGAGCTAGTGGATATGTTTCTTGGGACCTTGTCTGGTCCGTATTTCAACCATCTGATTGGAAGTTCGTCGTCCGGGTTTACAGAGATGATTATGACCGGGGAAAGAATTGAGGCTGGTATCAAATCCAGTAAAATACAGAAGGGTGCTTCGTCAAGCACCGAGAAGAAGCCTTTTAAGAAGGAGTCCAGTGTTGTTTACAGTTCAAAAAGCCATAATAGACCAGAACACCGCCAAGCTGTTAATGCGGTTGTTATATCAAGACATGTTGTTGCTCCTCAACGCAACAATCAGCCAAGGGCCGAGAGGCCGCGAAGACAATTCACTCAGCTCAACATGACTTTATCCCAAATTCTGCCACAGTTGTTAAAAACCAACCTGGTGATTCTGAAGGAGGCCCCAAAGACCCCCAACACTGTATCACCCATGTACGATCTGAATGCCCGCTATGCTTTTCACTCTAATAGCCCGGGGCATGATACGGATAACTGCTGGGTCTTGAAGAACAAAGTACAAGACTTGATTGATGCGAAAGAGATTGAATTCGAAGCACCTGAAAGACCTAATGTTGTAACAGCTCATATGCCCAAGCACGGAGTGAATGCTATAGATGAAGACTCGTTTGTGGTTTCTGTGAAAGACATTGTTACTCCCTTAATGATTATTAAGAAGAACCTTTTTTTAGCCGGTTTATTTCCGGGTTGCGATGAAGGTTGCCGTATATGTTCCGTCCTACCTACCGGTTGCCATCTTTTGAAGTCAGGTGTCCAACGCCTAGTGGATAATAAAGAAATTCTGTTTGAGAAGACTCTTGTTCCTTTGGTTCCTACTAAATAAGTTGCTATCATCACCATTTTCGACAATTCTTCCAAGGCTTCCTCGAGAAAGCCGGTTAAAATTACATTTGTTCCAAGAATCGCACCATTGATCATCACTGTTCCTGGGCCTATCCCCTATACATAAAATAAAGTTGTCCCTTGGCACTACGGGGCTGACGTGTATTATCACGGAGTTAAGCAAGACTTGAGGGCTAAAGAGTCTAATACTAACGTCAGCAATATTGTTGGACCTTCCAAAGTCACCCGCAGCAGAAGACTTTTCTCCCCCAAGATCTCTGCACCAGTTGCTCGGAAACCTGTTGTCATTACACCTGCCAGTGTACCTGATACTATTCCTGTTCAAGTTCCCATTCTTACCCCTGTTACCGAGTCATCTGACACTTGGGGAAAAGGGACCACTGATGAGGCTGCCCGGATGGAGGCGCCAAAGACAATTACTGTGGAAGCCTCTAGACAAGAGATGGAGGAAATTTTGAAGATCATCAAAAAGAGCGACTACGATGTAGTCGAGCAGCTGGGGCAAACCCCATCCAAAATCTCTATGTTGTCTCTGTTGCTATGTTCAGAAGCCCATGCCAAGGCTCTGATTGCTTTCCTAAAGACTGCGCATGTACCGCAAGAAACATAAGTCGATCAGTTTAAAGATTGTGTAGCCAGTCTGACAGCGGATAATGGGTTAGGTTTCTCTGACATCGACTTGCCTGCTAAATGGAAGAATCACAATGATTCCTTGCATGTCTCCATTGAATGCAGGGGCACTACTCTAGCCCATGTATTGGTGGATATTGGTTCCTCATTGAATGTTTTGCCTAAGAAAGCTCTAGACCGGTTGGACTGTGAGGGTTTAGAGTTGAAGCCAAGTAACATTGTTGTCAAGGCCTTTGATGGGTCAAAGAGAATGGTACATGGAGAAGTGGATATTCTAGTGAAGGTTGGTTCTCAGGTCTTTGCGTCTACTTTTTATGTGATGGACATTCGGCCATCCTATTCTTGTTTGTTGGGTCGCCCATGGATCCACAAAGTTGGGGCAGTGACTTCTATGCTCCACCAGATGCTGAAATACCCAGTCAAAGGGAAAATTGTTACGGTACGAGGAGAAGAGGAGTACATGGTGAGCCACCTCAACTCTTTCCGCTATGTAGAGATGGATGGGGAGTTCATTGAGACTCCGTTTCAACATTTTGAAGAGGTTCCCCAGACACTGGCATCAGCTGAAACTGTCAATAAAGATCCTCCTATGAAGATGGCTTCTTTTAAGGATGCCCGGGCTGTTGTTGAGAAAGGTGGGTGTGCATATTAGGGTCAACTCCCTGATTTTGCACATAAGACTAACAAGTTTGGTTTGGGTTTCACTGCAGAAGCTCAAAGGGCTATCCGGAGTGCAAGAACTGGAAGACCTCCCCTGTTTATCAGCAATTCAGGAGTAAATGCCATTGAAGACGATGTTGAAGAATATGAGTTCGACAGTTGGATCTACCCAACTACTGATGGTGGACTAAGAAACTGGACAGCGAAGGACTTCATCCCAATTTCTTTTGTTACCCAGTAATGAGACTTTTGTTTTGTATTTGTAACAGACAATGTTTTAAACTTTATGGCCCGGTGTCTTACCCGAGGCACCGTGGCTTTGTTTGTGAGGGCTTTATGTGTGTCATCTACATATATCATTAATAAAAGCATTGGACGTTTCTTGCATTTCAAATTTTGCGCTCCTTGTTTTTCTTTTATATTGCAAAACAGCTATTTTACACACACTCACATATACAGGTCTGAATCCACTCTGGATCCCACTGATAACTACTCTGCTATTGCCGGTTATGACTTCGAAAGTCCGATCAACTTAGCCGAAGACGAAGGTGAAGATGACTGCGAAGTGCCTGGTGAACTTGCTAGACTGTTACTTCAGGAAGAGAGGGCCATACAGCCGCATGAAGAGCCAGTGGAAACAATGAATCTGGGTACAGAGGTAGACAAGAAAGAGGTCAAGATCGATGCAAATCTGGAAGCTAGTGTTAAGCAACGGTTGATTCAGATGCTGCGTGACTATGTTGAGATATTTGCCTGGTCTTATGAAGATATGCCTGGGTTGGATACCGATATTGTGGTTCACCGCCTTCCTACCAAGGAAGACTATCCTCCAGAAAAACAGAAGGTCCGCCAAATGTGCCCAGAGATGTCCAAGAAAATCAAGGCTGAAGTTATGAAGCAGTTTGACGCCGGTTTTCTAGCAGTTACCTTTTACCCGCAGTGGGTGGCCAACGTGGTTCCAGTGTCGAAGAAGGATGGTAAGGTTCGAATGTGTGTTGACTATAGGGATCTGAACAGGGCAAGTCCCAAGGATGATTTCCCTCTACCTCATATCGACGTTCTAGTGGACAACATCGCACATCATAAGGTCTTCTCTTTTATGGATGGTTTCTCCGGTTATAACCAAATTAATATGGCTCCCGAGGATATGGAGAAGACAACCTTTGTTACTCGATGGGGGACCTTTTGCTACAAAGTCATGCCCTTCAGATTGAAGAATGCTGGGGCAACGTATCAGCGTGCCATGGTCGCTTTGTTCCACGACATGATCCATCATGAGATTGAGGTATATGTCGACGACATGATTGCAAGATCCCAGACTGAGGAAGAACATCTTGACCACCTTCAGAAGCTATTTGAAAGGTTGAAGTTGTACAAGCTGAGGTTAAACCCGAACAAGTGCACCTTCGGGGTGAGATCTGGTAAGTTGTTGGGTTTCTTTGTAAGTGATAAAGGAATTCAAGTGGATCCTGAAAAGGTGAAAGCTATACAGAAGATACCAGCTCCCCGAACAGAAAAGGAAGTCAGAGGCTTTTTGGGACGTTTGAACTATATCGCCCGATTCATCTCATACCTGACTGCTACTTGTGATCCAATCTTCAAGCTACTGAAGAAAGATCAAGTGGTAAGATGGAACGATGAATTTCAGGCCGCTTTCGAAAGGATCAAAGAATATCTCTAAGAGCCACCTATTCTGATGCCTCCAGTTGAAGGAAGACCTTTGATCTTATACTTGACAGTACTCGACAACTCAATGGGGTGTGTGCTGGGTCAGCATGACGAGTCTGGCTGAAAAGAGCATGCTATTTATTACCTTAGCAAAAAGTTTACCAACTGCGAGACCCGATACTCGTTGCTCGAGAAAACTTGCTGCGCTTTGGCATGGGCTGCTCGCCGGCTAAGACAGTATATGCTGACTCACACTACTCTATTGATATCAAAAATGGATCCAATCAAGTATATCTTCGAGAAGCCTGCCTTATCCGGAAGAATAGCAAGATGGCAGATGATCTTGACTGAGTATGACATCTAGTACACGAACCAGAAGGCAATCAAGGGAAGTGTGTTGGCAGATCATTTGGCACATCAGGCAGTGGATGATTACCAGTCTATGAACTTTGAATTTCCGGATGAGAATATCTTGATAGTAACCGACTGCGAAGAACCTGGACCAGATGAAGGACCTGAGGAAGGATCCCGATGGTCTATGTACTTTGATGGAGCTTCAAACGCTTTAGGTAATGGCATTGGCGCCGTGATCATATCTCCTAAAGGCTCTCATACTCCGTTTACCGCCTGACTATGTTTCAACTGCACCAACAACATGGCGGAGTATGAAGCGTGCATTATGGGTCTTCGAGTAGCTATTGACCTAAGGATTAAGTTTCTAAGTGTTTTCGGAGATTCCACTCTCGTGATCAGTCATATCAAAGGCGAGTGGGATACGAAACACCCTAATCTTATTCCTTACAAGGAGTACGTGTTGACTTTGCTTCCTCACTTCGAAGAGATAACCTTTGAACACTTCCCTAGAGAGGAGAATCAGTTAGCGGACGCGCTAGCTACGATGTCTTCTATGTTCAAAGTCAATTGGGACAACGAGGCTCCCTGGATTATCATTGAAAGGTTGGATGAACCTGCACATTGTTGTGATATTGAGACTAAAAAAGTAGCAGATAAACCCTGGTTTCATGAGGTGAAGAGGTATCTTGAAGCTCAAGAATACCCCGAGGGTGCATCTGTTAACGACAAGAAGTTTCTGAGAAGGTTCGCAGCGAAGTTCTTCATCAGCAATGGCATCCTTTACAAGCGTAATCATGACTCAACCTTACTGCGTTGTGTGGATAAGAACGAAGCAGAAAGGATTATGGCGGAGTTACATGAAGGTACTTTTGGAACTCATTCCAGTGGACATACCATGGAAAAGAAAATCCTTCGGGCAGGATATTATTGGTCCACAATGGAAGCCGACTATTATCAGCATTCTCAGACCTGTCACAAGTGCCAAGTCTATGCTGATAAGGTGCACATACCTCCAGTACCTCTGAACGTCTTGACAGCTCGGTGGCCTTTTACAATGTGGGGCATTGACATGATCGGCGAGATCAGACCTACGGCATCTAACGGGCATCGTTTCATCCTTGTAGCGATTGATTACTTTACAAATTGGGTTGAAGCAGCTTCCTTTGCTACCGTAACCAAGAACGTCGTGGCACGTTTCATTCGGCACAATCTGATTTGTTGATACGGTGTACCAGAGAGGATCATTACAGACAATGTTACCAATCTCAACAATAAGATGATCACCGAGCTCTGCAAACAGTTCAAGATACAACATCACAACTCTTCTCCTTACCGGACGAAGATGAATGGGGCTGTAGAAGCGGCTAATAAAAACATTAAGAAGATTGTGCAGAAGATGACGGTGACATACAAAGACTGGCATGAGATGTTACCATTTGCTCTTCATGGGTACCGTACCTCAGCACGGACGTCAACAGGGGCAACACCCTATTCCTTGGTATATGGCATGGAAGCAGTCTTGCCCATTGAAGTTCAGATACCCTCTCTTCGGATTATGAAGGATGTAGGTTTGAGCAAAGATGACTGGATTCAGACTCGGCTTGATAAGCTGAACTTAATCGACAAAAAGAGACTTACTGCTATTTGTCATGGTCAAACGTATCAAAAACAGATGATCAAGGCATTTAACAAGAAAGTTAGACGACAAGAGTATCAAGTCGGGGACCTGGTTATCAAGCGCATCATACTGCCACAAGGTGATCCCAGGGGCAAATGGACCCCTACTTACGAAGGGCCATTTGTGGTTAAGAACATTTTCTCAGGAGGAGCTATGATTCTAACCACCATGGATGGTGACGACCTTCCTCACCCCGTCAATGCAGACATAGTGAAAAGATACTACGCATAAACGAAGACCCACTAGGTTGACTGGCCTAGGCAAAAATAAGGGCTTCCCGGCGAACCAAAAGGTTTTGGGAAAAAATAAGGGATGAAAATGAAAAAAAAACTGTACACCCAGCAAGTCGAAAACCTGAAAAGGCGGCTTGGGCAAAAGGGTATCCCGGTGGACTGAAAACCCGAAAGGGCGGTCCAGGCAAAATTTAGGGACCAAAGCGTAACACTATGTCTCATTGGATCACCTTGCGACAAGACTTCGATATCAACTATCAAGCTCGGACGGCGCTAATCAATATGATTCATCTTCAACTAAGTAGCAAAGTGATGAGATGCTCGAGGACATAAGGGAAATAGCAGAGTTGGAACCCAGTGGGATTATTCACAAGGCTGTTTTGTTAAGTTTTTCACAAATTGTGTAAATTCTATTATTCGGCGGCGTTCTCTTACTAGGACGTCAACCTCTTGTAAAAAAACGCCTATTTACAGGCCAAACTTCAAAATCAATATAACTCATTTTCAGAGAAATTTCAAACTGTTTTTCCTTTATCTGTTTTGTTTTGTGAAGAACGTCTAATGTTCATTTTTGATATATGCACTTGACATTAATTGCTGCTCATAAATATTTACATGCGAAACAAAAGGCGATTACTGGTAATATCAGAAACATGGGCAATAAGAATTGTCCAAACTTTACAGTTGCTCTGTCCACCAGGTACAAGGTAAATTCAGCTGAAGAATATGGTTGAGATACATTCACTCCCCGCAGAGTAAGACAACAATGTTAGCTCTCCCCAGCCGAGACTTGCAACTGTGAATAAATCGGTAATATTCTCCCCAAGCAGAGTTTATCTACCATCAACACTGAAAAGGTTTAGCATCCCCGGCAGTCTTAATATTCCCCAACGGAGTATAAGAATATTCCCCAGCAGAATACAATTATCCCCAGTGGAGTCTGAAATTTCTCCCAGCGCAGTCTGAAAAAGCTTCCCCAACAGAATTTGGAGAAATCATCTGCAGTAAACTTTGGAAGATTGTCCCCAGCAAGTTCAAAGGATTATCCCCATAAGAGTCTAAAAGGTTATTCCCAATGAAGTCGCAACTGAAAGATCATCCCCAGCGGAGTTCTTTCCTTTCACAAACAAGAAGTCAATCCCCAACAGGATTTAGTATCACCAGCAACGGTAATTCATCCCCAGCGAAATTTATCGGCGGAATCCTCAGCAGAGCATCTCTTCCCCACAGAGTAATCTCCTCATCAGTTTATTCCCCAACTGAGTTATCCTCTCCTGTAGGTTTATTCTCACAATCATCTTTATTCGCCATCCCCAGCGGAAACGAAGAATTCAACTCTTTTCTCCAGCAGCTGTCCGGGATTTATTTTCCCCAGCTAAAACATTACATTTCCATACATCATGATACATGCACATACGCATCATACAACGCAATCTCATTTATTTTGAGAACATCATTGTTTGATATATATCATGCATTGCATACGACTGACCTTTACCTTTCAGGAAGGATGCAATTAAGTTCTCAGCTATGTCGAAGTATTGACCGATTCTTAAATCTCAACTGAATTAGTCTCGGTTGAATTACAGATAAGGTTCTAAATCTAGGCAATTTTCCTCCGTTGAAGTGTAGATGAGTTCTTAAATCTCAACAGAATTATTCTCCGTTGAAGTACAGACAGTTCCTAGATCTCGATGAAGATGTTTCCCTCAGTCGAAGTACTGACCGGTTCTTAAATCTCAACTGAATTAGTCTCGGTTGAATTACAGATAAGGTTCTAAATCTCGACAATTTTCCTCTGTCGTAGTGTGGACGAGTTCTTAAATCTCAACAGAATTATTCCCCGTTGAAGTACAGACAGTTCTTAGATCTCGATGAAGATGTTTCCCTCAGTCGAAGTACTGACCGGTTCTTAAATCTCAACTGAATTAGTCTCGGTTGAATTACAGATAAGGTTCTAAATCTCGACAATTTTCCTCCGTCGAAGTGTGGACGAGTTCTTAAATCTCAATAGAATTATCCTCCGTTGAAGTACAGACAGTCCTAGATCTCGATGAAGATGTTCTCCTCAATCGAAGTACTGACTGGTTCTTAAATCTCAACTGAATTAGTCTCGGTTGAATTACAGATAAGGTTCTAAATCTCGACAAATTTCCCCCAGTTGTATTATGGACAAGTTCTTAAAACTCAGCAGAGATGTTCTCTCAGCTAAGGTACATGCAAGTTCCTAAATCTCAATAAAGATCAGGCTTCCCCAGCGGAATCTTCCACAGCAACAGGTATGTAAGTTCTCGCTAGGGAATCTCTTATGCAATCGACACTCCTGCAGATGGCATCTTTAAACCCATCCTCCCGCCAGAAATCTCCAAATGGCATCTTTAAACCCATTCCCGACATCACAAGGCTGATACCACTTCATGCGAGTGCAAATTTCTAGGCACTCTAGTGTTCAATCATCTTCCACCTTCGGATCACGAAAGGCACGAAGGCAAATCTACATCCTCAAGTTTAAGAAGATTGAATAGGGGCAGCTGTTGTACCCCAAAATTTTCCCTCTCATATTCCTCAAAACATTGCAAGGAAAATCTCCAAGTGGCTCAAGGTTGCTCAAAGAGTTGGTCAGACAAGCTATCTCCTAAGGCAGTCAACCCCAAATTAGGTTTTTGTGTTGCATCAAGATCCTTGAATCCAAATGACCTCAAGTGCTCCCCAATGTCCTAATATGTTCTCAAGATCATCCATGTCAAGTTTCAAGCCTTGCAGAGGAAGTTGGCTCAGTCAATTGCTCAAGGGTCCAAAAATCGACTATGCTAGGGCAAAAGTAAACTATGACCCAAATACAGTCAAACTTCAATATTTTTTGTCAACATTCTCATTTTGAATATATTTCATCATTTTATCAAGGGTTGATCATGATTCATCAAGGATTGCTCAAAATTCATCAAGATTCAAAAGTTGCTAAATTAGGGTTTTGTAGGAAAAGTCAACCCAACTTTGACCAAGCATAACTTTCTCATACTTTATGATAAATGACCCATCCAAAGATCATTTTGAATAGTATGCAATTTACTACAATCCATCTTCATACCCCAAGATCAAAAAATTCACTCACAAGAAGTTATAAATTTGGACATTATAGGTCATTTTTGAAAGTCAACAAAAATACCTTTTTTTCCAAAGCTTATAACTTGAGAATTGAATAACAAGATGAGAATAGACCAAAAGGGTTGGTTAGAGTACATCTCAAGCTTTCTAAAAAGTCCAAGAACACCCCCAAAAGTTCAAAATTGAAGAAGTTATGCATTGTTGAAGTTGGACATTTTTGCAAAATTGCCAAAGTCAACTATCCCCAAAACTTCAAATTTTGTCAAATGGGCCCATTCTTTTCCACTTGATTTGAGTTTGCATCATTTCCCATGTGTCCTAGCTTCAGCCATGAGATCATATTTCATTTTTATTATTTTGTTTGATTTTTTATTGAATTTATTCATTTTAAATCAAATTAAATCATTTAAAATCCAAAACTTTGATTACATAAGATTTTTTGGCTGTTTCAGGTTTTGATTATCATCAATATCATCATCAAACTCGAATTTCACCAATTCATGTGCAAAAAGATTGAGATTTGGAAAATTTGGAAAGTTTTAAAGAAAGGATCAAATCAAATATGTATGCATTGATATGGGAAGATCCAATCCATAATTTCTACCCTAATACACTCCATAGTACATAAGGAAGCCAAAGCAATCGAGATCAGGGTTGGCAATTGCAGAAAGAGGCAGAACAAAGTTTGAAAAAAGTCATAAAAAGCTTGAGATCGAAATCGTGCTTAGAGGCATTTTCAAAAGCTGAGACCTGTCCCATTCTCTTCCTGGGTGTTCACACAAGCAATCTGGACCAAAAGCAAGCTCGATCAGACCCCATAGCGCATTGTAAGTGTCACGATAACCACCCTGTTCTTGATTTCACAACTCTGAGTTTATGCATCCTTTCCATGAATCAATACCATATTTTGAATCTACATGACATTTGCAAACGTTTGGCATTATCCAATTGCTTTTATCTGGCTTGGACGAAGAACCACCATAGCTAGGGTTCTTCGTTTGCTTTTTGGGGTTTTCTATTTTAGGTAAAATCGTGACTCAAGAGGGGCATAGCTGTGATCAGGAGGCCATAACGAACCCAACCATGGTCCTGGAATGGATTTATGTGGCCTGAGATGGATTTTAGGATAAACCTACACTTTTAGCTGCGGATTCAAATCCGTAGGTAAATGTTTTACAGGTTTCAGGACAGGGACGATGAGGTGTCCCCTTCCCATTGGTTCGTTTAAAAATGGCGCGTATATTTTTTTGTTCTGACCAATAATTATTGTTTTGTTTTATTATCCTTGTTTTGTATATTATTAACAAACAAATCATCATGGCCTAGTGGCAAGTGTGCACGTCCAATATCCATCAGGACCTGGGTTCGAATCCCAGGTCCCCCACTTTCTTTAATATTTTTCTTCTTCAGGTGATGACGTGTATATTCAGGCTTGCAGTGTACCATACTCCCTCAGGCATCCAATGGCCAGATGGCCAAAGGCCAAATCTGAGGGTCCAAAGATGAAGGTCCACCCTAGATCAAGTCCACGCGTGTCCACTAGATTCCAAAAGTCAATAAGGGCCAGCTACAATTGGGCCTCATAATTGCTACTAGCACCACAAAATTCAGGCCTAACCCTTTTTCTCTTTTATTTATTTATTTTATTTAGTATTTGTTTTATTATTTTTATTTCATTTACTAACCAATCAAAAATTCTTTTCTTTATCAAATAAAAACCATAATTTTTTTTTTATATTTAATCAAATCTTAATTTTTATTTATATTAATAAACACTAATTAAATTAATTTAGGTTTTAATTAGAATAACTTTAACTTATTTTTTGTAAATAATTAAAATTAAATTAGATTTAATTAGGTTTTAATTACTAACTTAATTATTTTATTTTTCTTTCTTAAGATAACAAAAACCCAAAAATAATTTATTTTTATTAATTAATTAATTTAATTTAATTTAGTAATTAATTTAGAATTTATTTCTTTCTTAAAATAAAAATAACAAAAAGATATTTCTCTTTAACCAAAAAGGGTCAAAACCCTAATTCGCGCTCGATTTAATTTCCTGCACGTGTTGTTTATTTTTATCCAATAATGTACTTGCCTCCGGTTTGTAATAGTTAATAGGACCTTTATTTATTTTTTATCGCTTTATTTATTTTTAAAGGGTTTGTCTTTGGCGGTGTAAATACCCGACGCCTTGTAATTTAAATTCCGCATTTTATTTCCGCAAATTATAACTGTTAGATGTTTGATAATAGGATGGCATGACAAGACTGAATGTTAATCTTAAAATCAAATTAGATCACCCTTAACATGTACAAAGATAAGAATAACTGAAAACGACACACTCGCACATGCGCACTCTTAGGGTACACCCCACTTGGTTGCCTTCGTACACGGTCATTGAGTATAGGTCACTTTAGAGGTTGCCCTCTTGTCTAAAAGATCATAGTCGCCTCAAAATGGTTGCCTCGGATATTGTTGCCTCAAACAAATGATCTAAGATATTAGGGTTACCGCTAAGGCGTCCTAACATTTCTTTAGTGACCATATGTCCCTCATTCGAATTGACCCTTAAACTCTAACGACGGTGCTACCTACTCACCAATAGTGGGATAGCATTGTCTAAAGGAAATTAGCATAGAACGATTCCTTTTTCGAGTAGGTAGATGGTTCTTTGATACTTTCTCTTTCAAAAAATAAAAACTTTTCACACTTACACTTTTCGAACAAAATTTTCAAAAACACTTCATACACTCTTGAGGATAGAAGCAAGAGTTAAGTCGAAGTTTTCAAAACAAAAACTTTTTCAAACCCACAAGCACAAAGAAAGAAATTTTGAAAACAAGTGACCAAGTACCTAAGAGCCCGTGGATAACCACGGATAGAAAGGGTGCTAACACCTACCCTTTCTATAATCTACCCCCTGAACCCGAGAAATATCTCAAAAAGGATTTTTTCTGTGCTTTTTTCCTTTCCTTGTTGGATAAAATAAAAGTCGGTGGCGACTCTTGCTTACCGCGACATTTTGTGAACATAAATGCAAAACGCAAACCAGAATTCCAAAAAAAAAATAGTCAGTTCTTCCCACCGTATTGCAGAACTGGCGACTCTGCTAGGGATCATTAATAAGTGGGGTGTGCCTTAGGAATAGTTCATAATGGTTTCAAATTGCTTGACTTGTATGCTTTATATTTGTGGGCTCGTATCGGAGTTACTATAGATCCTAACCTGGATCTGGGGGATACCCTTTAGGTAAGTAGCAATAAACTGTGAGGGAACTGTACGACATAGACCGATACGGTTGAAGCAGTATCTACGTTGGTGTGGCACTTTAGTATGTATCGATATCCCTTGTGGCGCAACGAGGAGAATATGGGTCTGCTAAGGGGTCATTAAGCACCAACTGACCTTAGAACCTTTAAATTGACCAACTTGGCCATAGAATAGTAGCAGTATGCTACACTCATTGAGACTAAACTCTCACGATGATTCTGGTCGCAAGAAAAGGTTGCTAAACTGGAATTATGACCGATCGAGGGTAGTCAGTGATATTGAGATCCTCTAGAACCCGGTTACTATTTTTAGGACAGGTTTGAACCAACTGAACTGAAAGAGGGTAATACCTAAACTCCTTGCCAACCTGAAATCTAAGGGCTATCTGTGTGACTTGTGTGCCTTTACCAGGTTTGCTATTTGTGGATACTTGTGGTGTGTTTACTATCATGACATCATGACATCATGACATTGCATGCATTTTGCATTGGACTAACCTATTTCAAAGACAGAAGGGATTCATCTTTGTTCTGTTTTGTAGGTCATGGCACCCGTGCGTAGGAACACCATTCGGATCAACTTTGTCCAGGTTCCCACTCTGCTTAAAGAATTGGTTGCAAAGATGCCAGATACTACCTCCTTCATCAGAAGACATGGGCACCTTCCTAGTTTGGTCACCTCCAAGATGGATGAACAGATGATGAGTGTCTTAGTCCAGTTCTTTGATCCACTGTACCATTGCTTTACTTTTATGGACTACCAGTTGGTCCCTACCTTGGAAGAGTTCTCTGATCTACTGGTTATCTCTATTCTGGAGCAGACCCCGTTTACAGGTTGGGAGAAGATCCTTAGGCTGGAAGAGATTGCTTCAGCCCTCCACCTGACAAAGGCTGAGGTAATGTCAAATTGGGAGACTAGAAGTGGAGCAAAGGGCTTCTTGACTAAATTCTTGGTTGGTAAAGCTAATCAGTTCTGGGACAGTCTAGACTTCCAGGCATTTGAAGACATTCTGGCTCTTCTCATATATGGTTTGGTGTTGTTTCCTAACTCTGATTCCTTTGTTGACATGAATACGGTAAAGATCTTCATTTCTGGTAATCCAGTACCCACTCTCTTGGGTGATATTCTGCATTCTCTTTATGCCCGTACTGCTCGGAAGCGGGGAACCCTTATGAGTTATTCACCATTGTTGGCGAGGTGGTTTACTTCTCACCTCCCCAAATCAGTTCTGAAGAACAAGGAAGGCATGGGCTGGGCTTATAGGATTATGTCTCTCTCTCATAATGACATCATTTGGATTATTAAGGGTATGGAAGACGTGGCTGTTATTGATCGTTGTGGGGAGTACCCCAACGTCCCACTGATAGGAACCAATGAAGGGATCACTTATAATCCGTGCTTGGCCTTACGTCAATTTGGGCGAGCTAGAAGAGAAGGACCTCATGAGTTACTAATGCCAAGTATTGTCTTTGATTTTCAAGGGGATAGTGACGAGCAACGCCGCAGATTCATAAGAGCTTGGGATAGAGTACACAGGTCTGATCCACACGAGCTGGGTGCGAAGACTTCTCTACCAATGGAACCATATCTCTGATGGGTTCGCATACGTGCCCAAAAGCTGGGAATGCCCTATGAAGCTGTCTTACCTGCGATTGTTGAAGTTGCTGATGAAGAAGGGGTTCCTCCTACCATCCTACACCCTTACATGCCTACTTACATTGGGGCATTAAAGAGATCGTGGATGCAGCTGAGAGAAGAGCGGGATACTTATAGAGAAAAGTATCATGAGCAATAGCAGAAGATTCAGAAGTTGACAAGGCAGCTAGAGAACGAGCAGATCCTCAATGATTATGTCTGCACCGACAAGAAACGACCATGGGAGCACTGATTGTCTTTTTTGATTATTCCTAGTTTTGATTTAATTTTCAGTTTTTCTTTCTTGTAACGCCTTAAAGGCATCTGTTGAACAATTGAATTCAAAGTTTATCTAATAAAAGTATGTTCATTTTTTGTTTACAAATATGAATCTCTAAAGTCTTTGAAATCATATCATGCGCATGTCATTCTCATGCACCTCATAACAGGTACCCCTACAGGTTTTTCTCATCTTCTTTGCTGTTTATTTCAGCATCATGTCTTCTGAAACATCAACTGAACAAGCGATCAAGGCTCTGCAGGCTCAAAACGCCCAATTCCAGGAATTGTTCACGAGTTTGGCTAAGGGTCAGTAAGATCTAAAGACCCTTATCTTGAAAGAGAAGAAGAAGAAGAAGAAGAAGAAGACGGTCGTACTGAATATGGGTCGCAGATTCAGAAACAATTTGCGAGAAGAGGTTGATTTGACTCACTCATCTGGAGGGGGAGATAATCAGGAAGAAAGGAGGGCTCTTAGCCCTGTGGTTTTCGACAACGAGACTGACTTTGACGAAGACCAGTATCCTCCGGCTGAGGATAGGTATAAACAGCTTAAAGACCGGTTGAGCGCGATGGAAGTTCATAAAGTGCCTGGTCTGGACTTTGGTGATTTGGGTATGTCGTCTGGGGTAGTGATTCCCCACAAATTCAAAGCACCGACCTTTTCTAAATACGACGAAGTCTCCTGTCTAAAGCTACACCTTCGTTCGTATGTTAGGAAGATTCGGCCATACACCGCTGACAAGAATCTCTGGATCTACTTCTTTCAAGATAGTCTCTCTGGGACTCGGCTTGAATGGTTTTACCAGCTCGAAGGAGCTAGTATCCGTAATTGGGAAGGTTTGGCTGCTGCCTTCTATAAGCAGTACCAATACAACACCAACCTTGCTCCTACGCGTACCCAACTCTAGGGTATGTCTATGGGTGCGGATGAAGGTTTCAAACATAAACACAAAATGCAAACCAGCATTCCAAACAAAAATAGTCAGTTCTTCCCACCGTATCACATATGGCAAGAATGCATGAAAAATTAATACAGTTAGAAAACCCTAATGTGCAAAGATAAATAACTGGAAACAAATCACTCGCACTTATCACTCTTAAGGTATACTCTCACTTAGGTTGCCTTCGGTAAAAGATCATTAAGCATCGGGTGTCTTAGTGGTTGCCCTCCTGTCTAAAAAGATCATACGTCCCATTCGAATGTTGCCTCGAAAATGTTGCCTCGAATATGATCTTAAGACTCTAGGGTTATTACTAATATGTCCTAATATTGCTTTAGTGATCGTACGTCCCTTTCGAATTGACCCTTACAACTCCAACTACGGTGTTACCTATTTCTCAATAGTAGGATAGCGTTGTCTAAAGGAAACAAGAATATAAACGGTCTTTTTTCGAGTAGGTAGATGCTAGTAGGTACTTGCTTAAATCAAAACTTTTCACACTTACACATTTCAAAACAACTTCGTCACACCTTTGAGGACTGATACAAGGGTTATCACGAAGTAAAATATTTTCAAAGCAAGCACATACACAAGCAATTTAAAAAGATGATCAAGTACCTAAGAGCCCATGGAAAACCATGGATAGAAAGGGTGATAACACCTTCCCTTTCTATAATCTACCCCCCGTACTCAAAATCTCGAAAAAGGGTTTTTTTTTTTACTTTTTTCCTTTCCGATTGGATGAAATAAAAGTCGGTGGCGACTCTTTCCTACCGCGACATTTTGGCAACAAAAAACACAAAATGCAAACCAGTATTAAACAGTCAATTCTGCCACTGCATCACACAATCATTAGCAAAACTTAAGACTCAAGATATACATAACTGAAACACAACACACTCGTACACGCGCACCTATAAGGTGCCTCCACTTGTTGCCTTCGAAATAAAACACTCACGTCTCTCGAACGTGAGAGATTTTAGCAGTGACCCTTTATTTTAAAGATCATAAGTCCCTCGATGACCCTTTCGATATTTCCTCGATAAATAATCTTAAAAACTTAGGGCAATTACTAAAGTATCTTACTAGTTTCTTTCGTGACTGTACGACGGCCCTCGCATGTCCCTCAAAACTGATTCCCTATCAAGATCATGTTTTAAAACCGACTGCGGAATTCACGAAGATCATTTTCAATCACGTCCTACGGAAAGGGAATCAAATGACAAACTCCTTGGCAACTATATCGTCTATGTTCAAAGTAACTTGGTCAAACCATGAATCACGCATCACAAACAGACGCTTCGAAAAGCCCGCACATTGCCTTGCTACTAAAACGATAATATAACGAGCCTTGGTTTCACGACATCCAGAAAATGCCTCCAGCATCGACAAACGAAATCTACGGGAACTAGCCTCAAAATTATTTCAGAGTAATGACGTACTATACGAGATGGACCACGAGATGGTCTAATACTCGAGAAGATTCTGCTACTTCGCCTCGACCCACGTGGCAAACGGACCCCTAATTACGAAAGTCCGTACTAGTCAAAATAGCATCCTTCGGTGGTGATCTTATCCTCACAACAATGGATGGGGAAGAACTACCGCATCCGAAGAATTTAGACGCAGTCAAAAACACTATGTATAAGAAGCTCGCTAAGCTTTAACCTTAAATAGGCGACTTAGGCAAAAAGGAGCGCCCTGGTGGATCGAAAACCCCAAAGGGCGATCCAGGCAAAAATTAGGGGCATACAACAAAAATTATCCCGGTGGATTGAAAACCCGAAAGGGTAATCCAGGAAAAAATTAGGGATCATTCAAAAAGAAATAAAAACAAAAAGACTTAGGGCAATTACTAAAGTATCTTAATAGTTTCTTTCGTGACTGTACGACGACCCTCGCATGTCCCTCAAAACTGATTCCCTATCAAGATCATGTTTTAAAACTGACTGCGGAATTCACGAAGATCATTTTCAGTCACGTCCTACGAAAAGGGAATCAAATGACAGAATCCTTGGCAACTATATCGTCTATGTTCAAAGTAACTTGGTCAAACCATGAATCACGCATCACAAACAGACGCTTCGAAAAGCATGCACATTGCCTTGCTACTAAAACGACAATATAACGAGCCTTGGTTTCACGACATCCAGAAAATGCCTCCAGCATCGACAAACGAAATCTACGGGAACTAGCCTCAAAATTATTTCAGAGTAACGACGTACTGTACGAGATGGACCACAACATGGTCTAATACTCGAGAAGATTCTGCTACTTCGCCTCGACCCACGTGGCAAACTGACCCCCAATTACGAAAGTCTGTACTAGTCAAAACAGCATCCTTCGGTGGTGATCTTATCCTCACAACAATGGAT
Source organism: Vicia faba (assembly GCA_948472305.1). NCBI lineage: Eukaryota > Viridiplantae > Streptophyta > Magnoliopsida > Fabales > Fabaceae > Vicia > Vicia faba. The sequence goes on from OX451740.1 coordinate 382,894,792, forward strand.
GGGGAAGAACTACCGCATCCGAAGAATTCAGACGCAGTCAAAAACACTATGTATAAGAAGCTCGCTAAGCTTGAACCTTAAATAGGCGACTTAGGCAAAAAGGAGCGCCCTGGTGGATCGAAAACCCCAAAGGGCGATCCAGGCAAAAATTAGGGGCATACAACAAAAATTATCCCGGTGGATTGAAAACCCGAAAGGGTAATCCAGGCAAAAATTAGGGATCATTCAAAAAGAAATAAAAAACAAAAAGACTGCGATCTAAAAACTGCGACTACGAACCACGACGGGAGAGATAGATCTAGATCATTCAACTCAGAAGCAAAGGAGATAAGATCATTTAAAGGATATTGTAGCTATTTTTCTTTTTTTCTCTTTGTACACCTTTTTCTTTTATGACGATTTCCTCTTACTAGGATTTTTGTCTCTTTGTATAAAATTGTCTGTTTATAGACAAACTTTCCAAATCAATGCAATCAGTTTCAATTTTAAAAACTTTTTATTTTCTCTGTTTTGTTTGCAACATCCAATGATTATATTGAATGAACACTTACATTTAAATATGATTATCATTTACAAATATATGCATAGAAATAGGATTAGCATTTACGAAAGACTCCAGGAGTTGGGATAAGCGTTCGAAGCTGACCATAAATTCCCCCAGAGCAATTTCCTCAAATCTTTCCCCACAAGTTAATCCCCATCAAAGATTATTTCCACGGTGAAGTCGCCGCAATCTATAGGGTTTATTTCCCCAATAGAGTTTATTTCTCCAATATTGCAAAAAAATTCCTCGACAAGATTATCTTCTCTGACCAGATGACATTCAACGTTGTCCTCCCCAGAAGAGCTAATATTCATATTCGAAACCCGGTCAAACAACACATCAGTGAATTTCACTTCTTTCATCTCCGGTTAGAATACAAATGACCGACTCTCCTTGAATGTTTCCATCCCCAAGCAGAAGCCGAAGATCCCCAGCAAAATGCCCTCAAACAGAAATCCCCAGTAAAGTCAAGTTGAAGAACTACTGTGTTCATCCCTAGCAACAATCTAGGATTCATTTTCCCCAGTCAGACATTATTATACGAAGCTACTGACACGCTCCAATAACATATTACATCCATACATCATTTACAAAAATCATAACATATGCGTACGAAATGCATATAACATTCTCATTTATTTTGAGAGCATCATTATGTAATGCATTACATACATCATGACATTGCACATAACTAACTTTGTCTTTTCAGGTTAAGTTCGCAAGCGGAGAGATATTACCAGTAATTTATAGACAGGTTATGGATCAATTCCTGAAACAAGACAGACTATCTACATGACCAAGTGATTTCCTTTAGAGGAGTTCTGAAATGCATTTCTCCTTCAGTACTTCATTCTAAAAAGCATATCCTTCATAAGTTTATTCTGAAAAGCATCTCTTTCAGCACTTTGTTCTGGAAAGCATTTCCCCTTTAGATACAAAATCCTGAAATGCATTTCCCCTAGAGACTGAGTTCTGGCGAGCATTTCCTTCAGAGGAGTTCTAAAACGCATTTCCCCTTTAGTACTTCGTTCTGAAAAGCATCTCCTTCAGAAGTTTATTCAGAAAAGCATTTCCTTCAGTGCTTCTTTCGGAAAAGCATGTCCCCTTCAGAGATAGAACCCTGGAAAGCATTTCCCCCAGAGACCGAGTTCTGGTGAGCATTTCCTTCAGAGAAGTTTTGAAACGCATTTCCCCTTCGGCACTTCACTCTGAAAAGAATCCCCTTCATAAGTCTTATTCTGAAAAGCATTTCCTTCAGCATTTCGTTCTGGAAAGCATTTCCCCTTCAGATACGGAATCCTGAAAAGCATTCCCCCAAAGACCGAGTTCTGGAGAGCATTTCCTTCAGATAAGTTCTAAAATGTATTTCCCCTTCAACACTTCACTCTAAAAAGCATCCCCTTCATAAGTCTTATTCTGAAAAACAGCTCCTTCAACACTTCGTTCTGAAGAGCGTTTCCCCTTCAGAAACGCAATCCTGAGAAGCATTCTTCTGATACTCCTATCAACAGTTACTTTGAACGGTGTTGTACCTAAAATTTTCCCTCTCATTTCTCAAGAAAATTCTCATAAGATTTTCAATTGCTCAAAATTGCACAAGGTTTGATCAACTTAAGACACTTCCTCAACACCGATGAGTCAAATTAGGGTTTGAGTTTGCACAAGGACAAATGAACTTATAAATACCTTATATGACTTTCATGTATCATTTTGGACCTTAAAAAATGCTCATGTCAAATTTCAAGTCTTGCAGTTCAAGTTTGCTCAGTCAATTGATCTAATGACCTAAAATCAACTATATTGGGTAAAAAGTCAATTGTGGCCAACTTACAATCAAACTTCATGATTTTTTATCCATATCAACATTTTGAACTCATATGAACCATTAGGTTAAGTTTGGATTACAATTCCTCAGGAAATTTGATCAGATCACCAAAGGGGAAAAATGGTCAAAATTAGGGTTTTGATTGAGGAGGATTGATCTTTGACTTTTGACCAAATACATGACTTATTGGTTTGAGACATGATGTCAAGGATTCAAATGTATCAAATTGACCTAATTGCATGGTTCAAAATACTTCTCGGTCAATTGATTGATAATTAAAATATGGTCAACTGATGAAAAAGTCAAATGTACACTAAAAAGTACAACTTTGACTTTTTGATCAAAATCAAGTTTCAAAAATCATATTTCATCAAGACATGTTAAAATATGAACATTTTTCATCAAGAAATCAAAAAGTCAAAATTCACTTTGAAAAGTCAACATTTTTTCGTAACTTTGTGCCAAATTTTCACCATGATGCTAAATTATTCAAAGAAAACTTCCAAAATGAAAGTTGTAGGTCTTGAGGAAATATAGAACTTTCCTTCACAAATAAAATTCTAGAAATTCTTGTATTTTAAGATATAAATTCATGAAGACATGTACATGAAACAAAAACACTTAGTGAAATTTTGACCTAGTTTAGACAGATTTTTGACCTAACTTCTTAGCCAAGTTTAACATAGTTCCAATTTTATTCTTAAAAAATGTCCAACATAAAGTTTGTAGAGTATGTTGCAAGATTTCCAAAATGTCCAAGAACTAATTGAGATCATGTTTGAGCTAAGAGAATCAAAGAGATGAAGTTAGGGTTTCATTCTTGAATTACAAGGCAATTTTGTGATGAACAAGAATTCAAATCTTAAGCCTATGCTGCAAAATCTTGTTTATGAAGGCTTCTAACTTGTAAATCACTCCATAATTAATTGTTTACACAATTGATTAAGGTATGATCCAAGTGATTAAGCCATTACCCAAAACAAATTTCTATTTTGGGAAGAAAGTAACATATCTATTATTCTAAAGCAAGCTTTTTCATAATGCCAACCCTTCTTGAGCCTCTCAATGGCTCCTTTTACACACACTCAACCTAGAAACTCATAAGAAGCATGTTTAAAGTGATTCAAATACCCTACATAGCTTGTACCACACGTTGGGATTTTGGTTTTCCACCTTGCTTCAAAAATAAGCAAAAATGCCATAACATATGATCTTGGCAATCTGACCATCTCAAGTCTCCAAACCTTTTCATATATATCAAGACACTTCTATGAAACTTATGACACGAATTGGCTATCCTGAAAACTCCCTCAAACTTTCTCAAACCCAGAATCACCAAGAATACCTTAAAACTTGTCATTTTTGACTTTTTGAATCCAATCTTCAAATCTACTCGTGCGTTTCTTGGCCTTTTGCTTTCAAAAGCTTATAAACATCATACATAAACAATCCTAATACCTGTTATCCAACTATAACACCATCTTCATCAACTTCCATTTTCAAAAACAGAGCTTTGCACTTGGACTTCTCCAGCACGATTCAGCCATCCTCAGCTCAAGGTAACTATTGCATTAGCTTCCTAGAGGTTCAAGGAAGCTAACTCAATCATCACAACACCTTGAAAGTTGCTCAAACTCAAAACATGGTCTCCACTTGCAATGTGAGTTTTCTGATTTTCAAACTCCTCATATAGGCATTGTGAGGCTTGCATTTTCAAAGATAAAATGTAGATATCATTGCTCTGAAACTGCCAATGTCCATAGTCTTCATTTATATTGCCTGAGCTTAGAGAATTTTGAGTTTGAAATTTTTGGAAAAGTCAGGGTTCAGATTAGGGCCAGCAAAATTCTTTCTCATCTTTGATTTATATTTTAAGTGATTTACATTTCTGGAATCGTGAGGAAAAATGGAACAACTTTCATGTTTACAATTTTAATTTTCGTTGAGAAATGAGTAAGTTACAGGTGGTCTGGCTGGCGTGAGGTTGAAGATGAAGTGCGGGCCTAGGAATGATTTTGCAATATATATTTATGCTTTTGTTTATAATACCAGATGTATAGACATCCTAGTGGTAAGGCAGCGCGCATATATTGTTGAGGGCGTGGGTTCGAGCCCCAACGTTGCTATTTTGCCTTTTTTCTAACATTTCTTTTCTTTTTGTTTCAAACAATAGCGTGCCTCGGCCTCCTTTGATGGGCCTTTCTATTTTACTTCACAATACCCCCTGATTGTTTAATAACAGCGCATCCAATTTATTTATTTTTATTTTCTGTTTGCGGATTACAAAAAATACATTTGGCCAAACCAAAATCTGTTTTACCTCAAAAAACATCCCAAATTCAAATTTCACCCCCTTGACTTTAACTTTTATATTTCATTTTATTTTATTTTTATATTTTCTTTTATTATTATTATTATTAATTAATAAAATCCAAAAAAATATTTTATTTATTTATTTATATATCTAACATACTTATATTTTTATTTTATTTCCTTTTTTAAACAAAAAGACAAAATATTTTCTTAAACAAATTTATTTATTTTCTTAAATAAATTAGTAATTAGACTTAGGTTTAATTTATTTTCTTTTAATTAAAAATTAACTTAGAACTTAGGTTTTATTTTAATTAATTAATTTTTATACTAGTTTAATTTAATTAAAACTTTTTCACAAACAAAATCCTAAAAAACTTGTTTTCTTTAATAAATTAATTTCTTTTATTAACTTAATTTTAATTTTCTTATTTTAGTTAATTATTTTCTTTTAAGTTAATTAGGTCAAAACTATCTTTCTTAACAAAAATCCAAATGAAATATATTCCTTATCCATTCATACTTGTACACTATATTCATTTAATTTCTTGTACATTTATTCAAATTCATAATGGTTATAATAGATAATTAGGATTTAGTTTCTTGCAATCCTCATTTGTAAATTTGTATACCCCATCCCCTAATGATGTAATAGCGTAGGATATTTACTTTCCGCAATTTACCGCTTTCAAATATAAATGCTAGTAAATTAGGGTTTGTATGGAAAGATAAAATTAATACTAGAAAACCCTAATTCAAGACAAAACAATGCATGAAATCAAAAAACTTTGCACACTTGCACCTCTAGGATTAACCTCACTTTGTGGCCTTAAATAAATGGTCATGTTATGCACGTGGGATACTTTAGCAAAAAAACAATCAAAAACACAAGATCATAGTCCCTCGATGACGCTACGGATATTGCCTTACAAATGATCTTAGACCCTTAAGAAAAATGCTAAGGTATCTCACAACATTTCATTTTATGACTATACGATGACCCACGCTCGTCCCTTTATATCCAAAGACAGGGCTTGTTATCAATTAATGGTAAGATAGCAACGTCAAAAGAAGAAAGAAATGAACAAAAGACTTTTGAGTAGGTAGACGTTCTTAGTTGCTTGCTCACAATCCATCTTCAAAATAAACATCTTTTCAAACACACCAAACACTTTCAAATAACATGAAATATTTTCAAAAGTCCAACACTTTGTATGCATTCTTATAGAGATGAGAATCATTACAAAATTTTCCTAAACAAAGGCGCTTTTCAAAAATACTTTCAAAAACCACCACAAACACATTTCAAACAAAAGCAATTTCAAAAGTGATCTAGCTAGCAACTAAGAGCCCATAGGTAACTATGGATGAAAAGGTTATAACACATTCCCTTTTCATAACCTACCCCCTGAACTCAAAAAAATATCTCAAAGGTCTTTCCTGTTATTTTCACCCTTTCCTTATTGGATAAAATAAAAGTCGGTGGCGACTCTTGCTATCCACAACAATTATGATAAAACGTAAAATACCCAAGTCAGTTCTCTCACCGTATTACAAATGGAATCTATAATCCCATCTCCTACGACACTTTATCACTTCTCCGAATGGCATCCTTAATCCCATTTAAGTAAAACAATCAACCAACAAGCGTTACTTCATGCACAAGCGAGTGCAAGTTTTTGGGTATTTAAGTGTTAAATCGTCTTCCACCTTCAGATCCCGAATAGAAAGCATGCCAGTTTAGCTCCTCAAGCTTAAGAAGATTGAACAGGGGCAGCTATTATACCCTAAAATTTTACCTCTCATTTTTCAAAGACAAATTGATTCAAGGTGCTCAAGTACTCAAAACTACTCAAGAATTGATCAAATGAATTCTCCTCCCAAGCAGTGGCCTATAATTAGGGTTTTGGTTTTCTCATAGAAAATTGCACTTCTAATGCCTCAAGTGGATTTCATGGTTTCTCATATGCTTCAAAGAGTCCTCATATCAAGTTTCAAGCCTTATATCACAAATTTTCTTAGTCAATTGCTCAGATGATTGAAAATCAACTATGTTGGGTAAAAATTCAATTGTGGTCAACATACAGTCAAACTTCAAGATTTTTGGTCAACATTAATATTTTGAAGTTAAATTCATAATTTTATCAAGGGTTGATCATAAATCATCAAGAAAACTCAAGATTCATCAAAAGTTACCAAATTAGGATTTTCTTCAGGAGAAGTCAATTGAACTTTGACCAGACACAACTTTCACATGCTTCATCATATTTTTCTAAACCAAAGTACATTTTGAAGGAAATTCAACTATCTACTAGTTCGTCTCTCTAAGATCAAGTCCAAAAAATGCTTCATTTGAGAGATATGGGTCAAAACATTATAAGTCATTTCAGAAGTCAACAAAAAGACACTTTTTGTCAAGGAAACTTACATCAAGATAAAGTATTCAAATGAATAAAAATTATCAACTTAGAGATTGTAGGGGACATCTTGAGCTTTCCAAAAAGTCAAAGATCACCTTTATATGATAAAAAATGAGGGAATTATGATTGGTGCAAGTTGGGCAATTTTGAGAAAATGCATGAAACCCAAATTGATCAAACTTGAATTTTTGGCCCAGTGGGATTATATTTCAAGGTCCAAACATGTTTTAGGCCTCATAGTGAACCTATGAATCTATTCATACACCCCTTTGATTTTTATCCCATTTATATTCATTTATTTATTTAAATTCAAAATTAAATTAAATAAAAATCAAAGTTTTCATAAAAGGTCTAAGCCCATTCTTCTTGACCTAATTTTCCTCTATATATATTCCTCACATTTAGAAAACAAGAACACACGAAACCTTGCAAGAGAAATCGCATCCCAAAACTTCAAAATTTGTTAAAAACTAGGGCAAATCGAAACCCTTTTTTCCAGTCTTCCTCAAGGCCAGTCTTTTCTACAACCTCAACACTAGAGACAAAATAATTACTATGAGTTTTATATCATATACATATGCAGTGGAGCATAATTCAAAAACTCCCCAACATCCTTTAGGCATGACTTGATCATCCTTGCACACAAGCACCACAATCCAGATGGCACTAGAACATCATATGTTTGAAAATAAATCAAACACATGGATTAGAAACACAACAGGTTACCAACAGAGCAACATGCCTAATAGCTTCAAATAGGACCATATCTCACCATGTCATAACCAATACACACTACAAGAAAAATGATAGATTGGGACGGTTATTTTGGCTGATTACGACGGTTAAAACCGTCGCAATTTACAATCTACGACGGTAGAAGTACCGTCGCAGAATCGTGCGTCCCCAGCCTATTTCGCGACGGTTGCAAAAACTGTCACGCACAACAGATGGCGACGGTTATATACCGTCGTGAATTTGACTTTATTTTTTGTTTTTGTTGTTGTTTGCGACGGTTATATACCGTCGTGAATTTGACTTTATTTTTTGTTTTTGTTGTTGTTTGCGACGGTTATATACCGTCGTGAATTTGACTTTATTTTTTGTTTTTGTTGTTGTTTGCGACGGTTATATACCGTCGTGAATTTGACTTTATTTTTTGTTGTTGTTGTTTGCGACGGTTATATACCGTCGTGAATTTGACTTTAACCGTCATAATCTGATTTATAAATTTCAAATAATATTTTTATTTAAATTATTATTTAGTAAAATAATTTTAAATATAATATTATTTTACTATTATATTTAAATTATTATTTACTTTAATATTTTTTTATTTATAGTATTTTTATTTTATTTTCTATCACTTTTCAACATTGTTTTGAAATGAGCAATCCAATTGTTTTGAAATATTTACTAACTCAGTATTATTAATTCAGTTGGGAAACCATTTGTAAAATAATGCAAGGAGACATTGCTTTTGCTATTGAAGCGTGAGATTTCCGTGAGATACCAGTACTTATTATTGGGAGAAAAGATTTATGAATTATTGCACATTGTAATATGCTTATACCACCTTATAACTTTGCTACAAGTTACCTATAACAAGTGAGATTTTCCGATTTTCAGGAACTATAACAAAAAGAGGTTAGCTCCGAAATCTCTTGATCATTTTGCAATCTTTGCAGCCATTTCTCTGACCAACTTAGCAGCTACCATAGCAGTCATTCCATCAACAGTATCGCGTTGTGGGTTGAGTTCAACGACGTCTCCAGCAACAACATCACCTTGAAGATTGTGTAGGATGTTAAGAACATCGCGGAAAGAAAGACCTCCCGGTTCAATATGAGACACTCCCGGAGCAAATGCAGGATCAAGACAATCCACGTCTATCGAGATATACACCCCTTTCACACCTTCCCCTAGTTTCTGCACAAGGAAATCACCAAGGTTTAAAAAGAACATACAAATGCACAAGTTAGTATCAATACATGCACACTCGGCATCAAGGGCACTTGTAGCTTCATCAAGAAGTAATATTTTTGGATCTTTCAAAATTGCTCTTCCAATTGCAACTCTTTGCTTTTGACCTCCCTAGAGTTGAGTTCCATGTTCACCAACCATTGCGTCTAGTCCCTAAGATCATTAACCATGTTTAAACAAAATGATTAAATAAAAAAGAACACGCTCAATATGAAGGGGCAGAATATTTCAAACTGTAAAATAGAATTTACTATGACGTTACATGTACATTCAGGAGGAACATGAATACCTTGTACTAATACAGTGAATTGATCGATGAAGCTCCAGCTTGGAGGAATAGAAGCAAGCAATTAGTTGTTATGCAATGTACTCATACTCCTTCATGTAATATTAACATCAACCATGAAACTCAATCACTGTCATACAGGTTAACATAAACAATAATAATTGAAAGCATGTATTTAAAAAAAATGTGAGCAATAATCACTTACAAAATAAAGAAGAATGCAAACAACCCCGATGAAAATGTAAGCAGCGCAAAATTGAATCTGTAACCTTGATAAAGGCCAAATCTAGCGATTAGAGTTCCTATGTTATAACTGATACAAATTAAACGAAAAGACTCGAATTTCAATAACACTTACTACAAATATTTCACTCACATGTGTAGTAGTGTAAATAAAACAACAAACATTAAAATTGTCATTTGTTAGGTGCCATCATCACAATACCCTATAAGACCAGTCAAGTATTTATGATGAACTATAGCAAAACATTTGGCCTTACAACTACTTTGACGTGTTTATATAAAGAAGTTGCAGAAGAGTTAAGTCACCTATTTATAGTTACCATCAGAACATCACAGATGTGAATCACCGCTATCTGAATTATTTGTCGGAGGTGTCTTTTTTATATATACCACTAGCAATCTAATTGCTGCAAAGTCTATGACATCTTTATACCGTAAAAAAGAAATAAAAAGTCTATAACATCTTACTTTCTTGGACGGTCACGTTCCACCCAATGCACAATCCCAGCATCTTCTTTGTTTACGTCGTGGTCAAGAAACTCAACATTGAAATGCTTACTGAATTCAACAATCAAGTGCTTTTCCTGCTTTCGGTACCCATCAATTTTATCTGCCAGCATAACCGCGTGTACCTCCCACGGAAGTCTGCAAGGAAACAACAAATCTGATTACTGAGATTTAATGTAGCCTTTTCTGTTATGGTTCAAAACGCAACATGAACAGTTTCGGGAAAATGATTCAAAAATACTTTTTAAGTAAATTAGCAGTATACAAACTGATCCGCACCCAAAGAAAATGGCTGCAAGTCCTATACCAATAGCTGTTGTGCCAGTACCAGCATCAACGACAAATTTTGTGGCTCTTTGTTTCCCAAGTAAATGATTTTGTGATAAGTATTGCACTAACCGAATAATACCTATACAAAGAAACAACATTTTCATTTAAGTTCTTTCCGCAACAGTCCATAAAGTTAACGGCTATGCATTGTTAAGAGAAAATGATCCCAAAGATATGCATTGTTGTTTTTCAAACTTCAACTTCCCATTACCTAGTAGAGCAACAGAATCACCAGCCCCTTCGTTGACAACTAAAATCTTTTGAAGATGGTTTCTCTCACTTCTACTTGCGTCCATTTTCGTAAAATTTTGAGAAGTAGACAATTCGCCTGTTGAAGAAGCTTGAATGATATCATTGAACCATAGGAAAGCACCACTGTTTCCGGCCACTGACCTAGCATAGTTCTTTAGCATTTCTTCCCTGTTGGCGTACATAGTTCTCGGAACATATGTGACATTTCCATATATTGTAGACATCAAGTTATAGCCAGTCAAGATTTCAGGCTGCTCTCCTCGTAGAAGCAGATGTGACGTAATTCCTCTCTCAGCACACAGAACAGCTGCAAAATAAGCAAATCATGATATGGGTAGCATTAATTGCTAAGAACTAAGCACAATATCCACCAAAAGTACACTTCCCTCCTAAAAAACATAATGCTCAGCATAAACCAGAAAGTTACCTACCAATAGCAGCTGTGTGAGCACTCTGACAACCTCCACGGGTAACCTAGAAAATGTTGTTGAATGTTATTTGATCTTGAAAGGAACCCTGATTTTAGTGATAAGTGATAACCCTTTTGATTTAATGAATTAAAAAATCTATAGTTTCAATGCTTGGCGAAGTTTCCACCTTGAGAGTGCGAACAGATAAGCCACTCGTTTTGTTCTTCATGTTACAAACTTTCTGAAAGGTATCGATTTGGCAGGGGAAATAGGGCATGAAAAGTTATTTTTCAGTTCTTTTGGCAGGGGATTGATTATTCTCTGAGGATCGAGCTCTATGGGTAGTTGGGGAGATTGTTTCCTACTGCTGCTATCACATTTCATCAATTATAACAATGCTTTCTCTTATTCTGCATTGGCATTATTTACTGTTTAATTCCCTAGAAATCTGGTTTGCATCACAATAGCACGTCATTTTACATGAGTGTGATGTCTGTTCCATCAGTCCAGGGTAGCAGAAGAGCTTCCAAAAGGAATTTGATCTATATAATAGAGATTTACATACATTTTAGACACCACATCTGCCATAAGCAAAAAAGAAATAGTGGTTTACATCTCTTGATGTAGTGCTGCTTGTGCAGTCTAGAGTAACCAAACTAATCAAAAAAATGCAGCAACATGGGGAATGAAAGAACCAGGATAGAAGAATTTAAATTAAATGTCAAAGCTTCCAACTAAAAGTGCAGAGTGTAAACATTTATCCCAAAAACAAAAGGTATGGTGCAAACATGAAAGGGATGTCGTATCGCTGGGCAATACAAGGTAGAAACAGTATGTCCTCTAAGCATAAGCTATGTAGAAAATCATGATATAAATGCATTGAATCGAACAAAAAGTAAAAGAATCGTTACCACGGGTCCATGAAGAGGATCAGAAGCGATGAATTCCTCAACATCAGAGTCAGACCAGGAAGTGAGGGGTTTATCACGCTTGATGAAGTTGGAATAATTGCTCATAAACGAAAACCTCTCGCCCCAAAACTCTTTGTAGCCTTCCCAGAAAGACTGAGGTGATGAATCTTGCGTGTTACCTGCCATCGCCACCGTTTTCCCCCTTCAATTGTTTCACTCTGCAGCCACAAATCAAGAAAAATCGATCAATTAAACAAAATCGATGGATTTCCCCATAAAAAATCATTCATGCAAAATCTGAATAAATTGTTCATTTCAAATTAAATGGATGAGATTGATGGATAATAGAAATTGGAGTCTGAAACAAACCAGTGAGAAGAGTAAGCTGACGAGCACGGTACTTTTCTGCTGTTTAGGTTTGCCAAATGAATGTGCTTTTTGTTTCAGATCTTCGCTCTAGAATTCACTCTATCGAACATCCATTGAAATAATTTAATAAATATGGATTATTATCGTTTTTGTGAATATTTTTTTAAATAATAAGGTATCGAAAAATATTTGGTATGAAAGGAGAGCAAATTACTAAGTAAAATTTGGATAAGGGTTAATTTGGGTGCGACGGTTGTTTTACCGTCGTGAAATGAATTTTAGGACGGATAATTTTACCGTCGTGAAAGGTTTAAGGGTGCGACGGGTGCTTTACCGTCGTGATATGCCTTTTAGGACGGTTAATTTTACCGTCGTGACTAGTTGTTGGTGAAAAATCAATGTTAAAAGTGTTAAATGGGGGCCGACGGTTGTTTTACCGTCGTAATAATAATATTATGATGGTTAAATATACCGTCGCAAAATAAATATTAGGGACGGTTGGTGTCAACTGTCGTAAACACTGTCGCTATATGTCAATTACGACAGTTATCACATAACTGTCGCAATTTTTGTGTCGTTAAACACTAATTTTCTTGTAGTGACACACTCTTCAATGGATCATCCACAACAATATAAACCGACCATGTTCATATAACTTTTCAGTCAAAACCTCCTCTATTGGCCACAGTACCAGAAAGTATATTCCCGAGATCTCACCTAGAAACAGAACAGGATACCTGCTCTAATACCAATTGAAATTATGGTGTATCAAATCATAGATGTCCTATAGGTTGCCGAGACATTTGATCTCTGAACAAGCATAATGGCAAGGTATACATAATCAAAATAGTACTGAAAAGAAAAACAACACACAAGATTGTTAACCCAGTTCGGTGTATAACAACCCCTATTATGGGGGATACCGAGCCAGGAAGGAAGTCCACTATTAGCACTATAAATTCAAAGCTAAACTAGTCCCAAGTTTACAACTTCTCACCTAATCACTAACCAATGCTACTTTTACCTAGGTCTTCCCTAGATATGAGAAGTCGTCATCCCACTTCCAATCACCGCAGTGATGTCTAATAGTCCCAGTCCCAGTTACTGTATCGACGACCTTTCACCTAAATGAAGATCACACTTCAATCACAAATACTTAGTCTTGCTTAAAATCTTAGACCAAGAACAATACTCAGAGTATCTTACAAGCTTCTTCCAAGAATAATAATCAACTCTATGCTTAAAAGTTAAAGAGTGATAACACATAAACATCAAATGCTTACAAGCTTATGTATATTCGACAGAACCCTACAACTCAAGGAATAATCCTACTCTTCTATCAACATAATATTAGAGAGGCTCACAAATAACACAACCCAACTCACATGTCGAGTGGATCACACATACCAACTCTCCTATAGAGTGGATAACAGACTCAACCTTAATAATATATTGTGATACGGTGGAAGAACTGACTATTTTTGGAATGCTGGTTTGCGTTTTGCGTTTGTGTTTGCAAAATGTCGCGATAAGCAAGAGTCTCCATCGACTTTTATTTTATCCAACAAGGAAAGGAAAAAAGCACAGAAAAATTCCTTTTTCAAGATATTTCTGAGTACGGGGGGTAGATTATAGAAAGGGAAGGAATTAACACCCTTTCTATTCGTAGTTATCTACAGGCTCTTAGGTACTTGCTCATCATTTTCAAAATTGTTTTCTTTGTGTTTGTGGGCTTTGAAAAGTTTTTGTTTTGACTTCGATTTAACTCTTGCTTTTATCTTCAAGAGTGTAATGAAGTGTTTTTTAAAACTTTATTTATAAAGGAGTGTAAGTGTGAAAAATTTGTTTGGGATGAGCAAGTATCTAATAACTAATCTACCTACTCGAAAAAAGAATCGTTCTATGTTTATTTCCTTTAGACAATGCTATCCCACTATTAGTGAGTAGGTAGCACCGTCGTTGGAGTTTTGAGGGTCAATTCGAAAGAGGGACATATGGTCACTAAAGCAACGTTAGATTGTCTTAGTGGTAACCTTAATGTCTTAGATCATTTATCCGAGGCAACAATATCTGAGGCAACCTTTCTGAAGCAACTTATGATATTTTAGACAAGAGGGCGACCTCTAAAACAACTTATACTAAATGACCGTTTACGAAGGCAACCAAGTGGGAGTGTACCCTAGGAGTGTGCATGTGCGAGTGTTTCAATTTCAGATTATTTTTATCTTTACACATTTAGGGTGATCTAACTGTTTTAAATTCAGACATTCATTCTTGTCATGCAAACCCTATTATCAAACATCTAACAGTTGAATATTTACAGAAATTAAAGTGCGGAATTTAAACTAAGCTATTACAAGGCTTCAGGTATTTACATAGCCAAAAACAACCCTTTGAAATTAAAAGCAGTAAAAATAAATAAATGTCCTAATTTAAATTATTACAAACCGGAAGCAGATACAATAATTGGATAAAAAATAAAATAACGCACGCGAAAATTAGATCGAATGCGAAGCTAGGGTTTTGACCCTTCTATCCTAATTAAAAGAGAAAATTGTTTTTTTTTGTTTTTAATATATTTTTTTAAGAAAAGAAATTGAGTCTTAAAATTAAATACTAAATTAATTGGTTATTAAATTAATTAATGAAAAATAATTAATGACATATTTTGTTTTTTTTTATTATTTTAGGAAAGAAATAAAATAATTAAGTTAGTGTAAAAATCTATTGATTCTAATTAGTTTTAATTATTTGCAAAATAGATTAAAGTTATCTAACATAAATAAACTAATTAATTTAATTAATTTATTGATGAAAAATAAAAAAATCTAATTTTAATTGGACATAAAATATTTTTGGTGATTTTTGGTAAAAAGAAAATTATTTTTGGGTTAGTAAATAAATAAGTAAATAATTAAATGAAATATAAACAAAAATATAAAAGAGAGAGATGGGCCTGAATTGGAGGTGTGCATAACAATTTTCCCGGGCCCATTAGGGATGGTCCACGCTGACTTTTGCAATCCTGTATGGCATGTTTGACTTGGCCTATGGTGCACTCTCAGTGGTAGCCACCAGATCTGGCCATCTGGCCATCTGGCGCGTTGATGAGGAAGGAGTATGGTGGGTCTCCTGGATTGTACGCATACAGAATTTCCTGAAAACAAATGAGAAAATAACAAATGTTGGAGGAAGGGATCGAACCCCTGACCTCCAGCCTTCCAATGCTTTATCAAACAGCTGACTACCACTAGGCCAATGCGTTTTCTCTGTACATATGCCAAGAAACAAGAATAATATATAAAAAAAGGGTGTTAGTGGATGACAAAAGAAAAAAGCGCGCTGATCATTTGAATTGGCCACTAGGGGAGCGGCACTTCATCGTCTCCTTCCTCTCTCTGTGGGTAAAAGTAAAATACTTTTACCTACGGACATTTTGTCCGTCGCTACAAGCCATGTCTGTTCCAAAATCTTTTATAGGCAACATAAACGAAACCTAACACCATGGTTGCGTTTGTCTCGTCCTCTTGAACCTAAAGGTACCACTCATGAAAGCCAATTATCCCTGAAAATAAAAACCCTAAAACCAAGTCTGAAACCCTAACAATGGTGGATTTCGTTACAGACCACATAAATGAAATTGAGTAATGCAGGAAGCTTACAAATGCTCTATAGATTAAGAATATGCCATTAATTCAGGTTAATAATGCTTAAATTTCAAGATGCGAATTCAAAAACAGGGCGAGGTTATGAACGACTTATAGTGCGATTTGGGACGGGAACAACTTAGTTCTTGATCGTTTTAGGTTGCTAAGAGTGTCAAGAAGCGATTGGGATTAATATCAAGCCTTGAGGATGCCTCTAACTATCAATTTGATCTCACACTTTTTTGCTCTTTTTTCAAAACAGGTTCTTGTTCTAGCGCCTCCTTTCAACCTCTTTCTAGGTCTGCCTCGCCTCCTTATGTATCAAACAATGCATTAGGGTTGATCATTGTATCCAAATCCTTCTCCTTTAATGCTTTTGATATTTGATTTGATTCACTTTAACAACCTTCCGAATTTGGCTTATTTCAATCTTTTTGTCCACTCTATGCATCTGCACGAATTTGAATGCTTGCCATCTGAAATTTAAGACCTGAAATAATCACAAAATCCTTGGTTTCAATGTTTTTGGATTTTATTTGATTTTATTTGATTTAAATTGAATTAATTCAAATAAAAACCAAAATAAATAATAAAAATAAGATATGGACAAGTGGAAAAGGCTAGAGCACGTGGGCTATGTTGCCAACTTAAAACAAGTGAGAAAGATTGGGCCCATTTGGCAAAATTTGAAGTTTTAGGGATAATTGACTTTTGGCAATTTTACAAAAAAGGTCAACTTCAACAATGCATAACTTCCTCAATTTTGACTCTTTGGAGGTGTTCTTGGACTTTTTAGAACGCTTGAGATGTCCTCTAAGCAACCCTTTTGGTCTCATCTCAATTTGATATTCCATGCTCATGTATGAAGCTTTGAAAAAATGTGTTTTTGTTGACTTTTCAAAATGACCTATAATGTCCAAATTCATAACTTCTTGTGAGTGCATATTTTGAACTTGGGAGATGAAGATGGATTGTAGGGAATTGCATCCTATTAAAAATGAGCTTTGGATGGGTCATTTCTCATAAATTATGAGAAAGTTATGCTTGGTCAAAGTTGAGTTGACTTTTCCTGTAAAACCCTAATTTAGCAACTTTTGAGTCTTGATGAATTATGAGCAATCCTTGATGAATCATGATAAACCCTTGATAAAATGATGAAATATACTTCAAAATGAGGATGTTAACCAAAAATATTGAAGTTTGACTGTATGTAGGTCATAGTTGACTTTTGCCCTAGCACAGTCAATTTTTTGACCTTTTGAACAATTGACTGAGCAAACTTCCTCTGCAAGGCTTGAAACTTGACATGGATGATCTTGAGAACATATTAGGACAATGTTGAGAATTTGGGGTCCCTTGGAATCAAGTATCTTGATGCAACATGAAACCCTAGTTTGAGGTAGACTGCCTTAGGAGAGAACTTGTCTGGCCAACCCTTGGACTACTTTGAGCAACTTGAGAATCTTTCTTGCAATGTTTTGAGAAATATGGGAGGGAAAATTTTGGGGTACAACATATATACTTTACATTTTCGGATGATACTTCTTTAGGTTACAAATGCTTCAATTTATAACCCTTTTCCAACTGGACTTGGGCCTAAAAATGTAGCAATAAGATTACACAAAATCTGCAAAAACTTCTCCAAGAAAATAGGTCTTCGATCAAAACTTTCCTAAAATTTCTCCATATTTAGAAACTTTTAATATCTTGAGTACCAATATAAAATCTTTGATTTATTAATCTTGGACGCCACATAGGATTACTAAATATTCCCTTGGATGCCACATAGGATTACTAAATATTCCCAGAATATTAAGTAATTAAATCACAACAACTAAATCCAAACTGTCAGCTATAGCAGACCTGATGTCTTATACTTCTGGTTAGGACATCTTGTTCGACATGTTCAAATAGCAAGTTGAAACACCTTCTAAAATGCAAAGTTGTAAAAGACCAGATGTCCTGCTCTTCTGGTTAGGACATCACATTCAACATGTTGAATCTTCAAGTTGAAATATTTTGCAAACTGCAAAACTGTAATAGACCAGATGTCTTATACTTCTAGTTAGGACATCACATTTGACATGTTGAAACTGCAAGTTGAAACATCTTATTTAACATGTTGCCGAAAAGTTAGTTTTACCAAAACTCATGTCAATAATTTCAGAGAAATAACATAAGTGACTCTATTTAATCCTGGAGCTTGATGTTTGATCGAGTGTGTAAGGATAATCCATATCAGTTTGAGGAGTTTCTTTGAGAAGGAAGATGATTGGAAGTTTAAGGAGGATATGTTTTCTTCTAACATAATCAGCAAAGAGAAAGCTCAAACTGACAAAAGGCTATCGTTATCAAAAGGAAAACTGAGTTAAGGATGTCATAAAATTATGCTGGACATTCTGCTTACTCATGCTAAAAGGATTTACTTGCACTGAAGATATCTCTTCTTTGTTGAGTTGATTTTAATAGTTTTTGGTTATTTTCTCGAAGATTAACTTTAGTGTTTCTTAACCAAGCAATGGTTAATGCCCAGGAAAGGTGATTATTGCCTTATATCTTATACCTTTCTTAGGTCTCCAACTAAGATAATTGGTATTTTTACACTAACTATTCTCGACACTTAACATATGTAAAAGTGTTTCTGATAGTTTGTTTAAGTCTCATTCCAGTCAGTGTTACTCTGTGGATGATACTAAAAGGGAATTTTTAAGGACATTGGATAACTAAAGAATTCAGGATGGATTCTTTAAGTTTTTGGTAATTGGTTTTTCTTAACAACTGATTCAGTTGTGTCATTGAGGAAGAATGTTGTGTCTTTTATGAGATATTTGAGGTCCCTCTGAGGACTGATTAAACTATTTCTATTTGTGAAATTCACAAGTATTCAATTGTTTATTCTCTTACTTGGTGTTCAAAGGAGAAGAAGTCAAGTTAAATTAATTGTAAAAGCTTGAGAACCTATTTTATGGATCTGAATGGTTCAATCTAAGGAGAAGGTCCTGGTGGATATAAATATGTATATGATTTTCTTTGTCGAAGTGAATATATTATATATGAAGTCTTAAAAGGTCTTATCTACTCTTTTTATGAGAAAAAGGTATGTTTGTGAGTTATTTTATTGAGAGAAGTACTTTTAGTGATGAGTAACTTCAGGATCAAGATCAATGATGTGTTCATTAAGAAAGGTATTGATGTTTAACCAAATGTTTGAATAGAATCTCGGCAGTTTACTAATCCATTGTTTGAAAGATTCTAAGGGTCTAGGAAACACTGAATGAGGAAGCTCTCAAAAATTAGGTTAAGAGGGAGTTAATTATTTGGAGTTTGTTTTGGTTTGTGATCATCAGATATAGAATATTGAATGATTAAGAGTCTTAGGGTAAAAGCTTTTTTCCAAATCTAAAGAAGATTATATCATTGGAGGATATTCTAATCATCTGGATTAGAATTAATTGAGTCCTGGTATATTTTAAAGATAAGGTGTTTTGTTGAAAGAAGATTTATTTTCAATTGGGTTGATTACTAGAAGAGTATAATGTCAAACTGGATCTCATGATATTGTAACATTCTACTACAACTAAGGGACAAGGATTTTATTATGCTTATAGAACAAAGTCATTGGGTCAGAGATCTTGGTACAAAATATTGGCACTCTCATGCTTGATCTGGCTAAGGAGCTTTGGGAAGGATTTTATCATAACTTGAGGTGCAAGTTATTTTGAGTATTCAAGGGGTATTTTTGAAATTGCATCGTGGGAGAATTCTTTGTATTAACTAGTTGGTTGAGGTTGCCAACTATATTCCTCCTTGTGACTTGTGTTGTCTTAGAATAAGCATGTTCAATGGCATGAAGATTGTCATTTTAAATGTTGTAACATTTTTCAATAGTCAGAGTTTTGAAAAGAGGGAAGTTTGAACAGGGGCATGTCTCTCTCTCTCTCTCAATAAGTGGTACATTGTTTCTAAAGAAGATTGTATCTCCTTCTAAAAACGCTTTCATTGACTAATTTATCGTTACAACCAAGGTTTTCGTTACAATCAAGGTTTTTGTTACAATCAAAGTAACTTATCTTTTATTTATATGATCTCCTTCCTCACGTTTATCATATACTGTGTTTCAACATGAGTAAATTCTCCAAAGGTACCGGTGTCAAGAAGGTTCATTTGCTGGATTTAACAAGGACAAAAGTCGTGATCCTAAGAAGGATAAGTTCAACATTACAACAAATGTTTTAACATCAATTGGGGCATCCTGGACAGGGAAATCATCTGTGATAGAGATGAACTCCTTGAAGAAGAATATGTTTCATCTACATGATTCAGATTCAAATATTGATGAAGACTGGGTTAATTTTATTAACTCGGGAGGGAGAATTCAATAGTTGGTAACTGCTATCTTGTACATTGTGATCGGTGGATCTGGAACTGACTGTTTAACGTTGGTTCGCGAAATGTCGCGGAAGCAAGAGTCGCCACCGTCTTTTATTTTCTCCAACATGGACAGGACAAAAGCACAGCAAAATTCCTTATGAGATATTTTCTCGGTTTGGGAGGTAGATTTATAGAAAGGGAAGGTGTTAGCACCCTTTCTATCCATGGTTATCCATGGGCTCTTAGATACTTGCTCATTGTGTTTTCAAAATGTTTGTGTGCTTTTCAAAGTGAGTGGGCTTGAAAAAGTTTCGTTTAAAGATTTCAGATCGACTCTTGTATCAGTCCTCAAGAGTGTTTGAAAAATTGTTTTGAAAGCTTTTTGAAAGTGTCGGTGTGAAAAGAGTTTTGATTTGTTTTTGAATAGAGCAAGTATCTATGAGTCATTTACCTACCCTAAGGAATTAAGCTGTGTAAATGTCCTTAAGGTAGTGTCATCCCACCATTGAGAGGTAGGTAGCACCACCGTTGGAGGTGTTCGGGTCAATTCGAGTTTGTAGGGACAGTGTGGTCACCAGAGCAACAGTAGGACACCTTAGAAGCTACCCCTATGCCATAGATCATGGACATAAGGACTTACTAAAACGTCCTATAATCGACGACCACGTTTCGAGGGCAAGGCAACAGGGAGGCGTACCCTAAGAGTGGTGTGTGAATTTGTGTGTTGATTTCAGTTATGTTTTATCTTTGATCATTGTATCGTGAGCTACGTTTTGCTTTTATTTGGGCCATTCATTCTTTCATGCAAAGTTTAATAGTTTAAGAGTGCGGAAATTTAAATGCGGAAAATAAAGTCCTACGCTATTACAAGGCGCGGGTCTATACATCGCCAAATTAACAAAGACCCGTTTTGAATAAAAATGCGGAAAGTAAATAAATTCCTAATGACTATTACACGGCTTGAACAATTACATGATATTTGCAAAGGAAGTAAATAAGTATAAATGCGCGAACAGAAATTAGAATCGAATGTTCGAGGGCGTTGGACCCTTTAAAGATTAAATTGAAATTAAAAGTTAATTAATTATTAAATTAAGAAAAGAAATTGTTTTTTATGTTTTTTTTGTATTTAATGAAAATAAAGAAAATTAATTAAAATTAGAAGTTAAATAAAACCCTAGTTCTAAGGTGTTTTTAATTATTTATGAAAGATATTCAAGTTTAACCTAATTTACCCTAATTAATTAATTACATGTTTATTTACAAAATTAATTAATAATTAATAATAATGATAATAAGAAAAAATTATTTATTAAGAAAAGGGATAAAAATGCTAAAAACCCTAATTTCTATATATTTTAGTTATTTAAGAAAAGATTAAAATTGAAAACCTAATTTTACTAAATTAATGGTTTAAAGATTTATTTACAAAAATATTAATGAATTAAATATTAAATAAACATATTTTTAGTTTTGATTTTTCTGGTTTTATTATGAAAATTATTTTTGTGAATTAAATAAAATAAAAAAACAATTAAAATAAAAAGAAGAAAAGAAAAGGAAATTAGAAAATATGATGCAAACCATGGGGGTGTCTGGCCCTTTTGGAGGTGTATTGGAAGCAGTTTGGCCCAACAGAACAAGCCCTTTTTTTGACTTTCAGTGATTACGTGGGGAGCAGTTGACTAACGCGTATGGTAGTCTCCACGTTTTGGCCATCAGATTGAAGCCCCTGGACACTTGGCAGGCACAAGCATATGCGCATATGGTGGACCACTGGAGAGGAATTGCATAAGAACACGCTATAACCAAAATTATGAATAATATGGGGGGACCTGGGAATCGAACCCAGGTCCCAGTACCTGCATGACAACTCACCAACCAGTTGAACTAACGCGTTTCTTTGTTAGTATAATGGAACATAAATAATATACATGAAAAATCAACATTATGCTGAAGCACTCAAAAAAACGCGCCAATGTTCAAATCCTCCAACCATGTCCAAACATGCATGCATCGTCTTCATCTTTTTCATGTAAATAAAAGCAAATAGCGGGGGTTTTAAACCCCCACAAAAACATATGCCAGAAAATAGCGATTAGCACATAGATAAACATAAAAAGGGCGCGAGGTAATGGTTGTGTTCGTATGAAGCTTCTGAGTTTAATGGCATAAGTCTTGAGATCCAATTTTTCCATATGAAGGAAACCCCAATTTAGAGCTTCTGAAACCCTAAGCTTCAACCATGACAGATTTCGTTTTAGGCGATATTAGGACAATTAAACTATGCCAAAAGTTTCAACACATCATTGTTAGTAAGAATCAACAGTTAAAATACATGAACAATGCATGAAAATTGAAACACGATTATGGACAATTTTATGAAAAGTGCAATCCGGTTTTACCAATTCTGGGAGTCTATGGACCTGTTCTTGATTGCAATCGCCTCCTAGTAGTGTCAGGAGTGTATTAGAATACTTTTCAAGCCTTGAATCGTCCTTTAATTAGGATTTCAGTGTTCAACTTTTTGTGAAAAAAATGCACTTTTGTTCTTGGTGTTTCTGCGCAGCTTTTGTGTCTAATGCCTTAGGTTTCAATTGTCCATATGTATGTGGATGGAATTAGGTTAAAAAACCAGCCCAAAGTCCATTGGTTTAATGATTCAATATTTGATTTCCAATCCAATCTTTTTCAATCTTTTTCATGCCAATCATGCCAAATTTGGATGATTTTGTCCTTGTTGATTGGTACACGAGATATTGAGCTCATAATGGACATATTTGCTGTATAAAAAGATTTAAAAAACATGATTTAGTATTTTTCTCATAATTAATTTTAATTAAATGAATTAATAAGATTAAAAATTCAATTAATTAATTAAAAATAAGAAAATAACTCCCTTTTAGCTTAAAGGGTCGTGCATAGCCTTTTGGTAATGATTCATGGAAGAAATTGAGGCCCATTAGCATTTTTGAAGCCTTTTGTGCAAAGTTGACTTTTCAAAATTCCCAAAAATTTCCCAACTTCTACAAAGCATATCTTGCTCAATGTTTAAGCTTTGATCATGTTCTTGGACATTTTGGAAAAGTCTTGAAGTCCTCTAACCAATGTCTTTGGTCCCATGTCATTTTGATTTACCAATCTCAAGTTATGGTCTTTGACTTAAAGTGCGTTTTTGTTTACTTTTGAAAATGACCTATAATATTGAAATTGATAACTTTTTGTGAGAGCATTTCTTAGACTTGAAGTGTGAAGATGAGTTGTAGGAAATGTCATTCTCTTAAAAATGAGCTTTGGATGGAATTTTTCTGATAAACCATAAGGAAGTTATGCCCTGGTCAAATTGCAGTTGACTTTTTCAACTGTCCAAAAATATAAACTTTTGCATCTTGAGACTTTTTGAGCCATGCTTTGAGAATCATGATCAAGAATTGATCAAATGATAATTGTGGCTTCAAAATGATATGTTGACCCAAAATTTTGACTTTTGACTGTCAAATGACCATTTTGCCCCTGCAATTGACTGTGAAGC
The DNA here is from genome assembly GCA_948472305.1 of Vicia faba. NCBI lineage: Eukaryota > Viridiplantae > Streptophyta > Magnoliopsida > Fabales > Fabaceae > Vicia > Vicia faba. Next base: position 382,918,732 of record OX451740.1, read on the forward strand.
AATTAGGGTTTTTGACTGTGCCATTTGATGTTGTGAGTCTTGAAACTTGGTATATGGATGCTTGACAATGTATGTAGGCATGTGGGACTTGTTTGGACCCTTGGAAACTTCAATTTCTTTGCCAGAACCAAAACCCTAATTTTTTACTGTTAGGAGGCAATTGGACTGTGCAACCCTTGGGAGATTTTGAAGCATGATCTTAGCAAACCTTGAAGAATATGGGAGGGCAAATTTTGGGATACAACATACATATTTTGTTTTGGGTTAGTTTTCTTAAAATTTCTTTTGAAGAGTCTTCTTTATTTTGTTTTTTGTTTTTGTTTTTTTGTTTGGAAATCTTAGAGTTACTCTTAGTTTCCTTGGGATATTTGTTTTGGGAAGAAAATTAGACTTACTCTTTGTTTCTTTGGGTTTGTTTGTTATTTTGAGTCAGTTCTGCTTAAGGGAGTTGTTTTTCCTTAAGTCAATGTGATGCTTCTTGTTCTGCATCATTTTATAGAGTCTGTTTTCTTGGTGTCTTGAATCAATTCTTGCTGATTTTGATTCTCTATATGTCAGTTCTTTTCACTCAGTTTTTGTCAAGTTTTGGCTAAAAAGGGGGAGAAAAGGTTATAGTTTCTAGGTTAAGTTTTGTTGCTTGTTGTATGCAACACTTTAGGGGGAGCATGTCAGCCCATCATGTGAGTTCTAAGTATGTTCTTGTAGTTGTTTTTCAAGGATGTTTAATATGATGTTCTAACATTTTATGTGTCAGTTTGTGTGTTTATTTGCTTCTGTTGTGTCTTGTGTTATGAGTTAGCAGCATAGTTGTGTCCTATATTCTGAGTTATCCAGAATTGGGGTATTCTCCTGTAGGCTTTCAGCTGGAAAGTTCAGGATGGGAAATCAGGATTGTGTTTGAGGGGAAATTTCTTTTATCTTCTTCCTCATGTACAAAGTTTACATGATAAGCATGTAGCTTGTGTTGGTGTTTTATGGTTTTATTCCTCCCTCTAGTTTATTGGGTTTTAGTTTATTTTATCCAAAAAATTTCCAAAGGGGGAGATTGTTAGTATCGTGGTTTTAGGATTGGCAACTTTTGCCTAAAACATGGTTCTGACCAGATGTCGAATAGGATGTCATGACATTGTGTTATGTTATGCAGCAGTCAAAGCACTGTTGTTTTTAAATCTTGACAGATTGGATTTAATTATGTTATATTTCCTTTGGATATATATCAGAGATTTTCGTAGGTCAGTAAGATTTGTTTTGGAACAGGTTTCATATCTCCAGTTGTACAAAAGATACTAATTTGGGCTTTGAGACAAATTAGGAAACTATGTATTGGTGGTTCTAAGATTTAAGGAGATTTGTTACACAATTGGTGCAGCACTCAACTTATGGATCAAGAAACTGCTGGACTCAGATTATCAAAGCCCATGGACTATAGAGTTGTATTTAAAGGAGAATCTTAACCTAATGTATTTTAAGTTTTCAATAATTCTAAAATTACGGGAAGTATAAGTCTTAGGTTTTGAGAGTCTCTTATGTAGTTTTGTAAGTCACCCATGTATCTTTGGATACTATGTGGTCGACTGATTGTTGTTTGACTGTTAGTCAAGTTAATGTCCTCACTCATAAGCCTTTAGGCAATGAGTTCAATATTATTCTCACTCAAAGCTTTTAAGCAAGAGTTTGAGTTTTTGTAATGGAAGAATGATCTTCTAAATTGAGTTATAATTGAGACCGTCCCTGTGATTGGGATATGTCTTTTATCACTGTGGTGATTGGAAGTGGGATGTCGATTTCTGAGACCTAGGGAGGACCTAGGTAAAAGTAGCATTGGCTAGGAATTAAGCGAGAAGTTGTAAGCTTGGGACTAGTTTAGCTTTGAACTAATACTACTAATAGTGAACTTCCTTCCTGGCTTAGTAACCCCTATAGTAGGTAACGTTGCACCAAACTGGGTTATCATCTTCATGTGTTATTTATCTTTCTGGAGTTTTATTTTATGTATCATATTCAACTTGATTGATCTAGTTTGTTACCAAATGTTTTAATATTTGTCTCGACATCTTCTGTTGTTAAGACAATTTTGTTTGTGTGTTGCATGTACCAAAATTTCAAAAACTTCACCCAACTAGGATGTCACATTTAAAAATAACATAACCTACTCATTCATAGTAACATATAACACATGCAATTTCTGAATTTATAATAATAATAACGAGTAATAAACATATTCAAGTTTAACTTAATAATACGAAAAACCCATTTAACAACGGTTGGTAAATGCATATAATCACACAGGACCAGGCATTGTTGTGTAAGGTATTGTTGTAAATTCGCTACTAACAATCACAGTCTTAGGACCATTGTAGTATACTGGTAAGCTCGTGTGGTATCACAACGGTTATGTTTATTAACCATTGTGATATATGAGGTACTAGGTTCGAAACCCAGAAGAAAATAAATTACATTAGATCATGGTTAATATAAAAAAAATTATTGTGAAACGTACCCATAGTTTATTAAATATAGATGTATATTGCTTGTTTTACCATACACCTCATTAAAGAAATACAACCACTAAAATTGTTAAAGAATTATATAATCTAAAAATTCAACTATTCTTGAAAACCAACTTAAGCACACCATTGTATTCAGAATTGTATGCGTCTCATTCAACATATTTTATGTTCTTTAACATATATATGGTTCAATGGTCAGATCTATTCAATGCATCAATATCTTTTATTATTGTTTACCTCATCATCTTCGCTTATCATCGTGATTGTTGTGATGACTTATCATCATAACAATCATGATCTTAACAATCATGATGATAAGCGACTACAAGGAGGTAAAGTAGAATAATAAATATTGATGTATTGTAGGAATCTGACTATTGAACCATATATTGTGTGCTAAAGAACATAAAATGTATTGAATGAGACACGTGCAATTCGAAATACAATGATTAATATAGGTTGGTTTTCAAATACATCTTAATATTCAGATTATAGTTTCTATGTCAATTTAAATTATTGAGTTTCCATTAAAAGGTTAGTGAAACAAATAATATACACAATATATAATAAACAATACTTCATCTTAACATGTCAATCTGTATAAGAATTTAAAGAAAAAAATATTGCTAAGTCACAAGAAGCCTTTTTCTTATGAGTTATAAATGTTTTGTTCTTATTTTGAGAACATTTATCAACAAAAATATCATACAAAACATAACAAATACATGTAACACAATAAAAATAACATACATTTTAGCAACAAAATACTAACAGCATACAATATCACAAAATATATTAAGTTGTTTATATAATGTACCTTTTTATTGAAAATAATCGTTGATCTATCAAGTTCATCTAGTTTGTGAAGCAATGAAAAAGAAATACAAGGTGAATGAAGTTTCCACAATAACTTCACACTTCTTGTATTTTTTTCCATTGCTACACAAACCATATGTATCATTATCAACTCATATTATACGCTTTCTACCACCATCATCGTCACCATGTAAGGTTTATCTAGTTTATGAAGCCATGAAAAAGAATTATAAGGTGGATGAAGTTAACATAATAGTTTCATGCATCTTATATTTCTTCTCATAACTTCTCAAACTAGATGAAGTTTATTGCTGTTATTGTTTCTTGAATCCTACAAACACCATGAATATTATCAACATGTGAAATCGCAAGATTATTTGTCAACAACATAACATGAAACAATAACATAGAACAATATACAACCAGAAAAGAACAATAAACTATCTAACAAGAAGAAAATTATAGGGAAACCACGTGAAACATAACAACAACATACACGAAAACGAGAGAATAAGGAAAAAGAAGAATGCCTTTATGTAAGAAGAACAAGATTGACGACTGTAGTGTAGAATAGGAATGCTAATGATGAATAAGAAGAGAAAAATAGGTTCTAGGGTTTTGTTGTGAAAGATATGGCGCTAATGTCAAAGAGCGAGTGCTAATTCGCTTATATATAAATATACTCATAATAGTTTACAACACCTACCATGGTGATATATATAAACGTGTCACAATGATGGAACACATAAACCATTGTTATAACCCTTTAATTTTTTATTTTAAAATACATAAAAAATAAAAGGTGTGCCTTAACATTAAAGGAATAACATATATGACGCCGCTGAGGTTCAAACTCATGAAAGCTTGATGGTATCACCACAGTTGGCTCTAAAACCGTTGTTATATACAATTAATTTTTAATCAAAAAATAAAATAATATGGTAGCGCCTTAATTTAGAGATGTCACCACGGTGCAGGGAAGAACCATGGTGACCATGGCGTTTTTATTTACGCGTTTTATAGTAGTGACTCCTTTTATTGCAACAGAAAAACATCAACAAAGTATTTATTCAACATAAAACATGTTATCTAAAACAATTCGTGTTATAATGTAATTATAAAGAAAATTGCGACAAAGAGATATCATAAAAATCTCTAATAACATAGAATAACAATTAAGCGTCCAACCCCCCAGTGTTACATATCAGAGCAGACGCCGACTCTAGTAAAAATAAAAGGAAGACTCCATCTTCCACTCACTCCAACACCGAACTACTCATGAGTATTTGCATGTTACCCATATAGAGACAACATTCAAACAATAAGGGTGAGATATCATAATTATATAATAGAATGTATAATAATAAGTGAACAACAGGTTATTACAAGCACAACATACATCCCAACAACATGTCACACCCATTCAATGCAACAACACTACACCAATAGCATACACAGATAGGATACTAACACATAAAGCATACATAAATAATCACATGCTAACGCATATAGCATACACAGATAATCACATATAGCATACACAGATAATCACATGCTAACACATATAACATACACAAATAAATCACATGCTAACACATAACATACACAACCAATATGCAATGCAATGAGACACTGTTATATGACTCAATGCATGTGGTATCATCGGTTCATAAGAACCCACTAATAAATTCCCGATGAAATTCAGTTATATCGCTCACACCCCGACAGGCACACGATCATCCCACTCCTCGTCACTCACACCCCACCAGGAACACGACTAATTCTCATCGCTCACACCCCATTGAGCACACGATTATATGATTCATGAATCAAATCTGAATACGTCGTTCACACCCTTCTGGGCACATGAAAATACCACACATGTACATACCATGAATGCATGGCATATATAGGCTCCTACAACAACAATAATATGCACATCAGCCTTCACCATGGTCGGTGCACTTTACCGATACCGGCCACCACACACCAAACACCAGCCAAAATATGGAGCAACAATCATACAACGATATAGCAAGCAATTACAAAGCCTTTACACAGATTCCACAAAACAACATAAGTCATAACACACCAAATCCGCGCATATTATGCATACAACATAATAATATGCATAAAGACATTCACCATAGTCTATGTAACTCTCCACTACCGGTCATTATACACCAAACACCTGCCAAAACATGCAGCAACAAAAAAACCAACGATATAGCAAGCAATTACAATGCATTTGCAAACATTCTACAAAATAACATAACTTGACACACATCAAACACGTGTCCATGAGTCGAATAGTTGGAATTATGATACCAAAAATATTTTTAAGTTAAAGTATGCTAAATCATCTTTCTAACGATTCAAATGACGCGTCAATCAGACACCTACATCTCAAGTTATGAATTTTCAAAGTTTTTCAAAAATTGCAAACACCGACATCATACACTGACACCATAAAACCTCATTACACACCAATTAAACTTATTTCCAGAACATGAAACAATTTTTACAAGAAATTACATTGTATTAGCTCTCTCCAAATTTAAACGACACGTCAAACGGATACCCAAAACTCAAGTTACGAATTTTTAAAGTTTTTACAAATTTTTTGACACGGCGAGGTAACATGTTACATCATTCATGTAACCGGTTACCTCAGTCCCATAAGCTGAAAACCCCAATTTTTATTTGATATAGCCGGTTACCTACACCATGTAACCGGCTACATCACCCAAGATGTCCAAAAAACATATTTTTCAATGTAACCGGTTACCTCACTGTCGTAAGCACTTTTCTGCAACTTTTTGACACGAAAATTACTTTTCACCTACACCCAAACATCCTCAATATCCACACAATACACAAAAACAGAATCCAAGTTCAATTCCTAATCACATACATCAATAGCAACATTCTAATTCACCACAGAAACAATCACATCAATGATTTTACACAATCAAGTCACATTCACATACATTGACATAAACTCACAATTCACAATTTCACCCAACATCATCACTAAACATAATTTTATCATTGAGGGTTTAACACATGAAGTAGAATTAGATTCTGACGAGTAATTATCTTTATCCACCGATCATTATACAACCCATTAGATAGTTAGAACTTCACGTTTACCTTGTGTAATAACCGACTGAAAATTATAGATTCACCACCATTAATTTTTATCCGAAGACGGAAATATAATGGAATAACACTAAAGTCGACACAGAGATTCTAAGTTCTTGACTCACTTTAGACAAAGAGAAGGTGTTAGGCACCCTTCATCTACCTTATTCACAAGCATATTGGGGTTTAGGTTAAAGGTTTAGGGTTTTAATTTTTTAGTTAGGGAACTCGCAACGACTTTTAAGTCGTATGCCTACGTATCCTCTTATGAGGAATCAGAGTCTCAATTCGTAGTTCGTAGTTGTTTGGTTAGTTTTTTTATGAATTATGAAAATATCTCAAATTCTCCTTGAACCAAGTCTGAGTGTGTGAATAATGGAATTGTAGACGAAGTTCGCAGTCGATAAAATAAAATTTCATAATCCTTTTTTGAAAAATAAATATGCTTGTATTATGTTAGTAAAAAAAGGGTTAGTATTTGATTGGTTAGATGTTTTTGAATATAAGATGTAATTTTGAATGAAAAATATTTAATGCAAATATATAAAAGAGAGTTAGTATTTTAAAAAATAATTTTTGATTAATAAGTAACTATTAAAATAAATTAAGTATTTTTAATAGAAAAATATTATAATTATTTATTAATCATGCGAAAATATATGTTAATATGATAAATAAATAAAATGATAATAAATAAACAAATGAATAAATAAATAAAATTATAAAAATAAATTAATTTTATTTTTAAAAATGTTAGGGGTGTAAATTCAGTTTGGACAATAAAACCTAGAGATGTGTAAATAGTAATAACTCAAGTTCAGAAATTGAACTTGCCTCAATTAAGCAGCAAAATTCTTTTGTTTGACTAGAGTTTTCAATAATTAAATGAAACTAAATTAATTCCAAAATTCCTAATCCAACTAATTGTTAAAATAGAGAGGTGCATATAATAGAAAGTTGGATGGTATATTTAAGAAAAGCTCGTAGCCCCAATAAACTTGAACCCAATCAAATTAAACACTAATTCTATTTTTATTAACAATAATAAAATAAAACTTAAAATAAGAATATCCTGCATAAAGGGGGAAAAGTTTCGCCCCAGTACATCACCAATACCATATCCTTTTTTAATTTTTCACTTGGCATGTGATTTCAAGAGAAATAATAAATAAACAATGAATTATGATTACGAATCTCAAATTCCCTCCTCTTTTTCACTGATCTACTTCATCCTCTCACTATTATTTTGTAAATACAACATCCATCAAACAAAACCACCAAATGAATATATGAAAACCATGCTCACAATGAGTTCATGGAAAAGCCAGCTGACCTTTCAAGCTTTGTAGTGGCCGGCGCGAGATGGATTCGATGCGTGGCTGGAGATCGTGGAATGGTGCTGAAGCGCGGCGGTTGGTGGAGGCTGGCCATGATTGGAGGTCATGGGTTGTTGGTGCAGTATGTTGGTTAGTCGTCAGAGGGGAATGGCGAACGGTTTTAGCGCGGTGAAATGCAGGGAGAATCGAAATTAGTGTAGATCGGACTCGGAGGTGTGGGTGTTCTCGCGGCAGAGGGAAGTTGGAGAAGCTTCGTTGGAGGCTGAGCGCGGGCAAGAAGGAGGCCGTGTGGCGATCTCGTCGGAAGTGCTTGTGCATTGTGCATCGATTCTTCATACCTTCTTTTCCACTCTTTTCCGATTTGAGTATTGTTGCTCTTCTTATCCATGTTTCTGCAAAAAAGAAAATCACAAAACTTATATTGTTAGCAGGTTGATGGCTTTGGTTCGTCGGTGTCGGCGGACACTGTTGCGATTCCGTTTGTTTTTCATTTATTTTCTATGTGAACGTGCTGTTGGTGATCGACGCTGGGCACAGAAGCTGCGTGTGTCGCTGGCGATTGCAGGTGCCAGCGAGTGGTTTGTCGATCAGTGATAGGAGCATATATATCGAGAGCTGACTCAGTGGTTGTTTCCAGAGTGATCTTCTTGCTGGCATCAAACTTGTTGGAATCTCTTTCTCTTCTTTTATTCGAATCCAAACTTTGATTTACTTGAACTTGTTGTTTGTTTGAAACAAACTGAAAGAATGAATTTTATTGTTGTTGACATTTTTTGTTAGCGATTGTGTCAATGGTTGTTTGTGTTGAATTTGTGATGAGATAATAGTTTATGTTTTCAATTGGTTTGAATCATTGATGAGTTTATGGAGATGGTTAAGCTGGTAATGTTTTGAAGTGATAATATGGTTTGTTTTGGTTTGAGTTTAAATTTGGTGAGGTTTTTCGGTTAATGATTTTTTTGTAACATAAAAGAGTGAGGTTTGGTTAACACATGTTTGTGTAGCTTTGTGGATTGGAATTTTGTATTAGAGGGTAATTTAGTATTTTGTTATTTGTAGATAAGTTTTATTAGGGCCTATGTGGCATCTTCATTTGTGTATAAATAGATGTACTAGGATTACATTTATATCAATCAATTCCAATCATTTGTTGTCAGCTTTTATTGCATTTATTCCCTTTCATCTTCTTCCTCAAATTCATCACCTTTGCACTAACAATTGGTATCTAGAGCTCTTGGTTTGATTCTGAAACTCTGGGAAACACGAGTGATAGTGAGCTGTGTGTTTGATTTTTGATTCTTGAACAAAAATCTGAAACAGAATCACACTGATTCTGTGGGTTTGGGAAACACTGAGTGAGATCTGAGTTTTCCTGTGCAAAGGTTTAAGATGAATGGAGGCAGTAGTTTGAACACTAAACTTCCAGTCTTTGATGGCAAAAACTAGAACAGATGGAAGATTCAAATGCGTGTGCTGTTTGGTGCTCAGGATGTTCTGGACCTTGTTTCTGAAGGTTATGTTCCAGCTGCAGCTGATGCTACTGTAGAACAGAAATCAGAAGAAAAAGCTACAAGGAAGAGGGATCAGAAAGCACTGTTCTTCATCCATCAGTGTGTGGATGAAAATGTGTTTGAGAAGATTGTTGATTCGACGACGTCGAAAGGGGCATGGGATATTCTGACCAGATGTTATGGTGGTGACGTATCAGTAAAGAAGGTAAAGCTTCAGTCCCTGCGAAAATAATATGAAAATCTTAGCATGAAGAACAGTAAGAAAGTTTCTGAATACATTTCCAGATTGATTCTGATCACTAATGAAATGAAGGCTTGTGGAGAAACACTTTCTGAACAGGTAATCATAGAAAAGATTCTGAGGTCACTTACGCCTCAGTTTGATTATATTGTTGTTTCTATTGAACACTCTAAAGATCTGGAAACCATGAGAATAGAAGAGTTGCAAAGCAGTCTAGAAGCACAAGAGTTGCGTCTGACTGAAAGAACTTCTGAGAGGGAAGTGGAGCAAGCTCTGAAAGCTTCTTTTGTCAAGAAGGACCAGAAGCAGAATAGACATGGTGATAAATTCCAGAAGTCAGAAACCTCAACTTCTGATGAAAAGAAATATCAGAAGGGAAAGGAAAGGTATGACAAGAAGAAGGTTCAATGTTACTGCTGTAAACAGTTTGAGCATTTTGCCAGAGACTGTAGAAACAAAGGAAGAAAATCAGAAGAAGCAAATATAGCCAGAGAAGATTCTGATGATGAACCTGTGCTACTGATGGCTTCTGATTCTGATGGAAACTGTTCAGGAGATTGGTGGTATATGGACACTGGCTGTTCAAATCACTTGACTGGGAACAAACAATGACTGACAGACTTTGACTCCAGAAGGAGAACAAAGATCAGATGTGCTGATGATAAGTACCTTAATACAGAAGGTATGGGAAATGTCAGAGTCAGAGTGAAGAATGGAAGAAACATTCTGATCAAAGATGTCTGGTACGTTCCTGGAATTAAAAGCAATCTGATGAGTGTGGGTCAGCTTGTTGAGAAAGGTTTTTCAGTGGTTATGAAGGACAACCTCTTGACGTTGTACGATTCTAATCAGAAAATGATTATGAAGTCTGAGCAGGGAAGCAACAGAACATTCAAAGTGAATGTAGAAACCTCTGAAGCGGAGTGTCTCAGTGCAGAAGGCGCTGAAGCAGACAATAAGTTGTGGCACAAGAGGTTGGGGCACTTGAACTATAGAAGCTTAGGGCATCTAAGTTCTAAGAAGCTCGTACATGGCATTTCGAAGATTGTGAAGCCTCAGAAGTCATGTGAGATATGCATGAAAGGCAAGCAACCAAGATTGCCATTTGCGTCAGAAGTAGCCCCCAGAGCAAAGCATGCTCTGGGTGTAGTACATTCTGATGTGTGTGGACCATTTCCAGTAGCTTCACTTGGAGGAAACAAATATTTCGTGTCTTTTGTGGATGAGTTCACAAGAATGACTTGGGTAAAACTCATCAAGTTCAAGCATGAAGTGTTTACAGAATTCCAGAAGTTCAAGGTGAAGGCTGAGAAGCAGAGTGGTCAGAAGCTGAAGATTCTGAGAACAGATGGTGGAGGTGAGTATAACTCTACAGAGTTCCAGAAGTTCTGTGAGGAGAATGGAATAGAACATGAGGTTACTGCTCCATATACTCCTCAGCACAACGGTCTCGCTGAAAGAAGAAACAGAACTTTGCTTGATATGACCAGAAGTATGCTGAAAGAGAAGAAGTTACCTCACATGTTATGGGGAGAAGCTGTTGCCACATCAGCATATGTTCTGAACAGGTGTCCAACAAAGAAGCTGAAGGAAACTATTCCTTTAGAAAAATGGACTGGAGACAAGCAGAGTGTTAGTCATCTGAAAGTATTTGGTTCTGTGTGCTACAAACACATTCCAGAGGCTAGAAGACGAAAACTGGATGATAAAAGCAAAACAATGTTACTGGTGGGGTACCACAGTACAGGTGCCTACAAGCTTTATTGTCCAGAAACCAACAAAGTTGAAATCAGCAGAGACGTCGTTGTGAAAGAGTCAGAAACATGGGATTGGAACAAGCTTCAATCAGATTCTGGTGTAGTGCTAACACCAGGGTTAGTTTCTGAAGACGAGTCAGAGTCAGAAGAAGAAGACTCTGAAGATGAGTCAGAATCTCAGGGAGATCCTGATAGTGAATCTGATTCTGATCCGGATTCTGATGATGATCCAGAATCTGGTGATGATTTTACTTCTGGAAGGGAAAACTCTGAAGACATAGGGTCTGGAGAACAAATTTCCAGAAGTAACTCTGAAGGTGGTAATTCTGAAGGAAGTAGTTCTGGACAAGGTTCAGAAGCCAGTATTGTTCCGAATTCTGGAGAAGCTTCAGAACAAGACCAGAGGCCACAGAGAATCAGACGAATACCAAGTAAGTTTGCAGATTTTAGCATGTTGCATGATACTGAAGTAGATTCTGAAGGTGAAATCGTTCAGTGTGCCATGCTAGTAGATTCTGAACTAGTGGGTATTGAAGAAGCACTCAAGAAGAAAGTATGGCTGAATGCCATGAAAGAAGAACTTGAGGCAATTGAAAGAAACAAGACTTGGAAGCTGACAGAACTTCCAAAAGGCAAGAAAGCCATCAGCGTCAGATGGGTTTTTAAGCAGAAGCTAAAACCAGATGGATCAATTGGCAAACATAAAGCGAGACTAGTGGCCAAAGGTTTTCTTCAGAAACCTGGACTAGATTATTTTGAGGTGTTTGCACCTGTAGCTAGACACGAAACAATCAGACTGGTGATTGCTTTAGCTGCAAACAGAAATTGGCCTTTGATACATCTGGATGTGAAGTCTGCATTTCTGAACGGTCCATTACAGGAAGAAGTTTATGTGTTACAACCTCCTGGATTTGTGAAAAAGAATCAGGAAGGGATGGTATACAGGTTAAGTAAAGCTCTGTATGGACTGAAGCAAGCGCCCAGAGCTTGGAATCTGAAGATTGATTCGTTTTTCAAGGAACAAGGGTTTCAGAAGTGTGAGATGGAATATGGTGTTTATGTTCAGCATACTTCAGAAGGTAATATGATTCTGGTCTGTTTGTATGTTGATGACATTTACTCACAGGAAGTTCTGAACAAGAAACAGCTGAGTTCAAGAAAGTTCTGATGAAGGCGTTTGAGATGACAGATCTTGGAAAAATGAGTTTCTTTCTAGGGATGGAACTTATATACTCTGAGAAAGGAATCATTTTGCATCAGAAGAAGTATGAACTAGAGCTTCTGAAGAGATTTGAGCTAGCAAATTGCAAGATTGCTATCACACCTGCTGATATGAATCAGAAGTTAGACTCTGATTCTGATGGAGAGGATGTGGACGCTACAACCTTCAAACAGATGGTTGGTTCTCTGAGGTATTTATGCAATACCAGACCTGATATTTGTTATGCAGTTGGAATGGTCAGCAGATACATGAGCAAACCAAAGTGGTCTCATTACCAAGCTGCTGTCAGGATTCTGAGGTACATAAAAGGAACTCTGAAATATGGAGTGTTATTTCCTTCTGGAGGAAAGATCAAATCAGAACTTCTGAGTTATTCTGATTCTGATTGGTGTGGAGACAGAGTCGACAGATGAAGCACTTCTGGGTATTTATTCAAGTTTCTGGGAGGCCCAATCTCTTGGTGTTCCAAGAAACAGCCTGTTGTGGCTCTGTCAACATGTGAAGCTGAATACATTGCTGGTGCTGTAGCCGCCTGTCAAGCAGTTTGGCTTCTGAATCTGCTGCATGATCTGAAGGTTGAAGTTGAGGAACCTCTGAAGCTGATGATTGATAACAAGTCTGCAATTAATCTTGCAAAGAATCCAGTTCTACATGGCAGAAGCAAGCACATTGAGACGAAGTATCACTTTCTCAGAAGTCAAGTGCAGAAAGGAGTGTTAGAAGTTATGCACTGTAGCACTCAGAAGCAGCTGGCAGATGTTCTGACCAAGGCAATAAAAACAGACCAATTTCTGCGCTTGAGAGATGAAATTGGTGTTGTTAACTTCTGATAAATTACTAAATTACGGGATGGTATTAGAGGGTAATTTAGTATTTTGTTATTTGTAGATAAGTTTTATTAGGGCCTATGTGGCATCTTCATTTGTGTATAAATAGATGTACTAGGATTACATTTATATCAATCAATTCCAATCATTTGTTGTCAGCTTTTATTGCATTTATTCCCTTTCATCTTCTTCCTCAAATTCATCACCTTTGCACTAACATTTTGTACGTGGTACTTGGCATTGGTATGTAGAATTGTTAATGTGAAAAAGTGGATTAGAATTTTGTACGTGGTACTTGGCATTGGTATGTAGAATTGTTAATGTGAAAAAGTGGAAGAATATATAGAGAACTGTTGATGTGGGCACACGAATCTCAGGTTAGTAAATATATAGTGTAAAGATTGTACGTGCACGAATTTTGAGGAATTAGGTACATGAATTGCACCGTGAAAGTGTTTTTTGTTTGGTGATAATTTAGAGACATGAGATAAACCAAAGTAAGAGAAAGATTGAGATTGTGAAATTCTGAATGAAAAATTATGGTGGACAATAATCCTATTTATAGAATTAAAATTAGGTTAAAAAACTAAAAAATAAAGTTATCCAAAACACTGAAAAGCCCAAAGTTTAATCTCTAAAAAAGGAAAGAAAATTAGTAACAAAAAATAGAAAAAGAAAATGTTAAAAGTGCAACACAAGAGATTTAAACTCACGACCTCATACTTGCAAGCTTCCTTCCTTACCAATATTACTACATTAATCATTTGAAATAATAGCTCAATTGAAAGTGTATGAAAGGTGCGCAGATAATTGTTATGAAAAATATAAATAATTTAAAAGTAAGTTATTATATTTTTAAATAGACTTGAAAACGAATATTAATAAAATCCAAAATGTTAGTGTAAATAAACCAAAGAATTTTAAAAACTCAAATTTGAAAATAATTTCGACTGTAGCACCAAGGCAAGCAAATTTAGGGTATGACACCTTGGATTTCCTAGCTCAAGTTCTCTTATCTTTTACAATAGAAATCTTCTCCAAAGCCCTAGCTTCCTCTTATCTCTTTCTTTCTCTTTTCTTCAATTCCACGATCGTAACAATGAAACAAAACTCTCTAATTTTCCTTTTGTCAATATTACCCCTTAGACCTTTTTAATGACATTCCACTTATGCTTTCACTTAACCTTTTAAAACTACCAACAAACCCTCAATATCTCCACACTAATATTACCTCTATTTTAATTATTATTACTTCTAAATAATCTCAACTAAATTATTCAAATTAAAATACTTCTAATTATCATATAACTTCAACACTACCCCACAACACACATTATTCAACAATAATTCACATATATTCACTAATAAATCACAATTAACTAATTAAATAATTAATTATAATTTTTGGGGTGTTGCGCTTTTTAGCATTCCCTTCGTCGTCTAAGGTGACCATAATTTCCTTCTTGATCTTTTTAGGACTAGCCTCAGAGGTTTGATTATTTGTCTTCTTTTTCTTCATATGACCAGAACTCTCAAAAGTATCTTTGCTTTTACTCATATCCTTGAAATTGGAGGCTGCATCTCTAGCGATTGTAGTAGGTTAATGCTTTGGAGGAATATGTTGAGTCGAATGCATACTTTCATCACTCTCAACCATGAACCCTGACTCCTTCTGTGAAGACTAGGGCATTCAACATGGTTAGCATATTGAAGGATAAATTTGAAGAGATGAAAAAGAATATAGATGTAAATGAAACATGTGTTCCCTAACTATCAAGAACTTCATTCTCTTTACTCTTTCTAACTGTATTTTTTGTCTATGGGTCAACAATCGAAGTGCTTCCTTTATTTAGACAAAAAAATATGAGAACATAGATGGGTAAATCATATGGCTTTAAAATAGGGCAAATGTACAAAATTTTACTTGTACTATTTCCTTTACCAAATCAGGATTCTCATGGTTGTTGCTTGTTCTAACCTGCTTATTCTTAGGTTCTTTTGGATTAATGGGTATAATTGCAAGGTTTTGACACAAGTGAGTAAAGAACATAGAGGAAAATAAATATTTCCTAAGAGTCTTGTATGTCATCTACTAAAATGGAAGACAAGACTTGAACGTGTTCAATATTGACATGAAAATGGTCTCTATAATTGTCCATGTGATATTTAGCCGAGACTACTCTGTGAAGAGGTTTTTTTTAGTTCATTATTTAAAGTTGACAAAGACCCACAAGGGAGTCAATCTAGAATCGATGGTCAAAAGGCCAAGCCACATCCATATGTATGCAATGGTGGGAACTTAGAAAAATATATTTTAAAGCAAATAAGTATTTATTTGTCACATAAGGGGGGTTTTAAATTTGGAAGTTTTTAAATCACTTTGTGTTTTAAACTAAGAGCAGCGTCATAGATAGTTTGACTAATATCACAAGGATTATATGCAGTTACAAAATAACACTAGAAAGCCTGAATTTATTTGATGTGCGTATCTTTGCTTTTCTTTGGCTGATTATGCAAAAATGAAAAGGCATCAGTTAGGCATTGAACCATCATTAATGGGTCTGTCATGCCTTGGTAGTAAGTGGTCCACCAATCATAGAGTTCTTTTTCTCATGGAAAGAAGGTAAAAATTCAAAAGGATTGAGGTGCCAAGTTCTCTTAATTGAAAAAGTTGAAGCATTTTTTGTGCCAGTCTTTATTTGGCTCATCAGTGGCATTAAAAACAATTTTCTCTTGCACAAAAATGGATTTTGGCAAGAATTGGCTAAAACCAAAGTTCCTGGCTACCAAATTTGGTTGGTAGGCAACCACCATAATGCTTGATCTTGAAGAGTTAAATCTAGTCGATAAGACACATGGCTTGAAGAATTCCATCCAGGTGATTTGGATTTTATCTTTAATCTTCAGCAATGGAGCTTAGGTATGCTTTTCTAAACCAATTTGGTCCATAGCTTTGATTGATGAAATGTGACATGGTGGAGACAAAGGTTTTACAATTATAAAACATATTTAAGTAGCTCTCAAAGATTTCCAATGATGCATATTTGCCATCATCTAGAGTAACCTAAGCAATCCTTAGACCTTCAACGCCCTCTCTAAATTGGGTGAAACCTTAATTTTAACGAAAGGTTCAAAAGTGGCATTAAGTCACAACCGCAATGTTGTACCCCAAAATTTGCCCTCCCATATTCTTCAAGATTTGTCAAGATCAATCTTCAAATGCTTCAAGATTTCCCAAGGGGTTGCACAGTCAAACATCCTCCTAAGCCAGTCAAAATTAGGGTTTTGTTTCTCTCAAGGAAGTTGAGGTTTTCAAGGGTCCAATCAAGTCCCATATGCATATATACATTGTCAAGCATCTACATGCCAAGTTTCAAGGCTCACAAGGTCAAGTTGCACAGTCAAAAACCCTAATTACTTCACAATAAACTGCAGGGGCAAAATGGTCATTTGGCAGTCAAAAGTCAAAAATTTTGGTCAACATCTTATTTTGAGGCCACAATCATCATTTGATCAATTCTTGATCATGATTCCACAAGAATGGCTCAAAAATCATCAAGATGCAAAAGTTTCCATTTTTGGACAACTAAAAAGTCAACTGTAACTTGACCAAGGCATAACTTTTTCATGGTTCATCAGAAAAATCCCATCCAATGCTCATTTTGAAGGGGATGACATTTCCTACAACTCATCTTCACATTCCAAGTCCAAGAAATGCTCTCACAAAAAGTTGTCAATTTCAACATTATAGGTCATTTTCAAAAGTCAACAAAAAGGCATTTTAAGTCAAAGACCATAACTTGAGATTGGTAAATTCAAATGACATGGGACCAAAGGCATTGGTTATAGGACTTCAATACCTTTCCAAAATGTCCAAGAACATGTTCATATGATCAAAATTGAGCAAGATATGCATTGGAGAAGTTGGGAAATTTTTGTGAAATGGCAAAAGTCAACTATCCTTGAAACTTCAATTTTTGACAAAAGGGCCCACTTTTTTCCACTTGATTCAGCCTTGTCATGCCACCCACGTGTCCCATGATCAACTTCAAGACCAAATAATTATTTTTCTATTTTTATTTAATTTTTATGGATTTAATTCATTTTAATCCATAATAATTCAAGTAAATCTAAAAAAATTAATTAAATGGTATCTTATGGTTTGAATAGTCTTCATGAAGCATTTGCAACCTACCAATTTCGTGCTAAGCTCATTTAGGCATGAAAATTCAAATTTTGAACAAGCTTTGAAAGGCCTTTAATGGTGGTTAAGACAAAATCCAAAGCTTAATTGCAATGGTTAAAGGCTCCTAAATGTGACTTATTCTCACTCATTACTACATATGCAAGCCTTGCAAGCCTCATTCACGACCTAGAGTGTGCACAAACGGCCAGAGCAAAATCCAAAAAGTGTCAAAAAAAAGTGTGAGATCAAAAGGAGTGTTGCAAGCATTTTCAGGCTAAAAGGAGAACGTGACTCTCTTCTTTGCCATACTCTGAAGCTAAAGCAACCCTTGCCACGTCCTAAGGTCCATCATACCGCGCTATAAGTTTTCCCAGGTCCCCCCAAGTCTCAATATTATTTTTTCTAACAAATTCCCATGCAGCTTCCTAGACGCGTTCCACCATAGGCCTCATACAGATGCGCGCCAAGTGTCTCAAAAGATCAATCCAAAGGCCAAAGGGTGCTCCACACCATATTCCTGGTCAACCAGCGCCCCACTCAATTCCCAGAGTCAACGTGATTGGATGCAAATGGGCCACAACAATGCTAAACAAACCCTCCAATCTGGCCCATACCCCCCTTTTGGGTTTGCATTTTTTATTTTCTTTCTTATTAATTGCTTTGTTTTATTCTATTGTTTTTTTTATTAATTACTCATTAACAAATTATTTAACCCTTTCACAATAAAAAAAAAAGAACTAATATTATTATTATTATTATTAATTTCATGTTATTTTTGTAAATAAACACTAACATAAATTAATTTAGTTTAATTAGATTTTATTTTAATTTTCTTTTACAATAAATAAAAACAATTTAGAATTAGGTTTTTTTACTAACTTTTAATTTCTATTTATTTTCTCTTTATTTTCATTAAAAACACAAAAAAAACATTTTTTCTTTAATTAAATAATTAATTAGTCAATTAGCTTTAACATTTAATTTAATTACAAAAAAAAGGACAAAAAATTCAATTCTTTCTTAAAAAAAAGGGTCAACACCCTAAGACATCCCGATTCGATTCTCCTCGCGCTTTAATTTATTTTCATTATATTTATGTAACTGTCTCCAGATATGTAATAGTTAAATAGGGATTTTACCGCTTTATTTAATTTCTCGTACTTAATTTTCAAAACGGGTTATTGTTTTTTTGGCGATGTATAGACCCGCGCCTTGTAATAGTTAGATTTACATTTCCGCAATTTATTTTTCGCACTCCTAACTGTTAACAATGCATGAAAGAATGTATGTAAATAAAATCAATCCGTAGCTCACAAATAACATGTACAAGATAACCTTAACTGAAAAACAACACACAAAGCACATGCCACTTCTAGGGTACGCCTCACTGGTTGCCTCGAACGTGGTCATCAAGTATATGGTGTCTTAGAGGTCGTCCTTTGTCTAAAGATCCAGTTGCCTCGAAATGGTTGCCTCGGATAAAAGGATCTAGGACATTAGGGTTACTTCTAAGGCGTCCTACCATTGCTTCGGTGACCACACTGTCCCGATAATCGAATTGACCTGAATACCTCCAACGATGGTGCTACCTACCTCTCAATGGTGGGATAGCACTATCTAAAGGACACTTACACAACCTAATTCCTTAGGGTAGGTAGATTCTCTTAAGTGCTTGCTCTTTTCAAAACAAAACAAAAACATCTTTTCACACCTCACACTTTCTAAAAGTTTTCAAACAAATTTTTCATACACTCTTGAGGACAGATACAAGAGTTACTTAGAAATCTTTCAAACGAAACTTTTTTTCAAAACCCACACACACACTTGAAAAGCAAACAAATTTTTGAAAACATAAGAGCAAGTACCTAAGAGCCCGTGGATAACCACGGATAGAAAGGGTGCTAACACCTTCCCTTTCTATAAATCTACCTCCCGAACCAAAAAACATTCTCAAAGAAGGAATTTTGTTGTGCTTTTGTCCTTTCCATGTTGGAGAACATAAAAGACGGTGGCGACTCTTGCTTACCGCGACATTTCGTGAACCAGCTTAAAAAATAGTCAGTTCTATTTCCACCGATCACAGAACTGGCGACTCTGCTGGGGACTCTTTAAAAGTGAGGTGTACCTTAGGATTATACCACTCTTTGTTTTCAATTGCTTGTTTTGTTTGCTTTAAAATTGTGGGCCTGTCTTGGAGCTTCATAGATCCTAACCCAGATCTGGAGGGATACCTTTTAGAAAGTAGCAACAAAATGTGAGGGAACTGTGCGGGGTATACCGACACGGTTGAAGTAGTTTGCTACATTGATGTGGCACTTTGGTGAGTACCGGTAACCCTTGAGTCAAGTCAAGGAGAGTACGGGGCTACCGCGTGGTGTCGTGAAACATCAACTGACCTTAGGAACCTTACTTGACCATCCTGGCCTCTTTAGGGGTAGTGAGATGACCGACTTTGGTGCAGTCCGAAGTTGGTAGATACTCGATACTACACTCATTGAGGGTTGTTTTCTTGGAATATTTTGATCGCCAGTTCAGTGGCTAAATCGAAACAATGAACATAGAAAACAACCCAATGATATTGAGCTCCTTAGAACCTGGTTACTTTTGATAGGATAGGTTTGAACCCACCAACTTCAAGAGGGTAGTACCTAAACTTCATGATGGCCTAAACTCTAAGGGCTGTCTTGTGTGACTTGTGTGCCTCCAAACTTGAATTACTTGCATGCTTGTTATCTAACACATGAGTTTCTTGCAGGGTTTGTTTACAGTCCTTAATCTGGGCTCATAACAGGGTTCACTTACATCACCTCACTTTTTGCTTGAACGCATAGCATATACATCATAACATCATACCTTAACATTTCCTTAACCATTTCAAGGATCTCAAGGGTTTGTGATGCAGGTTATGGTAAATCAAAAGTCTAGCAAGGGGCAAAGGGGATTCATTTTCCTCTAGCCAATACCATCTAGAAATCCAAGCACGATAACTTGAGTTAGGGGCTATGACCCACTCGATATGGTGAGCCTTGACTCTTGAAGAAGGACTCTCATCAACATGAAGCCCCTTCCATCAAGCTACAAAATTCAAGTTCTAACAATTTTCTTGTTTACCCCGCGAGATCCTTGAAAACATTGCATGCATACATACATATCATTGCATTACAGGTACTCCTTTGATAGGTCACTTACCATCTTCGCTGTTTATTTCAGCAATGGCTTCCCAACAAGGCAACCAGGATCTTCATGCTCAAGAGACTCGGTTCGGGGAGATCCTCCTAAATCTATCCAAGGGGCAGGAAGAGCTGAGAACACTCCTCATGGGGACTTTGGTCAGGAACAGTCCAGAAGACGATAAAGACGAACGGCTGAAACGTCTGCAAGCTGAGGTAGATACAATGAGAACCCAAATGCTGGGGCAGATGGCTCTCATTCAAGACTTAGCTCAAAGACAAGAAGAGCTCAGGGTTCTCGTCAACCAACTACTTCGGGATAACCAACTGGGGCAAACATCTAAGGTTGAAGATCAAGTCATCATTCAACCACCTTTGGGGCAAGAAGACAAGGGAAAAGCTCCTCAGCTTGCTTCAGGGTCACAAGCCCAGCATCAACCTCACCAAAAGCAACGGGTTGACCGAAGGAAATTTACCAAGCTCAATATGCCGCTGTCTCAAGCTTTACAACACCTGTTAAGATTGAATCTGGTGACATTAAGGGACCCTCCTAACAATCCCAACACAGCCTCCCAAAAGTACAATCCTGATGAAAGGTGTGCCTACCATTCTGACAGTCCTGGACATGACACTGACGACTGTTGGAGCCTGAGGAACAAGATCCAAGACTTGATCGACGGAAGGGTGCTGGAGTTCATGCCGGGAGGGAAAATGAAAATCTTCTGCTGAGAATCTTCCATCTGAAATGACTGGTGCAAACTAAGAAGCTTTTGTTCATTCGAATGTTCAAGTTGTATTTTTCTCTGATTGTTCAAACATTTGTTCATGTCAAACTCTTTTACTTTATCAATGCATCGCATATGTCTGTTTTGAATCAATATATTCTCATTCGCTATATTCAAACTGCTTTCATTTTTTGATGTCAACTCTCAATTAATAATTCTAAGCCTCTTGAGGGAGGATGACGAAAACGATACCATAATCTACAGTATGCTTTTGAACAGACCCCGCTGATGAGGTACAAGCATTGTTTCAATTCCTAAACACTGGAGTTATAAGGAAGATAATCCCTCGTCAACCCCTTCGAGCCAATGAAGTAGGGGTTTTTCTTTTCGAAAATTAAAACCTTTAATCATAACCTGGGGCAGGGTAGTTCTCTCAGTTGATCCAAGTGCACAACGAATAGCACCAAAGAGGTCCTCACAAAACAAAAGACAGTGATGGTTCCTGTTGTACCCCAAAATTTTCTCTCCCATTTCTCATTGACTTCTCACTACAAAGCCCTTGAAGCTCAAGATCCAGTTAGGGTTTCATCTGCTCAAGACTTCTCCTTGCACTGTTGACCCAAACTAGGGTTTGTGTTTGCACAAAGATGTTTTGACCCAAAATTCCTAAGATGA
The DNA here is from genome assembly GCA_948472305.1 of Vicia faba. Lineage (NCBI taxonomy): Eukaryota > Viridiplantae > Streptophyta > Magnoliopsida > Fabales > Fabaceae > Vicia > Vicia faba. The sequence continues at coordinate 382,940,853 of OX451740.1, forward strand.
CTTTCTTGCTTCATATTGGACTCCCAAGTTTATCCTCATCAAGTTTCAAGTCTTGATTCCAAGTTTTGCCCAGTCAATTGGGCAGTTGACCTAGAAATCAACTATATTGGGGAAAAAGTCAACTATGGCCAATTGACAGTCAAACCTCATGAAAATTGACCCACATCAACAATATGAACTCATATGAACCATTTGATCAAGTTTGGATCACAATTCCACAAGAAATTTGATCAGATCACCAAAAGGGCAAAATGGTCATTTTTAGGGTTTTGACTGCACAAAGGCAATTTTTGACTGTTTGACCCAACCAATGGCAAACCAAGCTCACATATGGACTCAAGGACCCCATGGAATTATCTTGACATGCTCAACAAACTCAAAAGATCCCAAATACACAAGATTGACAGTTGAATTTCCCAGTCAATTGATCAATTTTGACTGTATACTGAAAAGTCAAACCTTGACTTTTTTGGTCAAAATCAAGAGTCAAGATTCATTTTTCATCAAAACATGCCAAATCATGAAACTTGTTCACCAAGAAATCACAAAATGCAAATTAGGGTTAGAAATGAGAATTTTTCATAACTTAGAATTTTTCTAAGTTATGAAAAACCCTAATTTTTTCCCAACTTTGCCCCACTTTCTCACCAAGATCCATTTGGATTCAAACAAAAGTCAAAACATGAAAGTTGTAGCTTGTTGCATAATCTACAACTTTTATTCACAAAGTTTTCCCAAATGAGGCTTGTATCTCAAGTTACAAATTTTTGAATAAGGGCACTAAACCATTCTTAACTTAGTGAAATTTTAACCTATTTTGACAAGGTTTTCTACCCTACTTCAAGGCCATTTTCCATACACTTCCACTTGGAATTTTCAAAATTCATTTCAAAGATGGATTGTAGTACACATTCCAAGCTTTCCAAAATGTCCAAGAACTTCTCAAACAACCTCATAACTTGAGAGAATCGAATTTCACAATATGGCAAAAACTCACTTTTGAATTGGCTATTTTCCATGTTCATAATTTGTGCAAACTTCTCAAACCAGCATGCCCCTTGATTACAGGTCCTTAAACCATCCAACACTCAATAATTTAATGCATGTTAATTGTGCTAAGATCTTGTTTCATGAGTTCAAGCATTGCCTAAAGGATTAATCCCAAATTGGAAAAAGCATTATATCCATTTTTGCAAAAGTTTCACTTTATGTCATGATGCAAATCCACAAGTACAGATGAGATCTAATTGGCACAAGATTATGAGCAAAACACTCTGATCAAGGAGAGATTATGCAGCTCATTAGGGGGCCTCTACTGACCTAGAACACAACTTGGGCATTTGTTGCTTAAAGTGTAAGTAACATTGCATTTTGAAGGACAACTCTCATATCAGCTTACAAACACTTAAGCAAACTTGTAAAACAGATCCAGGAGATCCCAACTAAGCTAGTACACGACCCTAACATCCCTCATACACTCCCAATCCCAGAATCACCTTCAAACTGCAAGAACAGAGCAGGGCCTGCAGTTTGAGTGTCATCTCTCATTCCTCTCAAGCTTTCTTGCCCAAACCAGTTCACACACCTTCCATACCATCTATGCAAGCTAACCAAGACTTGAAACACGACCTGTAATTCCTCTAACAAGTTCCACCATTTTCACTTTTTCATTTTGCAGTTGAAGTTCCACAGCTCGATTCAAGGTGTCTCAAGGCAAAGTAAATATTGGAACAACATCACCACACCTCAAGGAAGTTATACCAACCATCACCTTGCACTGAAAGCTTCCCCATTGCCAGATAGAACTTCAACTGAACAGGTACTTTGGTGAACTTCTAACTCTTAGTATAGGTATCATTAGCTCTAGGTTTGTGAATAAGGAGTGTTCTACTCATACCACTGAACCTGTACATGCTTTTACTTTTCATTTCTTTTGCTTGAGCTGTGAGAATTTAAGGTTTGAAAATGGCAGAAAACTTAGGTCAGGATTTGGGAATGTCAAAATTCTCTCTCATTTCTGAGAGTTAGGAGTTGTTCTTTATATATTTGGAATCGTGATTCAATGCTTAACATTTTTTGTGTTGAAAGTTTGTGCAAAAGATCAAGGAATCAAGATGTTTGAACTGGAAGAACAGGCGCGCGTTTTGGACAATTTTTTGTCTGAAGGTTGAAGAAGAAGCCACATGGGCTGGGCCTGTGTGGTCTTTTCTTTTCACACCCTATTTCCATTTTCATACCCCCCAAGCCTATTTTGTGTATTTTTATGATTTTTTGATTTTTCCTTTTTCATTCTGACTCTTTTATTTTTTCTTATCATATTAAAAACATAAAAAAGATTTTTTGCATCATTTTTATATTTTTTAGACATTTATTGGATTATATTGATATTTGTATACAAATAAGTTATTTAGAATAAATATAGAAAAATAATGTAAACACATTTTATTTTTATTTTTATTTTGTTTTATCTTCTTGAAATATTTTTATACAAAACATACTTTTTTTCATAAATATTAATTATTATTATTTATATATATATAATATATATTTAGTAAATAATAAATATATATATATACATATATTAATACACTTAGGATAAAATACCAAAAATATACATACTTTTATTTTATTAATATTTAACACTAAAAATACATTTTTACAAATATACTATATTTTATTTTATTTTTGTATATAAATAGTAAATATTATATATATTACATAATTAATACCCTTTTGATTAAAATTAGGGTTTTGCCCTAAATATGAAAATACTCCAAAATAATATTTTTTCATTTTTGTTTATGTGACATAAATAATAGTTTTTTTTTCATACATATAAAAACCTTTTTTGCGTTCTTGCATATTTATTTCATTTCCATTTAATTTATGCCTTTAATTGTATTGTAAATATTCAAAGAAAATGATGTAATAGCTAGGTTTGATTTCTTGTCTAAATATCCCCATTTGAAACAATTGTACCCCCCTTCCCATATTGTGTTGTAATAGTGTAGGAATTTTATTTTTCGCACTTTAACGCTTTTTAAATATGCCATGCTAGAATTAGGGTTTGTATGCGAATAAAACGAACAAAATAGTTTTGACCTAATTTCAAGATAATCAAGCATGAAAATGGACAACACATATCACACTTGCACCCCTAGGGTATTCCACTTTGTTGCCTTCAAATAATTGGGCCATATTGCATGTTAGGTTTCTTTGGGTAAAACAAACAATCAAATGATCATAAGTCCCTCGATGACGCTTTCGAAAAGTTGCCTAAAATGATCAAGTCCCTTTCAAAGAGAAATTGCCCAAAGACACTTAGCACTATTGCAATTATGGTCTAAACGGTGACCCGCGCCCGTCCCTTTCACCTCCTAACACAAGATTGTCCACCAAATGCAATGGTGGAACAAAATTGTCAAAAGGTTTAAAACATAACAAAAATCTTTGAGAAAACTTTAGGATAGATAACTCTTAGGTACTTGTCAATTTGCAAAGAAAACACTTGCCTAATTTCAAATCACACTTCACAAACACTTTCAAAACAAACTTTCAAAAAACCTTGAAACATCTTTTCAAAAGACAAAACACCTTTTGTAAAACATTCGAGTAAAGAATTGTTACAAGGGTAGCCTATACAAGGCATCTTTTCAAAACATTTTAAAAACCACACACCAAGCACCATTTCAAACAAACCAAGGCAAGTTGATCTAAGCAAGTACCTAAGAGCCCATGGATAACCATGGATAGAAAGGGTGCTAATACCTTCCCTTTCTATAATCTACTCCCCGAACCCAAGAAAAATCTCAAAGGTTTTTGCTGTGCTTTTTAAACCTTTCCTTAGGATAAAATAAAAAGTCGGTGGCGACTCTTGCTCAACCGAAACATTTGCGAAAACAAACGCAAAAAACACAGTCAGTTCTCCCACCGTATCACAGAACTGGCGACTCTGCTGGGGAATTTTAAAGTGGAGTAACCTTAGGGCTTAGATCAACCTCTTGCATGATTAATTGTTTGATTTGATTGCTTTATATCTTGGCTCTCTTGTTTGGGTTTACAATCCTACACCCGGATTTTGGGAAACATTTCATAGATAGCAATACGTTGTGGAAACTGTGCGGGGTATACCGACACGGTCGAAGCAATAGCTATATTAGTGCGACATATTTGTGAGTACCGGTAACCCTTGAGTTCAATCAAGGAGAGTACGGGGCCTCTGAGTGATGTCACTAAGCACTAATGACCTAGAACCTTACTTGACCATCTTGGCCTTTTATTAGGGGTAGTGAGATGACCGGCTTTGGTGCAGTCCGAAGTTGGTAGATACTCGATACTACACTCGTTGAGGGTTGTTTTCTTGGAATATTTTGGTCGCTAGTTAAGTGGATAAACCAAAACGATGAACAATGAAAACAATCCCATGATATTGAGCTCTTTAGAACCCGGTTACTATTTATAGGACAGGTTTTTAAGCCAACTACACTCAAGAGGGTACTTACCTATGAAACCCCATGCAAGCCTGAAACTAGGGTTTGGTGTGAATTGCTTGTACATATGTTTTGTGCATACATCATAAACATCATAAAGCATCATATGCATTCACTAATCATTTCAAGGGTTTGGATCTTCATCTTTGTTCTTTTTTTGTAGGCCATGGAAATTCCTCGCAGAAACACCATTCAAGTCAACCTTGTGAAAATCTCTCCTCAACTCAAGGAGCTCACCTCAAGAATTCCGGAAAATTCATCCTTCAGTGAAAGACATGGTAGACTGCTCAGCCTAGTCAACACCAACATTGAAGAAGACATGATGAAAGTGCTATTCCAGTTCTTTGACCCTCTTCACCACTGTTTCACTTTCCCTGATTACCAGTTGGTACCCACTTTGGAGGAGTTTTCTCAACTCCTAAGAATCCCTATCCTTAATCAACTACCATTCAACGGTACGGAAAAGGAACCAAAGCCGGAAGATGTTGCTCAAGCATTACATCTACAACCATCCGATATCAAGGGGCATTGGGAAACCAGAAGCGGCGTCAAAGGATTCTTAGCAAAATTCTTGTTTGAGAAGGCACAAGAATGTTGGAACTCATTGGACCTACAAGCCTTTGAAGAGATTGTGGCACTCCTTATCTATGGGTTGGTATTATTCCCAAATTCTGACCAATTGATAGATGTCAACGCCATCAAAATCTTCTTGTCCAGAAACCCAATACCAACATTGCTTGGGGACATTCTTCACTCATTTTACACACGAACAATGAGAAAGAGGGGTGTTCTCATGTGTTGTACTCCTCTCCTTGCTAGGTGGTTTATTTCGCACCTTCCACAATCTGTCTTGAAGAATGACCAAGGCTCAAGGTGGTCCCAACGGTTGATGACTCTTACTCACTCTGATGTACATTGGTGTTCTCGGTCCAGAGAAAATGTCATCATCGTCGACCGTTGTGGAGAGTTTCCTAATGTTCCTTTACTTGGAATTAGAGGAGGTATCACCTATAACCCTTGCCTAGCTTTGAGGCAATTTGGATATGCTCGGAGAGATGGCCCTCATGACATGTTGATTCCTGACCTAGTTTTTGACTTCGACAACGATGCGCAAGGACTTCGCCAAAGATTCATCAGGGCCTGGGGAAAACTCAACAAGGTTGATAGCAAGACTCTGGGACACAAGAACTCCATCCCTCTTGAGCCCTATCTCAAGTGGGTACGAGCCCGAGCCCAAAGTCTAATGATGCCTTATCCTCATGTACTCCCTGTGATTAAAGAGCCCGTCAGTGAAGGAGAGGTTCCCTACACCATCCTACATCCTGACATGCCTACATCGTGGGAGGAAATGCAGAAAAGTTGGATTCAGCTCAAGGAGGAACGGAATACTTTTGAAGCTAGCTTCTACGCCAGTGAGAAGAAGGTTCTAGAGCTTACCCGTAGACTCCATGAGCAAGAGGCCCTCAACACCTACATCGCACCAAAGAGGATGCGCAATGTCTTTTTGCCTTAAGAAGTTATTTTGTAATATTTGGCCCATGGGGCATTTATGTACTAACAACTTTCTTCTTATTAATATGACGTGCGTTCTTCTTTGTCTGAAACAATTTTGAATGTCCTAAATCCTTGAATGCATTGCATACATAAGCATACCATTCATCATGTGCATAAGCAGGTCTCACTCCAGGTTTCCTTATCTGTCTGCTGTTTATTTCAGTAGGATGGATCTCGAGCAAACAGTCAAAGACCTGCAAGCTCAGAATGCACAGTTCCAGCAACTCCTGATGACCTTGGCTAAGGGTCAGGAGGATATCAAGACTCAATTGGGGAATAAGGACCCAGTGAAAAAGAAGAAAAAGAGGATTGGGGTGGCCACTTTGGGGAGAAGATTTGACGGAGAAGCTCGGAGAGTGCTTGAATTTCCTCCTACTTCTGATGAAGGGACCAGTAAAAGAGATGGAGCTGCGGTGCCTTCCGAGTCAGATGCGGAAGAAGAAGAGGTTGAAGAGGATGAAGATTATTCTGACCAGTAATACCCTCCAGCTGATGATAAATACAAAGGGCTAGAGGACAGATTGGCCGCCATGGAATTAGAAAGAGTACCGGGCTTGGACTTTGAAGACTTGGGTTTGGTTGCCGGGATTGTGATTCCCCCAAAATTCAAAGTGCCAGTGTTTGTGAGGTATGATGGGTTGTCCTGTCCCAAAATGCATCTCAGGTCCTACATGAGAAAGATTTAACCCTATACGGCAGATAAAAACCTCTGGATTCATTTCTTTCAAGACAGCCTTTCGGGAGCTCAGTTGGAGTGGTTTTATCAGCTAGAAGGAACCAGTGTCAAAAATTGGGAAGATTTGGCCATCGCTTTTTACAAACAATACCAGTATAATTCGGACCTTGCTCCTACTCGTACCCAACTTCAGGGTATGTCGTTAGGAACAGGCGAAGGATTCAAAGAATACGCACAAAAGTGGAGGGATTTGGCTGGCAGGGTGCAGCCTCCTTTAACCGATCGAGAGCTCGTTGATATGTTTCTAGGGACCCTATCTGGGCCATTTTTCAATCATCTAATTGGTAACTCTTCCGCGGGGTTTACCGATTTGATCTTAACAGGCGAGAGAATAGAAGCTGGCATCAAGTCAGGAAAGATTCAGAAGGGTGTTGCTGCAAGTATTGAGAAGAAGCCTTTTAAGAAAGAAACAGCTGTGGTATATTCCTAGAGAAGAACAGGGAAGACGGAGCGTCGGCCAACTGTGGGGGCCGTAATGATTCAAAACACTCCAAGTGAGCAGCCTCGCTATAACCAGTCCAGACCAAATCAACAACGAGTGGAACGGCCACAACGGCAGTTCACCCGTATTAATATGACTCCAGCGCAAGTGCTTCCCCATCTGTTGAAGTTGAATCTCGCCACCATCAAGGAGGCACCAAAGAATGTGAATACGTCCTCTCCGCATTATCATGCTAATGCTAAATGCGCCTACCATTCAGACAGTGTTGGGCACGATACCAATGATTGTTGGGCACTCAAGCATAAGATCCAAGACCTGATAGAGGCAAAGGAGGTGGAGTTTGACGCTCCGGAAAAGCCTAATGTGATATCTGCACCCATGCCGAAGCACGGCCGAAATGTCAATGCCATTGAAGAAGATTTGTATGTTGCTGATGTCAGTGATCTGACTACTCCACTGCTAACCATTAAGTTGAACCTATTGAGGGTCGGGATCTTCCCGGGATGTAAAGAAGACTGCTATTGTTGTTACTCTCTGTCGTTTGATTGTCCATTGCTGAAGAAAGGCATCCAAGGCCTTATGGATAGTCGACAAATTTTGTTTGAAAAAGTTTCTGCTGTTCCAACTTATATCGAAGATGTCTCAATCATAACCATTCACGCCAATTTTTCCAAGGCCGTCAAAAAGCCTGTTAAGATTACACCAGCTACGAAATCTGTTCCTTTGAAGATAACAATGCCAGAACTTGTTCCCTACGTTTCTGAGAAGTCGATACCATGGAACTATGGCGGTGACGTCTACTACCATGGTATCAAACAAATCGAAATAACTGAAGAAAGTTCGGATGATGATGAAGCCAGCATTGGTAACATTGCAGGCACGAGCAAAATCACCAGGAGCGGGAGAATATTTTCTCCAGAGATTACCCCTCCAAGAGCAATCTTTGGACCCTCATCTGCCGACAAGGTCATCCCTGCACCAATAAAACTCTCTGCTAGAACCCCTTTGATTGAAGATGTTGTTGTTCCTAGTACTGTCTCTCCTACCGCTGCTGACAAAGGTAAGGGAATCCAAGATGAGCCCGTCAGGACGAGGGCTCAACCCTTGGTAATCCCGGAAACCTCCAAGAAGGAAATGGACGAGATTTTAAGGATAATCAAAAGAAGTGACTACGATGTGGTAGAACAGTTGGGGCAAACCCCATCAAAGATCTCCATGCTGGCACTACTACTTTGCTCAGAAGCGCACGCTAAAGCCCTGATAAAATTCCTGAAGGCAGCTCATGTGCCCCAGGAAACCTCTGCGGATCAATTTCAAAATTGCGTGGCTAGCCTGACTGCGGACAATGGATTAGGTTTTTCTGATGCCGACCTAACTCCTAAAGGTAGAAATCACAATGATGCTTTGCACATTTTAGTCGAGTGTCGAGGAACTACTCTCGCACATGTCTTGGTTGATATTGGTTCGTCGCTGAATGTTTTGCCTAAGAAGGCCTTGGACCGACTAGATTGTGAAGGGTTGGATTTGAAGCCGAGTGATATTGTTGTCAGAGCTTTCGATGGTTCGAAAAGAATGGTCCATGGGGAGGTTGAAATTCCCGTCAAGATAGGCACCGAGGTGTTTAAATCTACTTTCTATGTGATGGACATTCGTCCGTTATATTCTTGCTTGCTGGGTAGACCTTGGATACACCATGCTGGGGCAGTTACCTCCTCCTTACATCAGATGTTGAAGTATCCTGTCAAGGGGAAGATCATTACTGTCCATGGCGAAGAAGAGTACATGATTAGCCACTTAAATTCTTTCCGGTATGTGGAGGTTGAAGGAGAGTTCATTGAAATGCCTTTTCAGCATTTCGAAGAAGTCCTTCCTGAAATAGCAGTAGCAAAGTTGGCAGCTGAGACACCGAGGCAGATGGCCAGGATGGCATCTCTGGAGGACGCAAGGGCCGCAATAAAGGAAGGGAAGAATTCAGCATGGGGGCAGTTACCTGACATTCCACATAAGACAGACAAATTTGGATTAGGGTTCACAGCCGCTGGCCAGAAAGCTATGCGCCGTGCGAAGATTGAAAGAGCGCCAGTCAAAATTTCTCCCTACGGAATCAACGCTTTGAAGGATGAAGACAAAGAGAGCAACATTGAAGAGTGGATTTATCCAACTGTTAAAGGAGGATTGAGCAACTGGGAGGCAAAAGACTTTGTCCCCATCACTTTTATTCATCAGTAATTTATCTGTTAAACATTTCTTATTTGGTCTGTAATATTTACTTTCAAACAATCCGTACACTATCTTTTCACCTCATGCCTTGCCCGGGGCATGTAGGTCCATTTGTAAGGGTTTGATTATTTTTCATATCCATATTCCATGTTTAATGATTCATTGGACGTTTTTCATTTGATAAACAGCTTGTGTTCATTTTCTTTCCTTTTGCATTTTTTGTTTAAGGATGGCTATCCCTTACACACACCCACACTCACCAATGCAGGTACCCATCCACTCCGGATTCCATGGGTGACTATTCTGCTATATCTTTCAATAACTCTGAGGATCTGGTCAATCTAGCCGAGTATGAAGATGACGAAGGATGTGAAGTACCAGGGGAACTAGCCAGACTTCTACAGCAAGAGGAAAGGGCCATTCTACCGCACGAAGAGTCATTGGAAACTGTCAACCTAGGGACCGAGGAAGACCGGAAGGAGGTGCAAGTGGGTGCCAATCTGGAACCGAATGTCAAGGAACGCCTGATACAGTTGTTGAATGAGTATGTTGAAATCTTCGCCTGGTCTTATGAAGACATGCCGGGTTTAGACACATACATCGTGGTTCACCGTCTCCCCACAAGAGAAGACTGTCCACCGATCAAGCAAAAAGTTCGCCGAATGAGGCCTGACATGTCCGAAAAGATCAAAGAAGAAGTAATGAAGCAATTCGACGCTGGCTTTCTGGCTGTTACGTCCTATCCTCAATGGGTCGCTAACATTGTGCCAGTACCTAAGAAAGATGGCAAAGTCAGGATGTGTGTGGACTACCGGGATTTGAATAGGGCCAGCCCCAAAGATGATTTTCCGCTACCTCATATTGACATCTTGATCGACAATACAGCTCAGCACAAAGTGTTTTCCTTCATGGATGGATTCTCGGGCTACAATCAAATCAAAATGGCCCCCGAGGATATGGAGAAAACAACTTTTGTCACACAATGGGGCACTTTCTGTTACAAGGTGATGTCGTTCGGACTGAAGAACGCAGGGGCAACTTATCAACGCGCCATGGTAGCTTTATTTCATGACATGATACATCATGAGATTGAAGTTTACGTAGACGACATGATAGCTCGGTCACAAACAGAGGAAGAGCACCTTGAACATCTGGAGAAGCTGTTTGCCAGATTGAAAGAATACAAGCTCAGGCTGAATCCAAGTAAATGCACTTTTGGAGTTAGGTCTGGTAAACTCCTGGGATTCATTGTAAGCAACAAAGGCATTGAAGTCGATCCCGCAAAAGTAAAAGCAATACAAGAGATGCCTGCTCCCCGTACTGAGAAGGAAGTTAGAGGATTCTTGGGGCGCTTAAACTATATTGCCAGATTCATCTCACATCTGACTTCTACCTGTGAGCCAATTTTCAAACTCTTGAAAAAAGATCAGGTAGTCGAGTGGAACGACGATTGTCAAGCTGCTTTTGATATAATCAAGGAGTATTTGCTAGAACCTCCTATTCTGATGCCACCCGTCGAAGGAAGACCATTGATCATGTATTTGACCGTCTTGGATAACTCAATGGGGTGTGTTTTGGGCCAGCATGACGAGTCTGGTCGAAAAGAGCATGCTATTTATTACCTTAGCAAAAAGTTTACCGACTGTGAGACTCACTACTCACTGCTCGAGAAAACTTGTTGCGCTTTGGTATGGGCTTCTCGCCGACTAAGACAGTATATGTTGACTCATACTACCTTGTTAATTTCCAAAATGGATCCTATCAAGTATATCTTCGAAAAGCCCGCCTTATCGGGAAGAATAGCTAGATGGCAAATGATCCTGACTGAGTATGACATCCAGTACACCACCCAAAAAGCTATAAAAGGGAGTGTACTAGCTGACCATCTGGCTCATCAAGCTATCGAAGACTATCAACCCATGAGATTTGACTTCCCAGACGAGGACATCATGAATTTGGACAACATTGAAAGTGACGGACCGTATGACGGACCCGAAAAGGGATCCTGATGGATCCTGTACTTTGATGGTGCTTCAAATGCACTTGGAAACGGTATTGGCGCGGTACTCATTTCTCCGGAAGGCTGTCACACACCTTTCACGGCCCGACTTTGCTTCAGCTGCACAAACAACATGGCTGAATACGAAGCTTGCATCTTTGGTCTCAAGGCTGCTATAGACTTGGGGATCAAATCTTTGATCGTATTCGGGGACTCGGCTTTGGTTATCAGTCAAATCAAAGGAGAGTGGGATACCAAGCATCCTAATCTTATCCCATACAAAGAACATGTCCTGACATTGTTGCCTCATTTCGAGCAAATTACCTTCGAGCATTTCCCGCGAGAAGAGAATCAGCTAGCAGATGCTCTAGCCACAATGTCCTCCATGTTTAAACTCAACTGGGATGACGAGGCTCCCCAAATCACCATCGAGCGAATGGATGAACCTGCGCATTGTCACGAGATTAATACCGGAGAAGTAGTGGAACAACCTTGGTTCCATGAAATCAAAAGGTATCTCGAGACCAGAGATTATCCTGAAGGAGCTTCAGTAAATGACAAGAAGTTCTTAAGGAAATTCGCTGCTAAGTTCTTCCTGAGCAATGGCATCCTTTACAAACGAAGCCATGATTGTGTATTACTCCGATGCGTAGATAAAGCTGAAGCAGAGTTGATCATGACTGATATACACAGCGGCACATTTGGCACTCACTTGAGCGAGCATACAATGGCTAAGAAGATCCTAAGGGCAGGCTATTACTGGTCTACCATGGAAGCTGACTGCCATCAACATTCCCGTACTTGCCACAAGTGTCAAGTCTATGCTGACAAAGTTCATATCCCTCCGGTTCCTCTCAACGTCCTGACCGCTCCATGGCCCTTTGCAATGTGGGGCATCGATATGATTGGAGAGATCAAGCCCACGGCTTCCAACGGACATCGCTTCATCCTGGTCGCCATTGACTATTTCACCAAATGGGTCGAAGCAGCTTCCTTCGCCTCTGTTACTAAAAATGTGGTTGCCCGCTTTATCAAGCAAAATCTCATATGTCGGTATGGTGTTCCAGACAGGATCATCACAGACAACTGTACAAATCTGAATAACACGATGATCACTGCATTGTGCGAACAGTTCAAGATTTATCATCACAATTCATCTCCCTATCGGCCGAAGATGAACGGTGTTGTTGAAGCTGCGAACAAGAACATTAAGAAGATCATTCAGAAAATGACAGTCACTTACAAAGACTGGCATGAGATGTTACCGTTTGCTCTACACGGATACCGTACGACGACACGGACTTCAACTGGGGCAACCCCATTTTCTTTGGTTTATGGCATGGAAGTTGTCTTGCCTATGGAAGTCCAGATTCCTTCTCTAAGGATTATGAAGGATGCGGGTTTGAATGAAGATGATTGGATGCATACCCGACTTGATCAACTTAATTTGATCGACGAAAAGCGACTTGCTGCTATATGCCATGGTCAGACGTATCAAAAACGGACGATCAAGGCCTTCAATAAGAAAGTCAGACGTCAAGTGTATCAAGTCGGAGATCTCGTAATCAAACGGATCATCTTACCGCAAAGTGATCCCAGGGGCAAATGGACTCCTACATATGAAGGACCATTTGTGATCAAGAGCATATTTTCTGGTGGTGCGATGATTCTGACCACCATGGACGGCGACGATTTGCCGCACCCTGCGAACGCAGACATAGTCAAAAGATATTACGCATAAAATGACCCGACAAGTCGAAAACCCGAAAGGGCGGCTTGGGCAAAAATGGGCATCCCGGTGAACCGAAAACTCGAAAGGGCGGTTCAGGCAAAAATTAGGGATAAAAACAAAAAAAAATCTGTACACCCGGCAAGTCGAAAACCTGAAAGGGCGGCTTGGGCAAAAAGGGGTTTCCCGGTGGATCGAAAACCCGAAAGGGCGATTCAGGCAAAAGTTAGGGAATTAAAGCGTATGACTATGTCTCGTCGGATCACTTCAAAAGACAATCTCTTCATCGACCAGTTCCGGGTTTCTGATCAATCCAGTCATCGGCAAACGAAGCACTGAATGGACAGATATTCAGAGTTGTGAAGGTTGTAGCGGAATGGAATCCCATGGAATTATTTCACATAGCCATCCTTATTTTGTATAAACCTTTCAAATATTTACGACAAAATCCTCTTACTAGGATGATTGTCTCCTTTGTACAAATATACTCATAGAAAATCAATACAAATACTTTTCCCAGAAATTTGTGTCATTTCCTTTTCTTTTCTCTTGCACTGTTTGTTTTATTTTGAGAAACGTCCAATGTTTTGTTAAATAGGCATATGCATTTGAACATAATCATTTCCTTACGGATCAAGAAAAAGGATTACTGATAGGTCAAAGGTGCGGTTGGATATCTTGATACCCTTTCAAAGGAAACCCCCAGGAGATTTGGAATCCATATCCTCCAGCAGGTCTTGAAGCTTATCCCCAGTAGATTCTGGAAGCTTATCCCCTGCAGAGCACAAACGCCTCCCCCGATTTTTTTATTCAAAGTTATTCCTCACAAGGCCTTATAACTGGGTTATCCTCAGCTAACAATCACGGAAGATCGCACTCGCCAAAGTTCTTCCTATCCCCAGCGGAGTTCATCAAAATTCCCCAGCAGTAACTTATCTTTGCAATTCCCCAGCCAGAGGGTCCTCAGGAATTCAATTCCCCTCAGAGTTTAAGTTTCAGAATCCCCAGCGAAGCCAGACTAATGAACCTTCTCCCCACAGGGTTTTAGGAGAATAAATCTTGAGTTCCCCTAGTGAAGTCACCAGAAATGCTTCCCGCCAAACTGAAGATTCTCAGCCTTGCATCCCCAGCATGAGTCTACTAGATTGGTACTCCCCAGTAGAAGTCATCGGGAATTCCCCAGAGGTTTGATATACAACCCAAGCTCCTTGTTCCCCAGTAACAGCCAAGGAATTGTTCTTCCTGGCAGCAGTCAAGATGCTTTTATCTTCAGCCATCCAGGATTCATCTATCCCCAGCAAGACAGCTCATCAGCTTACATGCGCATTCATTACATTCATATCATAAACATTGATATAACATATATTGCATCATACATTTCATGCAACATAATTTTGTGTTTAGCTAACATTTTGTCCTTTTCAGGATAAGAATAAAAGGCTATCATTAACAGTTTCAGATGCAGTTTTACACGAAATCATCATCAGGGAACCCTACACCGGTTTTTCTTCCAACTTCAAGATTTCTGAAAACAGTTCACGGGTTCTCCAAGTAACGGATGTTAACCTATCGCTTGTTCAGACTCTTCTCACCTTTGAAAACAGTTTACAGACGCCTCCCAACAACAGATGCTGCTCTATTGCTTATTCAACTCCAAGACTTCTGAAAACAGTTCACGGGTTCTCCAAGTAACGGATGTTAACCTATCGCTTGTTCAGACTCTTCTCACCTTTGAAAACAGTTTACGGACGCTTCCCAACAACGGATGCTGCTCTATTGCTTATTCAACTCCAAGACTTCTGAAAACAGTTTACGGGTTCTCCAAGTAACGGATGTTAACCTATCGCTTGTTCAGTTTCTTCTCCAGACTTCTGAAAACAGTCTATAGATTCTTCCCAACAACGAATGTTAATCTATCACTTATTCAGATGCAACCTTTGAAAACAGTTTACGGATTCCTCCCAACAACGGATGTCAATCTATTGCTTATTCAGACCCCCAATTCGAAGATGGTCCAAAGCATGGACGCCTTCCGGATACTCATTCCAGATGGTATCTTTAAGCCCATCCCCGACAAGTTTATATCACCCCTCAAGATGGCATCTCTAAGCCCATCTCCAAATGGCATCTCTAAGCCCATTCCCGCATCCATTGCTTTGACGAGTGCAAATTTCCGGGCACTCTAGTGTCCAATCTCCTTTTACCCTCGAGTCACGAAAGGCAAACTTGCCAATCTAACTCTTCGGATTCAAGAAGATTGAACAGGGGCAACTGTTGTACCCCAAAATTTTCTCTCCCATTTCTCATTGACTTCTCACTATAAAGCCCTTGAAGCTCAAGATCCAGTTAGGGTTTCATCTGCTCAAGACTTCTCCTTGCACTGTTGACCCAAACTAGGGTTTGTGTTTGCACAAAGATGTTTTGACCCAAAATGCCTAATATGACTTTCTTGCTTCATATTGGACTCCCAAGTTTATCCTCATCAAGTTTCAAGTCTTGATTCCAAGTTTTGCCCAGTCAATTGGGCAGTTGACCTAGAAATCAACTATATTGGGGAAAAAGTCAACTATGGCCAATTGATAGTCAAACCTCATGAAAATTGATCCACATCAACATTATGAACTCATATGAACCATTTGATCAAGTTTGGATCACAATTCCACAAGAAATTTGATCAGATCACCAAAAGGGCAAAATGGTCATTTTTAGGGTTTTGACTGCACAAAGGCAATTTTTGACTGTTTGACCCAACCAATGGCAAACCAAGCTCACATATGGACTCAAGGACCCCATGGAATTATCTTGACATGCTCAACAAACTCAAAAGATCCCAAGTACACAAGATTGACAGTTGAATTTCCCAGTCAATTGATCAATTTTGACTGTATACTGAAAAGTCAAACCTTGACTTTTTTGGTCAAAATCAAGAGTCAAGATTCATTTTTCATAAAAACATGCCAAATCATGAAACTTGTTCACCAAGAAATCACAAAATGCAAATTAGGGTTAGAAATGAGAATTTTTCATAACTTAGAATTTTTCTAAGATGAAAAACCCTAATTTTTTCCCAACTTTGCCCCACTTTCTCACCAAGATCCATTTGGATTCAAACAAAAGTCAAAACATGAAAGTTGTAGCTTGTTGCATAATCTACAACTTTGATTCACAAAGTTTTCCCAAATGAGGCTTGTATCTCAAGTTACAAATTTTTGAATAAGGGCACTAAACCATTCTTAACTTAGTGAAATTTTAACCTATTTTGACAAGGTTTTCTACCCTACTTCAAGGCCATTTTCCATACACTTCCACTTGGAATTTCAATTTGCATTTCAAAGATGGATTGTAGTACACATTCCAAGCTTTCCAAAATGTCCAAGAACTTCTTAAAAAACCTCATAACTTGAGAGAATCGAATTTCACAATATGGCAAAAACTCACTTTTGAATTGGCTATTTTCCATGTTCATAATTTGTGCAAACTTCTCAAACCAGCATGCCCCTTGATTACAGGTCCTTAAACCATCCAACACTCAATAATTTAATGCATGTTCATTGTGCTAAGACCTTGTTTCATGAGTTCAAGCATTGCCTAAAGGATTAATCCCAAATTGGAAAAAACATTATATCCATTTTTGCAAAAGTTTCACTTTATGTCATGATGCAAATCCACAAGTACAGATGAGATCTAATTGGCACAAGATTATGAGCAAAACACTCTGATCAAGGAGAGATTATGCAGCTCATTAGGGGGCCTCTACTGACCTAGAACACAACTTGGGCATTTGTTGCTTAAAGTGTAAGTAACATTGCATTTTGAAGGACAACTCTCATATCAGCTTACAAACACTTAAGCAAACTTGTAAAACAGATCCAGGAGATCCCAACTAAGCTAGTACACGACCCTAACATCCCTCATACACTCCCAATCCCAGAATCACCTTCAAACTGCAAGAACAGAGCAGGGTCTGCAGTTTCAGTGTCATCTCTCATTCCTCTCAAGCTTTCTTGCCCAAACCAGTTCACACACCTTCCATACCATCTATGCAAGCTAACCAAGACTTGAAATACGACCTGTAATTCCTCTAACAAGTTCCACCATTTTCACTTTTTCATTTTGCAGTTGAAGTTCCACAGCTCGATTCAAGGTGTCTCAAGGCAAAGTAAATATTGGAACAGCATCACCACACCTCAAGGAAGCTATACCAACCATCACCTTGCACTGAAAGCTTCCCCATTGCCAGATAGAACTTCAACTGAACAGGTACTTTGGTGAACTTCTAACTCTTAGTATAAGTATCATTAGCTCTAGGTTTGTGAATAAGGAGTGTTCTACTCATACCACTGAACCTGTACATGCTTTTACTTTTCATTTCTTTTGCTTGAGCTGTGAGAATTTAAGGTTTGAAAATGGCAGAAAACTTAGGTCAGGATTTGGGAATGTCAAAATTCTCTCTCATTTCTGAGAGTTAGGAGTTGTTCTTTATATATTTGGAATCGTGATTCAATGCTTAACATTTTTTATGTTGAAAGTTTGTGCAAAAGATCAAGGAATCAGGATGTTTGAACTGGAAGAACAGGCGCGCGTTTTGGACAATTTTTGTCTGAAGGTTGAAGAAGAAGCCACATGGGCTGGGCCTGTGTGGTCTTTTCTTTTCACACTCTATTTCCATTTTCATACCCCCCAAGCCTATTTTGTGTATTTTTATGATTTTTTGATTTTTCCTTTTTCATTCTGACTCTTTTATTTTTTCTTATCATATTAAAAACATAAAAAAGATTTTTTGCATTATTTTTATATTTTTTAGACATTTATTGGATTATATTGATATTTGTATACAAATAAGTTATTTAGAATAAATATAGAAAAATAATGTAAACACATTTTATTTTTATTTTTATTTTGTTTTATCTTCTTGAAATATTTTTATACAAAACATACTTTTTTTTCATAAATATTAATTATTATTATTTATATATATATATAATATTTATTTAGTAAATAATAAAGATATATATACATATATTAATACACTTAGGATAAAATACCAAAAATATACATACTTTTATTTTATTAATATTTAACACTAAAAATACATTTTTACAAATATACTATATTTTATTTTATTTTTGTATATAAATAGTAAATATTATATATATTACATAATTAATACCCTTTTGATTAAAATTAGGGTTTTGCCCTAAATATGAAAATACTCCAAAATAATATTTTTTTCATTTTTGTTTATGTGACATAAATAATACTTTTTTTTCATACATATAAAAACCTTTTTTGCGTTCTTGCATATTTATTTCATTTCCACTTAATTTATGCCTTTAATTGTATTGTAAATATTCAAAGAAAATGATGTAATAGCTAGGTTTGATTTCTTGTCTAAATATCCCCATTTGAAACAATTGTACCCCCCTTCCCATATTGTGTTGTAATAGTGTAGGAATTTTATTTTTCGCACTTTAACGCTTTTTAAATATGCCATGCTAGAATTAGGGTTTGTATGCGAATAAAACGAACAAAATAGTTTTGACCTAATTTCAAGATAATCAAGCATGAAAATGGACAACACATATCACACTTGCACCCCTAGGGTATTCCACTTTGTTGCCTTCAAATAATTGGGCCATATTGCATGTTAGGTTTCTTTGGGTAAAACAAATAATCAAATGATCATAAGTCCCTCGATGACGCTTTCGAAAAGTTGCCTAAAATGATCAAGTCCCTTTCAAAGAGAAATTGCCCAAAGACACTTAACACTATTGCAATTATGGTCTAAACGATGACCCGCACCCGTCCCTTTCACCTCCTAACACAAGATTGTCCACCAAATGCAATGGTGGAACAAAATTGTCAAAAGGTTTAAAACATAACAAAAATCTTTGAGAAAACTTTAGGATAGATAACTCTTAGGTACTTGTCAATTTGCAAAGAAAACACTTGCCTAATTTCAAATCACACTTCACAAACACTTTCAAAACAAACTTTCAAAAAACCTTGAAACATCTTTTCAAAAGACAAAACACCTTTTGTAAAACATTCGAGTAAAGAATTGTTACAAGGGTAGCCTATACAAGGCATCTTTTCAAAACATTTTAAAAACCACACACCAAGCACCATTTCAAACAAACCAAGGCAAGTTGATCTAAGCAAGTACCTAAGAGCCCATGGATAACCATGGATAGAAAGGGTGCTAATACCTTCCCTTTCTATAATCTACTCCCCGAACCCAAGAAAAATCTCAAAGGTTTTTGCTGTGCTTTTTAAACCTTTCCTTAGGATAAAATAAAAAGTCGGTGGCGACTCTTGCTCAACCGAAACATTTGCGAAAACAAACGCAAAAAACACAGTCAGTTCTCCCACCGTATCACAGTTCCGAATAATCATAAAGACAGGCAGTCATTATCCCTCAAAATAAACGCCCATTAAGTCAAAACCTATGAAGGAGACTTACAAAACGGGGGCATCCCGCTGACTGTAATCACAAAAGAAACAGTTCAGGCAAAAAACAGGGATAACGAAATCAAAAAGAAAAGAGGACATGCAAACCCTCAACAAGGAAATGACTGCCTATTCAAAATAAAATGTCAACATCCGAACCATCATGGGAATATTAGGACAAAGACTCGAACAAGGTCTAACGCACGATCAACTGAGTTTAGGTTTGAAGAACATCACGAAGAGCGGGTGGGTACAAATGTAATTTGAGCCTTTATCCTTTGTTTCTTAAACCGTGAACCAGGCCACGTTATAACCCTTAAAAAGTCCTAGCTGAAGCATGGGTTAGTTCGAAGGCATACTGTTACGAAAGGTATCCTGACTCCTTAAGGCTTGCTGTAAAATACTGAGTTGACATCACATTTTACAAAATTTGCTTGTTTTACTGAAAATGCATTTTCAAAAATTTCAAGACAGACATAAACTTTGCATTTTTAATATAACATTGCTTGCATGTGACTATTTGTTTGAACATCATAGAAGTTCGCACGACGAATGTCTAATAAACAAAAGCACCTCCAATCAAGGGGCAGGGCATGATCATTGTCCATCATCTGGGGCAGTCCAGTCAAGATTCAGAGAATCTCTCAAATGCCTAATAGCCTGGGGCAAATCTCCGCCTGAGTCATCTGGAGCATTGGACATGAGTTCCAGCTACGAATCTTGCCTGATCAAACATCTTCTGGTCGCATGGCAACACAACAATAGGGGCATCTCCCTACATTCTGAGAGCGTGGACATAGTCGAAAAAATACTATGCATAATCAAAGACCCGCTAGGTTGACACACCTAGGCAAAAATAAGGGCTTCCCGGCGAACCAAAAGGGTTCGGGCAAAAATAAGGGATGAAATAAAAAAAATATGTACACCCGGCAAGTCGAAAACCTGAAAAGGCGGCTTGGGCAAAAATGGGTATCCCGGTGGACTGAAAACCCGAAAAGGCGGTCCAGGAAAAAGTTAGGGATCAAAGCGTACGACTATGTCCTGGTATCTCGTCACTTGCCTACCAGAAGAAGGTTCATCAATCAGCAGTTATCAAGCACCTCCTAGGTCTTTTTTTTTCTCCCGCAGAAACAGGGGCAATAATGAGTTGTCCGAGCGATCTAGTTGCTCTGTCCGCCAAGGTACCAAGGTAGGTTCAGCTGAAGAACGGGACCAAGATACCTTCACTTCCTGCAGAGTAAGATAATATTCAGCAATACTCTCTCCCGAGCAGAGTTGGTCTCTCATCAGCCCCGAAAAGGCACAGTATCTCCAGCAAGTCAACAACATTCTCCCCAAGCAGAGTTAATCTACTGTCAGCCTTAAGGAAGTTGGGTATCCCCAGAAAATCTCAATATTCCCCAGCGGAGTATACAGATATTCCTAAGCAAGCATCCCCGGCCGTCTTAATATAAGATTATTCCCCGGCGGAATACCAGACACCCTAGTGGAGCTATTCCCCAGTACAGTCTCAAAAAGTCTCCCCAAGAGAGTTGAACCATCTCCCCCAGTAGATTCTGGAAGCTTATCCCCAATAGATTCTGGAAGCTTATCCCCTGCAGAGTACACGTCTCTCCCCGGCTTTATTCAAAGGTTATTCCCCGCCAGGGCTTATAACTGGGTTATCCTCAGCTGATTACCACGGAAAGATCGTCCTCGGCAAAGTTCTTCCTACCCCCAGCGGAATTCATCAAATTCCCCAACAAAATTTATCAACGGGAATCCCCAGCGGAGTTATCATCAAAACCTCAGCGAAGTATCTCTTCCCAGAGTAATTCCCCGCAGAGTAATATCTTCATCAAGTTTATTCCCCAATGGAGTCATCCTCTCCTACCGGTTTATTCTTGCAACCATCATCCCCAGCGGAAATGAAGAACTCGACTCTTCAACCTCAGCCCAGGATTCAACTTCCCGGTGTTCGTCAAGGATTTATTTTCCTAGATGAAGATACATTCATAGACATTCATCACATTATCATACACCATGACGCATGCATATACGCATCATAACACACAAATCTCATTTATTCTTGAGAACATCTTAATATCATGCAGTTCATGCATCATGACACTGCATACAGCTAACGTTTTGCCTTTTCAGGAAAAGGTCAATCAAAAGATGATTACCATCTACCTCTACAGTTCCAGATCAACATTGGTAACAAGCCAGGAAAATTCGGTGGACGACTGATCATGGGTTAATATCTGAAACCAGACAGGACAATCATCCACTTGATCATCATGAAGCAACCCCACACTGATTCCTTCTCAACTTCAGATGTAGTTTTACACGAACTCATCATTAGGTAACCCCACACCGGTTCCTTCTCAATTTTCAGACGAAGTCTTACACGGACCCATCACAAAGTAACCCTACACCGGTTCCTTTTCTTTCAGAAGAAGTCTTACACGGACTTATCATCAAAGTAACCCTACACCGGTTCCTTTTCTTCCAAAAGAAGTCTTACACGGACTTATCATCAAAGTAACCCTACACCGGTTCCTTTTCTTCCAGAAGAAGTCTTACACAGACTTATCATCAAAGTAACCCTACACCGGTTCCTTTTCTTTCAGAAGAAGTCTTACACGGACTTATCATCAAAGTAACCCTACACCGGTTCCTTTTCTTCCAGAAGAAGTTTTACACGAACTTATCCTGCAGTAACCTTACCCCGGTTCCTCCAGAAGTCTTACACGGACTTATCTCAAGATGACCTTACCCCGGTTCATCAAGAAGTTTTACACGAACTTACCCTGCAGTAACCTTACCCCGGTTCCTCCAGAAGTCTTACACGGACTTATCTCAGGATGACCTTACCCTAGTTCATCAAGAAGTTTTACACGAACTTACCCTGCAGTAACCTTACCCCAGTTCCTCCAAAAGTCTTACACGGACTTATCTCAAGATAACCTTACCCTGGCTCATCAAGAAGTTTTACACGAACTTACCCTGCAGTAACCTTACCCCGGTTCCTCCAGAAGTCTTACACGGACTTATCTCAAGATGACCTTACCCCGGTTCATCAAGAAGTTTTACACGAACTTATCCTGCAGTAACCTTACGTCGGTTCCTCCAGAAGTCTTACACAGACTTATCTCAAGATGACCTTACCCCGGTCCATCAAGAAGTTTTACACGAACTTACCCTGCAGTAACCTGACCCCGGTTCCTCCAGAAGTCTTACACGGACTTATCTCAAGGTAACCCTACACCGGTTCCTCCCAAAGTCTTACACGGATTTATCCCAAGGTGACCTTACCCCGGTTCCTCAAGAAGTTTTACACGAACTTATCCAAAAAAAACCCTACACAGGTTCTCTCTTTCCTAAAGATGAAGTTTTACACGGACTCGTCACCCAGAAACCCTACACAGGTTCTCCATTTCCAAGGATGCTGTTTTACACGGACTCGTCATCAGTAAACCCTACACAGGTTTCCTTCTCAGCTCTAGATGCGGTTTTAAACAGACTCGTCATCAAAGCAACCCTACACAGGTTCCTTCTCCATTTCAGATACATTCTTATACATACTCATTATCAGTAAACCCTACACAGGTTTCCTTCCTCCAAAGATGCAGTTTTACACGAGCTCATCATCAGTCAACCCTACACAGGTGTCCTTCTTTCCAAGATACAGCTTTACACGAGCTCAACATCAGGAAACCCTACACAGGTTCCCTCTTTCAACTTACAAAAAATACACCTCCATATGGCATCTATAAGCCCATCCTCCCATACCATCTTTCCAAATGGCATCTATAAGCCCATTCCCGACAAGGTTCTGTCACATCTCCAGATGGCATCTATAAGCCCATCCTCCTATCCACCATCTCTCCGAATGGCATCTGTAAGCCCATTCCCGACATCACATTGCTGATACCTCACTATGTGAGTGCAAATTTCTAGGCACTCTAGTGTTCAATCATCTTCCACCTTCGGATCACGAAAGGCACACAAGCCAATCTACATCCTCAGGTCTAAGAAGATTGAACAGGGGCAACTGTTGTACCCCAAAATTTGCCCTCCCATATTCTTCAAGATTTGTCAAGATCAATCTTCAAATGCTTCAAGATTTCCCAAGGGGTTGCACAGTCAAACATCCTCCTAAGCCAATCAAAATTAGGGTTTTGTTTCTCTCAAGGAAGTTAAGGTTTTCAAGGGTCCAATCAAGTCCCATATGCCTATATGCATTGTCAAGCATCTACATGCCAAGTTTCAAGGCTCACAAGGTCAAGTTGCACAGTCAAAAACCCTAATTGCTTCACAATCAACTGCAGGGGCAAAATGGTCATTTGGCAGTCAAAAGTCAAAATTTTTGGTCAACATCTTATTTTGAGGCCACAATCATCATTTGATCAATTCTTGATCATGATTCCACAAGAATGGCTCAAAAATCATCAAGATGCAAAAGTTTCCATTTTTGGACAGCTAAAAAGTCAACTGTAACTTGACCAAGGCATAACTTTTTCATGGTTCATCATAAAAATCCCATCCAATGCTCATTTTGAAGGGGATTACATTTCCTACAACTCATCTTCACATTCCAAGTCCAAGAAATTCTCTCACAAAAAGTTATCAATTTCAACATTATAGGTCATTTTCAAAAGTCAACAAAAAGGCATTTTAAGTCAAAGACCATAACTTGAGATTGGTAAATTCAAATGACATGGGACCAAAGGCATTGGTTAGAGGACTTTAAGACCTTTCCAAAATGTCCAAGAACATGTTCATATGATCAAAATTGAGCAAGATATGCATTGGAGAAGTTGGGAAATTTTTGTGAAATGGCAAAAGTCAACTATCCTTGAAACTTCAATTTTTGACAAAAGGGCCCACTTTTTTCCACTTGATTCAGCCTTGTCATGCCACCCACGTGTCCCATGATCAATTTCAAGACCAAATAATTATTTTTCTATTTTTATTTAATTTTTATGGATTTAATTCATTTTAGTCCATAATAATTCAAGTAAATCTAAAAAAATTAATTAAATGGTATCTTATGGTTTGAATAGCCTTCATGAAGCATTTGCAACCTACCAATTTCGTGCTAAGCTCATTTAGGCATGAAAATTCAAATTTTGAACAAGCTTTGAAAGGCCTTTAATGGTGGTTAAGACAAAATCCAAAGCTTAATTGCAATGGTTAAAGGCTCCTAAATGTGACTTATTCTCACTCATTACTACATATGCAAGCCTTGCAAGCCTCATTCACGACCTAGAGTGTGCACAAACGGCCAGAGCAAAATCCAAAAAGTGTCAAAAAAAAGTGTGAGATCAAAAGGAGTGTTGCAAGCATTTTCAGGCCAAAAGGAGAACGTGACTCTCTTCTTTGCCATACTCTGAAGCTAAAGCAACCCTTGCCACGTCCTAAGGTCCATCATACCGCGCTATAAGTTTTCCCAGGTCCTCCCAAGTCTCAATATTATTTTTTCTAACAAATTCCCATGCAGCTTCCTAGACGCGTTCCACCATAGGCCTCATACAGATGCGCGCCAAGTGTCTCAAAAGATCAATCCAAAGGCCAAAGGGTGCTCCACACCATATTCCTGGTCAACCAGCGCCCACTCAATTCCCAGAGTCAATGTGATTGGATGCAAATGGGCCGCAACAATGCTAAACAAACCCTCCAATCTGGCCCATACCCCCCTTTTGGGTTTGCATTTTTTATTTTCTTTCTTATTAATTGCTTTGTTTTATTCTATTGTTTTTTTTTATTAATTACTCATTAACAAATTATTTAACCCTTTCACAATAAAAAAAAAAAAGAACTAATATTATTATTATTATTAATTTCATGTTATTTTTGTAAATAAACACTAACATAAATTAATTTAGTTTAATTAGATTTTATTTTAATTTTCTTTTACAATAAATAAAAACAATTTAGAATTAGGTTTTTTTACTAACTTTTAATTTCTATTTATTTTCTCTTTATTTTCATTAAAAACACAAAAACACAAAAAAACATTTTTTCTTTAATTAAATAATTAATTAGTCAATTAGCTTTAACATTTAATTTAATTACAAAAAAAAGGACAAAAAATTCAATTCTTTCTTAAAAAAAGGGTCAACACCCTAAGACATCCCGATTCGATTCTCTCGCGCTTTAATTTATTTTCATTATATTTATGTAACTGTCTCCAGATATGTAATAGTTAAATAGGGATTTTACCGCTTTATTTAATTTCTCGTACTTACTTTTCAAAACGGGTTATTGTTTTTTTGGCGATGTATAGACCCGCGCCTTGTAATAGTTAGATTTACATTTCCGCAATTTATTTTCCGCACTCCTAACTGTTAACAATGCATGAAAGAATGTATGTAAATAAAATCAATCCGTAGCTCACAAATAACATGTACAAGATAACCTTAACTGAAAAACAACACACAAAGCACATGCCACTTCTAGGGTACGCCTCACTGGTTGCCTCGAACGTGGTCATCAAGTATAGGGTGTCTTAGAGGTCGCCCTTTGTCTAAAGATCCAGTTGCCTCGAAATGGTTGCCTCGGATAAAAGGATCTAGGACATTAGGGTTACTTCTAAGGCGTCCTACCATTACTTCGGTGACCACACTGTCCCGATAATCGAATTGACCCGAATACCTCCAACGATGGTGCTACCTACCTCTCAATGGTGGGATAGCACTATCTAAAGGACACTTACACAGCCTAATTCCTTAGGGTAGATAGATTCTCTTAAGTGCTTGCTCTTTTCAAAACAAAACAAAAACATCTTTTCACACCTCACACTTTCTAAAAGTTTTCAAACAAATTTTTCATACACTCTTGAGGACAGATACAAGAGTTACTTAGAAATCTTTCAAACGAAACTTTTTTTCAAAACCCCCCCACACACTTGAAAAGCAAACAAATTTTTGAAAACATAAGAGCAAGTACCTAAGAGCTCGTGGATAACCACAGATAGAAAGGGTGCTAACACCTTCCCTTTCTATAAATCTACCTCCCGAACCGAGAAACATTCTCAAAGAAGGAATTTTGCTGTGCTTTTATCCTTTCCATGTTGGAGAACATAAAAGACGATGGCGACTCTTGCTTACCGCGACATTTCGCGAACCAGCTTAAAAAACAGTCAGTTCTATTTCCACCGATCACACGCAACAACTAAATGGGGCTAGAAACCAAAATGCTTTCAGGATTTTCCCCTGCCTTGAGGTTATGAGAAGCGTTCCCTAAGGATTCATACATGCCATATTAGATTAGTTTTCTCAGACAAACAATTCTTTTCTCATAGAGTTGAGTGGATAGAGGAATAAATTGTTTTAGATACTTGGAGAAAACTAGTGCAGAAAACGAAGTGGGATAACCAATAGGTGAGGTAAGTTATGTTTTCTTGGGTGCATACACTATCAGTCGAATCATGATGATATTTGATGAAAGAACTATAACTAGGCTGAGTGAAATTAACAATGGGTTTGTTTTCTTTTTTTCATTAGAGTGGGGTCGAAAATTTCCCAAGTTGGTCGAAATCCAACAATTGCCGCTATGTCGAAGAGCGTATGGGTAATCATTCCACATGGTATGTAAAATGTGTTGGTCAAAGTTTCCCAAAAGAAGGTGGCAATGACCAACATGTGAGTATTATACTTGGGATCAACCCTAGAGAGTTGTATCAAATCAAAAATAACTATTTCTTTCCATACTTTCTCTTTCTTTTGTTGAACCCTATCCAACCAGCTCTTGTAAGATTTGTTGGTAGAATGTGATGACCGAAATACACGATTTTTCATGAAGCTTAAGTCAAAAGCTTCCTCTTCAAATACCACATATTTTCTAGGTGAGAAACTAGGGAAAGAGTTCTCATAGTTTGATGGTTTCTTAGATGGTTTAGGTAAATGACCCATAAAAACATGAACAATAGCTGCGAGAGAGTAATGGATTAGTACTTGAAAAAACCAGATAACATGTTTTTTTCTTGCATTGGAGGATCAGGTACGTAAGTACGACCATCTCTAAGGATGAGACAATTGAGTTCAATAGTAAATGGGACATGCGATTGACGTTTTATGTTCGAACTAGAAGCCCTTGTTGTTTCTTGAGAAGTTATTGAGTAAGAAGGTTTGTTGAAAGAGTGAAGATCAAAATTTTTAGAGAAGTTTGGAATATTTATAGGGCTTTGAGGAAGAAGATGGCGGAAAAAAGAGAGTGGAATGAAGAAGAGGTGTATTTATAGCCACAACGAGGATTTTTTTTAGTTTCCCTCTAAAAGAATTTGGATAGATCACATATTTGAATTGATAGACGATATTTAAAATTTTGGGAAAATATAATTAAATAATCGCTTTCTATTTAATTTAATTTTGTGGCCCATTAATGTCATAGGAAATCAGAGTAATGATGAAAATCTTTACGCACGTTCGTGACATGACAATTTGGTAAAAATGGTCATGATGACTATGTCGTGTGCTGATTACCTTGAAAAGTGTCGAGCAATTACTAAAAACACCATCTTTCTTTCATCTTATATGATTAAAAATGGAATTTTTGGGGGGACATATGTTAGCATGAAAATTCTATCGAAAGGATTTGACAAAGGATGATAACAACCTTGTAGAAAAATGACATAAGCGTAAAAACACTCATTCTTTGACACACTAGTGACATCGATCAAAAGGGTTCGACTAACGTGGTAGGCGTGGTTTTGAAGAGTCTCAGAAACATATCCACTAGATTATGATCACTTTCTCTTCAAAACATGTCCATAAATTGTTGTAGTAAATTTTCAACACAAGTATTTATATTATCGTTTTCCTCAGGGATTGATGTGATATTAATGTCGTTCTATAGTTTTAGCGACTTTAAGTGTTTGAATCATAAACAAAGTTTTAGAATTTGCTTTTAGTAACGAAAGATTAAGTTTTATGCATTAGACAGTGATTTGGATAAAAGATGGATTTTTGTTTGAAAAGGATTGTTTTGATAAAAGGCATGTCAAGATTAGTTTTCATCAACCTATTCCAAATATATTTGATTAATCACGCATATGAACAAATTAATGATCGATACATTCACATATCCTCTCAATATTTCTCATGTCTAAGCAATATTGTGAGTGTTATCATGTTAATCATTAAATGATCTCTCAAACTACCTATTAACATGATAATCTTTAAAGCTTTATACAAGTGAATACTAACTCACAAATCTATGTATAGAGCTTATTTGTTAGTAGATGAATATCTTAGGTCAAGCTTGAAACTTACTTCTCAATAATGAACCAAACCATAAAAAGAACAATGATAACAAAGATATTCAACATGTATTAATCTTCAACCAAGTTCATATACAAAATTATTAAAATAAATACATAAATTTTAGGTTAAGTACTTCTATCCCTGACACAAAGAGGGTTTAGTTACCCATCACCATGGTAGGTTGATCAACAAAACAAGTATGGAGCTTGATGAACATCAACAAGAAAATATCAAAGATTTGAAGTATAAATCTTTGATCTTGAGTTACAAAATGATAAAAAGTGTTTCTTAGCCCTAAAAATCTGACTTATCAATGTCGTACAAGAGTTGGTGGCTAAAAATCACAAAAGTAGCTATTTATACAAGTGCCCAAAAAGTGAGTCCTGCTAAGCGGCCAGGGCGCGCTAAGCGGGCTCAACGCTAAAGTAATTAAATCTGCTTCAGTGGGCCGCGCTAAGCGGGATGAGGCCGCTTAGCGCGCTCAGAAAAACCTCCATTCTTCCAAATGTGCAAAACACCAAAAGCGCGCTGCAACTTGCGCTTAGCGCGCTAAGCTGAACAAAAATTCCAATTTTGACTTGTTGCTCCATATTCTTGGCTCTAGCTTACCCAAAGTTCCAATGTTCCAATATCCCAACATCAAAACCTATAAAATGAGCAAAAAACTCAGTAAACAAAGTGATGTATCTTAAAAACTATATAATTGCTTATTTATATCTATTTACTACTTAAACACAACTAATTATAAAAAACAGAGTGCCAAGGACACAAAATTATCTCCAAATATATTAACAATTTTGTTCCTAACAGAAACTCGAAAAATTTTACACAAAGCATACCTTCGACAAAGTGTCAAGTTTGACACATTGACCGAATGTTGGGGACTTGACATATTTTCAGTCAAAAATTCAATTAAACCAAAGATGTCTTGAGAACTCTTTGAAAGTAAGTAAAAAACTCTCGACAAATGCAATTAGGAGGTTTTCAAGGCAGTTATTAGAATGATAGTGGATTTTCAGCAGTTTAAACACTAGAGACGCGTGAAAGTAAATCAGAAGTTTGAAGCCCACCTAGAGGATCCGTGTTAGGTTATTTGAAGATAACAATTGTTGACGATTAACATTGTACTAATATATAAATCGATCTCAGTGTTGTGGTCGAGGATCACAGAAATCTCATTTATTCTCTATAGAACTAAAGTGCCCAAGTTACAGAGTGAAACAATTTGTCAGAAATGTATGAGTCTGTGTCATCTCTTTTATTTCTTTAAGTCTTTTTGCGTTTGAAACATTTACTTTAACTTTTATCTACTTTGTTTATTGCCTATTATCTTTATCCAAAATTTATTGTTTACGTTCAGTTAGTTACTATTTAAATATTTAAATCCAAATCACAAACACTTTTCATTATATCTTTTCTTTGCACATATTATCCTTGATATTTTTCGAGTTAATTTAGAGTTCGTCCTAGAAATAAGTATGACTTGACAAAGCATTGTTCCCATCCGGAATTAAACTCAAATTTTTTTCTGATTGAATTTAATTTATGTTCCATGATATTTTCTATTCTCTTTATTTGAGAATTTCTTACTCCACCCCATGTACAATGCAAGCACCTTATACAATTCTGAAAATGCCATTCGAAAACTGAAAATATATTTATGATTCCTACCATATTTTTCACAAAAACAAACCAATGTGATTCTACCATACTCTACTACAAATATTTTTCCAAAAATGCACTTCTGATATAAAACAGGAAATACACTTCCAGTTTGTAGTTTTATAAGATATAATTGAAACACACATATATAAACAGGGTGTGCTATGATACAATACTTGTAAGAGCTAAATGTTTAAGCAATGTTTAAGATGATACGTTGATATAAAAATTGATTTTACTTCAAAAATGAAATCCACTTGAAATTAAAATTTATAATTTTTTATTTTACTATTGACTTTTACATTTAAATTTTTTATTTAACTCACTTTTATATTAAGTTATTCAAATACAAATTATTTTATTTTCATTTTATTTTAAATTAAAATAAAAATCAAATTGTTTAAATCAATTTTGAGTGCTATAAAACCAAACACATCATAAATAAATAAAAACATAAAAAACAAAGCAATGCTAAAAAAAAGACAAACATATAAAGTTGAAGGGGTTTCATTTAGAAGTGTATTTTCAAGAAAATTTTATTATAAAATAAGATGAATTTTAAAAAGCGAATAAATTATAGATATGTTAGTGCGCATAAAAAATATATTTTTGATTTTTAGAAATATTTTTAAAATTTTGTATGATTCATAAGAAAAGGATGAGATGGGTTAAGAAAATGCTCATTATTTTCATTTAAAAAAATCCATTTCAATGTAATATGTACATACAGGTATGTCGTCATACATAGAATTGGTAAAAAATGAAAATGGAAAAAATATGAATTGGGGGATGAGAAAACAAAGCAAGTATAGTATCCGAAATGGTTGCTTCTCTTTTCTTTCATCTCTCGCGCTTTGTCTCGTAGCTTTCTCCTCTCTCTCTCTCTCTCTGGCGCCATTCTCCGCTCATCACACACCAGAGAGCGAGCGAGCCTGCGAGAAGCACAGAAAATCAATCACAAACCCCTTTCACCAATTCCCCATTACTCCAACCTTCATAACCCCCAATTTCAACCTTTAATTTCTTTATCATCATTCTTCACCCTTTCAAACCCAAAACCCTAACCCCTTTTTTCCTCTTCACAGGTCAATCACTTTCACTTTCCCTCTATATCTTCGATCATCAGCGTTGTCCTCAACGTCGACGTCAACGCTATTTTCCGATTCTCATTTTTTTATGATTCAGAGTTAGGGTTAGGGATTTGACGTCAATGGAAGGGAGTGGGGATATGTTCAGAGGCTCTCCGGTTGCCGGATCATCATCATCATCATCATCATCTTCTTCATCGTTGGGTTCGCGAAGATACGGATTCCCGTCGGCAGCCAGCATCATTCAAGCACCGTTATCAGCGCTTCTTGAATATTCCGGTATTCTTCCACCAAGGTCGAACCAGCATCAGCCTAACCCTGATTCTGTACCCAATGACGGCGAGGTTTCGATTAGGATCATCGGTGCTGCTGAGCAAGATAATCACAGGGATGAGGAGGGTACACCACTGGCGGGGAACGATGGTTCTGGTTCTGCTGCGGCTGGGATGACGTCTTCCCCTTCACATGGTGATGTGGAGGGTGTTTCGCGATCAGGGAGTGGTAATGTTGATGCAGAAGCAGGTGGTGGTGGTGGTGATGGCGTTGGTGCTAATGGAAGAGATTCTTCTTACCAGAGATATGATATTCAGCATGCTGCTAGGTGGATTGAGCAAGTCTTGCCCTTTTCTTTGCTTCTTTTGGTGGTTTTCATTCGCCAACATTTACAAGGTTCATTCTCAATTCATAACTTTTGTTCACTATTATCATTATCAATTTGTCTTTGTACCTGTTGTTTTAGAAGCTTGGATTTTTATGTGATTTTTATATGGTTGCAGGGTTTTTTGTTACCATTTGGATTGCTGCTGTCCTTTTCAAGTCAAATGACATTCTGCGGAAACAAACGGCCTTGAAGGTGAGCCTTTGTGCTTATGTGTTCTTTGTTCATTAGATGTGGAAAAAGTGTTATTAATGGATGCAAATGTCATGGTGTTTGATACACTTTTATTTTATTTTGGTGGCTGCAGGGAGAGAGGAAAGTGCCCGTTTTGATTGGAATTTCTGTTGCTTTTGCACTTCATGTGGTTGGTGTTTATTGGTGGTATCAGAATGATGATCTAATGTATCCGTTAGTCATGCTTCCTCCCAAAGAAATACCGCCTTTCTGGCATGCTATTTTCATCATCATGGTGAATGGTGTGTTTCTCCATCCTTAATTACTGGCCATGTTTCTAACCATTTTATGCTTGTGTTTTGTTCTAGTAATCTCTTGTTATTTACTTTTTCATTTCAACTTACAACTAACCTGCTGTTATGTGTATTCGAGAATTTTCCTTTATAATTACCTCTATAATAAATGCCAGGGAAACATACTTCTATTATGTTGCCATTGAAATTTTTCTTCATGGGTACTCAATTGATATTTGTCTCTGAATTATTATTTTTCTAGTAATGGTCACTGATGTTACTTTCACATATTGAAGCTACACTACAGTTATGGAAACTCTTGCATGCTGCTCATTATGGAATTATTTATTCTCTGTTTGAAATTCAATGGGTGGATAATTAATTCCATTGATTTACAAAATTTATTTTGAAATTTCAGATACTTTGGCGCGCCAGGCTGCAATGATATTCAAGTGTATATTGTTAATGTATTACAAGAATAGCAGAGGCCGCAATTATCGTAAGCAGGTGAGGTAATACGTTATGAAGCACTAGGGAAATTTAGTGTAAGTGTTTAATGTTTTGGGAATGGAAGAGTATTTGAAGGCGGTTTTTCTCTTCTTTTTAAGTTATATTATTACCAACATGTCAGCTATTTCTTTTAAGATGCCCAAGAGTTTTGATGAGTTCAGAATCTGTATCTTGTACATTACATTTCTGATTGTACCATAATTCATTTATTAGGGGCAAATGCTGACTTTAGTTGAATACCTACTCCTGCTTTACCGAGCTTTATTGCCAACACCAGTTTGGTATCGTTTCTTCCTGAACAAAGAATATGGAAGCCTCTTTTCATCACTGATGACAGGATTGTATCTAACATTTAAGCTCACATCTGTTGTTGAAAAGGTGAGATATTCTTTAAAAATTTATGTTTGTATGAGTGTAGCATGTGATGAGTATCCTTCTACTTCTAATTTCTCTCGCTTAATTATAAACAAATGTTCAGGTTGTGCATACTTCTATTACTTAAACCTGTTTTTTACTAGCTTTCTTTGTTTGTTAAACTAAACTGTGTAATATTAGTTCTGTTTTTTTTTTTTTTTTTTGCGGTTGGTTCAAGCAGAAAATATAATTTATTTGTAGAAATAGGCCTTGCCAAAAATAAGTTCATCTTTAGTAAAAAAAAGATTTCCAAGATACAAACTTTTTTATGTGTGAATAATATTACACTCCTCTCCCATCAGACATTAAGATTTGCTACACTTTTGTCTTTATGATGTAAACAAATCTCATTGATAATAAGTAGTTAACAATAAGTCTCTCAAAAGCTCCCCCCTCTCTTTTATTTACATTTAGTGTCACCAACAACTATTTTTTAACATTCCTACAGGCTTTGGGGTTTTAGAAGATGAATTCAATTTCTTATTTCCATTACACCATCAGATTTGATGCAAGTCATTGGCGCCGACCGATCTTGTGCCTATATAAATGTAGCTAATATTAATCTTTTGGCGAGCTTTCCTAAATAGAGAGAAGGGAAATGTAATTTGAGATTCTGAGCATCTCTCTAGAGAAGGGAGTGGTTCATGCATATTTGTTAAAAATCCTAAATTTTGTAACATCCTTTTGCATTACAGGTTCCCCGGAATAAAAGAGCCTTTTCTTAATAAGTGAGAAGTTTGGGAGAGCTTTTTCTGTTTTGTTATCTATTTAATTTTACTCATTTAAAAAAAATGCGGAAGAGAAAATTATTATTGATTTAAGGGGCGTTAATGGTATTTTGCTACTATCTCCCCAGGGGGATTGAACTCTATCCCTTGAGGTTTCAAGGTCAATCTATTTCCTTAAGCTGTGACCCCTCATGGACATGTTAATTTACTCATTGTTTAATCATTTATGGTAATGATTCAAACTATGAAGTCATCAGATGGGTTACAATGAAGTGTTCATTAAATTTTTTATATACATAGTAAACTAGATTTTTAGTTTATAATTAAAGTACTGTATGTGTATAGCATGGGTTGACATCTGGTGGTTCTTCACTTAACTGTTTAGTGGTTTTCACTTTTCAGGTGCAATCTTTCTTTGCTGCAGTGAAGGCATTGTCACGTAAAGAAGTTCACTATGGGGCTCATGCAACATCAGAGCAGGTACTATGGATGCCTTCATTTTATTTTGCTCTTGGCCAATCAATTGTTAAAGTTTCAATGTTTATTCATTATCTCTTCAAATTGCCGTTTTTAGTTGTTAAATGAGAATTTGCTAATATATGAGTTGCTGTCCTGTTATGTTTTTTCCCAATTTGGTTTGGTGGTTGTCTTTTCTGTTATCGAGAGTGAGTTCAGTTAACTTTTCTCTAGTATGTACTATTTTATATACCCTAGTGTTTTTTAGGTATAACTAATAACTACAACTGAAATGTGAAATGAAAATTGCCGTGCACGAGTGCGGTAAGTGGTGCATTGTGCACCACTCTTATCTATTGTTAGATCAAGTAGTTCTATTGGATCTTATAGTGGGCTTCCCATACTATATCCCCTCCCATCCTTTCCAATAGCTTGCTCAGCTTGTGGTTGTTGAACCTCCATCAGAGCTGCCTTGTGACCAAGTCCTCCCAGTTAGTCATGAAAATGGCAGTATTTCTCTCAATAATATGCATCTTTCTTTGCATTCCCACCTTCAACTGCTCATAGACTAGCAGCATCGTCGCGGACGTGTCCCCCATGTTAGTGGTTGAGCTGCCACCTTCAATCGTCCCATTGCTAAAATCAAACATCATTCCACCGCCATAATAAGCTTGGTCCTACACGCCAGAAAACTACAAATTCTCCCAATTAGATTGAAACACCAAATAAAATCTGTGCATAATAGTTGCGAGTCATGAACAGCTATTTTCCCCAAATGGCTTCACAATTAATTTGATGGGCTTTTGTCTGGGATAGATAAAGAAAACCCCTTATAATATCATAAACTAGTGAAGATGAAGAAGAAAACTAGCTTCCATGTGATTTTCATCGAGGCAATAAAATGGAGCAGAGAAATACGATGTTGGATTGCTGCCTGTTTGCGTTTGTTATAATTTGACTTTAATCAGAAACTATAAGAGTGGGGGAAGGGGCAGTTGAAGTGCTCCGGAGATGGCTCAGTAAGGGAAAGTGAGACCAACCCGTCAAAGTCAAAATAGAAGTTAGTAATGGAAAACAGATGGGATAATCATGTGCAGAGCTCTGTGATAAGACCTGTGTTGCTGCTCAACCCAAATATTCAAAATATAATAAGTTGTGCACAATGGAGTGAAACACTTGAGCCACTTGTTCACTTTAGAATAAGCCTACTATTATGGGTGGTATTTAAAAAAAAATGGTGCCATCACATTATACAATGAATTATTATTATTTGCTTTGTTTTGGGTGTTTCAAATCTGGATTTAAAAAACACTTATTGAGCATTATAAGTCTACAATAGAAGCAATATGAAGCCTTGTTAAGCTTGGTTGTGGAAGATTTTTTTAACTAATATGTTCAATGTTCATTGATTTGACCCATTATTAAGATATGCCATTTTGGCCAGCATATCAATCAAAGATTTAAATATCATCATAATTTTGAAATGAGCAGAAGAATGTTTTAATTTTGTCCAATGGCTGTAGGGTTAAGATAAAACTTAATTTGAAATTAACGCTTGCTTTTAAAGTTTCACTACATCCAGTTCATTAGAGGTCTAATATTTAGTCGCATATCACACTTTTTCTGTCATTCTATATGCAATATGGGAGCAGCAAGTTGTTCATGCAAGTAACTGTCTGATGGCAGGTTGTTGCAGCTGGTGATCTTTGTGCCATTTGTCAAGAGAAGATGCATGCCCCAATCTTACTTCGTTGTAAACACATTTTCTGTGAAGACTGTGTATCAGAGTGGTGAGACTTGCTTTGCTGTTATCTTGTGTAATGGTCTGCATAAGAATATACAATTTTCATTTAGATTTCCATTAAACTAGCAAGTACTATACTTATAGAACAAACTAGCAAAGTACTGCATGGGTAGTTTACAGAACGTGAAAAATCAAGTTAAAAAGACATTTTTCAAAAATCAACTGAATAAGTAAATATAAGTTTATAGCTATTAAAAACATATGATATTTTTGACTCCTGATTACCTTATTTGGCAGGTTTGAGAGGGAAAGGACCTGCCCATTGTGCAGGGCTTTGGTAAAACCTGCAGACCTCAGGTCATTTGGTGATGGCTCTACTAGTTTGTTTTTCCAGTTATTCTAAACTCATATGATACAAGCCAGGAAGTTTTTTCTGCTTTGAAGCTTTATTTTTAAAGCAGCAGTCCTGATCAATACACAACACATGTAAAGTTCACTGGAGGCATTTTGGAGACACTCTGAGAAAAAGATGAATGCAGCTAAATAGGAATTAACCTGTCACCTATTATTCATATAATGTACTTGTAAGAGGTTAAGTGTATTATATGACCCTGTAACTAGGTTTATTCAATGTAAAATTAAATGTGAGTCTTCATCTACATAAGGAACGAAGGCTTCTTTCTGTCATATATTGTGAATCAAATTAGCAAATTTAAACGTTTTGTTTGTATTTGTTAGAATGTCGCCTGCGAGACTAACATGTTTGCGAGACTGGCAGGTTATAGAAATCTCACGTTTCAGTACATTTAATAAATCTGTGATATTCTTGACACTTAGATTTCTCATTTCTCCTTAAAGCACAATCAAGTAACATATGGACGACTTCTCAACCTTCATTAAATTTGTCTGATTTGATTCATTCAGCATGTGTTTGATTGTGTTCACAAAAAATGTTTTTAAATAATTTATCATACAAAATTGATTATGATTAATAGTGAGTTAAATGTAATTTAATTTATATTTAGATATATTGACATATTGGAAATCTGAATAATAAATTTTAGTGTCAATTATATTTGGATTTAATACATTTGAAATGTTAATACAATGTCGAATATTTGTAATAAAGGAGTTTTCCAAACCAACCAACCTCCTCAGTGACAGGAAAGTTACACACAAAACATGAGTATCAAATACTCCCATGGTCTTAATTCCTCAGTCCTCACATTGCAATCAGGTAGAGTAAATAAATGAATGTATGTTAGAAAACATGCATATATTTCTCAAAACAAGAGAATCTCATCTAAGACTATAACCCTATAAACAAAAAGTGTGATCATTTTGCTGCATTTTGAGATGCCGAGTCACTAGTAGGAGTCTCATTTTCTTCTGATGTACTCTCATCATCATCATCTCCTTCTGGCATAGGAAACATTACTTTTGTTGAACCTAGAGAAACCTCATCAGGCGATGTCGGTGTAGGTGATAACGAGAGTGGTGAGCCAGATAGCAACCTAGTGATTCCATTCACAGGCATTGGATAAAGTTCTGCGACATCTTCCATTCCCTCGTCAAGTTGCACCACATCCTGCATTGTCAGCTGATGATACTCCACAATCTCCCTCAAGAAACGGTTTTCCCTTGAATATGTCTCATTTTCATTAGCCAAACGAGACTTCTCAGCTAAAAGTGTTTCCATTTGATGCCGAATCTGAGGAGATCACAAATTTAGTACCAGACCTCAAGTTCAAAATGTAGTAGTAATAATAATGCATTATGCATATAATGCATTATTATTACTACTAAGAGAGAGACTAATGTAGCATAGATGCTTCAAAAGAGAGAGACTAATGCTACATTACATAATAACATGGCACTTTCAAATTTCTTTGGCTTCTAAATGCAAATTCAAATAGGTAAACAACAAACTGATTAATACCAGATCATCATCATCACGGATAAGTCCCTTATCGCTTCCTTCTCGTTCCCTGAGTAATTTATTTTCTTCTTCAAGTTGAGCACAGCGCGCTTTAGCAAATGCTAAATCCGCTTTAACGGTTTTTAGCTCACGAAGAAGTAATTTTGCTTTTGCTGCTGTTGCCAATGCCACCTGAAATCAAAACAAAAGAAAATGTAGCTTGTTTGGTTACATAAGAATTTAACAGAACTTGGATAGTAGAATATGTATGTTCCATATGTGAACTAAATTTAAATTCATCACATGAGAGGGACTAAGAACAGATTCTACTAAGTTAAACTGTATTAACAATTCCAAAATCATTATAAGATGTTCTATCATCTATGCCTACACTATAACAACTAACGAGACTGCAACCATTATACATGATTACACAGTTGGCACCTTACGTCTCGGGATTGCTTAAGTTGTGTTTCATGATTAGAATGAGACTGTGTCTGATCTGATTGCTGCCATGGATTCCTTATACTTGAAGCTTGGTTTGTGTCACCTTTTCGCCTGATTTGAGATCTCAGGTCTGCTGTCTTACTCTCCACCATTGTTTTTCCATCCTGAGGAAATCAAAGAAGTTACATTGAAGATATATAACAATCATCGATGCGCACTATCAAACACATGAAATTCAGATAAACACATCAACAGATAGATAGATAGAGTTACCTCATAAGCCTTCTCAAAGGTGTCACCTAGATGATTAAGGGAAGTAGTGATTGCATCCAATCCCTTCCGAACCGAAGCATTGTCCATTCTTTTATTAGAGTCAGGAGGTTGATAAAATGGCTTCAATAACCACGCCAAACCAAAAACTCAAACAAATAAGTTGATTCATATTCAACAAATATTGCAAATGACAAACATATATTCATGCAGCAATATATGGTAATCACCTGAGTTGAAAAAGGGCTAGAAAATGTATTAAAAGAGTGTGATTTGACAGTTTGTGGCTTGGTGTCATGTTGCAGCGGTGGATCTGAATTGCTTTCATCAAGAATTGATTTGGCTTTATGAGCCAAAACACCCCAGAAACCAGTTTTGTTGTTGTCATTTCCATAAGCATCAAAATTCTACATCAACGCATTCATTCAAACATTATATTCAATTTAAGATCGATCTATCTGTCTATCTATTCGTATTTATTAACGATAATATAAACAAATGTCGTGCGTACACAATCATCAACACCTGATATCAAAATAAACGAGAGAAATTGAGAACCGAATACCGTGGATCGTTGATGATCAGGATGAGAGGAGTCAAAGGCAAAAGAAAGAGCAGGTTGACGACGAGCAGCGGAGGCTTTAATGGCTTGAGCGGCGAGCGAAGGAGAAGGAGAATTAGAAGAAGAGAGGGAAGGTGTAGAACCATTTTGTTGATGAGAATCTTTAGGATCATCATCCAATGATGAATGAATTTCTTCTTTGAATGTTGAAGCTCTTGATATGCCTTGCCTTCTTCTGTACGCCAT
This sequence comes from Vicia faba, assembly GCA_948472305.1. NCBI lineage: Eukaryota > Viridiplantae > Streptophyta > Magnoliopsida > Fabales > Fabaceae > Vicia > Vicia faba. The sequence goes on from OX451740.1 coordinate 382,980,891, forward strand.
CTTATCTTTTGCTTCCACAACCAGAATAAGAGAAAGAGAGAGAGAGAGATCACAAAAACAAGCAAACGTTTCTGATTATCATTCAACTTCCACCTAACCAACTTTTTCCGTTTTTATCGTTTTTTTTTTTGAGGGACATGAAATGAAATATCAACCATATTATTAATAAAGTACATAGATTAAATGTAAGTTTTGTATGTAAATTGTGAAATATTTGGTATAAGAATAAGACAGGCTTCAAAAAGGTCCTATTTGGTGACAACTCAACCGAAAAGACCCAGCTAAGAAAAGCTGTTTCAATCACATATATTGAATGGATTATTAATGTACAAACATTTTTCGCATATTGATATTGATTCTCATCTTTTTTCTTCTACATCGTCAAAAAAAAATGAGTTATAATTTTTATTAAGATTAAATATATTTTTGGTCCTTTTAAAATATTGTCAATTTTGTTAAAAATAATGATGTGGCATTGCCAGATAGCTAAGATCAAACACATATTTGAGCCCATAAAATTTTATAACTAATCGGTGGCTAAATTCCTAACTAATTTGTAACAAATTATTTTGCAAGAATTCTGATTCTTAAAAAATACCGTATGTTCATGTTGTTGACACTCACCTCTCCACGTATATCTCCTAAAAGTTAGAGCTAATTGTGGAGCTTGTTTTGACCTTAACATTTAAAACTAGAACCAATTCATGGTCATATTTACATGGATGCAAGTATTAATATGTAGTAAATGATTTCATGCTTTATAAGGTTTTCCGTACTGTATATCTGTCCAACACTAATGATACATTTCCCATTCCCATAATATCCGTTTTTGTTTTGTTTACATATTGTATCTCTCTCCAACAGTAATGATCCACTTCCCTTTCTCATAATGTCGATTTTGGTTTTCCATACATGAAACATATGGAAGACGGTTGGCAGCAGGTCCTTTTTTGCTTCCTTGTTCTATGGTTCATTAAGTGGTAGTGTATATTTTTGCATCATTGATTAAATTCCTAACTAACGTGCAGATGGAATTGTTATCAATATGGTTCGTTAAGTGTATGTTTCTGTTATGAGAATCTAGAGGCATGTTCTATGATGAACATATTGATATTTGTTATGTGATGAACACTATGAACTTCTGAAGATCTCGGTGTTATTATCATTATTATTTCCATTGGCTTATTTTTAAATATGAATGTTGTTGAGAACAAATTAGTCACAAATTAAATAATATCATTTAAATAAATTTGTGTGTGAGCCAAGATAGTGAGGAACATGAAGAGCTTTCAACCAATCCTTACACATATACTGTTTTTTCAAAACCAATATTCTACGATGAATTTGTTAGAGATTAACTACAATTTTAGCTGCGAATTAGTTATGATTTTTTAAGACTCAAATATGTTATTGACCTTAGTCACGTGACATGTCACGTCAGTATCTTTGACCGTTGATACTGTCACGTGTCGTGTCACATTAACTTCTGTAATAAACATTGACAGAAAGAATTAATATTGTAGACGGAAAATTTTAAGAAGATTATTTTTTAAAAGAAATATTTTAAGAGACTAAAAATGAAATTGATAATATTTAAAGGGAGAAAAAAATATTATCAAAATATATGTTACTTTAACAAAACCAAATTATGTCCACAATGTTGATACTAGCAGCAATACGTTAGTTGATTAATTCTTATTAGTTGCTATTTGGGCTTTAGCTTGTATTTGGACCTGAGCATGTTACCTATATAAAGGGTCATTACTTTGTAATCCACATATACCGCAACAACAAAATAACAGTTTCAGTTTTAAGAGTTAGTTACACTAACTAACTCAACAATCTCTCTTCTTCTCCTTCTTCTTCTTCTTCTTCTTCTTCTTCTTCTTCTTCTTCTTCTTGTTTTTCACTATATTTATCTTTCTTGAATCCTTTGTTCCAATAAATTGGTATCAGAGTTTGTTTGCGATTCAGAGAGAATCTAATGGCAAACAAATCAACAACCTTAACACAATTTCTAGCAAATCTTCCGGTTTTCAAAGGTGAAAACTATCAAAGATGGGTGGCACAAATGAAGGTTATTTTCAGATTTCAAGATGTTATAGAAATCGTGAATGATGGAATGTCACAACTGAAGGAAGATGCTACGGAAGCCCAGAAAGCTGCGCACAAAGATCAGAGGAAGAAAGATGGCAAGGCATTATTCTTGATTCACCAGTGTGTGGATTGTGATGTATTTGAGAAGATAATCGAAGAAGAAACAACAAAAGAAGCTTGGGAAAAGCTGAAGTATTTGTATGGTGGAGATGAGAAACTGAAGAAGGTAAAGTTACAGACTCTGAGAAAGCAGTATGAGATGCTGCAGATGAAAGAGGATGAATCTATTTCAGCATATTTCTCAAGAGTGGTGATGCTAACAAATCAGATGAAGGCGTGTGGTGAAGTATTAACGGATCCGCAGAAGATATAAAAGGTATTAAGATCTCTAATTGCAGATTTGATTACTTTATTGTAACAATCGAAGAGGTCAAGAATCTATCTGAGATGAAGTTGGAAGAACTTCAAGCTTCTTTGGAGGCTCATGAAATGAGGCTGCAACAAAGAAACTCAAAAAGGAAGAAGACAACTGAACAAGCATTGCAATCAAGATTCAGCAAGAAAGCTGGAAAAGAGAAATCGAAGCAGCATAAGAATCTTGCTGGTGATGAGAAGTCAAGCAAGAATACTGATTCGAAAGGAGTGTGCAACAAGTATTCTGGAAAGAAAGTTAACACGAAAGGGGTGCAATGTTACAATTGTCAAGGTTTTGGCCACTATGCTAGAGATTGTCGAAGCAAGAAAGCTGCAAGGTCAAAAGATAGTGATGAAGCTTAATATGCAAGAGCTGAAAGTAGTGATTCTGATGATGCGTTGTTGCTAGTGAACACTCAATCGAATACTGAGAAAAACAACATGTGGTATCTGGATTCAGGATGTAGCAACCACATGACTGGCAATAAAAACTGGTTTACCTAGTTAGATGAGTCAGTCGAAAAGGTGATAAATTTTGCAAATGGCAGGCATATCAAATCAGGTGGTAGAGGAGACATTTCGATTATTAGGAAGGATGGTCGAAAGACTACTATCAATGAAGTTCTGTATGTACCTTCAATGACAAGTAACTTGATAAGTGTAGGTCAAATACTTGCAAAAGGCTTCAATATGAAGTTGGAGAATAATCAGATGAAGGTATATAGGGCTGATGGGAGGCTAATCATGAAAGCACCATTAGCGGAGAACAAAACCTTCAAAGTCGAACTCAACACATCAGATGAGAAATGTCTTGCTTTAAATGTAGAAGAAGACAAGAACTGGCTATGGCATCACAGGTATGGACATCTAAACTTCAAAAGTTTATGTATGCTCAATCAGAAGAAAATGGTGCTTGGATTGTCGTATGTGAAGGAACCAAAGCAGATATGTGAAGAATGCTGTAAAGCTAAGAAGGCAAGGAAGGCATTCAAACGTGATTTTCCTATAAGGTCAAGGCAAAAATTGGAGCTGGTTCATTCATATGTGTGTGGACCTTTCGAAGTAAAATCCAATGGAGGTAACATGTATTTCCTTACTTTCATTGATGAATTCACCAGACATATGTGGATTTAACTCATTGAAAGGAAGAGTGAGGTATTCACACAGTTCAAGAAGTTCAATTTGCATGCTGAGAAACAAAGTGGCTGCAAATTGAAAAAGTTAAGAACTGATGGTGGTGGTGAATATACTTCAACATGATTTGCCAGATTTTGCAATGAGGAAGGTATAAAGCATAGAATGTTGCACCCTATACGCCTCATCATAATGACATCGCTAAGAGAAAGAATAGAAGTGTACTGAACATGACCAGATGTATGTTAAAAGCTAAGAATATGCCTAAGAGTTTTTGGGCTGAAGCAGCTTCGACAACAATATACATTCTAAACATATGCCTAACAAAGAAGATGGTCGAAAAGACACCACACGAGGCTTGGACAGGGTCGAATCCAAATGTAAGTCATCTTAGAATTTTTGAATCAATGTGTTTCAGGCATGTACCTGAAGAATTGAGAAAGAAGATGGATGATTAAAGTGAAGTCATGATGCTCATAGGTTATCATTCGACTGGTGCATACAAGTTGTATTCACCAATCGAAGATAAACTAGTGATTTGTAGAGATGTTCTTGTAGACGAAAGCAAAGGATGGGATTGGAGTCGAAGTGCAGTTAGACAAGAATCAGATACAATCACAACTGTGTTCGAAGAAGATGAAGCTTCGACAAGTCAAAATGAACAAGGTGATACTTTGGATGGTCGAAATGAAGAACCACCTGTGCAGAACGAAAGAAGATCCACAAGAACAAGAACTGAGTTAACTAGGCTGACTGGATATGAGAGGTTTCCAGATCAAGCAATAGATGCTGATGGTGACTTAATCGAAGAAGCCATGACGATGGCTGAAGCAGAACCAATTGATTTGGGTGAAGCCTTGAACAATTCGAATTGGTGTGAAGCCATGAAAGATGAACTTAGAGCCATTGAGAAGAACAACACTTGGGAACTTGTCGAAAGAACCAACAAGAAACCGATTGATGTGAAATGGATCTACAAGGTGAAACGAAGGCCATATGGTGAGATTGCAAAGTACAAGGCAAGACTGGTGGCCAGAGGTTTTTTATAACAACCAGGTATTGACTTTGATGAAGTGTATGCGCTTGTTGCTAGGATCGAAACAATCATGATTGTTGTTTTGATAGCTGCATATAGAGGATGGAAAATGCACCAACTTGATGTGAAGTTAACATTCTTGAATGGGCCTCTGGAAGAAGAAGTCGATGTCACTCAACCACCAAACTTCTACGTCAAAGGGCAGGAGTCAAAGGATTACAGATTGAGGAAGGCTCTCTATGGCTTGAAGCAAGCTCCTAGAGCTTGGAATAAAAGGATAGATAGCTTCCTAATCGAAGTAGGGTTCAAAAAGTGTGTCTCTGAACATGAAGTGTATGTAAATGATGTCGAAAGTGCCAATCAAATAATTTTATGCCTCTATGTTGATGACTTACTCATTACAGGAGCAAATGAAGCTGAGATAATGAAGGTAAAGTAAAAATTAATGCATGAATTTGAAATGTCTGATTTAGGGAATCTTTCCTACTTTCTGGGAATGGAATTCAAAGACATCGAAGGAGGAGTTTTCTTGCATCAAATGAAGTATGCTCAAGATATATTGAAGAGGTTCAATATGAGCAACTGTAAGGAAGCTGTTTGTAACACCCTCTAAAACCCCGCATATAATTTTCGCAAATATTAAAAATTATAAACTCAGAGTACATGTAATAATCGAGGAATGCTACAATTCTCTTTTAATAAAATAAATTCCTGTCATGCATAATTTTAGTGGTAACTCATACATGTCTACACAGCGGAATAATTTATCTAATAAATCAAATGTTATAATATTTTCCAAAATCATCAGGGATTAACACCTGGAAAAGTCAACGTCATATTATAACAATTAACAGAAAATAAACGAGTCTGACTAAAGCAGCTCGACAACCAAACGTTCCCGGAGTTACAACTATCAGAGCATGACCCGGACATACTAAAACGAAACTAAACTAGACACGATAAGCCTTCGCCAAGCACCTGAGCGAAGCTCCTCAATCTGAAATATTCAACAGTAAGGGTGAGCTTCTCAAATATACATTTGGTTATACATTCATAACAATCAATTCACGAAATCATAAGCATTACCCAATAATTAGCATATTTCATAGTTTACAAAACCTTTACAATTCATATATCCATGACATATTGCCTTTCATATTTGCAAATATTCATCAAACATCATCAACCATTTAACAATCATACGTGCATACAAACAATCAAATACAACATTGGAAAAATCATCCATTCATGTTATATTCGAGTAATGCAACACACCCATGCATGTGGTACCACTTCACCGCCCCATTAAATCGCGGGTCACGGATAACTCACCGTTCCATTATATCGCGGACACGGCTACCACCTCAACGTTCCATTAGATCGCGGACACGTATATTGGCCACCATGTTAATTCCACACAATGGGAATTAACAAATGCAACATGATATGTAAGTATGTAACACTCAGCATACTATGAACATCAATCAACATATCATGCACATCAACAATATCAAACATAACATGATAGGAATAGCATGTAACCACTCAGCATACTATTAAACATCAATCATATCAAGTTATATCATAATTCATGCTTGATAACATCATCTAAAAGCATGACAATAAGATCCACATAGTGTTGGTATCATAACATACAATCGTTATTCGATACACACATCAATCAACACTAGGAATTCAATAAACACATATTCAAAACATGTCAAACACTGCACATCAAAACCGGATCAATCCGTACATAACAGCATGCACAGAAAACATAGTTTAAAAAAACCAACACAGGAGGTTTAACACGGGTGCCCGTGTAAAACAACACTGCCCGTGTGGAAATGTGTCCAGAAAACACGTTTTTTTGACAAAACAGGGGATCAACACGGGCGCCCGTGTAAATCAACACGGCCCGTGTTGAATTGTGCCCAGAAAACCCATTTTTATGCCAACACAGTGAATCAACACGGGCGCCCGTGTTAATCAACACGCCCGTGTTGAATTATGGCCAGAAAACACATTTACATCAGCATTACAGTGAATCAACACGGGTGCCCGCGTAAATCAACGCGCCCGTGTTGATGAGTGCGAACCCAATTTTTCTGTTTTTGCAGCAGCTCTTATACCCATTTTTTTGCACGAAAATACCTCTCTACGGCGGTGCAATATAGTACAAAGACATCCAACCCATCATAGGAACCTAAAGTCTCTAATTGATTCATAAAATCGGGAACTTAAACCTTTTCTAAACAAAGTTCAATCCTAAGGTTATCGATCCCTAGAAACATCTAACAATTGGGATTTCCTACGATTACCCGAATCAACCGTACATAAACCCATAAACAAATATAAATCGAGTATAAACCCCCCTTACCTTATCAATTAGCAGCTTTGAGTTCTTGAGCGATGTTCTTCGTTCTCCGTTCTTCAGAGCTCTATTTTCCCAAATTCCAACTTCTGTTCTTACGTGAAAACCAAAAATGAGAAAATGGCCTAAGTCCCAAACATAACTTTATTTCTCTGCACCCCCACTCTTTACTAACAACATCTAAGCCCAATAACATAAAAATCCCAATATTCCTTATTTCTTTTATTTTCCTCGAATACTCCAAAATAAATAATTCTTTTTATTTTATTAATTCTAATAAAATAAATTCCCAAATTTAAATAAATCAATTAATTGAAAATGGGGTGTTACAACTCTCCCCCACTAAAAGAGTTTTCGTCCTCGAAAACATACCTTAGACGAACAGCTCCGGATAAGCCTCTTTCATCTGGCTCTCCAGCTCCCAAGTGATATTTCCATCTGCTGGACCTCCCCAAGCAACCTTCACTAATGCTATCTCTTTACCTCTTAACTGTTTCACTTCCCGATCTTCTATCCTCATAGGCAATGCTTCTACTGTCAGGTTATCTCTTACCTGTACATCATCTATTTGGATTACATGAGATGGGTCTGGAATGTATCTCCTCAACTGAGAAACATGAAAAACATTGTGCAAATTCGCAAGTCTCGGAGGTAAAGCAATGCGATAAGCAACTTCTCCAACTCTTTCCGTAATCTGAAACGGACCAATAAAACGCGGAGTCAACTTCTTAGACTTCAACGCCCGACCAATACCCGTCATCGGAGTAACTCTCATAAACACATGATCTCCAACATTGAATTCTAAATTCTTTCTCCTCTTATCATGATAACTTTTCTGACGACTCTGAGAAGCTCTCATCTTCTCTTGAATCAATTTGATCTTTTCGGTAGTCTGCTGAACAATCTCTGGCCCAATTACCGAACTCTCTCCAGATTCATACCAACACAAAGGCGTCCTACACCGTCTACCATACAATGCCTCAAACGGAGCCATACCAATACTCGAATGGTAACTATTGTTATAAGTAAATTCAATCAATGGCAAATAGCTATCCCAAGCTCCACCTTTCTCTAAAACACAAGCACGCAATAAATCTTCCAACGATTGAATCGTCCTCTCCGTCTGTCCATCAGTCTGAGGATGGTAAGCTGAACTCAATCTCAACTTAGTACCCAAAGCCTTCTGCAATCCTTCCCAAAATTTCGAAGTGAACCTCGGATCTCTATCTGACACAATACTAGAAGGAACTCCATGCAAACTCACTATTTTCTCAATATACAACTGTGCCAATCTCTCCATCGAGTAATCCATTCGCACCGGTATAAAATGAGCAGACTTAGTCAACCTATCCACAACGACCCATATCGCTTCACAATTCATAGGAGTCCTTGGCAACCCAGATACGAAATCCATAGAAATACTATCCCACTTCCATTCTGGAATAAACATCGGTTGCATAAACCCAGCCGGCTTTTGATGCTCAATCTTCGATTTCTGACAGATTAAACATGCATACACAAATTCAGCTATTTCCTTTTTCATTCTCGGCCACCAAAACAATTTCTTCAAATCATGATACATTTTCGTGGCACCCGGATGAATGCTCATCCCACTGCGATGTCCTTCCTCTAATATACTTTTCTTGATTTCTGCGACATCAGGAACACAAACTCTATCGCCAAATCTCATAACATCATTTTCATCAATCCTAAACTCACCACCTTGACCTTGGTTGATCAATGTCAATTTATCAACTAAATTAACATCGGATTTCTGCCCGATCCTGATCTCTTCTAGAATACCACTAGTAAGTTTCAACATACCCAAACGAACACACTTCGGAGTACTTTCACAAACCAAACTCAAATCTCGGAATTGCTCAATTAAATCCAATTCACGAACCATCATCATAGACATATGCAAGGATTTCCTGCTCAAAGCATCTGCAACCACATTTGCCTTACCAGGATGGTAATTCAAACCAAAATCATAATCTTTGAGAAATTCCAACCACCTTCTTTGCCTCATATTAAGCTCTTTCTGATCGAAAAGATACTTCAAACTCTTATGATCACTATACACTTCAAATCTCGAACCGTACAGATAATGTCTCCATAATTTCAAGACAAACACGACTGCTGCCAACTCTAAGTCATGAGTAGGATAGTTCCTTTCATGAACCTTCAACTGTCTCGAAGCATACGCAACTACCTGCTGATTCTGCATTAAAACACCACCTAAACCCAACAGAGATGCATCACAATAGACCACAAAAGATTCCACCGGATTCGGCAAAATCAGAATAGGAGCACTTGTCAATCTCCGCTTCAATTCTTGGAAACCTTTCTCACAATCAGAATCCCAAATAAACGCTTGTCCTTTACGAGTCAACTTCGTCAACGGCAATGCTAACTTTGAGAATCCTTCGATAAACTTTCTGTAATAACCTGCAAGACCAAGAAAACTTCTGATTTCCGAAACAGTCTTCGGCGCTTCCCACTGAGATACCGCTTCTACTTTCGTAGGATCCACTGCAATACCATTCTTAGAAATCACATGTCCAAGAAAACTAACTTCATTCAGCCAGAACTCACATTTGGACAACTTTGCATACAACTTCTTATCTTTCAACAACTCTAACACAATTCTGAGATGTTCCGCATGTTCTTCGTCATTCTCGGAATAAATCAGAATGTCATCAATAAAAACCACAACAAACTTATCCAGGTATGGGTGAAAAATCCTATTCATATATTCCATGAAAACACCAGGTGCATTAGTAACTCCGAACGGCATAACAGAATATTCATAATGCCCATACCTCGTTCGAAAAGCAGTCTTTTGAATATCTTCCGCTTTCACACGAATCTGATGATATCCAGATCTCAAATCAATCTTACTGAATACACTGGCTCCAATTAACTGATCCATTAAATCATCAATCCTCGGTAACGGGTACCGATTCTTAATGGTTACCTTGTTCAATTGCCTGTAATCAACACACAGTCTCATAGAACCTTCTTTCTTCTTAACCAACAATACCGGAGCACCCCAAGGCGAAACACTTGGACGAATAAACTTCTTCTCCAGTAAATCTTCCAACTGACTCTTCAATTCAGCCAATTCAGACGCAGACATACGATATGGCGCCATCGACACCGGTCTCGTACCAGGAATTAAATCTATAGAAAATTCCACTTCTCTCTCAGGAGGTAACTCGCCAACATCATCAGGAAAGACTTCTGGAAAATCACACACCACTGGCAATTCACTACTCCTGACCTTTCCTGTTGCATCTAACGAAGCAAGTAACATAAACACGTTAGCACCATCTTCCATTGCTTCTTGCACCTGCCTAGCAGTCATAGTCAATTTCTCGACACCAACTGCTTCTGGGAAAATCACCGTCTTAGCAAAGCAGTTCAGATGAACCCGGTTAAATTCCAACCAGTTCATCCCAAGGATAATATCAATTTGTTCAAGCGGTAGGCACACTAAATCCATACCGAAACCTCTACCAAAAATCTCAATAGGACAATTCCTACATACGAGTGAAGTTGTCACTGAACCCGATGCAGGAGTATCAACAACCATGCTACCTCGCATACCAGATATGTCCAGTTTCAACCTCTCAGCACAATCCAAAGAAATGAAAGAATGAGTTGCACCAGTATCAATAATTGCAACTAAAGGTGTGCCATGAATAAAACACGTACCTTTAATCAATCGATCCTCTGGGGTAGTCTCAGATCCAGACAAAGCAAACACTTTTCCACCTGACTGATCCTTCCTAGGCTTAGGACACTGCGGACGAATGTGACCTTCTTCGCCACAATTGTAACAAGTAACAGACTTCCCTTTGCAATCAATAGACAAATGACCAGCCTTTCCACATTTATAGCACTTCTTCTCATCACTCTTGCAATCTCGAATGTGATGACCAGACTCACCACACCTGTAGCATCTGATAGGAGCCTTAGAATCTCCCCCACTAGGCCTTTTCCAACCGCCTGATCTCTGGTTATCTCTACCATATGGCTTGCCACAGTCCATATGTTGCTTCCCTCTTTTATCAACAGCCCCACGAGAGTGAGACGACCGATTCTTGGTAATATCTTCTTCCAAGATTCTGCTACAATCCACCAGATCAGAAAATCTACGAATACGCTGGTACCTGATTCCCTGCTTAATCTCATCTCGGAGACCATTCTCAAATTTGATACACTTAGAGAATTCTCCAGCCTCATCATTGTTGTAGTGTGCATAATACTTTGCCAGCTCAGTGAACTTAGTAGCATACTCACTAACAGTCAGATTGCCCTGCTTAAGCTCCAAAAATTCAATTTCCTTTCTTCCCCGAACATCTTCAGGAAAGTACCTCCTCAGAAAAGCCCTTCTGAAGTTAGCCCAAGTCAGTGCCTCTCCATCCTGAACCATTTCAGTCCTTGTGGCAACCCACCAGTCGTCGGCCTCTTCTGCCAACATATGCGTACCATATATGACTTTCAGATCTTCAGCACAATCGATCACACGGAAAATCCTTTCGATTTCCTTCAGCCACTTCTGAGCACCTTCGGGGTCATGTGTACCTTTGAACAACGGAGGATTGTTCCTCTGGAAATTTCCCAATTGCCTATCAGCACCAATCACGCCTCCAGTTGGGTTTCCAGCAAGTACACCAGCTAACATCCCCAAAGCCTCAGCTAGTGCAGCATCATTTCGTCCATTACCTCTTCCAGCCATATTCCTGAGAATTAAAACATACTCCACATCAGAATACAGTATCGACAGTGTTACCTTGCACTAGTCGCATACGAAAAGGAATGACTGACTCAAGACTCTGGTCACAACGACCGACTATGCTCTGATACCACTATTGTAACACCCTCTAAAACCCCGCATATAATTTTCGCAAATATTAAAAATTATAAACTCAGAGTACATGTAATAATCGAGGAATGCTACAATTCTCTTTTAATAAAATAAATTCCTGTCATGCATAATTTTAGTGGTAACTCATACATGTCTACACAGCGGAATAATTTATCTAATAAATCAAATGTTATAATATTTTCCAAAATCATCAGGGATTAACACCTGGAAAAGTCAACGTCATATTATAACAATTAACAGAAAATAAACGAGTCTGACTAAAGCAGCTCGACAACCAAACGTTCCCGGAGTTACAACTATCAGAGCATGACCCGGACATACTAAAACGAAACTAAACTAGACACGATAAGCCTTCGCCAAGCACCTGAGCGAAGCTCCTCAATCTGAAATATTCAACAGTAAGGGTGAGCTTCTCAAATATACATTTGGTTATACATTCATAACAATCAATTCACGAAATCATAAGCATTACCCAATAATTAGCATATTTCATAGTTTACAAAACCTTTACAATTCATATATCCATGACATATTGCCTTTCATATTTGCAAATATTCATCAAACATCATCAACCATTTAACAATCATACGTGCATACAAACAATCAAATACAACATTGGAAAAATCATCCATTCATGTTATATTCGAGTAATGCAACACACCCATGCATGTGGTACCACTTCACCGCCCCATTAAATCGCGGGTCACGGATAACTCACCGTTCCATTATATCGCGGACACGGCTACCACCTCAACGTTCCATTAGATCGCGGACACGTATATTGGCCACCATGTTAATTCCACACAATGGGAATTAACAAATGCAACATGATATGTAAGTATGTAACACTCAGCATACTATGAACATCAATCAACATATCATGCACATCAACAATATCAAACATAACATGATAGGAATAGCATGTAACCACTCAGCATACTATTAAACATCAATCATATCAAGTTATATCATAATTCATGCTTGATAACATCATCTAAAAGCATGACAATAAGATCCACATAGTGTTGGTATCATAACATACAATCGTTATTCGATACACACATCAATCAACACTAGGAATTCAATAAACACATATTCAAAACATGTCAAACACTGCACATCAAAACCGGATCAATCCGTACATAACAGCATGCACAGAAAACATAGTTTAAAAAAACCAACACAGGAGGTTTAACACGGGTGCCCGTGTAAAACAACACTGCCCGTGTGGAAATGTGTCCAGAAAACACGTTTTTTTGACAAAACAGGGGATCAACACGGGCGCCCGTGTAAATCAACACGGCCCGTGTTGAATTGTGCCCAGAAAACCCATTTTTATGCCAACACAGTGAATCAACACGGGCGCCCGTGTTAATCAACACGCCCGTGTTGAATTATGGCCAGAAAACACATTTTCATCAGCATTACAGTGAATCAACACGGGTGCCCGCGTAAATCAACGCGCCCGTGTTGATGAGTGCGAACCCAATTTTTCTGTTTTTGCAGCAGCTCTTATACCCATTTTTTTGCACGAAAATACCTCTCTACGGCGGTGCAATATAGTACAAAGACATCCAACCCATCATAGGAACCTAAAGTCTCTAATTGATTCATAAAATCGGGAACTTAAACCTTTTCTAAACAAAGTTCAATCCTAAGGTTATCGATCCCTAGAAACATCTAACAATTGGGATTTCCTACGATTACCCGAATCAACCGTACATAAACCCATAAACAAATATAAATCGAGTATAAACCCCCCTTACCTTATCAATTAGCAGCTTTGAGTTCTTGAGCGATGTTCTTCGTTCTCCGTTCTTCAGAGCTCTATTTTCCCAAATTCCAACTTCTGTTCTTACGTGAAAACCAAAAATGAGAAAATGGCCTAAGTCCCAAACATAACTTTATTTCTCTGCACCCCCACTCTTTACTAACAACATCTAAGCCCAATAACATAAAAATCCCAATATTCCTTATTTCTTTTATTTTCCTCGAATACTCCAAAATAAATAATTCTTTTTATTTTATTAATTCTAATAAAATAAATTCCCAAATTTAAATAAATCAATTAATTGAAAATGGGGTGTTACACTGTTACTCCATTAGATACTGGAGCAAAGCTGAAGAAGGAATAAAATGATGAATTTGTAAGTTCGACCCTTTACAAACAAATCATTGGATCATTTAGGTATCTTTGCAATATTAGACCAGATATCTGCCAAAGTGTAGAATTGTTGAGCAGATTTATGGAGAAGCCTCAAGAATGTCATCTCATTGCACTAAAGAGGGTGTTGAGATACATCAAGGGAACTGTTGATCATGATGTGTTGTTGCCAAAATGATCGAAGAACAGTACAGAGGTCGAAGTGCATGGATACACTAACTCAGATTTCAGTGGAGATCAAGATGAAAAGAAGAGTACTGCAGGGTACATATTCATGATCGAAGGAGCTCCAATCTCCTGGAGTTCAAGGAAGCAAAGCATTGTGGCTTTGTCTTCATGCGAAGCAGAATATGTGACTGCATCATATGCTGCATGCCAAGCAGCATGGATCAAAATGCTACTTGAAGAGCTCGAAATAATTGAGTCGAAGATGAAGCTGTTTATTGATAACAAGTCAACAATAAATCTTGCGAATCACCCAATGTGTCATGGTCGAAGTAAACACATTAAACGAAGGTATCATTTTCTGAGAGACCAAGTAAACAAAGGGAAGCTTGAAATAGAACATTGCAAGACATAAGTGTAACTAGCTGACATATTCACCAAACATCTGAAGAAAGTGAGATTCGAAGAGTTAAAGAAAGGCATTGGGATGAGAAGTATTGATAACATGAATTAAGGGGGTGTGTTAGTTGGTTAATTCTTGTTAGTTGCTATTTGGGCTTTAGCTTGTATTTGGGCCTGGGCATGTTGCCTATATAAAGGGTCATTACTTTGTAATCTACATATACTGCAGCAACAAAATAACAATTTCAGTTTTAAGAGTTAGTTACACTAACTAACTCAACAATCTCTCTTCTTCTTCTTCTTCTTCTTCTTCTTGTTGTTGTTTTTCACTATATTCATCTTTCTTGAATCCTTTGTTCCAACACAATCGTGACATCTTTGTATTGATACTATTCCAAATTGATGAAACAATATAATAAGAAATAACATTTCTATCTCACATATCTATTTCTCAAGAATTTCTCAGTATTGTACAGAAGTGATGAAATTCCAACAAAGCTTTTAGGTTAACATCCCTATTGATATCAGGTTAACATCCATATTGATATTTGTACTCACTGAAAGTATAATGAAGATAATCCGATAGATCTTGTGTTGGGGTTTGTTGAAAAATATGAACGAGAAGAAGATGAAATTGGTATGATGAAAGTTGCACAAAATAAATTAAAGTGTGTTTACACTAAGTTTTAGGTTCGATTTGCCCTCACCAATTTAGGAAAACTGGATACAAATGGGTTAACCGACAAATCCCTTTCAGGATACTTTGAAAACCTTAACATAAATCGCACATTCACATTAAGCATATCGATCAACAATATTTTACAGAATAAAGTTCTCTCATTTATTTTTGTGCACTAGAAAAAAAAAGAATGATATAGATATGATTTTTGGCACTTGAAATATACTATTTCCGTGTCTTTTTAATGCCTAACAAATGTCTCTATTTATTGAGAATTTTATGTCCTTTGGTGAAGGGATACAACTCTTTGAAAGATTTTGTTCACGGGCGGCTACATTGCTTTAATTGTAAAGCATTACACATTTTCGCTAAAAGGTATTTTTTAAATATTGCAACTTTCTAAATATATTTTGGAAATTTCACCAACAATTCTCCACCATTTTAAAAATATATCTAAACCCATTATTCTGGAAATTTCATGGTTTCAGATAAATGTATCTTACAATTTAAACCATTATTTAGTAAGTTAAGTTTTCACTCATCCCCGAATAGATTGGTAAACAAACTTTGAACAATTTATTCATTAGAACAAGTGTACATAACTCACACACGAAATCTCAGTATCATTGATCGAATTAATATGACACATTTAATATTGCCTTGTGTTTCATATCCTTTTCATGAGAATTTAAGAGCCAAGCCCTTAAACTCTTTGAAGCGACACCACTTCATTCCTATATAGGTAGGCTATATCAGAAATCATCCATAATTATTGTTCTGGACTGGACCGACACTTGCTCCACCGTTGGAGAGGCCCAATCACGCATTTGTCAAATGCTCAAAAGCATGCAGCCCAATCTAAGAACCGTTGGGCATTTTCCCACGTGTCCGCTAGGAAGACGTTGCCCACATGTCCATATCGTCATCAAACCGCCTTCCAGGAATAACAGATCCAACTCCTATTTTCTCGGAGCAGTTGACCAGGGAGGAGGCCACATGCTGGACTTCATACACACGTAAGCCCTGATAGTCTTTGTTATTGGGCCTCATTGTGGCCCATCATTGAAGACCTTGGCCCAGCGCTGGGGGCTATAAATACCTTCTTACTTGAGAGTGTCAGATATTGATTCATTCACACTCTCATACTCACTTACTTGCATTGACTCTGAATCTTACTTTGCCATCAGAGTATCTTGCAGGTACCCCCACTTCACCTTCAACTGTTGCTCGACTCGAAGCTTGTGGACTTTGACAATTTCTTCTAGTCAGATACGATCAATTATGCATTCCAACAAACATATGGTGTATGTCTATTAAGAGGAAACCTCATCCTACCACATTTATTCTTATGGTTCAAGTACTTTTACTCATTGGGATGCATTTATTGTCAAGTACTTCAATCACTCTAATAGTGTATTTTCATCATTGAACTCAAAACTTAACAATAATCAAGTGTGAGTTGAATTTCCACTATTGACGATTAATTAAATATGAACTTGTTCCACATCCCTTAGTGATGTCTTCCTCGTATTCAGTTATATCTAAAGACATCATATCATTGTCAATCCTTTCGTCAAAGAATCACATGACTTTTCAAACTTTAATAAACTTTGAATATTCAATCTTTCAAATAGTCATGTCTATGATTACTTTATGTACTCTTGATAATTTTACCAACTATCATCAAACCATGTCACCTTTGTAATATTAGTATATTTATCATATACAAAATATATTATATTTTTTTGATATGTTTGACAAACTATCACCATGATACTTTTTGTCATTCATTTTATTATATACACGAATTATATGTCAATCTTTAATTTATTAATCTTTTAAATTTAAAGTTTTACTTTCATTTAAACATATATTAAAAATATATTTAATAAATTGTAATCATTAACGAACTTTCAAGTTGTGTTTTTAACCATCCTTGAAGAACATTCCAGATTTATTTTAGAAACTCACTATATAAATACAAAATCAATGCATATGTAAATTGATTTAATTTTTTTTAACACAGTGCCAAAGCACATACTTGATTTAAATTGTTACTGTATATGTGTATGATGGATTTATTTACATAATATATACATTCATGCTTTATTATTAAAATATTCAAAAAAGGCTTCCCAATAAAATATTAAACAAACATCTCTTCATAATACAACGTCATGCTACAATCTTGGGTTCTATTCATGAAAAACAAAACATCGCTTCATAAAAAAACCTCAAAAGCAAGACAATAGTTCATGATAAAGACATTCAAAACCTTATACGATTAGCATATATAATGAATTTTCATATATGCATGTATATTGAAAGATATTGAATTACAAATACAATTAACTCACCGATAGAAATACTACCACTATTTTTTCATAATAATATACTTTAAAAATTAATCATCAATGCCATACACTTGCTCACACAGATCATAGAAATACATATTAGTTCAACTTTATTAATTATTTAACGCAAACAAAATCGATAAATTTGAATAAAAAATCATCTACTATTTCGATTTTTTCTTTTATAACAAGATATGATATAATTTATAGTTGACACAACTATTTTGAAATTTCAAAACAATTCCAGGCACAACATATAGATTAATGCTAATGTTAAAATTATATTGCAATTCATATCAATTAATTATTACCTGAAAAAAATCACAATATGAATAATTAAAATTTTGATATCAATAGTTAGAACTTTTATATTTGATCTTGATATTAAGATTTTTCACAGTGCTTTAGTTTTTATGAAAAATAATAAGAACGTATTCGAATTTATGATAGTGATTCTTCTTGTATTTAGAATGTGTCAATAATGTAATAGTTCATTCTTGATGTTTAAAACGAACCTAAAGATTGTTAGATCTTGTGTTGAGGGTCTGCTGTAAAATATGAACGAGAAGAAGATGAAATCGATGGAAGTTGCACAAAATAAATTCTAAAGCGTGCGTTTATACTAAGCTTTAAGTTCGATTCGCCCCCACCAATTTAGGCAAATTGGATGCAAACAGATTAACCGGCAAATCCCCTTCAGTATATTTTGGAAACATTAACATGAATCACACATTCATATTAAGCATATCGATCAACGATATTTTACAGAATAAAGTTCTCTCATTTATTCTTGTACATTAGAAAAAAAAAAGAATGATGTAGATATGATTTTTGACACTTGAAATATACTGTTTTCGTGTCTTTTTAATGCTTAACAAATGTCTCTATTTGTAGAGAATTTTATGTCATTTGGTGAAGGGAAATAACTCTTTGAAAGATTTTGTTCATGAATGATCACATTGCTTCAATCGTAAAGCATTACACCTTTTCTCTACAAAGTTTTTTTTTTTAACCATTGCAACTTTTCAAATATATTTTGGATATTTCACCAACATAATCCTCCTTTGAAAAGCGATCACAAAGAGGTAGTATATGTTGATTTGTGAGAATTAGTGAGTGAATCCTCCAATCATAGAGGTGAGATATTTATTGACATGAGTTTTAGGCTGGATCATGGGGGTAATAGATTTCTTTAACTCCCAGAGAGCATGTGTGGTAGGAGCCACGTTATTTATATGGATTAAAGGAGTGATTTCCTCTCTTCTAGCTTTGACCAAATCGATCATTTCAGAGACACCTCATAGTCACATATGGGAATGGATGATTAGTAATTGACTCAAGTCAGACGACCCAAGCTCAAATCGGGCGCCCATGTTCTAGTGTAGCGATCAAACCAATGACTCACCTGTTTCACCTTAAAGTCCTTTTTTTTTTGGATTTCTTAGGCTGATCAATCCAGGGGTTGTTTTCTTCTATAGGACTCAATAGAGTTATCTCAATCCATAATTTCTTAAACACAAATCCCGATAAGGACGAAATGATTAAATCTGGAATGTGATTCCCTTCACGATTCTCTAGAGAGTCCTTCAAGCGAGACTTGGGGGGCAAGTCCCTCAGGTAAGACTTAGGGGCGAGCCCTTCAAACTTGAAGTGTGGGGAACACATGGGGTATTAAATGCTTAGTCATGATTAATTTGTCTCAAGATCGCGCAGTTGATGTGAACTCTTGATCATTTCCATACGTCGATCCTGGGCAGTGGATGCTATACCAACTTCTAGTAGGCACGAGTGTATGGTCAAGTAATGATGGCCTACACCCTATAGACAATTGGATTTATAGTTGAATCTTAATCTCTCTTTACTCCACCTATGCAGGTAATGTTGTCAAAATATTTTGGTTTTGATGATGATAACTGTCAAATGATTTTGTTGATGACAATTTTCAATTGGTTTTGATCACTACCACTATTCTAATAGTTCTTAATGATGAAATCTAAACAAGAAAGAGATATCACAGGCCTTATCAGACATATATATCAAGTTCCATTGGAAAGTGCTAGACAAGGTTGAATCAAGCTAATGAACTTGAAGTCTTAAAGTTGTAATTGTGAACTTGAAAATGTGAAAGCTCACCTAGTCAGAAGTTTATAATTTTATCATATTTTGATCCATTAATATTAATTGGAATAAGAGTAAGTATCAACGTACTAAGGCAGTGCACACACATAAAAGAATTTTAAACCTTTCTTATCTTTTGAGGAAACTTCTTAAAACCAATTATGACAAGTGTTTAACAGATTAAAAGCTTGATTAATCAATTAGGAAAGCCAAATGCATTGGTTAATTGATTAAGAGGCCTTTCTAATAGATTAAATTAAAGTGTAATACCTCCTAATCGACTAAGGAGATTGGTAATCGATTAAGTGGCGTAGAAATTTAAACTTTCCTATTTTGGCTTGGTTAATAGTTTAACACATGCTCTTAATTGATTAAATCATTAAAAAAGCCCATGCATGATTTCCTTTTTTGAGCTCTTTTTTCTGTATAAAGGAGGTTTCTCCTCATTTCAAATATACAACAATTTTATGAATATAAACTCTCTAATATCTTTCTTTCCCTCATTCTTTACTAAATTTTTTTCCATTAGAGTTGTCTTAGTGCCGAAAGAGTGAAAAGTTTCATCTGAGAGTTATATTGTACTGGTGTTGTGCTATAATTGTTAATTTAAGAGCATAGTTCTTGTGCAATCTCTTTGTAATAGATTTGAATGTTATAAGTTAAACCTATAAAAATCTTGGGTGAATGTTATTACACTACACATGAGTAAAATCTTTGGCTGTTTGAGGTTATTGAACTAAGTCTGTGTAAAAGCTCTAGTTGTTTGTAGAAGGTTTTTAGGCTGATCTTGTGCAAAGACAGGTTATTTTGTAAGGTTGTTCGGAATGATCAGATGTAAAAGCTCAAGATTATTTTAGTGGAAATATAAAGGGGTAACTCTTGGAGATTGGAGTATGCCAAATGGTTTAGGCCAAACCAGGATAAATCTTTAGTGTGATATTTCTATTCATTATATATTTTATTTTTTGTTATTTATATTTTCTGATGCTTATTTATCCTCCTTTTCCCGATTCTATTGCTCAATTGATGTTTCTCTATTTATTTATTTCATCTAACATAAATTATTTTAAATCAAACATTTTTATAAGCTCATTTTTTGGAAATCCGAATATCATAATTGACCCACATCTTGTGTTTAAAGTCACTTGGTTAACATAGATGTTGTCTTTGGTGAATTAAAAGGATGTGATTGGAACACGAATGAACATGTAAGACTATAAGAACTTCATGACAATATAGACGATGAAAGTGAAACTTATCCATAAGAGATGCCCAATGTGGTTGAGATTGATGATTCAGTGGAAAAATACGCAAATGAAGGAAGTCTGGGAGAAATAGGAAATCAAAGTAAAGATAAAAATGATGATTCTAATGTGCAACATTAGAGGCTTATAAAGCCTCAAATCCATCTTAATGACTATGTTGCTAGAATTGAGACTGATGAAGAATATCAACTGCATAATCTTCTAGTGTTCACTATAAGTGAAGATCCCAACACCTATAAATTAGGTGTCAAGTTAGAGATTTGGAGAAAAGCAATGAATTTTGAGACAGAATCCATAAAAAGAAATGGAACTTAAGAGCTCACTATTCTTCATGCAGGCTTGGAGACCATTGGATTTAAATGGATCTACAAAACAAAATAGAATGAAAGGGGAGATGCTGAGAAGATAAGGTCATATTAATGGCAAAATGGTACTCTGAAAAAAATGGTATTGACTACAATGAAGTGTTTGCACCTGTTTCTAGGTGGGATACCATAAGAAATATCCTAGCATTCACAACCAGCAAAAGATGGCGTGTTTTCCATATTTTATATACACCAATCAACTTTATGGTTATCATAAAGGTAAGCTTGTCATAGTCTATAAATTGAGAAAGTCCCTATATGGTTTGAGACAAGCTTCAAGAGCTTGGCATAACAAGATAAACCCTTAGTTTTGTATTGCTAAATTTAAAAAGTGTCCTTATGAACATACATTATTTGCCAAACATGGTAGAGAATGCATATTTCTCATTGTCAATTTGTATGTGGATGATCTCATTTACACTAGTATTGACCTACAAATGATTGATAAATTCAAACAGTTTATGAGGGGATAATTTTATATGTCTGATTTGGGGAGAATTATGTATTTTTTTTTGGGAATGACGGTGAATCAAAGTAAACATGGGACTTTATACATCAAGAAAAGTATGAAACTAAGATTTTTCCAGGTTTGGAATGAAAGGGTGCACTAAACTTTACAACCTAATAATTCCTCGATAAAAACTAGTGAAATATGAAAATGGAAAAGCTTCAGACACTATTTCCTACAAGCAAATGGTTGTATCTTCTAGCTATAATACTTCACATGGAATTTTTAATGTACTTGTTGGATATATACATGGAAATACCTACTGAAATACATGTTGCAGCCATCAAAAGAAGCTTAAGGTACTTAAAAGGTACCTTGAGCCTTGGCATTCAATACAAGAGTAAAAACGCGAGTAACTTATAGTTACAAGGATGGAACAACTCAAATTATACATGTGTTAATGATGATAGAAAGAGCACATTAGAGCATGTTTTCAAAGTTGGCTCTGGTGCAATCTTATGGTCAACAAAGAAGAAACTCATAATATCCCTATCCACCATAGAAGTAGAGTTTGTAGCAGTTGTATCTTGTACCTGTCAAGGAGTTTGGTTAAGAAATCTCATATGTCAATTAAACATAAATCAGAAGGAAAGCTCTATAATTTTCTATGATAATAGTTCCTCAATCTATCTATCAAAGAATCCCACCATGCATAGAAGATGCAAACACATTGATGTTAGATTTCACTTTCTTAGAGACCTTACTAAAGATGGAGTAATCGAGCTCAAGAAAAATATATAGGCACTTATTAACTTATTTTGTAGTCAATGAATGAAAAATACCCCAATTTATCAAGAAAACATAATAAACACATGTATTAACTTTTTAATAGTGTATTTATTAAGTACAAGTAAAATGAACCAAGAAAGCACCAAAAGCAGACAAATTACACCATTCAAGCATCAAGGCTCACTTAGACAAGAACATGGCCTTGCTAAGAAAGAAAGAGGAAGCACAATAATGTTTAAAAGCCAAGTAACTTCAAAGCCAAGCATGAAGGCTCTCTAGAAGGTGTGCTAAGCGAGGTATGGTGGTTTAGAGAACTTAGGGACTAAGTAACTTCAGGGTAAAGAAAGAGTTTTCTTGTTAAGCGAACTTGAGGTGTACTAAGCAAGGTTAAGGCGACCAAAACTACTTGCATGATGATGATCAGTATAAACTTGACCCCAAGTCAAAATAATGCATCTTTATTGGCTACAACATGGTGTGAAGGGGTACAAGTTGTGGGATCCAATTAAGAGAAAAATGTTTGTTAGTAAAGATGTTATATTTGATGAGCTATCGATGTTGAAACAATTAGATGTGACAGTTGTGCCAGATACTAAGGTAGAAAGTTTCATTCAAGATAAGACTCAGGTGGACATTGAGAAGCCACCAGTGAGTCCAAGGAAAATTGTAGCCCAACAGCAGGATGAACCAGACTCAAATTTAGGCAGAGTGTGAGATTCAGGTAGAGTAGAAGACTATACATGTGTGTGTGATAGAGAGCCACATTAATTACACCTCTAGTGAGATATGGGTTTGAAGACTTAACAACACATGCTCTCTTTACCAATTTAGGAGACCCTTCTACTTTTCGAGAGGTTATGACTAGCTAGAAGAAAGATAAGTGGATGAGTGCCATGGTGGAGGAGATGAAGTCATTGGAAAAGAATGAGACATAGGAATTTGTTCAGCTGCCATAGAAAAAAGAGCTATTGGTTGTAAGTGGTAGATGTGTACATGGGTCGGTTTGAGTTGGGTTTGACCAAACCCAATACCTAATCCATATGGGACACTCTGGTTTGGATGAGATAAAATAACCACCTACTACATTAGTCAGTCGGTTTGGGAAAATCCACTAATTTCCAGGTTGGGTTGGGTAGTGGATTGCCAAAATAATTTTTCTTCTTTATTAATATTAAATGACTAAATTATGAGTCATTTATTGTTTCATAAAAATTACTCAATATTTTTATCTTAAAAAATTTAGGTAAACTATTTGTTACTATTTTTTAGTATCATAAAATAATAAATGATAACACCAACTAATATAAATTATCATAAAATACTAGCAACAAACTAAAGTTACATGATATAAAATTGTATTAGTATCAAAATAACTAAAGAGTGAAACATCCAAAATTAGTTAAAGTCACAGTTCACTAAAATACTAAATGAGACTAAAATTACAATAACGAAGTTAATATTCATCAAAATCATTAAAATTATAATAATACATATTTGACTAGTGGGTTAGTGGGTTTTTTGGGTTTGAGTTCGATTTTACCTGAAACCTGATTTTAATGGGTTTTTTAGTTTTTAAACCCATATCCACCAAATTACCCAACTAAACTCGTCTGTTTGGATTTTTTTGGGTTGGTTTGATCGGATTTTGTGGTTTGACCCAATCCATGTACACCCCTAGCAAGTGGGTGTTGTAGCGTTAGAAATGTTGAGATTAAGTCATTGGATTGACTTAACTCGTACATATCAAATAAAAATCACCATCACGCTTTATTATTTCCAAAGGAAATGGGAAAAGAGCAACTAAACCCAAAAAAGGTAAGAGGGAGAGAATCTAGGTACGAGGGTTAGTTATGAAAAAGGAAGGTATTAACACCCTAAACATCTACGGTACTCCGCAGGAACCTCTTTGAAAATCTGTGTATTTTGGCTATAAAAGGTATATACAAAAAATGAGATTGGGGAGATGAGAAAATAAGTATTTTTTTACAATTTTTACATCCACCGCGGTTGTGAACCTTTAGTGCCTACATACCACCTTTCATGCAATAGGGGATCAGGACACTCATATTTCTTCTAATTTTTTTTGAAAAAGTTATGTGCGTTGGTTAATTTTAAGACAAGAGACATCTCGTCGTATCCTAGTAGAAAACATACGTACTACCCAAAATTATAAGAAAGAAGCATTTACATCATCTCAAAGTGGAGGACATAGTCTTGGATTTAAAATCAACAAGATATCACTCAACACCCAAGAGGAAAATGGCTCACTTCACTACATATTGTAGAATATAGAACCTTGCATCAATATAAGAATTAATAAGAGTCTAATCTTTTGAGAAAAGGTTTTAAAATAAAAAGTCAAAGTGGAAAAAATGGTTTGAATGAGGTTAATGACTTTTAGTCTTATAAAAATATGTCAAAGTATGATTAAATTGATTAATGATTTAATTGAGAAAAAGAATTTTGAAAATGCACGAACCTAAGTCCAAGTTCATTATGGAAGTGGTTCAAGTTTTAAAACAAGAAGAGTTTTAAAAAGGAGGGAGAATATTTTGAAATTAAATAAGATGTGTAGGAGAAGAAGAGACTATCCTAAAACATAAAGTAAAAGCTAAGCTGGGAAAGGTCTAACCAACAAGAAGCCAACACTTGACATAAAGAAGTCAAGGTAATATTCCCATCCTTTGGATTGAAACCCAAGCAAATAATAATACCAAAATAACAAAACCTCATATGAACACTATGCCTCAGATGAATATCCAGCCTCTGATGAATAAAGAACCAAGCAAAGTATCCAAGAAAATTGGCAATAGTAACAACAATATATAGAGGAATTCCCAATAACAAATAAAGCATGAAAATCAGAATAACCTGCACACAAAAAATTCAAACCAATGCCTTAGAGACTTGAGAGCAACTTCAAAAAAATACCACAGTAAAGATTACAGAGTTTTAAGTTCTCAAGGTTTCCAATCCTACATCTCAAGAACCCACAAATTCACAAGGCTAGTGATAATAACCAGATAGTCCAATTAGTTTTAAAGATTTTAATATTCAAGTTGATTATTAAGTTTATTTACAAAAGAAAATAAAGCTTAAGTGAACAAAGATAAAAATGACAAAGTAAATGCTCAAGTGAGCAAAAGAAAAATAGAATGAGATGTAAATACTAAAGGTAAATGAAGTAAAGTAAATACATAAAATGAATGCATAAAGTAAAGTCAATGGTTAATAATCAATGGTTAGAAGTCAGTGATTAATAGTTGAGGGTTGAATGTTTTAGACGAGTGGTCTATGATAATTTGAACATTGAGCCTAGGTCAAAGTTGATGAACACTCATTAGATGATTGATAGAATCAAAGCCTCCTAACAATGAGCTTTCAAGGTTATTGTCCATAGCTCAATAGTTAATCATATTTGGGCTTACAAACACAAGGTTTTAACCACTAAGAATCAATCAAATAAAAGATGAAAAAGGAGGATTCCAAGTGATATGATCCATGATAGTTTGAGCCTCGAGCATATGTCGAAGTTAATGAAAACTCATTAGAGAATTGATAGAATCAAAGTCTCTACACAATGAGCCATAAAGATTATTGGCCATAGCTCAACACTTAACCATACTTGGACTTGAAAACATCAAGTTTGAGCCACTAAGAATCAATCAATAGGAAAGAATAAAGAGGATGAGATAATCACAATGTAACTAATGCCTCAAATGAATTTAGGGTTTCAAATATCATCATCATTATTCATCCATTTTGGTGGATTTGGTTTTTATCCTATCAACACCTAAGATCCAATGAGGTTGATGAACTTGTCCCAAAGTACCACTCAAGTGTCTCCAAGTCAAAACCAATAAAAAATAGTAAAATATAATTTAAAATTAATTTGGACAAAAAATTAAATGGTTAATTAAATGAAAAAAATGATGGAAAAAAATAGAGTGTATCAAAACATTAAATAAAAATCTTAAAAAATTACCAGAGGTCAAACATGAGTCAAAAAGTGTTGACAAAAAAATTCAGAATTTTTAAGTAAAAAACTATTTACAAAAAATACAACAATTAATCAAAATGAAACAAAAATCATAATAAAATAGTATAACAAAAAATGAATAACAAATGAGGTCACCAATAGTTGTCAAACTATCATTGGATTCTTCCATAATTTTCTCAAAATTTTAAAAGGTCAAAAAATATTTTTAAACAATTAAAACAAATATAATAAAGAGTAAAATCATAAAAAATATCCAATTATAAAATAAAATTATGAAAAAAAAGAATCACAAAGAGAATATTCAAAAATACTTTTAGTATTTTTTTCATGATTTTTAAGTCAGAAATGAATTTTTTATGAATGTTTGAAGTTTAAAACAAATAAAATAAAAATCAGAAAATAAAATAATGAACAAAAAAGATATGGACCATTTGATTAATGTCAAGACGTGTTAGTAAGTAGATCCAATAAATCTGACGCGTTGTGCATGCTATAGTCTTTATTGAATAACACACCTGATCCTTATTAAAATAAAAAAAAATAAAAAAAAAAACAAAAAAATGTAGACCACTAGATCAATGTCAAAACACGTTAGTAAGTGTAATACGGTGGGAGAAATGACTTTACTGGTTTTTGCGTTTTATCATAAATGTTGCAGTTAGCAAGAGTTGCCACCGACTTTTCTTTTATCCAACAAAGGAAAGGGTGAAAAGAACAGGAAAGACTTTTTTTAAAGATTTTGAATTCGGGGGGTAGGTTATGGAAAGGGAAGGTGTTAGCATCCTTTTCATCTGTAGTTATCTATGAGCTCTTAGTTGCTAGCTCAGTTTGAAAAATGCTTTTTGTGTAAGTGTATTTTGAAAATATTTTAAAAAAATGCCTTAGTACGACGAACTTTGTAATGATTCTCGTATCATTGAGAACACATACAAAGTGTTTTGTCTTTGAAAATATTTTAAAAAAAAGAGAATGTATGCGTGGGAAATTGTTTTGTTTTGTGAGCAAGCAACTATAAGTTATCTACCTACTCAAAAGATCTTTGTTCTTTTCCTCCTTCTTTTGGATAGTGCTATCCTACCATTAGTTAGTAGATAGCCCTATCATTGGATGTTTTGAGGGACAAGCGCGGGTTATTGTACATTCATAGAGGCAACTTGTAGGATGCTTTAGCAATTTATTGTAAGGGACTAGATCGTTTATGTTAGACGATAGGACGTATCTAAAAGGAGGGGTTTAATAGATACCTTGATTTTTAAAATCAGTTTTTAAGAAAAACTTGAAGCATAGTGAAAGCTACCCGGATACACTCGTCTAAAACGATCCTCTATTGAAAAGACCAGATATGCGAAAAATAGAATGGAATGAATTAATGAGAATTATTAACACTTAACTCAATTATAATTGATCACTTATACTCTTTAACTTTTGTCAATTACTTCCAATGAAATGTTGAGAAGAAAATACACAAATTTGCACTTTTGGACTTTTATCGAACACTTGGTGTGCTTAGTTTCACCAAGTTCAATCTACCTTAATTTGTAGTGTTGAAACCAATTGTAGCAATCAAAGTGATTACTATAGTTTTTAATAACAGTTTTATTACACTACAAATCAGGACAATTGGAACCACAAGAGTAAATTTTCAGATTATTGCAAATAAACGGTAAAGAGCGGAAAGAAAAATGTCACATGATTTGTTAAGGCAGTTCCCCCTGTCGTCCTCGTGTGGGGTATGTCTGCCCCTAATTCTAGAATTTAGAATTAGGATAATTGCTATTATGATTGAAAAGTTTATACAAGAGATAAAAAATAGTCACCACAATTCAAAACCAATTTGTTGAATTGAAAACTAAGTTCCTATCTTCCCTTGATTTGATTTGAATCAAGTATGTCATCAATATTCGATAAACCTCCCGTTGTAGCTACCTTGTTGAGAATCCAAATCGTTTCTCGAACCCTCTGCTCAGCTGATTTGATTGCAAGATGATGACCCTAATTATTCCTTCAAAATCCTCTAACTGTAGCTACCTTGTTGAGTGAACCCACAGTTCCTCAATCCCTTAAGCACAACCGAATTTGATAAAGCAAAGAATTGTCAAAAAACCCCAAATACCAATGATCTTAGAGGACAAAACCCTCATATTTTATTCAATAAAAACCCACAATTACTCAACCCGAACAAGATCACAATCTTCTACTTCGGATGTTGTCAACACACGCTCCTCACCTTGATCGACACAAATTATTATGTGTAGTTGTCAATGGATGAGTAAGAGGTTGAATATGATGAGTACCTAGTGTATCTATTTCACTTTTCTTGTTCAAACCAAATGAAATAACCAAACAAGTATATATATATATATATGTTATCTAAGGTCAAGACCCAAACTAACAGACTGAAAAATAGTTTTTACGAGCGAATGGTCGACCTATGCAAGAGGGGACTCGACCTGAGCATTTCCATAAGTGCCATATGACAGTTTATACAATCCATGCGTCGACCTATACAAAAAGGTGACTCGACCTGAGCATTCCCGAAAGTGCCATATGACAGTGTTCACGATCCATGCATCGACCTATGCAGAAGGGTGACTCGACCTGAGCATTCCCGAAGGTGCCACATAACAGAGTGCAAGATCCATGCATCGACTGATCCAGGGGTATGCATCAACTCATAGTGCTTAAACATTGCTTCTAGGATGATTCGGCCAAAGGAGAAACTTTTAATCATACGTCGACCTTAGCTTTCTTTGAGTCGACTCACAGCATATAGATTTCCAAAAATGCCAATTCTTGAAGACTTTTCTTGCTGCTTTGTCCACCAAATCATCTAGCAACATTTCCAACATATAATGGAAAGTTTTGACATCATTGAAACCCTTATTGAAGGAACCTTGCCCTCATAGTTTACTGAAGGCAGCATCGAAGGGTCATCGAGGGACTACGATCTTTTTAATCGACGGTCTTTGCTAAAGTGTCCCACGTTCTAGGGACATGACTTTTTTTTTCCCGAAGGCAACAAGTGGAGGTACCTTAGAGGTCCGCGTGTACGAGTGTGTTGGGTTTCAGTTATTTATCTTAAACATTTAGGTTTTCTACCGTTTGTTTTTAGTCTTTCTATACAATCCTGTTAAGCATACATCTAGCAATTAAATATATACAAGTATGAAAAATAAAGTGCAGAAAATTGAATCTACGCTATTACATCGCTTCAGGATGGGGGGAATATAAGCCAAAATGGGGGAAACATGTAAATATCCTAAATTAAGCTATTACAACTGTAACGCGGTGGGAGAACTGACTTGGTTGTTTGCGTTTTATTGAAATTGTGCGGATAGCAAGAGTCGCCACCGACTTTTCTTTTATCCAAAAGGAAAGGCTGAAAAGAACAGGAAATACCTTTAGAGATGTTTTCTTAAGTTCGGGGGGTAGGTTATGAAAAGGGAAGGTATTAGCACCCTTTTCATTCGTAGTTATCTACGGGCTCTTAGTTGCTTGCTAGATCACTTGCTTTTTTTTGAATGTGCTTGTGGTGTGGGTTTTGAAAGTATTTTGAAAATGCCTTTGTAATGGTTCTCGTTTCTATAAGAATGCGTACAAAGTGTTATTTCAAAAATAGTTCAAAGAGGTGTTTGTGTAATGTGTCTTTGAAAGTGATTTTTAAAAGGGTTTTCTTTGTAATGGCTCTCGTTTATATAAGAATGCGTACAAAGTGTTGTCTTTTGAAAATGTTTCAAAATGAGAGTGTTGGTGTATAAAATGTTTTTGTTGTGAGCAAGCGAGCAACTAGGAGCAAATCTACCTACTCAAAAGGTCTTAGATTTTCTTTTCCTCATCCTTTAGATGTTGCTATCTTACCATTGATTTGGTAAGAAGCCCCGTCGTTAGATGTGAAGGTACAGGCACGGGTCAACCTTACAGTCATATAAGGTAACTTGTGAGACGCTTTAGCAATTTTCGTAAGGGACTAGATCGTTTTACCGAAGGCAACATCGAGGGACATCGAAGGACTACGATCTTTTTTATCGAAGGATCTTTGCTAAAGCGTCCCATGTTCGAGGGACATGATTGTGTTTCTGAGGCAACAAGCGAGGTTACCCTAGAGGTGCGTGTGTGAAAAGTGTATTCGATTAAAGTTAATTTGTCTTTGATTAGGGTTATCTAGCGGTTGATTTTAAATCTTACCATGCACGCCTAATTACTACACAGTATAAGGAAAACAGTAAATTGCGGAAATTAAAATTCTACGCTATTACAGAGCTTTCGGGAATAGGGGTACAAATTCACAAGTGAGGATGGATCAATGCGATTAAAAGTCCAAATAGGCGATCAATACAACCAAATAGAAATGAACAATTAATTGAAACTACAACAATCTATGAAGTAAAAATTAATTAACAAAGTATGGAAATAAAATTCTTGTTTTGCTTGAAAAGTTTGGAAAGAAAAATAAAATTTTATTCTATTAAAGAAAATAAAATAATTGATTTAAAGAAATTAAATTGTTTGTATATATTTTATTTCTTTTTTTTTGGTATTTTTTTATGAAGATAGAAATAATTAACCTACTCTAATTCTTTTTAGTATTTTTTGGCATTTGTTAAAATAAACTGAAAAGAACAAAATCAGGGGTCAAACACATAACCCCAAGGTTGCAACGAGACTGCATTACCACTACACTACACCAATCTCTTTGTTTGTTCACGTTTCAAGTGAAATAAAAAGGGTATAAGGATGATTGGGTTGGGCTTTAAGGCCAAGCCCATAACCCGGATCTATTGGAGAAAGTAGAAGGAGGGTTGCAAACCCTAAACGCAAAAGGGGCAGCCGCTGGAACAAATCTGTCAAGCCTCTCACAATTTTGTACCAATTCCTCTGTTCGTTCAAATATTCTCAATGGTTTTCTCTCTGCATTTTCCCTTCGAACAAAGACAAACACAAATTCCTCTTCATCATCATCTCCCTTCAACATCGTGGCTTCATCTCTCTCGGACAAACAAGATTCTCTTCTTTCTCTCTGGAAAAAGTTACGGAAACGACATCGATGTTCACCACCAACCCTCAACTGTTTTGTTTTAACTTTATGAGGTACCAACAATAACGGCACCTCTGCTCAAATATCTTTATCTCCGATGTTCGGTCTCTCACGGTTTTATACCTCCTCACGGTATGCCTATTCGGTTTCACCCAGTAACGCCTAACTCTATTTTTGGTTTAGGTTATAACAAAAATTGATTGCTTTGTTTTTGGTTCAGTTATTATTACTATTCTGACTTCTTGATTATATTCAACACAAGCTTAAAGCAAACAGATGCCATGTAAGTGGTAGAGATCTTACCTGTAATTTCCTTGAAGATGCAGAACACAAAAACAAGGATAAGATTCCAGTAAGGTATGATTGTACTTGAATGCTTGATCCTGATCTTCTCCTTCTTTATACTCATGCGCCATTAAATTGATGACTGTAGAAGTATTAAAATTTGCAGGTTTTGAGTTGATGAGTTTGCAAGAAAGAAATGCAGTATGATCTGCTAGCAAGCGAAAACTATTCAGAAGTGAGACTTAGTGAAGTCGGAAGGCTAATAGTGTTGCAGGGAGTGAAGATGGATTAAGGTTTATGGAGGGATGCAATTGACATATCAGGTTCGATTTTGGTAGGGGAATGAAGGAAAAGGATGTTACCTTTTGTATACAAGTCAGTATTTGAAAACAAAGTTTTGAGTGGCTTGAGCAGAAGTTGAAGAGTGAATTTCTTAGTGAATGTTTCTCCCCCCTTTTCTTAGTGAAACCGTGGTTGTTATATTATGGAAATAAGGGCGAAAAGTGGGGGGGAAATTTGAGGTTTTGAATATTTGTGGTATGCTGACTTTGAACATGTTGTGGTGTAGGCCTTAGGTTGCCTATTTTGTGCAACATTTGGACTGAGTTTTGGGCAGATTTGGATAGAGTTGACTTTGGCATGTTGTGTGAGCTAGCTGATATATTTCCACACCTATCATTTTTCCTCTTTTATCTTTCAATGAAATATAAAGCCATTTTGCTTTTTTTATATAATTTTTCTGAAGGGTTTGCATGGGTTAGGAAAATGATGATGCAATTGAGATTGTTGAGCAAGCTAGCTTACTGTTTTGCCTTGTTCTATTTTTTTTACTTGTTGTTGCTGTTATCGTTATGCTGTATTTGTTCTGCTTTGTTGGTTCTTGTGTTTGGCAGCATTTGGGCAGCTTGCTTGCTATGTTTACAACAACTGCTGTTTTGCTGCAATATTTTATTGCAGGTTTGTTGCATTTGGGCAACTTGCATTGCTATTCTATTTTGTTGCAGGTTTACCCTTGCTTTTACTTGGCAGCCTAGCTGCTGTTTGCCCTGTTGTTGCTGCTATTTTAGCAGTCTGCCTTTGGGTTGCAGTTTTGGCTTTATTTATGCTGCACTTGTTTGGCTTGTTGCAATATTTTGTTGCTGTTGGACAACCTTGGGCTTTATGCTATGTTTTCAAATTTTCTTTTCCTTTTTTTGTGAACCCAGGCCCAAACCTTGTGATTTGTAAAATAGGATAAGAGGGATTATGATTAAAAAAAAAACAAACTTTAAATCTGATTCATAAATACAAACCCTAATGACGATCATTCAAACTTGTTCATAACCATATGTTCTGAAATTTTCACATGCTTGCTAAATTTTTATTTTCTTGTTTCATGAACACAAGGAGTGGATGGAAAGCAAGGCAAGGTGAAGAGAAAACCATGGCTAAAAAGGAGTGGATGAGTTGCTTGAAGATGAAGCAAAGAAGACTTGAAGAAACAAAACAATATTTCTTTCTTTGTAAACAAAACAAAATTTGTAGCTTGTATTAACTTGTAATCTTTGTAACATAAGTTGATGAATCTTGAAGTTTGCAAATTTCTTGTAGTAAATGTAACAACTTTGAATAATTTTCGAGATAGAAACTCGAAATTTCCTTGTGTAAACTCATTTATCTCAAAAGCTTGAAGGAAATTGACACATTAGTGAATCAATGCGATTTCACACATGTATTGAGTGAAGTTTGTTTGATAATATAGGACATGTTTTGAACATTGTACCTTCTTGATGAAACTTGCACTATAAGCAAACAAACAATAAAGACTTTGACCACAAAGAAACCACAAGTTCATCTTTTATGCCATGACTTGTACTTAAATTTCAATCCAACAAAACAAATAATGCTTTGAGGAAATTTTGAAGGTGGCAAAACTCGGAGTATAAGAGTACACTTTCCAAGCAACCCAATGGACCTCAATTGAAATGAATGTTAAGCATATAAATCTAACACATTGCTTCTTAATTAGTTTTGATGAAAAATGGCCTTGTAGCTTGTTAAAGAAGATAACCATGAATCAAAACTTCAAAAACCTAATTCCACTTAACAGCTCAAGGAGGAAATCAAAGAAATCAGATCTCAAACCAACAGAAAACCTAGTTGGCACAAACACTGATCATTTAATCCAAAGTGAATTATTGAATGAAAATTGGGAGGGAAAATTTTAGGGTACAACAGCTGCCCCTGTTCAATCTTCTTAAACTTGAAAAGTGAGATCGACATGTTTGTCGTTTGTAGCTTGAAAGTGGAAGATGATTGAACACTAGAGTGCCCAGAAATTTGCATTCAGTGATGTGTTGGTTGATTGTGTAGGGAATGGGATTAAAGATTCCATTTGGAGAAATGATGGAGAGTTGTCGAAGACGGGCTTATAGATGCCATCCAAAGGTGATTGTTGACAGAAATTGGACTAAGTCTGAACTTGACTTCAACTGGAAAAAAATCAGAATAAACCTTTTGTCGACTTAAACTAGGACTAGCAGAAACCTTGAATGTTGTTTGACTAGAAAGAATCAGAATAAATCTTGGAGCGATTTATCTGAACCAGAGAAAATATCTATTTGGAAAGTATCAGGATAAACTGTTGAGAGATTTAAACTGAACCAGCAGAGGTCTTGATTTATCTTTGACTGGATAAGAATCAGAAAATCTTAGTGTTGATTTAACTGAAACAGTAAAGGTCTTAAATTATCTTCAACTGGAATAGAAATCAGAGAGATCTTAGTGTCGATCTGACTGAACCAGAGGAAAATCTTGAATTAACTTTGACTGGAATGGAATCCGAAAAATCTTAGTGTCGATTTAACTAAAACAGTAAAGGTCTTGAATTATCTTCAACTGGAATAGAAATCAGAGAGATCTTAGTGTCGATCTGACTGAACCAGAGAAGGTCTTGGATTAACTTTGACTGGAATGGAAATTAGAAGAATCTTAGGATTGATTCAACTGAACCTGAAAAAAAGTATTGAATTATCTTTGACTGGAATAGAAATCAGAGAGATCTTAGTGTCGATATGATTGAACCAGAAGGTCTTGGATTAACTTTGACTGGAATGGAAATAAGAAGAATCTTAGGATCGATTCAACTGAACCAGAAAAAAAGTCTTGGATCATCTTCGACTGGAATAGAAATCAGAGAGATCATAGTTTCGATCTTACTGAACCAGAGAAGGTCTTGCATTAACTTTGACTGGAATGGAAATCATAAGAATCTTAGGATAGATTCAAATGAACCTGAAAAAAGTCTTGGATCATCTTCGACTAGAATAGAAATTAGAGAGATCTTAGTGTCAATCTGACTGAACCAGAGAAGGTCTTGGATTAACTTTGACTGGAATGGAAATTAGAAGAATCTTAGGATTGATTCAACTGAACCAGACAAAAGTCTTAGAATATCTTCAACTGGAATAGAAATCAGAGAGATCTTAGTGTCGATCTGATTGAACCTGAGAAGGTCTTGGATTAACTTTGATTGGAATGGAAATCAGAAGAATCTTATGATCGATTCAATTAAACTAGACAAAAGTCTTGGAATATCTTCAACTGGAATAGAAATTAGAGAGATCTTAGTGTCGATCTGACTGAACCAGAGAAGGTCTTGGATTAACTTTGACTGGAATGAAAATCAGAAGAATCTTAGGATTGATTCAACTGAACCAGATAAAAGTCTTGGATCATCTTCGACTGGAATAGAAATCAAAGAGATCTTAGTGTCGATCTGACTGAATCAAAGAAGGACTTTAATTAACTTTGACTGGAATAGAAATTAGAAGAATCTTAGGATTGATTCAACTG
Source organism: Vicia faba (assembly GCA_948472305.1). NCBI lineage: Eukaryota > Viridiplantae > Streptophyta > Magnoliopsida > Fabales > Fabaceae > Vicia > Vicia faba. The sequence goes on from OX451740.1 coordinate 383,016,743, forward strand.
AACCAGACAAAAGAGAAAATGTCCACCCAAAAGAATCAGGATAAACCGTTGAGAGATTTAAACTGAACTAGCAGAGGTCTTGGATGAGCATCAGAATAATATTCATAAATGAATTGTATCTGACTCGTATCTGAGAGATATACTGAATGAGCGTCAGAATGACATCCGTATCTGGATCGTATCTGGAAAAGTATGCTGAAAGAAGTATCAAAAAGATATCCGTATCTGGATCGCATCTGAACTGTTTCTAGAAGAGTGTATGGGAAGGAGCCCGTGTAGGATTGCTTCAGCTGGCCGTGTAGTTAATTGCACTGGCTTGTTACAGGTATTAATTTCTGACCTTTTGAAGATTGTTGATGATAGCCATCTGTTGATTTGATATTTCTTGAAAAGGTAAAGAGTTATATGCATGCAATGTCATGATGTATGAAATGCATGGTGCAATGATGTTCTCAAAATAAATGAGATTGTTTCATATGCACTTGTCATGTATGTAATATGATGCATGAAGGGTGAAATGTTATTTGAATGTATCTTTGTCTGGGAAAATAAATCCCTGACAAATGTTGGGGAGTCATTAAATCCCGGACTGCTGTTGAAGAGTAGGTGAGTCTTCAAACTTTGCTTAGAAAATTTCCACCAAGGATTCCTGTTTTGTTGTTTGAGGAGAGCTTCGCTGAGGAGTGTTAAAAAATATGTGGAGAGTGTTGATTCTTGCTTGGGTAAAAAGAGTTCAAGAGTCTCAGTTTTCCGTTGCTCTACTGGGGAGTCGAAGTTGAACTAATATCTAGTCGGGTCCAGGCTTCACAGTAATTTTCCGGGGGATTGTAGAGTAGTCTACTGGGGAAGAGGAGTTGTGGTCCTTTGATTTGTAGTAGTCGGAGAGGAAAACTCAAGTTGGGGAATCATGCCGCTTGTTGGGGAAATAAAACCCTGTTTCCAGTCTGTTGGAAACTTCACTGGGGAAAATCCTCGAGGATTCTTGAGGTCGACTCAGCCGGGGAGAAGTTTTTAGAGATTGAAACTTTGGCTGGGAGTCATCCTATGAGAAGGATTTTGGGGAAATTTGTCACTGTCCCTAGTAGTAAGTGTTTGTGGCACTTCCAGGAAATGTTTGACTGTATGTAACCCTTTGTTGGGGTTAGCGTTCAATGCCCCAAGTGATGGAGATGGAGACCTGCCCCCGGTTATTCAGCATTTCTTGAGAGATTTCTTGGAATCTTGACTGGACTTCCCCAGGTGTGCTGGATAGTGACATGTCATGTCCCCTTGTTGATAGGAGATTTGTCATTGGAAGTGTCATCCCACTCGAAGTGATTTTGTTCACTAAGAGAGCTTTTGTTCACTGGATATTCGCTGTGTGAATTTCTCCGCTGTCAAACAAATAGCCATATGCAAACAACGATATTCAAATAATGCAAAGTTTATGCTTGTCTTGAAATTTTAAAAATGCGTTTTAGCAAGTAAAGAAGTTTTGTAAGAAAATTCAAACTCAGGATTTAGAGTAAAGCCTTATAGGAGTCAGGATACCTTTTGTAACAATATGCTTTCTGTGATCGGTGGATCTGGAACTGACTGTTTAACGCTGGTTCGCGAAATGTCGCGGAAGCAAGAGTCGCCACCGTCTTTTATTTTCTCCAATTGGAAAGGACAAAAGCACAGAAAAATTCCTTTAAAGAGATTGCTCTCGGTTCGGGAGGTAGGTTATAGAAAGGGAAGGTGTTAGCACCCTTTCTATCCATGGTTATCCATGGGCTCTTAGATACTTGCTCACTTTGTGTTTTCAAAAAGGTTTGTTTGCTTTTCAATGTGGGTTTAAAAAAAGTTTCTTTGAAAAATTTCAGTTCGACTCGTACGTCAGAGTGTTTGAAAAGTTTGCTTTGAAAGCTTTTGAAAAGTGTCAGTGTGAAAAGTCTTTTTGAGTTTGTTTTGAGATTAGAGCAAGTATCCTTGAGAACCTGCCTACCCTAAGGAATTCGTCTGTGTAAATGTCCTTTAAAGTAGTGCCATCCCACCATTGAGAGGTAGGTAGCACCACCGTTGGAGGTGTTCGGGTCAATTCGATTTTAGGGACATGGTGATCACCAGAGCAATGGGAAGACACCTTAGAAGCTACCCTCATGCCAGGTTCCCGGATCATGAGGACTTACTAAGACGTTTTCTACTCGACGACCACCTTTCGAAAGGTAACAGTGAGGCGTACCCTAAGGGTGGTGTGTGCGAATTGTGTGTCATGTTTCAGTTATTTGTCTTGTCATGTTTGTCGTGTTCTACGCTTGATTTTAATTAAGACATTCATTCTTTCATGCTTGGTTAACAGTTAAATATTTTGCGAAGAAATAAATCTAAGACTATTACAAATGGCGCGGGTCCACATCGCCAAAATTAAACCGGACCCGATTTAGCGGAAAAATAAATAATGCGAAGAAATAAAGTGCGAAAAGTAAATTACATAGCTTTGGGAGATTTACATAATTATATAAACGATAAAAAAATAAATGCGCAATTGAATGATTAATGACGGGCGTTGGACCCTTTTTTGCAAATAATTAAAATTAATAAGGATTAATTAAATAAAGAGGAATTAAAATTGAAATTAAGAAGAAAAATGTTTTTAGGTATTTTTATGTTTTTTAGATTTAATAAGAAAAAAAAGTTAATTGAAATTAAATTAAGAAGCAAACCCTAATTCTAATATTTTTTATTTATTATGAAAAGAATTAAAATATGATCTAAATTAAACCTAAAATTTATTATGTACAATTTAGATAGGAAAATAAATAAATAAATAATAATTATTATTGTGGAAAAAGGGAAACAAAAAGAATTAACAATTAAAACCTAAATTCTACATTTTTGGATTTTTTTATTAAAAAGGAATTAAAATTAAACCTAATTACACTACATAATTTACATTCTAATTTATTTATGAAAACAATTATAATAAAATAAATATTATATTTTTTTATATTTTTTCTGATTTTGTGTGTTTTTGTATTTTGCTGAAAAAATAATTAAAACAAATAAAGTAAATAAAATGGCAAAAATAAAATAAGAAGGGAAATAGAAAACAAATGCAAACCAGGGGGTGTTCTGTCCCATTGTGGAGGTTCAGGCCCTAGACATTGGCCCATTAAGCATGGCCCTCGTTGACTTTGCCAATTGGATGCTAACGTGTTGACTTGGCCCTAGCGTGTTCTCTTAATTGAAGCCTTTGATCTGATCATGTTGGACGCGTGTGTGGCTTGATTTGAAGACGTATGGTGAATCCTTATCTTGTGCCTGCATGTGATTATCAAAGGAAAAATAATAGGAAATTGTTGAAGACCTGGGACTTGAACCCAGGTCTTGAAGGTTACAAGCGTAGCACTTAACCACTGAGCCATCACGTTCATATTTAACATATAATATAACATAAATAATATAAAAAGAACACGCTAACGCTTTTGGAAATTCGCGCGAAATTCAAACTATCCAATGGCTGATGGACACGCCATCTTCTTCCTCCCCACCCCTGTAACACAGAACGCTATGGGAACGGTTTTGAAACGTGGTTTTAGAGGGTATTCACGAAAATAGCGAATAGCCCATATCCAAACATAAATTGGGCGCGATGACATGTTCTTCTTCGTCTCTAAGCCCTGAATTCAACCATGGTATCCAGAGGTCCTAATTTTCCTTGTATTGGGAAACCCTCTTTTTGAGTTCCTGAAACCCTAAAGACCATTCATGGCAGATTCACGTATATTGCTCAAAAATAAAATTAGTTAGTATGGTTAGCTTTAGAACATCATGAGAAACAAGAATTCATAAACAAAATATGCAAAAGATGTCTAAATCATGCTATGCGATTTCAATACTTTCTTGGTTCAGTTTGACTTTGTGATACCGTTTCAAGGCGTTTGACTTGTTGTTTTTGATTGAGAAACGTTTAGGGACGTCTCAGGATGCTAATGAAATAAAAATTGGAGCTTGAATCACACTAAAACCTTGATTTCAGTATTGGTGTTTTTATGAGAAAATTCAAGAATGCCAAAGCTTGTTCATGCGCAGCTTGGAGTCTTTTTTCTTTTAGGGTTGTGATGCTGATCATATATGGAGTGATTAGGTTAAGAAAAGTTGGACAAAATCTTATGCATTGATGAATTTTGGATATTTGATTTCATGGATCTTTTACAATCTTTTTTTTCATGGTTTTGGTGCCAATTAGGTTCAAATCAATCCAAAACTTGCCTAAATGGGATATCCACGAAATATTGAATCCAAACATGTATAAAAAGATTTGTTTTGGTCAAGTTTTATATTTTTCATATATTAAAATCATTTAAATGAATATAAATTAATATTAATTCAAATAAATAATTAAAAAATATGAGAATACTTCCCTTTGGGCCTAGTGGTCGTGCATAGGCTTGGCATGAAGAATCTTGGAAGAAAAATAGGCCCATTTGCATTTTTAGGCCTTTTGCATCAATGTTGACTTTTAAAAATTTCCAAAAATTTCCCAACTTCCACAAGGCATAACTTGGTCAATTTTTAAGCTTTTCACATGTTCTTGGACATTTTGGAAAGGTCTTTGAGTCCTTTAACCAATGCCTTTGGTCCCATGTCATTTTGATTTACCAATCTCAAGTTATGGCCTTTGACTTAAAGTCACTTTTTGTTGACTTTTGAAAATGACCTATAATGTTGAAACTGATAACTTTTTGTGAGAGCATTTCTTGGACTTGGAACATGAAGATGAATTGTAGGAAATGTCTTTCTCTTCAAAATGAGCTTTGGATGGAATTTTTCTGATAATCCATGTGAAAGTTATGCCTTGGTCAATTTCAGTTGACTTTTTCAGCTGTCCAAATATAGTAACTTTTGCATCTTTGATGATTTCTGAGCCAAATTTTGAGAATCATGATCAAGCATTGATCAAATGATGTTTGTGGCTTCAAAATGATATATTGACCAAAAATTTGAACTTTTGACTGTCAAATGACCATTTTGCCCCTACAGTTGACTGTAGTGCAATCTAGGGTTTTGACTGTGCAATCTTGAGCTGAATGCCTTGAAACTTGACATGAAGACACTTGACCATCTTTTTAAGCATGTGAGACTTGATTGGGCCTTTGAAAAGTTCATTTGCTTGACCAGAACTCAAACCCTAGTTTTGACTGTATAGGAGACAGTTGAGCTGCACAACCCTTGGAGCATTTTGTGACCTTGACTTGGCAATTTCTTGATGAATATGGGAGGGCAAATTTTGGGGTACAACACTTTCGAACTAACCCATGCTTCAATTAGGACTTTTGAAGGGTTTTAGCGTGGCTTGGTTCACGGTTTAAGAAACAAAGGATAAAGGATCAAAGTGTATTTGTACCCACCCGCTCTTCGTGATGTTCTTCAGTCCTAAACTCAGTTAATTGTGCGTTTGAACTCCAATTGAGTCTGGAATGATGTTTTGGTGATGGTTCAAACAAGTTAAATTGTCGGAAGGCAGTCATTTTTGCAACATCTTTCATGTTGTTGAGGATTTGTAGTGACCTCTTTCTTTTGATTTATTATCCCTAGTTTTTGTCTGACTGTTCTTGTTTTGAGATTACAGTCAGCGGGATGCCCCAGTTTTTCTTAAGTCTCCTTCGTAGGTTTTGACTTAGTGGGCTTTTTTCTTTTTTTGAGAGATAATGACTGCCTACGTGATAGGGAATCATCACTGTCTTTTGATTCTAGAGGAAGGTTTTTGATGTCATTCGTTGTATTACGAGATGAGAGTTTGCGGCTAAACGCACGTTTGAATTAACTGAGAGACTACCATGCCCCATGTTTTGATTGAAGGTTTCAGTTTGTGTAAACAGAAAACTTCTACTTCTTTGGATCGAAGGGGTTGACTAGGGATTATCCTCCTTATAACTCTAGTGTTTAGGAATTGAAAGAACGCCTGTACATCGTCAACAAAGTATGTTCAAAAGCATATTGTATGAGATTATGGCATTGTTTTCGTCATCCTCTCTCTAAAGTCTTGTAACTTTTAGCAAGAGTTAAATGTCATAAAGATAGTAAAAAACATAGTTTAAATATAGTGAAAATGAATGGATGAATTCAAGACAAACATATGCAATGCATTAATGAAACAGAGTTTGACATTAATAGGTAATTGTTTGAATAACAAAATAAATTACAATTGAAAATTCAAAATGAACAAAACAATCTCAATGATTCGGCAAAGGAGAAGTGACCACGTTTGGAGTCTCTGGAGGGTCTAACTCGTTCTCCTTGATGTCAATCAAATTCTAAATCTTGTACTTCAACGCCCAACAATCGTTAGTATCATGCCCGGGACTGCCAGAATAATAGGCACATGTTGTATTAGGATTTTTGTTAGGAGAAGAAGTTTTGGGGTTTGGATGAGGTCCTATCAATGTAATCAAATTCATCCTCAACAAGTGTTGTAGCGCTTGAGACAGCCGCATGTTGATGTTGATAAACTGTCTTTTGGGCTCGCCTGGCCTTCATTGATTTCCCCTTTGCTGTTGCTGGTGCAACATAGACCCAGAGATCAGGACTGCCCCCACATGTTGATCATGATGACTCCTTTGACCATACACAACATTGGACTCTTTCTTCCCATTGTATGTTTTTTTTTCTGAGCATCGGAGGGTGTAGCTCCTTGGATCTTTCCACTTTTGATGCCAGCTTCAACCCTTTCAACAATCAGTATTAGCTCGGTGAACCCGGCTGAGGAGATTCCGATTAGATGTTTGAAGAAAGGTCCCGTCAAAGTTCCCATGAAGATGTCAATCAGCTCCCTATCAGTTAAAGAGGGCTGCACCCTACCAGCCAAATCTCTCCACCTTTGGGCGTATCCTTTGAAGCTCTCGTTGGAATCCATGGTCATGTTCTGTAATTGCATACGAGTTGGTGTAAGATCAACGTTGTACTGGTACTGCTCGTAGAAGGCAGCAGTTGAATCCTCCCAGGTGTGGATGCAATAACTCTCCAATTGATAGAACCATTCAAGTTGAGTCCCTACCAGTCTCTCTTGGAAGAAATAGACCCAAAGCTTCAGATCAGTTGTGTATGGTTGAATCTTGCGGACATAAGACTTTAAGTGCATCTTAGGGAAAGAGACTCCATCGTACAGGGAAAAGGTAGGGATTTTGAACTTTGGCGGAAAGACCACTCCAGAAACCAAACCCATGTCTCCTAAATCCAAGTCAGGTATCTGTTGAATTTCCATAGCAATGAGGTGATCCTCTAACTGTTTGTACCTATCATCAGCGAGAGGATATTGTTCCTCAAAGTAATCAGCTTCAACTTTATCAATCTCCAGACTATTGTCTTCTTCATGAATATCCCCCATGTTGGATGGAGTTGGAAGATCTAGAGCTCCCTTGATTGGTCCTTTAAATCTTCTTCCCAAGTTCAGGACGCCTACTGACTTCTTGGACTTTTTCTTCTTGTCTTTGAGAAGAAGAGTCTTCAGGTCCTCTTGCCCCTTAGCCAAAGCCAGGAACATTTGTTGAAATTGAGCATTTTGAGCTTGGAGATCTTTCACCGTTTGTTCCATATCCATCTTACAGAAATAAACAGTAGGAAGATAAGGAGGCCTGTATGGGAGAAACCTGTCATGATATGATGCATGATATATGGATGCATGTTTTCAAGGATCTCGCAGGGTGAATGTTAGTGGTCACTTACAATTTTGATTGGAGAACTTTGTATCGGTGGACGTCCTTCCACGAGAATTAAGCTCACCATATCAAATGGGTCATAGCCCCTGACTCAAGTTTGTTGTACTTTGATTTTTGACGGTGTTTTGGTTAGAGGAAAATAAATCCTCTTTCCCCTTGATAGACGTCTGGTTCAACGTGACCCTGCATCATAGGCCCTTGAGATCCTTGAAACGGTTATTGAAAATACTATGGTATGATGTTATGTACAAGTATGCAAAGTAAGCAAGTTTATATACAAATAATCATATACACACAAAGCAGACAAGTCCTTAGGTTTAGGCTTGCATAAGGTTTATAGGTAAGTACCCTCTTAAAGTTTAGTTGGCTCAACCTATCCTATTAATAGTAATCGGGTTTTAAAGGATATCAATATCACCGATTTGTCTTCTCGGATATGTCCTGACTGGTTACAGGAACTGAGTCTGGAGCTTCAAACGCTGATGAATGAACCAGGGATGGTTACTGCCTTAGCATGAATGATAAGTGAATCCTGAATGATTTCAACCTCAACAACGCTCGTCGAGAAAATCTTGATGAGAATTACCATCTTCGTAATGCCAGGAAGAGAACCAAAGGACATTATAATCTCAAAGGGAGTCACCTCACTCGCCGTTGGAGAGGGAACTATAGGAAATTATAATCTGGAAGGAAATGTCACCTCACGCTCATGCCGGAGAGGGAAACATCTGAAGAAGGAATTACCACCTCACACGCCGTTGGAGAGGGGACCATAAGAGAATATCACCTCACGCTCATGCCGGAGAGGGGAACATCTGAAAAAGGAATTACCACCTCACACGCCGTTGGAGAGGGGACCATAAGAGAATATCACCTCACGCTCATGCCGGAGAGGGGAACATCTGAAAAAGGAATTACCGCCTCACACGCCGTTGGAGAGGGGACCATAAGAGAATATCACCTCACGCTCATGCCGGAGAGGGAAACATCTGAAAAAGGATTTACCGCCTCACACGCCGTTGGAGAGGGGACCATAAGAGAATATCACCTCACGCTCATGCCGGAGAGGGAAACATCTGAAAAAGGATTTACCGCCTCACACGCCGTTGGAGAGGGGACCATAAGAGAATATCACCTCACGCTCATGCCGGAGAGGAGAACATCTGAAGAAGGAATTACCACCTCACACGCTGTTGGAGAGGGGACCATAAGAGAATATCACCTCACGCTCATGCCGGAGAGGAGAACATCTGAAGAAGGAATTACCACCTCACACGCCGTTGGAGAGGGGACCATAAGAGAATATCACCTCACGCTCATGCCGGAGAGGGGAACATAAGAGAACTTCTACTGAGTCTTTATCAGAAAAATCTGTTTGGAGTCGATTTAACTGGACTAGAGAAGTCCTTGAAATATGTTTGAGAATTTCAACTGCATCTTTCCTGAAAGGTAGAGGTCAGTTATATGCGATGCATGATATGGATCAAGCAGACATGGATACGATTTATATGATATGATGTGTACATGCATGCTATAATGATGTACGTGATGATTCATGTATGTTTTCGTCTAGGAAAACAAATCCTTGACGGGTGCCGGGAAGTCATATCCTGGGCTGATGTTGAGGAATAGCTTTTGCTTCCGCTGGGGATGTTAGTTGCAAGAATACCGGTAGGAGAAGATAACTCCGTTGAGGAATAAACTTGGCAAATGAAATAACTCTGCGGGAGAGAAGATATTCTAGCGATCATGCTGGGGAGTGCTACTCTGTGGGAATAGCGATGCTTTGCTGAGTTGATGAAGATAACTCCGCTGGGGATACCGTTGATGAGTTATGCTGGGGGTAGGAAGATACTTTGCCGAGGACGCTCTTTCCGTGGCTTTTGGCTGAGGATAACCCAGTTATATCCTGTTACGGAAATAACTCTTTAAATCAAGCCGGGACGACGCGTTCGTGCTCTGTGAGGGGATAAGCTTCCAGAATCTACTGGGGATAAGCTTACTGCTTGGGGAGATATGAATTCCAACTTTCCTGGGGAAACTGGATTGGACTCTTCTGGGGAGTTTGATGTGCTGGGGAAGTGATTCCTTTGAATATTGAGATACCGCCGGGGAACAATCTTTAGACCAAGCCTGCCGGGGATGCTTGTTAAGAATGCGTGCTGCTGGGGAGGTATTGAGATCTACAGGAGGATACTCAATTTCCTTGATATTTTGCTGGGAGAGAGATGTACTGTTTTGTTGAACCACTCTCTGGGGAATTAAGATACACTTGGCCGTGTTCTTTAGCTGAACCTTCCTTAGTACCTTGGAGGATAGAGCAATTGGATCGCTTGGACAACTCTTTATTGCCCCTGTTTCTAGTGTCACCTGCAATGAATTCTTTTGTTTCGTATGCAAATATTTACGAGTTAGCAAATTATTGTCAATGCATACATCACAAATTGAACCTTGGACGTTCTTCGCAAAACAAAACAAAAAAAAGAAAAACACTTGGGCACGTTTAACTGAAAATATATTTTTATTGATTTTTGAATGGCCTGAAAATAGGCGTTTTGTGTACAAGAGGCTGACGTCCTAGTAAGAGGTACGTCGCCGATCAAAAGAGTTTATACAAGTTTTGTACAAATGAAAGTAAAACAGCTGTGTGAAAGATGAATGATCCACTGGGTTTCAACTCTGCTATTGCTTTTATAACTCCGAGCGTCTCATCACTTGATGACCTTGGTTGAAGGTGAAGCTGACTGATCGATGCCGTTGGAGCTTGATGCAGATACCGGATTCTGGATGCAAAGTGATCAATGAGACATAGTTTTACGCTTTTATCCCTAATTTTTGCCTGGACCGCCCTTTCGGGTTTTCAGTCCACCGGGATACCCATTTTTGCCCAAACCGCCTTTTCAGGTTTTCGACTTGCCGGGTGTACATATTTTTTATTTTCATCCCTACATTTTGCCCGAACCCTTTTGGTTCGACGGGAAGCCCTAATTTTTGCCTAGGCATGTCAGCCTAGCGGGTCTTTTTCATGCGTAGTATTTTTTAACTATGTCTGCATTGGCGGGGTGAGGAAGGTCGTCACCATCCATATTGGTTAAGATCATTGCTCCTCCTGAGAACACATGCTTAACTACAAATGGCCCTTCGTATGTGGGGGTCCACTTGCCCCTTGGATCACTCTGAGGAAGTATGATTCTCTTGATAACCAGATCCCCAACTTGATATTCCTGTGGTCTGACCTTTTTGTTAAATGCCTTGATCATCCGTTTCTGATACGTCTGACCATGACAGATAGCAGCAAGTCTCTTTTCGTCAATGAGATTGAGTTGATCAAGTCGTGTCTGGATCCAATCATCTTCGTTCAGATTTGCATCCTTCATTATCCGGAGAGAGGGAATTTGCACTTCGATCGGCAAGACTGCCTCCATGCCATATACCAGAGAGAAGGGAGTTGCCCCGGTTGACGTCCTAGCTGAGGTACGGTACCCATGCAGAGCGAACGGTAACATCTCGTGCCAATCTTTGTACGTTACTGTCATCTTTTGCACGATCTTCTTGATGTTCTTGTTAGCTGCTTCTACAGCCCCATTCATCTTCGGTCTGTAAGGAGAAGAATTGTGGTGCTGTATCTTGAACTGTTCGCAAAGCTCAGCAATCATCTTATTGTTCAGATTGGTACCGTTGTCTGTAATAATCCGCTCCGGGACGCCGTATCGACAGATCAGGTTGTGCCGAATGAACCGTGCCACCACAGTCTTGGTTACTGTAGCATAGGATGCTGCCTCAACCCACTTCGTAAAATAATCAATCGCCACTAGGATGAAGCGATGTCCATTGGATGCTGTAGGTTTTATCTCGCCGATCATGTCTATGCCCCACATTGCAAACGGCCAAGGCGCAGTCAGAACATTCAGGGGAACCGGAGGAACATGCACCTTATCTGCATAGATCTGGCACTTGTGGCATGTCCTGGAGTGTTGGTAGCAATCAGCTTCCATTGTGGACCAGTAATATCCTGCCCGTAGGATCTTTTTAGCCATAGTATGTCCACTGGAATGCGTACCAAAGGTCCCTTCATGTAGCTCTTCCATGATTCTTTCCGCTTCAGTCTTATCCACACAACGTAGTAAGGTTGAATCATGGTTTCTCTTGTACAAGACACCGTTGCTTAGGAAGAACTTGGCTGCGAACCTCCTCAGGAATTTCTTATCGTTGACAGAGGCACCTTCAGGGTATTCCTGAGCTTCCAGATATCTTTTCACTTCATGGTACCAAGGCTTCTCAGTTACCAATTCAGTTTCGAGATCACAACAGTATGCCGGTTCGTCCAGTTTCTCGATGGTGATCTGGGGAGCTTCATTATCCCATTTAACCTTGAACATTGAAGACATTGTAGCTAACGCGTCCGCTAGCTGATTCTCTTCTCTTGGAAAGTGCTCAAAGGTTATCTCTGTGAAGTGGGGAATCAGGGTCAACACACATTCTTTGTAAGGAATCAAGTTTGGATGTTTCGTATCCCACTCTCCTTTGATCTGATTGATCACAAGAGCGGAATCTCCGAAAACGCTTAGAAATTTGATCCTTAGGTCGATCGCAGCTTGAAGACCCATGATGCACGCCTCATACTCCGCCATGTTGTTGGTACAGTTGAAACATAGCCGGGCAGTGAGTGGAGTATGAGTACCCTGAGGAGATATGATGATGGCGCCGATACCATTTCCCAAAGCATTAGAGGCTCCGTCAAAGTGCATAGACCATCGGGATCCTGGTTCAGGTCCTTCATCCGGTCCAGGTACTTCACAGTCAGTTACAATCATGATGCTTTCATCCGGAAACTCGAAGTTCATTGATTGGTAGTCATCTACAGCTTGATGAGCTAAGTGGTCAGCCAATACACTTCCCTTGATGGCTTTCTGGGTCGTATACTGAATGTCGTATTCCGTCAAGATCATTTGCCATCTTGCAATTCTCCCAGACAGAGCAGGCTTTTCGAATATGTATTTTATCGGATCCATTTTTGAGATCAACAAGGTGGTATGAGTCAGCATATACTGTCTCAGCCGGCGAGCAGCCCATACCAAAGCGCAGCAAGTTTTCTCAAGCAGTGAGTATCGGGTCTCACAGTCGGTAAACTTTTTGCTAAGGTAATAAATGGCATGCTCTTTTCGGCCAGACTCGTCATGCTGCCCCAGCACACACCCCATTGAATTGTCAAGCACTGTCAGATATAGGATCAGAGGTCTCCCTTCCACCGGTGGCATAAGGATAGGTGGTTCTTGGAGATACTCTTTGATTTTGTCGAAGGCAGCCTGACATTCATCGTTCCAACGTACTACCTGATCTTTCTTCAGCAGCTTGAAGATTGGTTCACAGGTAGCAGTCAAATGAGATATGAATCGAGCGATGTAATTCAGGCGTCCTAAAAAGCCTCTGACTTCCTTCTCTGTCTTGGGAACTGGCATCTCTTGAATAGCTTTGACCTTAGCAGGGTCCACTTGAATACCTTTATCACTGACCACGAAGCCTAGCAACTTCCCAGATCTTACCCCGAAGGTGCACTTGTTCGGGTTCAATCTCAGCTTGTATAGTTTCAACCGGTCAAACAATTTCTGCAGGTGATCTAGATGCTCTTCTTCAGTCTGGGACCTAGCGATCATGTCGTCCACATACACTTCAATCTCGTGATGGATCATATCATGAAATAAGGCAACCATGGCACGTTGGTAGGTTGCCCCAGCATTCTTTAATCCGAACGGCATGACCTTGTAACAGAAGGTGCCCCACTGAGTAACAAATGTAGTCTTTTCCATGTCTTCAGGTGCCATCTTGATCTGATTGTAGCCTGAAAAGCCATCCATGAAAGAGAATACTTTATGTTGGGCTGTATTATCAACGAGGACATCAATGTGAGGTAAGGGGAAGTCATCCTTGGGGCTGGCCCTGTTCAGATCCCTGTAGTCGACACACATTCTGACCTTACCATCCTTTTTAGGTACCGGCACCACGTTAGCAACCCACTGAGGGTAAGAAGTCACTGCAAGAAACCCGGCATCAAACTGTTTCATGACCTCGGCTTTAATCTTCTCTGACATCTCTGGACGCATCCGACGGACCTTTTGTTTAACTGGAGGGCAGTCTTTCCTGGTCGGCAAATGATGGACAACAATATCGGTATCCAACCCTGGCATGTCTTCGTAGGACCAGGCAAAGATCTCCATATAGTCATGCAGCATCTTGGTTAACCGTTGCTTCACGCTGAGCTCTAGGTTGGCACCAATCTTTACCTCTTTTCTGTCTGCTTCAGTACCCAGGTTTATAGTTTCCACTGGCTCTTCATGGGGTTGAATTGCCCTCTCTTCCTGAAGCAACAGTCTAGCGAGCTCGCCAGGCACTTCGCAATCATCTTCACCTTCGTCTTCGGCTAAGTTGATCGGATTTTCGAAGTCATAATTGGCATTAGCAGAGTTGTTATCAGCGAGATCCAGAGTGGATTGGAACCTGTATGAGTGAGTGTGTGTGTAAATACAGCTGTTTTGATAATTATGTAAAGGAAAAGGAAAGATAGAAAAGGAACACAATATTTGCAATGCGAAAATAGTCCAAGATTTTCATTCATGATGTATAAAATGACAGTTCATATGCCCTCACAAATAGAACCACGGTGCCTCGGGTAAGACACCGGGCCATAGAGTTTATCATAGTTTTTTTACAAAAATGAAACAAAGAAATTTATTACTTAGTAACCAAAGAAACATGGAGGTTGTCCTTTGCGCTCCAATTGTTGGGTCCACCATCAGTTGCCGGGTAAATCCAGCTATCGAACTCAGCTTCATCCACTTCCTCTTCATCACCAATAGCATTAACTCCATGAGCAGGCAGGGGAGCTGTCACCACATTAGGCTTGTCAGATGCTTCAAACTGTACCTCCTTAGCATCAATGAGGTCCTGCAGCTTGTTCCTTAATGCCCAACAGTCATCAGTGGCATGCCCCGGGCTATCTGAATGGTAAGCACAACGGGCATTCGGGTTGTACTTAGGAGAGGTAGTGTTTGGGAACTTTGGTGCCTCCTTGACAGATACCAAATTGGTTGCGAGCAGCTGTGGCAGAATCTGCGATAGGGTCATGCTTAACCGGGTAAACTCTCTCCGGGGTCTATCAACCCTTTGAGGATTATTTGGCCGGGGAGCGGCAGCAGGCTTAGCGATCATTACCGCGCTGACAGATTGGCGGTGGTCAGGTCTTTCTGATTTCCTAGAACCATACACGGCACTAGACTCCTTTTTAAACGGCTTCTTTTCTGCACTAGATGATGCACCCTTTGCAATCTTCCCAGATTTCAGCCCAGCTTCGATTCTCTCTCCAGTCAAGATTAAGTCAGTGAAACCAGCAGAAGAATTCCCAATGAGATGGTTGAAGAAGGGCCCAGATAGGGTCCCCAAGAACATGTCCACTAACTCTCGATCAGTTAAAGGTGGCTGCACCCTGCCAGCCAGATCTCTCCACTTCTGCGCGTACTCTTTAAAACCTTCGCTTACGCCCAACGACATACCCTGGAGTTGGGTACGCGTGGGGGCAAGGTCGGCATTATACTGATACTGCTTGTAGAAAGCAGTAGCCAGCTCCTCCCAGTTACGAACTTTGGTCCCATCCAGCTGATAGAACCATTCGAGATGAGTCCCTGAAAGACTCTCCTGGAAGAAGTGGATCCATAGGTTCTTGTCCGCAGAGTACGGCTGAATCTTTCGAACATAGGACCTCAAATGCAGCTTGGGACAGGATGCCCCGTCATACTTGGAAAAGGTTGGAGCTTTGAACTTGTGTGGGATAATTATACCAGTCGACAAACCCAGATCTCCGAAATCCAGCCCAGGTGTCTGTTGCACCTCCATAGCCTTCAACCTGTCCTCCAGTTGTTTGTACTTGTTGTCTTCAGGAGGGTACTGCTCTTCATCAAAATCCGTCTCGTTGTCGGAGACCACTGGAGTAGGAACCTTGACTTCTGCCTGAGAAGGACTCCTGCCAACAGAAGAACCAGCCTCTTCCTGATGCAGAGTATTACCCAACCTTCGGCCCGAGTTGAACAGAACAGTTCTTCTCTTCTTCTTCTTTTTTAGGAGCATAGTCTTCAGTTCTTCTTGGCCTTTAGCTAGACCCATGATCATTTCTTGAAACTGCGCATTCTGCGCCTGGAGAGCCTTGATTGAAGTCTCAGTTGATTCAGATCCAGAGTTCATGATGCTGAAATAAACAGCGAAGAACTGTAAGCAACCTGAAAAAGGGAAAAACCTGCTATGCACATGATGTATGAAATGCGTATGCAATGCATTCAAGGGTTCGAAGGTTCAAATTTGTTATAGACAAGAAAAGAACACACGTTATCATTAAGGAAAATCATTGTTTAATACATCAAGGCCTCATGGGCAAAAAAGAAATACAAAAGTCAAGTCAATCCCAAAATACACTGCGCATCCTCTTCGGAGCTATGTAGGTGTTGAGATTCCTCTCCTCATGCAACAGGCGGGTGAGCTCCAAGACTTTCTTTTCACTGGCATGCAGACTAGTCTCAAGAGAATTCCTTTCCTCCTTAAGCTGGATCCAGCTCTTCTGCATCTCTTCCCAGGATGTGGGCATATCAGGGTGCTGAATAACATGAGACACTTCCCCTTCCAAGACAGGTTCTTTGATTACTGGAAGCATGTGAGGATAAGGCATCACTAACTTCTGAGAACGGGCGCGTACCCATTTGAGATAAGGCTCCAAAGGGATGGAGTTCCTATGCCCCAGTGTCTTGCTGTCTATCCTACTAGGCATCCTCCAGGCTCTGATAAATCTCTGACGAAGTCCTTGAGTATCATTGTCGAAGTCAAAAACTATGTCAGGAATTAACATGTCATGAGGACCGTCCCTCCGAGCATAACCAAACTGTCTCCAAGCCAGGCATGGGCTATAAGTAATACCTCCTCTGATTCCAAGTAAAGGAACATTAGGGTACTCCCCACAACGATCAATGATAGTGACATCTCCTCTGGATCTAGGACACCAATGTATATCTGCATGTGTAAGCGTCATCAACCGTTGTGACCATCTCAAACCCCGCTCATTCTTCAGGACTGATTGGGGAAGGTGCGAAATAAACCACCTTCCCAGGAGAGGAGTGCAACACATAAGGACACCTCTTTTTCTCATGGTTCGAGTGTAACATGAGTGAAGGATGTCCCCCAGCAATGTAGGTATAGGATTCCTGGACATAAAGATCTGAACGGCACTGATATCAATGAGCTGATCTGGATTAGGGAACAACACCAAACCATAAACAAGGAGGGCTACCACTTCTTCAAAAGCTTGTAGGTCAAGGGAGTTCCAACATTCATGGGCTTTCTCAAACAGAAACCTGGCTAAGAACCCTTTGATACCACTTCTAACTTCCCAATGTCCCTTGAGGTCAGATGACTGCAGGTGCAAGGCTTTAGCAATCTCTTCAAGCTTAGGTTCCTTTTCTGTACCGTTGAAGGGTAGCTGATCAAGGATAGGGATCTTCAGGAGCCGGGAGAACTCCTCCAATGTAGGTACCAACTGATAGTCCAAGAAGGTAAAACAGTGATGCAGAGGATCAAAGAACTGGAACAAGACCTTTATCATATCTTCCTCAATGTTGGTGCTGACCAAGCTGATGAGGCTTCCATGCCTGTCACTGAATGAAGAGTTCTCGGGAATCCTGGATATAAGCTCCTTAAGCTGAGGAGGGATCCTTACAAGATTGACCTGAATTGTCTTTCTCCGAGCAGTTTCCATGTCCTACAAAACAAGAACAAAGATGAAAATTCGAACCCCTGAAATGGTTAGTCAATGCATATGATGCTGGATGATGTCATGATGCTATGATTAAACACACCACAGATATTTACAAAGACAAACATGTAAGGCAAACAAGGCACATAAGACAAGCCCTTAAGGTTTAAGGCCAGCATGGGGTCTGGGTAGTACCCTCTTGAGTTGGTGGGTTCAACCTGTCCTAATCAAAGTAACCGGGTTCTAAGGTTCCCAATATCACGGGATTGCTTTCATTGTTCATCGTTTCGATTTAGCCACTGAACTGGCGACCGAAATATTCCAGGAAAGCAACCCTCAATTGAGCGTAGCATCGAGTATCAACCAACCTCGGACTGCACCAAAGTCAGTTATCTCACTACCCTAAAGAGGCCAAGATAGTTCAATTAAGGTTCCTAAGGTCAGTTGATGCTTCATGACACCACGCGGAGGCCCCGTACTCTCCTTGACTGAACTCAAGGGTTACCGGTACACACCAAAGTGCCACATCAACGTAGCAGACTGTTTCAACCGTGTCGGTATACCCCGCACAGTTCCCTCACAGCCTTGTTGCTACTTTCTAAGAAAGGTATCCCCCAGATCCGGGTGTAGGATCTATAGAACTCCCAAGCAACCCACAATTTAAAGCACACAAGGAAAACAATTGAAAACATAGTTATAAGCTAGCCCTAAGGTACACCTCACTTTAAAATTCCCCAGCAGAGTCGCCAGTTCTGTGATCGGTGGATCTGGAACTGACTGTTTAACGCTGGTTCGCGAAATGTCGCGGAAGCAAGAGTCGCCACCGTCTTTTATTTTCTCCAATTGGAAAGGACAAAAGCACAGAAAAATTCCTTTAAAGAGATTGCTCTCGGTTCGGGAGGTAGGTTATAGAAAGGGAAGGTGTTAGCACCCTTTCTATCCATGGTTATCCATGGGCTCTTAGATACTTGCTCACTTTGTGTTTTCAAAAAGGTTTGTTTGCTTTTCAATGTGGGTTTAAAAAAAGTTTCTTTGAAAAATTTCAGTTCGACTCGTACGTCAGAGTGTTTGAAAAGTTTGCTTTGAAAGCTTTTGAAAAGTGTCAGTGTGAAAAGTCTTTTTGAGTTTGTTTTGAGATTAGAGCAAGTATCCTTGAGAACCTGCCTACCCTAAGGAATTCGTCTGTGTAAATGTCCTTTAAAGTAGTGCCATCCCACCATTGAGAGGTAGGTAGCACCACCGTTGGAGGTGTTCGGGTCAATTCGATTTTAGGGACATGGTGATCACCAGAGCAATGGGAAGACACCTTAGAAGCTACCCTCATGCCAGGTTCCCGGATCATGAGGACTTACTAAGACGTTTTCTACTCGACGACCACCTTTCGAAAGGTAACAGTGAGGCGTACCCTAAGGGTGGTGTGTGCGAATTGTGTGTCATGTTTCAGTTATTTGTCTTGTCATGTTTGTCGTGTTCTACGCTTGATTTTAATTAAGACATTCATTCTTTCATGCTTGGTTAACAGTTAAATATTTTGCGAAGAAATAAATCTAAGACTATTACAAATGGCGCGGGTCCACATCGCCAAAATTAAACCGGACCCGATTTAGCGGAAAAATAAATAATGCGAAGAAATAAAGTGCGAAAAGTAAATTACATAGCTTTGGGAGATTTACATAATTATATAAACGATAAAAAAATAAATGCGCAATTGAATGATTAATGACGGGCGTTGGACCCTTTTTTGCAAATAATTAAAATTAATAAGGATTAATTAAATAAAGAGGAATTAAAATTGAAATTAAGAAGAAAAATGTTTTTAGGTATTTTTATGTTTTTTAGATTTAATAAGAAAAAAAAGTTAATTGAAATTAAATTAAGAAGCAAACCCTAATTCTAATATTTTTTATTTATTATGAAAAGAATTAAAATATGATCTAAATTAAACCTAAAATTTATTATGTACAATTTAGATAGGAAAATAAATAAATAAATAATAATTATTATTGTGGAAAAAGGGAAACAAAAAGAATTAACAATTAAAACCTAAATTCTACATTTTTGGATTTTTTTATTAAAAAGGAATTAAAATTAAACCTAATTACACTACATAATTTACATTCTAATTTATTTATGAAAACAATTATAATAAAATAAATATTATATTTTTTTATATTTTTTCTGATTTTGTGTGTTTTTGTATTTTGCTGAAAAAATAATTAAAACAAATAAAGTAAATAAAATGGCAAAAATAAAATAAGAAGGGAAATAGAAAACAAATGCAAACCAGGGGGTGTTCTGTCCCATTGTGGAGGTTCAGGCCCTAGACATTGGCCCATTAAGCATGGCCCTCGTTGACTTTGCCAATTGGATGCTAACGTGTTGACTTGGCCCTAGCGTGTTCTCTTAATTGAAGCCTTTGATCTGATCATGTTGGACGCGTGTGTGGCTTGATTTGAAGACGTATGGTGAATCCTTATCTTGTGCCTGCATGTGATTATCAAAGGAAAAATAATAGGAAATTGTTGAAGACCTGGGACTTGAACCCAGGTCTTGAAGGTTACAAGCGTAGCACTTAACCACTGAGCCATCACGTTCATATTTAACATATAATATAACATAAATAATATAAAAAGAACACGCTAACGCTTTTGGAAATTCGCGCGAAATTCAAACTATCCAATGGCTGATGGACACGCCATCTTCTTCCTCCCCACCCCTGTAACACAGAACGCTATGGGAACGGTTTTGAAACGTGGTTTTAGAGGGTATTCACGAAAATAGCGAATAGCCCATATCCAAACATAAATTGGGCGCGATGACATGTTCTTCTTCGTCTCTAAGCCCTGAATTCAACCATGGTATCCAGAGGTCCTAATTTTCCTTGTATTGGGAAACCCTCTTTTTGAGTTCCTGAAACCCTAAAGACCATTCATGGCAGATTCACGTATATTGCTCAAAAATAAAATTAGTTAGTATGGTTAGCTTTAGAACATCATGAGAAACAAGAATTCATAAACAAAATATGCAAAAGATGTCTAAATCATGCTATGCGATTTCAATACTTTCTTGGTTCAGTTTGACTTTGTGATACCGTTTCAAGGCGTTTGACTTGTTGTTTTTGATTGAGAAACGTTTAGGGACGTCTCAGGATGCTAATGAAATAAAAATTGGAGCTTGAATCACACTAAAACCTTGATTTCAGTATTGGTGTTTTTATGAGAAAATTCAAGAATGCCAAAGCTTGTTCATGCGCAGCTTGGAGTCTTTTTTCTTTTAGGGTTGTGATGCTGATCATATATGGAGTGATTAGGTTAAGAAAAGTTGGACAAAATCTTATGCATTGATGAATTTTGGATATTTGATTTCATGGATCTTTTACAATCTTTTTTTTCATGGTTTTGGTGCCAATTAGGTTCAAATCAATCCAAAACTTGCCTAAATGGGATATCCACGAAATATTGAATCCAAACATGTATAAAAAGATTTGTTTTGGTCAAGTTTTATATTTTTCATATATTAAAATCATTTAAATGAATATAAATTAATATTAATTCAAATAAATAATTAAAAAATATGAGAATACTTCCCTTTGGGCCTAGTGGTCGTGCATAGGCTTGGCATGAAGAATCTTGGAAGAAAAATAGGCCCATTTGCATTTTTAGGCCTTTTGCATCAATGTTGACTTTTAAAAATTTCCAAAAATTTCCCAACTTCCACAAGGCATAACTTGTTCAATTTTTAAGCTTTTCACATGTTCTTGGACATTTTGGAAAGGTCTTTGAGTCCTTTAACCAATGCCTTTGGTCCCATGTCATTTTGATTTACCAATCTCAAGTTATGGCCTTTGACTTAAAGTCACTTTTTGTTGACTTTTGAAAATGACCTATAATGTTGAAACTGATAACTTTTTGTGAGAGCATTTCTTGGACTTGGAACATGAAGATGAATTGTAGGAAATGTCTTTCTCTTCAAAATGAGCTTTGGATGGAATTTTTCTGATAATCCATGTGAAAGTTATGCCTTGGTCAATTTCAGTTGACTTTTTCAGCTGTCCAAATATAGTAACTTTTGCATCTTTGATGATTTCTGAGCCAAATTTTGAGAATCATGATCAAGCATTGATCAAATGATGTTTGTGGCTTCAAAATGATATATTGACCAAAAATTTGAACTTTTGACTGTCAAATGACCATTTTGCCCCTACAGTTGACTGTAGTGCAATCTAGGGTTTTGACTGTGCAATCTTGAGCTGAATGCCTTGAAACTTGACATGAAGACACTTGACCATCTTTTTAAGCATGTGAGACTTGATTGGGCCTTTGAAAAGTTCATTTGCTTGACCAGAACTCAAACCCTAGTTTTGACTGTATAGGAGACAGTTGAGCTGCACAACCCTTGGAGCATTTTGTGACCTTGACTTGGCAATTTCTTGATGAATATGGGAGGGCAAATTTTGGGGTACAACACTTTCGAACTAACCCATGCTTCAATTAGGACTTTTGAAGGGTTTTAGCGTGGCTTGGTTCACGGTTTAAGAAACAAAGGATAAAGGATCAAAGTGTATTTGTACCCACCCGCTCTTCGTGATGTTCTTCAGTCCTAAACTCAGTTAATTGTGCGTTTGAACTCCAATTGAGTCTGGAATGATGTTTTGGTGATGGTTCAAACAAGTTAAATTGTCGGAAGGCAGTCATTTTTGCAACATCTTTCATGTTGTTGAGGATTTGTAGTGACCTCTTTCTTTTGATTTATTATCCCTAGTTTTTGTCTGACTGTTCTTGTTTTGAGATTACAGTCAGCGGGATGCCCCAGTTTTTCTTAAGTCTCCTTCGTAGGTTTTGACTTAGTGGGCTTTTTTCTTTTTTTGAGAGATAATGACTGCCTACGTGATAGGGAATCATCACTGTCTTTTGATTCTAGAGGAAGGTTTTTGATGTCATTCGTTGTATTACGAGATGAGAGTTTGCGGCTAAACGCACGTTTGAATTAACTGAGAGACTACCATGCCCCATGTTTTGATTGAAGGTTTCAGTTTGTGTAAACAGAAAACTTCTACTTCTTTGGATCGAAGGGGTTGACTAGGGATTATCCTCCTTATAACTCTAGTGTTTAGGAATTGAAAGAACGCCTGTACATCGTCAACAAAGTATGTTCAAAAGCATATTGTATGAGATTATGGCATTGTTTTCGTCATCCTCTCTCTAAAGTCTTGTAACTTTTAGCAAGAGTTAAATGTCATAAAGATAGTAAAAAACATAGTTTAAATATAGTGAAAATGAATGGATGAATTCAAGACAAACATATGCAATGCATTAATGAAACAGAGTTTGACATTAATAGGTAATTGTTTGAATAACAAAATAAATTACAATTGAAAATTCAAAATGAACAAAACAATCTCAATGATTCGGCAAAGGAGAAGTGACCACGTTTGGAGTCTCTGGAGGGTCTAACTCGTTCTCCTTGATGTCAATCAAATTCTAAATCTTGTACTTCAACGCCCAACAATCGTTAGTATCATGCCCGGGACTGCCAGAATAATAGGCACATGTTGTATTAGGATTTTTGTTAGGAGAAGAAGTTTTGGGGTTTGGATGAGGTCCTATCAATGTAATCAAATTCATCCTCAACAAGTGTTGTAGCGCTTGAGACAGCCGCATGTTGATGTTGATAAACTGTCTTTTGGGCTCGCCTGGCCTTCATTGATTTCCCCTTTGCTGTTGCTGGTGCAACATAGACCCAGAGATCAGGACTGCCCCCACATGTTGATCATGATGACTCCTTTGACCATACACAACATTGGACTCTTTCTTCCCATTGTATGTTTTTTTTTCTGAGCATCGGAGGGTGTAGCTCCTTGGATCTTTCCACTTTTGATGCCAGCTTCAACCCTTTCAACAATCAGTATTAGCTCGGTGAACCCGGCTGAGGAGATTCCGATTAGATGTTTGAAGAAAGGTCCCGTCAAAGTTCCCATGAAGATGTCAATCAGCTCCCTATCAGTTAAAGAGGGCTGCACCCTACCAGCCAAATCTCTCCACCTTTGGGCGTATCCTTTGAAGCTCTCGTTGGAATCCATGGTCATGTTCTGTAATTGCATACGAGTTGGTGTAAGATCAACGTTGTACTGGTACTGCTCGTAGAAGGCAGCAGTTGAATCCTCCCAGGTGTGGATGCAATAACTCTCCAATTGATAGAACCATTCAAGTTGAGTCCCTACCAGTCTCTCTTGGAAGAAATAGACCCAAAGCTTCAGATCAGTTGTGTATGGTTGAATCTTGCGGACATAAGACTTTAAGTGCATCTTAGGGAAAGAGACTCCATCGTACAGGGAAAAGGTAGGGATTTTGAACTTTGGCGGAAAGACCACTCCAGAAACCAAACCCATGTCTCCTAAATCCAAGTCAGGTATCTGTTGAATTTCCATAGCAATGAGGTGATCCTCTAACTGTTTGTACCTATCATCAGCGAGAGGATATTGTTCCTCAAAGTAATCAGCTTCAACTTTATCAATCTCCAGACTATTGTCTTCTTCATGAATATCCCCCATGTTGGATGGAGTTGGAAGATCTAGAGCTCCCTTGATTGGTCCTTTAAATCTTCTTCCCAAGTTCAGGACGCCTACTGACTTCTTGGACTTTTTCTTCTTGTCTTTGAGAAGAAGAGTCTTCAGGTCCTCTTGCCCCTTAGCCAAAGCCAGGAACATTTGTTGAAATTGAGCATTTTGAGCTTGGAGATCTTTCACCGTTTGTTCCATATCCATCTTACAGAAATAAACAGTAGGAAGATAAGGAGGCCTGTATGGGAGAAACCTGTCATGATATGATGCATGATATATGGATGCATGTTTTCAAGGATCTCGCAGGGTGAATGTTAGTGGTCACTTACAATTTTGATTGGAGAACTTTGTATCGGTGGACGTCCTTCCACGAGAATTAAGCTCACCATATCAAATGGGTCATAGCCCCTGACTCAAGTTTGTTGTACTTTGATTTTTGACGGTGTTTTGGTTAGAGGAAAATAAATCCTCTTTCCCCTTGATAGACGTCTGGTTCAACGTGACCCTGCATCATAGGCCCTTGAGATCCTTGAAACGGTTATTGAAAATACTATGGTATGATGTTATGTACAAGTATGCAAAGTAAGCAAGTTTATATACAAATAATCATATACACACAAAGCAGACAAGTCCTTAGGTTTAGGCTTGCATAAGGTTTATAGGTAAGTACCCTCTTAAAGTTTAGTTGGCTCAACCTATCCTATTAATAGTAATCGGGTTTTAAAGGATATCAATATCACCGATTTGTCTTCTCGGGTATTGTTTCAGTGCAAGCCTCTTTCACGGTGACCGAAATATCCCGAACATCAAACCTTAATGAGTGTCGTATCGAGTATCTACCAACTTTAGACTGCACCAAATCCGATCATCTCACTATATCCTAATGGCCAAGTTGGTCAAGTAAAGGTTCTAAAAGTCAGTTAGTGCTTTATGACATCATTCAGCGGCCCCGTATTCTCCTTGACTACTCAAGGGCTATCGGTACCCACAAATATGTTGCACTAACGTAGATATTGCTTAGACCATGTCGGTATACCCCGCACAATTTCCACAATGTACTGCTACTTACCTATAAGGTATCCCAAATCCGGGTAGAGGATTTAAGCCCAAACAAAGAACCAAAATGTGAAGCATACAAGTCAGACAATGAAAGCAAGTAAAGGTGATCTAGCCCTAAGGTAACCCCACTTTTAAGAATCTCCCCAACAGAGTCGCCAGTTCTGTAACATGGTGGGAGAACTGACTTGGTTGTTTTGCATTTTATCGCAATTGTGCAGATAGTAAGAGTCGCCACCGACTTTTCTTTTATCCAAAAGGAAAGGCTGAAAAGAACAGGAAATACCTTTAGAGTTGTTTTCTTGAGTTCGGGGGGTAGTGTTGTACCCCAAAATTTGCCCTCGTATTTTTCCACAAGAAATCACAGCTTCGGGCTTTTCCTGATTTTTTCAGACTGGCTCAAGAATCGGTCAGACACACTTTTCTCGTCAAGTCAGACAAAATTAGGATTTTCATTGATTTTAAAGCAGTTCAGGAAGATTGCTAAGGTTTGGTTGAGTTGGCTCAGGTTTTGATCAGGCGGACGTTTCTCTGATAATTCAAACAAAACTAGGGTTTTTGTGCGCGCATTCTCAGAAAGAATTAATTCTACAGTTCTTTTCAGTTTACTCTGAGATTTGGTCTGAGGCATTTGAATTGAGGACTTGCAGTATTTTTGTTTAATCAGTAAAGGCTAAGGCAATTGATTTGAGATGAGATAAAAGCTGAGGTGCTTAAATTGAGAATCTACAGTGTTGATTTAATCAGTAAAAAGATAAGCATCTGGATGTTGGTTTGATTAACTATGCATTGTTTAATTGGAGCGCCAGGTTTATTATTTATTCATGCTAAATGGCAAGACCACAGTGTTTGTTAATTATTTTTCTAAGTCAGAATAATTGGATATTTCCAGTTATTTTAATTTAAGAAATTCAAATAATTAAATGGACATTAAATTGAAAGAGGAATTAACTGATAAAAAGGATGTTTATTCACTTTGAATTGTTTGTTACAGATATTATTTAAATACTGTTAAATTTATTTACAGTTATTTATTAATATTATTACAAATAATTAAAATTGAAATAAAACTATGTCCTAAATTTCCTAAGTCTTCAAATCTTCATCTTCTACTGCTACTCATCTCCATTGATTTTTATCTGCAAAACAAAGAAAAGAAGAAAAGTCAACGTGGATAAAATAAATAAAAGAGCATACACAGTTAAAATTCATCATTAAAAGCAACTGGCCGGAATCAGTTTGCCCTCTCTGCAAATCACGAGATTTCTCTCGGTTCACAAAGAGGGAAGGATAAAAATGCTTGCAAAAAGTATGAAATGCACAAGTATACAAATTGCACAAATTCAAAATGGTCAAAAACTGCATAGTTCATGATTCAAAATTGTCAAGCAAGACTGCACAAAATTCCAAACCAAGGATAAAAGGCAAACTGAACTAGGCCTAACCAAATCAAAAGGGCAAACTGAAAGTTCCAATTTTAAACTGTCCACAAGCTGCCAAAAGGGCTATTCAAGCTATCAAACAAGTACAAAATGCTGTCAAAGAAGCATAAATTCTGGAAAAAGGAGATAAGAAGTATGCAGAAGAAAACTAGAATGCAAGCAAGGTTCAAATCATCACTTTCCAGCCAATTTGCTTTTTCAGAAAAGTACATTTCTAAAGCAATAAAAATGCTTTTTTAAATGTAGAGAGAGAGAAAAAATAAAAAAGAAAGGGCTTACAGGCTTTAGGCAAGAAAATATATAAAACAAACTGTCATCAACACAGTAGAAGAGGGGCAGAAATATCACAAAAGAGAAACACCACAAAACTGTAT
The DNA here is from genome assembly GCA_948472305.1 of Vicia faba. Classification (NCBI taxonomy): domain Eukaryota; kingdom Viridiplantae; phylum Streptophyta; class Magnoliopsida; order Fabales; family Fabaceae; genus Vicia; species Vicia faba. The sequence continues at coordinate 383,043,640 of OX451740.1, forward strand.
GCAAAGCTGCCTCCACCCTGCTTCATTCAAACTGAAACCTAAACTCAGTTCACATTACAAACATACAAGCCCTTTCAAGACAGTGCTAAGCCAAAAAGGCCTTAAGACTGACCAAGCAAAAGAAGCCTAAACCTGTGTCAAGTTTAAACAAATAATACAAACCTGTCAAGCCTCAAGCTTAATAGCCAAACCTGTGTCAAAGCCATAAACCTGCTAGTCTAAACCACAAAGCATCAAAACTATACAACACAAACAGAAGCCCAAAAACCTCAATGGCCTGAAACCATTCAAAGCACCTAACCTGTCAAGCCTGCTGAAACCTCAAACAGAAACAGCATAAGCCTTTAACCTGCTTCAGGCAAGCCTAAAGCATCAAATCAAATCCAACCTGTCAACAGCAAGTCTTCAACCTGCATAAGCCTTGGACCAAAACACTGTCTAGAAACAAACAGCTTTCAATCCAACACAAGCCCTCAGAGTATCCTCATCATTGGGCTACCAATATCACAACTCAGAAAAAGCATACAAGCAAGCTATTCCAAAGGCGAGGCTAACAAGAGAAGAAGAAAAGAAGCAATATTCAAGATCAATACCAACAAGCATACAGAGGCAAACACTCAAGCTCTCAGAACATCAAATGGTTCATCACTGAGCAAATCAACCACAAAAATTCGTCCAAAGCCAAAATCATCAAGGCAACTCAGCATCTCAGAGGCATACAGACACAAGCATACTCAAAATCAACAACCAATATTCAGAGGCATACAAACACAAGCATACTCAAAATCAACAACCAATATTCAGAGGCAACAGAAGCAAGTAAAAGAGAAGAAGATAAAGAAGTTTGTTTTCAGATAGTCATCATCAAACCCAACAAAAGGCAAAGACACAGAGTACCAGTTTTTTCCAATACAGTGCATCACACCGTCCCTCCGCCCTCAGCCGTCCTAGGCGCCTCCGGTCCACCTTGCCTCCATCTCCAAAAGCCAAAGGTATAAATCCCTTCCTTTTTTTCCTTTCACAGAAACAACAACAACACTTAATCAGAACACGACATTAGAGCTTGTAAAATACAAGATTTTAAAACCCTAAAACGTAAAGAAAACGTCCAGAATCGTTACCTTTTTTCTCATTTTTGCGTTGCCCAACCATGGAGGGAAGAGAGGTGGAAGCTGAGCCCAGTAGCTGAGACAGAGAGAGATTCAGAAACGCTTGGCATGAGAGGACAAAGAACGAAGGAAGACGAAGGAAGATAAGCGCCATTTGTAACTCACAAACCGTAATTCCTCTTTCTGAAACACAATAACTCAAACCCTTGCAAAATAATTTGTGAAACAAAATGGGCCTTGCCCCTTTCATTCTCCTAAAGCCCATTCTCTAAATCTGGCATGCACCCCCTTTATTTCTCTTTCTGCTTGTTTTTAGTTTGGGCCAAAAACCTTTTTAGGCCCATTCTATCTCTTCCTTTATTTTCATTCTTTTTTTTTATACTTATAAACTAACCTTTTTTTAAATCATTTTTATTCTTCTTTTTTTACAATTTAAACTAATATAATCTATTTTCGTTTATAAAAATAAAAAAAATACCTAAACTCTTTTTTATATATAAAACTCTCTTTTATTTACATGAATATTAATATATAAGTAGGTTAATAGGTTTATCTTAAAACCCTTTTAATAAATCTTTTTTTTTACATATACATAAAACCTTAATTTTTCTTAAAAACAATTTCCTTTCTTTTTTTAACTTTTGTATATAAAACATAAAAAAGCATTGATACATAAAACTTAAAATATTTCCTTTTCTTTTATTAAATTATCTTGTTTGTACATAATTAACAAGAATACAAAAGATAATAAATACCTTAATTTTTCATTAAGTTAAACATTTTTCACCTTGTAAATAATCATACACTTACACAAATACGTTGTCACATTTACATTATTCTATTCTTATACATTGCTATACACTACATATTACATTTGCGCAATTCGATTTGGTTGTAAATTATTTGGACATTACTCTCCCAATAAGTCTCATCCCCATTTGTAAACATTGTACCCCCACTCCTAGATACTTATTTGTAATAGCGTAGACTTTAAATTCTTGCAATTTATCGCTTTCAAATATACCATGGTTAGACCTAGGGTTTGTATGTACATAAAATCAAACGCTAGATAACCTAATACAAAGACAAATACATGAAATCAATACACAATAACACTTGCACCCCTAGGGTAATCCCGCTTGTTGCCTTCCAAAATGGGCCATGCTTGCACGTTGAGTATCTTTGGCAAAAACAAAACAATTCATAATGATCATAGTCCCTCGATGACGCTTTCGAAAGTTGCCTATCAAAATGATCATAGTCCCTTCAAGCAAATTACCAAAGACACTTGGCACCATTGCAATCATGGTCTAAACGATGACCCGCGCCCGTCCCGTAAACATCCTAACGCAAGATTGCCCACCAAATACAATGGTGGAACAAAATTGTTAAAAGGGTTAAAACATGAGAAAAACCTTTGAGTAAATTTAGGGGTAGACGACTCTTAGTTACTTGATCAAACTTGCAAAAACACTTGCCTACTTTTTCAAAACCACACTCCACAAACACTTTCAAAACAAACTTTCAAAAACATTTGAAACATCTTTTCAAAAAGATACACACCTTTGTAAAACACTCAAACACGAGTCATTGTAAAGGTTGCCTAGACAAGGCGTCTTCTTCAAAACATTTTCAAAACACACATACACACACACCATTTCAAGTAATCGAAAATCAAAGGCAAGTGATCTAAAACAAGTAACTAAGAGCCCATGGATAACCATGGATGAAAAGGGTGCTAATACCTTCTCTTTTCATAATCTACCCCCCGAACCCACGAAACATCTCAAAAAGGTTTTTCCTGTGCTTTTTAACCTTTCTTTTAGGATAAAATAAAAATTCGGTGGCGACTCTTGCTAAACCGAACAAGTGCGAGTACAAACACAAAACCCAAGTCAGTTCTCCCACCGTATCACAGAACTGGCGACTCTGTTGGGGAGTTACTTAAAAGTGGCGACTCTGCCTGAACTGCTTTAAAATCAATGAAAACCCTAATTTTGTCTGACTTGACGAGAAAAGTCTGTCTGACCGATTCTTGAGCCAGTCTGAAAAAATCAGGAAAAGCCCGAAGCTGTGATTTCTTGTGGAAAAATACGAGGGCAAGTTTTGGGGTACAACAGTTGCCCCTGTTCAATCTTCTTGAACTTGAAGAGTTAGATTGGCAAGTTTGCCTTTCGCGACTCGAGGGTGAAAGGAGATTGGACACTAGAGTGCCCAAAAATTTGCACTCGGTGATGTGATGGTAGAGGGAATGGGCTTACAGATGCCATTTGGTGATGATGGATAGGAGGAGGGGCTTATAGATGCCATCTAGAGATGTGACAGAACCTTGTCGGGAATGGGCTTATAGATGCCATTTGGAAGTGTAATGGATAGTTGTGGAGATGGGCTTAAAGATGCCATCCGGGGTGTCGATCGCGTAAGAGATTCCTTAGTGAGAACTTGCGTATTTGAGAAAGAAAGATAATTTCCTGGCCTGTTACAGGGGTTGATCTTCAAACTCTTCATGCAGATATGCCCTGGCTAGATACAGGTATCGAATCTACAATTAGTTGCTCACAGATGTGCCCTGGCTAGATACAGGAATCGAATCCGGAACTTCAAAAGGTTGCTTACAGACGTGCCCTGGATGGATACAGGTATCGAATCTCTAAACTATTCATGCAGATATGCCCTGGCTAGATACAGGAATCGAATCCAGAATTTGTCGTCTACAGATATGCCCTGGCTGGATACAGGTATCGAATCTGGAAATGGTCATCTACAGATATGCCCTGGCTGGATACATGTATCGAATCTGGAAACTCTTCATGTAGACATGCCCTGGCTGGATACAGGTATCGAATCTGGAAATTGTCGTCTACAGATATTCCCTGGCTGGATACGGGTATCGAATCTGGAATTGTCGTCTACAGATATGCCCTGGCTGGATACAGGTGTCGAATCTGGAAATTGTTCATGCAGATATGCCCTGGCCGGATACAGGTGTCGAATCTGGAAACTGTTCATGCAGATATGCCCTGGCTAGATACATGTATCGAATCTACAATCAAATGCTCACAAATATGCCCTGGCTAGATACAGGTATTAAATCTGGAATTGTGACAGTTGATAGTAATCATCTTTGGATGGACCTTTTTCCTGAAAAGGCAAGACATCAGTTGTATGCAATGTCATGATGTATGAAATGCATGAGGTCATGATGTTTTCAAGAATAAATGAGATTGTGTGATATGATGCGTATATGCATGCGTCATGGTGTATGATAATGTGATGAATGTATAAGAATGTGTTCTCGTTTAGGAAAATAAATCCTTGACAAATGCCGGGAGTTTGTTGAATCCTGGGCTGACGTTGAAGAGTAGAGTTCTTCGCTTCCGCTGGGGATGATGGTTGCAAGAATAAACCGGTAGGAGAAGATGACTCCGTCGGGGGGATAAACTTGTTGGAGAAATTACTCTACGGGGAATTACTCTGTGGGAAGAGGTACTTTGCTGAGGTTTTGATGAGAACTCCGCTGGGGATTCCATTGATAAGTTATGTTGGGGAAATTGATGAACTCCGTTGGGGATAGGAGAATCTTGACTGCTATCGGAGAAAGTGAATCCTTGACTGCTGCAGGGGAAGGCAAGAATCTTTTGATTGTTGAAAGTGAGAAATCCTGGGACCGCTATTGGGGAATTCATGTCTTGAGGAGATCTTCATTGGAGAATATTCGAATATTCTGTGGGGACCTGAAAATGAGAGTCTTCATTCTGCTTGGAGATTGATAGTTGGAAGTTTTAGCTCCGCTGGGGGGTTGACAGTTTTGGCTCCACTGGGGATTTTGAAACTTGACTTTGAGGGAAAGTAGATTCTGGAAGGATCTCTGGCTGGAGAAGTCGAGAATCTTTTGATCGTTGCAGGTATTGATCAGGTTGGTCAAGGAGATACTATCCTGGCTTGTTTCAGGTGTTGATCTCTGACCTGAGAAAGAAAGATGGTTCCCTGGCTTGTTACAGGTGTTGATCTTCAATCTATTCATGTAGATGATTTCCTGGCTTGTTTCAGGTGTTAATCCACAATCAGTCGTCCACAGATATTTTCCTGGCTTGTTACAGGTGTTGATCTGGAACTTAAGAAAAGTTGGTCAAGGAGATATTGTGTTGGCTTGTTTCAGGTGTTGATCTCTGACCTGAGAAAGAAAGATGGTTCCCTGGCTTATTACAGGTGTTGATCTTCAATCTCTTCATGTAGATGATTTCCTGGCTTGTTACAGGTGTTAATCCACAATCAGTCGTCCACATATATTTTCCTGGCTTGTTACAGGTGTTGATCTGGAACTTAAGAAAGGTGACAGAATGGCAACTGTGTCTGGAGCACATCTGGACCGTATCTTCCAACAGGTGATGAAGGAATTGTTGAACACTCTTGACATTCGAATGCCCCAAGTGGTGATGAAGGAGACTTGCCCCAAGTTCACTGAACTTTTGAGAGATTTGTTGAAATCTTGACTGGACTGCCCTAGTTTAACTGAACTTTGAAAGATCTGTTAAAACCTTGACTGGACTTCCCCAGGTTAATTGGATGGTGACATATCATGCCCTTTGTTGATAGGATATTTTTTAATGGAAGTGTCATCCTTTTGAAGTGATTTTTGTTCACTGAGAGAGTTTTCGTTCCTCCGAACATTCGCTGTATGAATTTCTTCGCTGTCAAACAAATAGCCAAATGCAAACAGTGATATTCAAGCAATGCAAAGTTTTATGTTTGTCTCGAAGTTTTGAAAAAATGCGTTTTTTAGCAGAAAACTTTTCATAAGACAAAATCAACACAAGATTTTAGAGCAAAGCCTTACAGGAGTCAGGATACCTTTTGTAACAGTATGCTTTCAAACTAACCCATGCTTCAATTAGGACTTTTGAAGGGTTGTAACGTGGCTTGGTTCACGGTTTAAGAAACAAAGGATAAAGGCTCAAAGTATATTTGTACCCACCCGCTCTTCGTGATGTTCTTCAACCCTAAGCTCAGTTAATTGTGCATCGCACTCTATTCGAGTTTGGAGCGACTTTTTGGGTGATGGTTCACTAGTTGAATTGGGAGACAGTCATCATCTCCTTTTTTCTTTGCAACATTTTTCATGTTGTTGAGGATTTGTAATGACCTCTCTATTTTGATTTTGATTTGTTATCCCTAACTTTTGCCTGACTGTCTCTGTTTTTCGAGACCACAGTCAGCGGGATGCCCCAGCTTTCCTAAGCCTCCTTTACAGGTTTTGGCTCATTGGGCTTTTTCTCTTTTGAGAGGTAATGACTGTCTATATGATAGGGAACCGTCACTGTCTTTTGATTCCAGAGGAATGCTTTTGTTTTTTTGGATGTTGTTCGTTGTATTACGAACTGAGAGTTTGCGACTTCAATGCGCACCTTTTTGAATTAACTGAGAGACTACCCTGCCCCAGGTTTAAATCAAAGGTTTTGATTTGTTTAGAACAGAAAACTCCTACTTCTTTGGCTCGAAGGGGTTAACTAGGGATTATCTTCCTTATAACTCCAGTGTTTGGGAATTGAAAGAAATGCCTGTACATCATCAGCAAGGTCTGTTCAAAAGCATACTGTATAAGATCATGGTATTGTTTCGTCATCCTCCCTCTAAAGGCTTGCAGCTTTTTATCAAGAGTTAAATATCACAAAGAAAGCACAAGAGTAGTGAAAACGGATGGATGAATTCAAGACAAACATATGCAATGCATTAATGAAAACAGAGTTTTGACATCAACAGTTAATTGTTTGAGAACAAAAGAAATTACAACTTTTGAAAATTCAAATGAAGCAAAAGTCTCTCAGCTTGAGCTTTGTCACTTCAGGTGGAGAACTCCTTAGCGGAAGATTTTCATCTCGCCGTCTGGCATGAACCTCAACACTCCAATGTCAATCAGATCTTGAATCTTGTTCTTCAAGGCCCAACAGTCATCGGTGTCATGTCCCGGGCTGTAGGAGTGGTACACACAAAATGCATCGGGATGATAGTTAGGAGCGGAGGTATTGGGATTTCGAATAGGATCCCTCAAAGCAGTCAGATTGACCTCCAACAAACGTTCCAGTATTAGAGATGACGGTATGTCAATCTCTGTGAACTGTCTTCCCGACGTCTCTTGCTTACGCCGATTACCCCGCTGACGTTGGCGAGGTTGTTGATGGGCTTGTGACCCTGAAGCAAGCAAGGGAGCCTTCCCTTTGTCTTCTTGAGTGGTGACTTGCTCTTCAACCTCAGATGTTTGCCCCAGTTGGTTGTTCCGAAGCAGTTGGTTGACGAGAACTCTGAGTTCCCCTTGTCTTTGAGACAAGTCCTGGATGAGAGCCATCTGGCCTACCAGTTACCCCGTCATTTGGATCCTCATTATAGTCAGTTCAGACTGTAGTGCCTCCAACTGATCACTCCTGGCATTGTTTGAATTCCCCTGGACCAAGCCCCTTGTGAGGAGAGCTTACATTTCTTCTTGCCCCAGGGACAGGTTCAAGAACATTTCCTACAGTTGAGCAGTCTGGTCCTGGATATCCTTGACAGTCCTCTCTAGAGCCATCTCTTACTGAAATAAACAGTATGAGAGTAAGGAAACCTGAAAAAGGAAAAACTGTCAAGATGCAATGCATGATATGTGGATGCATGCTTTCAAGGATCTCTTGGGGTAAACACAAGAGAATGTTAGAGGTTGAAATTCGATCTTTGATTGGAGATCTTTTCCCCGGTGGATGTCTTTCCACGAGAATCAAGCTCACCATGTCGAGTGGGTCATAGCCCCTGATTCAAGTTGTTGCACTCGATCTTTGATTGGAGAACTATGCATCGGTGGATGTCTTTCCACAAGAATCAAGCTCACCATGTCAAGTGGGTCATAGCCCCTGATTCAAGTTGTTGCACTTGATCTTTGATGGCATTTGTTTAGAGGAGAAAACCTCTGGCCCCTTGGTAGACGTCTGGTTCAACGTAACCCTGCATCAAAAGAACCCTCGAGATCCTTGAAGTGGTTATTGAAAATGTTATGGTATGATGTTATGATGTTATGTACATGTATGCAAGTAAGTAAGTGTATATACATGCAATCATATTCACACAAAGCAAACAAGTCCTTAGGTTTAGGCTTGCATGGGGTTTGTAGGTAAGTACCCTCTTGAAGTTAGTTGGCTCATCCTGTCCTAGAAATAGAAACCGGGTTCTAAGGAGCTCAATATCATTGGATTGTTTTCTGTGTTCATTGTTTTGGTTTAGCCACTTAACTGGCGACCAAAATATTCCAAGAAAACAACCCTCAATGAGTGCAGTATCGAGTATCTACCAACTTCGGACTGCACCAAAGTCGGTCATCTCACTACCCCTAAAAAGGCTAGGATGGTCAATTAAGGTTCTAAGAGTTCGTTAGTGCTTCATGACATCACTCAGCGGCCCCGTACTCTCCTTGACTGAACTCAAGGGTTACCTCACAAATATGTCACACTAACATAGCTTACTGCTTCAACCATGTCGGTATACCCCACACAATTCCCTCACATTTTTATTGCTATTTACCTAAAAAGGTGCCCTAAACCCGGGTGTAGGATTTACAACAAACCCAAACAAGGACCCAAAAAGTAAAGCAATCAAAGCAATCAAAGCAAGTATGTATGGGTGATCTAAAACCCTAAGGTAACCCCACTTTTAAGTAACTCCTCAGCAGAGTCGCCAGTTCTGTGATACGGTGGGAGAACTGACTTGGGTTTTGCGTTTGTATTCGCACTTGTTCGGTTTAGCAATAGTCGCCACCGACTTTTTATTTTATCCTAAAAGAAAGGTTAAAAAGCACAGGAAAAACCTTTTTGAGATGTTTCGTGGGTTTGGGGGGTAGATTATGAAAAGGGAAGGTATTAACACCCTTTTCATCCATGGTTATCCATGGGCTCTTAGTTACTTGTTTTAGATCACTTGCCTTTGATTTTCGATTACTTGAAATGGTGTGTGTGTATGTGTGTTTTGAAAATGTTTTGAAGAAGACGCCTTGTCTAGGCAACCTTTGTAATGACTCGTGTTTGAGTGTTTTACAAAGGTGTGTATCTTTTTGAAAAGATGTTTCAAATGTTTTTGAAAGTTTGTTTTGAAAGTGTTTGTGGAGTGTGGTTTTGAAAAAGTAGGCAAGTGTTTTTGCAAGTTTGATCAAGTAACTAAGAGTTGTCTACCCCTAAATTTACTCAAAGGTTTTTCTCATGTTTTAACCCTTTTAACAATTTTGTTTCACCATTGTATTTGATGGGCAATCTTGCGTTAGGATGTTTACGGGACGGGCGCGGGTCATCGTTTAGACCATGATTGCAATGGTGCCAAGTGTCTTTGGCAATTTGCTTGAAGGGACTATGATCATTTTGATAGGCAACTTTCGAAAGCGTCATCGAGGGACTATGATCATTATGAATTGTTTTGTTTTTGCCAAAGATACTCAACGTGCAAGCATGGCCCATTTTGGAAGGCAACAAGCGGGATTACCCTAGGGGTGCAAGTGTGATTGTGTATTGATTTCATGTATTTGTCTTTGTATTAGGTTATCTAGCGTTTGATTTTATGTACATACAAACCCTAGGTCTAACCATGGTATATTTGAAAGCGATAAATTGCAAGAATTTAAAGTCTACGCTATTACAAATAAGTATCCGGGAGTGGGGGTACAATGTTTACAAATGGGGATGAGACTTATTGGGAGAGTAATGTCCAAATAATTTACAACCAAATCGAATTGCGCAAATGTAATATGTAGTGTATAGCAATGTATAAGAATAGAGTAATGTAAATGTGTCAACGTATTTGTGTAAGTGTATGATTATTTACAAGGTGAAAAATGTTTAACTTAATGAAAAATTAAGGTATTTATTATCTTTTGTATTCTTGTTAATTATGTACAAACAAGAAAATTTAATAAAAGAAAAGGAAATGTTTTAAGTTTTATGTATCAATGCTTTTTTATGTTTTATATACAAAAGTTAAAAAAAGAAAGGAAAATGTTTTTAAGAAAAATTAAGGTTTTATGTATATGTAAAAAAAAAGATTTATTAAAAGGGTTTTAAGATAAACCTATTAACCTACTTATGTATTAATATTCATGTAAATAAAAGAGAGTTTTATATATAAAAAAGAGTTAAGGTATTTTTTTTTATTTTTATAAACGAAAATAGATTATATTATTTTAAATTGTAAAAAAAGAAGAATAAAAATGATTAAAAAAAGGTTAGTTTATAAGTATAAAAAAAAGAATGAAAATAAAGGAAGAGATAGAATGGGCCTAAAAAGGTTTTTGGCCCAAACTAAAAACAAGCAGAAAGAGAAATAAAGGGGGTGCATGCCAGATTTAGAGAATGGGCTTTAGGCGAATGAAAGGGGCAAGGCCCATTTTGTTTCACAAATTATTTTGCAAAGGTTTGAGTTATTGTGTTTCAGAAAGAGGAATTAGGGTTTGTGAGTTACAAACGGCGCTCATCTTCCTTCGTCTTCCTTCGTTCTTTGTCCTCTCATGCCAAGCGTTTCTGAATCTCTCTCCGTCTCAGCTACTGGGCGCAGCTTCCACCTCTCTTCCCTCCATGGTTGGGCAACGCAAAAATGAGAAAAAAGGTAACGATTCTGGACGTTTTCTTTACGTTTTAGGGTTTTAAAATCTTGTATTTTACAAGCTCTAATGTCGTGTTCTGATTAAGTGTTGTTGTTGTTTCTGTGAAAGGAAAAAAAAGGAAGGGATTTATACCTTTGGCTTTTGGAGATGGAGGCAAGGTGGACCGGAGGCGCCTAGGACGGCTGAGGGCAGAGGGACGGTGTGATGCACTGTATTGGAAAAAACTGGTACTCAGTGTCTTTGCCTTTTGTTGGGTTTGATGATGACTATCTGAAAACAAACTTCTTTATCTTCTTCTCTTTTACTTGCTTCTGTTGCCTCTGAATATTGGTTGTTGATTTTGAGTATGCTTGTGTCTGTATGCCTCTGAATATTGGTTGTTGATTTTGAGTATGCTTGTGTTTGTATGCCTCTGAGATGCTGAGTTGCCTTGATGATTTTGGCTTTGGACGAATTTTTGTGGTTTATTTGCTCAGTGATGAACCATTTGATGTTCTGAGAGCTTGAGTGTTTGCCTCTGTATGCTTGTTGGTATTGATCTTGAATATTGCTTCTTCTCTTCTTCTCTTGTTAGCCTCGCCTTTGGAATAGCTTGCTTGTATGCTTATTCCGAGTTGTGATATTGGTAGCCCAATGATGAGGATACTCTGAGGGCTTGTGTTGGTTTGAAAGCTGTTTGTTTCTAGACAGTGTTTTGGTCCAAGGCTTATGCAGGTTGAAGACTTGCTGTTGACAGGTTGGATTTGATTTGATGCTTTAGGCTTGCCTGAAGCAGGTTAAAGGCTTATGCTGTTTCTGTTTGAGGTTTCAGCAGGCTTGACAGGTTAGGTGCTTTGAATGGTTTCAGGCCATTGAGGTTTTTGGGCTTCTGTTTGTGTTGTATAGTTTTGATGCTTTGTGGTTTAGACTAGCAGGTTTATGGCTTTGACACAGGTTTGGCTGTTAAGCTTGAGGCTTGACAGGTTTGTATTGTTTGTTTAAACTTGACACGGGTTTAGGCTTCTTTTGCTTGGTCAGGCTTAAGGCCTTTTTGGCTTAGCACTGTCTTGAAAGGGCTTGTATGTTTGTAATGTGAACTGAGTTTAGGTTTCAGTTTGAATGAAGCAGGGTGGAGGCAGCTTTGCATACAGTTTTGTGGTGTTTCTCTTTTGTGATATTTCTGCCCCTCTTCTACTGTGTTGATGACAGTTTGTTTTATATATTTTCTTGCCTAAAGCCTGTAAGCCCTTTCTTTTTTCTTTTTTCTCTCTCTCTCTCTCTCTACATTTAAAAAAGCATTTTATTGCTTTAGAAATGTACTTTTCTGAAAAAGCAAATTGGCTGGAAAGTGATGATTTGAACCTTGCTTGCATTCTAGTTTTCTTCTGCATACTTCTTATCTCCTTTTTCCAGAATTTATGCTTCTTTGACAGCATTTTGTACTTGTTTGATAGCTTGAATAGCCCTTTTGGCAGCTTGTGGACAGTTTGAAATTGGAACTTTCAGTTTGCCCTTTTGATTTGGTTAGGCCTAGTTCAGTTTGCCTTTTATCCTTGGTTTGGAATTTTGTGCAGTCTTGCTTGACAATTTTGAATCATGAACTATGCAGTTTTTGACCATTTTGAATTTGTGCAATTTGTATACTTGTGCATTTCATACTTTTTGCAAGCATTTTTATCCTTCCCTCTTTGTGAACCGAGAGAAATCTCATGATTTGCAGAGAGGGAAAACTGATTCCGGCCAGTTGCTTTTAATGATGAATTTTAACTGTGTATGCTCTTTTATTTATTTTATCTGCGTTGACTTTTCTTCTTTTCTTTGTTTTGCAGATAAAAATCAATGGAGAGGAGTAGCAGTAGAAGATGAAGATTTGAAGACTTAGGAAATTTAGGACATAGTTTTATTTCAATTTTAATTATTTGTAATAATATTAATAAATAACTGTAAATAAATTTAACAGTATTTAAATAATATCTGTAACAAACAATTCAAAGTGAATAAACATCCTTTTTATCAGTTAATTCCTCTTTCAATTTACTGTCCATTTAATTATTTGAATTTCTTAAATTAAAATAACTGGAAATATCCAATTATTCTGACTTAGAAAAATAATTAACAAACACTGTGGTCTTGCCATTTAGCATGAATCAATAATAAACCTGGCGCTCCAATTAAACAATGCATAGTTAATCAAACCAACATCCAGATGCTTATCTTTTTACTGATTAAATCAACACTGTAGATTCTCAATTTAAGCACCCCAGCTTTTATCTCATCTCAAATCAATTGCCTTAGCCTTTACTGATTAAACAAAAATACTGCAAGTCCTCAATTCAAATGCCTCAAACCAAATCTCAGAGTAAACTGAAAAGAACTGTAGAATTAATTCTTTCTGAGAATGCGCGCACAAAAACCCTAGTTTTGTTTGAATTGTCAGAGAAATGTCCGCCTGATCAAAACCTGAGCCAACTCAACCAAACCTTAGCAATCTGCCTGAACTGCTTTAAAATCAATGAAAACCCTAATTTTGTCTGACTTGACGAGAAAAGTCTGTCTGACCGATTCTTGAGCCAGTCTGAAAAAATCAGGAAAAGGCCGAAGCTGTGATTTCTTGTGGAAAAATACGAGGGCAAATTTTGGGGTACAACAGGTAGGTTATGAAAAGGGAAGGTATTAGAACCCTTTTCATCTGTAGTTATCTACGGGCTCTTAGTTGCTTTCTAGATCACTTGCTTTTGTTTGAATGTGCTTGTGGTGTGGGTTTTGAAAGTATTTTGAAAATGCCTTTGTAATGGTTCTCGTTTCTATAAGAACGCGTACAAAGTGTTATTTCAAAAACAGTTCAAAGAGGTGTTTGTGTAATGTGTTTTTGAAAGTGATTTTGAAAAGGGTTTTCTTTGTAATGGCTCTCATTTCTATAAGAACACGTACAAAGTGCTGTCTTTTGAAAATGTTTCAAAACGAGAGTGTTGGTGTTTAAAATGTTTTTGTTGTAAGCAAGCGAGCAACTAGGAGCGAATCTACCTACTCAAAAGGTCTTAGATGTTATTTTCCTCCTCCTTTAGATATTGCTATCTTACCATTGATTTGGTAAGAAGCCCCATCGTTGGATGTGAAGGGACATGCGCGGGTCAACCGTACAGTCATAGAAGGCAACTTGTGAAACGTTTTAGCAACTTTCGTAAGGGACTAGATCGTTTTACCGAAGGCAACATTGAGGGACTACAATCTTTTTTATCGAAGGGTCTTTGCTAAAGCGTCCCATGTTCGAGGGACATGACTGTGTTTCCGAGGTAACAAGCGAGGTTACCCTAGAGGTGCGCGTGTGAAAAGTGTGTTCGATTCAAGTTAATTTGTCTTTGATTAGGATTATCTAGCGGTTGATTTTAAATCTCGCCATGCACGCCTAATTACTATACAATATAAGGAAAATAGTAAATTGCGGAAATTAAAATTCTACGCTATTACATAGCTTTCAGGAATGGGGGTACAAATTCACAAGTGAGGATGGATCAATGCGATTAAAAGTCCAAATAGGCAATCAATATAACCAAATCAAAACTGACAGTTAATTGAAACTACAACAATCTATGAAGTAAAAATTAATTAACGAAGTATGGAAATAAAATTCTTGTTTTGCTTGAAAAGTTTGGAAAGAAAAATAAAATTTTATTCTATTAAAGAAAATAAAATAATTGATTTAAAGAAATTAAATTGTTTGTATATATTTTATTTCGTTTTTTTGGTATTTTTTTATGAAGATAGAAATAATTAACCTACTCTAATTCTTTTTAGTATTTTTTGGCATTTGTTAAAATAAACTGAAAAGAACAAAATCAGGGGTCGAACTCAGAACCCCAAGGTTGCAATGAGACTGCATTATCACTACACTACACCAATCTCTTTGTTTGTTCATGTTCCAAGTGAAATAAAAAGGGTATAAGGATGATTGGGTTGGGCTTTAAGGCCAAGCCCATAACCCGGACCTATTGGAGAAAGTAGAAGGAGGGTTGCAAACCCTAAACGCAAAAGGGGCATCCAGTGGAACAAATCTCTCAAGCCTCTCACGATTTTGTACCAATTCCTCTGTTCGTTCAAATATTCTCAATGGTTTTCTCTCTGCATTTTCCCTTCAAACAAAGACAAACATAAATTCCTCTTCATCACCATCTCCCTTGAACATCACAACTTCATCTCTCTCGGATAAACAAGATTCTATTCCTTCTCTCTGGAAAAAGTTACGGTGATGACATCGATGCTCACCACCAACCCTCAACTATTTTGTTTCAACTTTATGAGGTCTAACAATAACGATACCTCTGCTCAAATATCTTCATCTCCGATGTTCGGTCTCTCGCGGTTTTAGCCCTCCTTACGGTATGCTTATTCGGTTTCACCCAGTAACGCCTAACTCTATTTTTGATTTAGGTTATAACAAAAATTGATTGCTTTGTTTTTTGGTTAAGTTATTATTATTGTTCTGACTTCATGATTATATTCAACACAAGCTTAAAGAAAACATATGCCATGTAAGTGGTAGAGGTCTTACCTGTTATTTCCTTGAAGATGCGGAACATGAAACAAGGATAAGATTCCCATCAGGTATGATTGTACTTGAATGCTTGATCCTGATCTTCTCCTTATTTGTACTCATGCGCCATTAAATTGATAATTGTAGAAGTATTAAAATTTGCAGGTTCTGAGTTGATGAGTTTGCAAGGAAGAAATGCAGTATGATCTGCTAGCAAGCGAAAGCTATTCAGAAGTGAGACTTAGTGAAGTCGGAAGGCTAATAGTGTTGAAGGTAGTGAATATGGATTAAGGTTTATGGAGGGATGCAATTGACATATCAGGTTCAAATTTGGTAGGGGAATGAAGGACAAAGATGTTAGCTTTTGTATACAAGTCAGTATATGAAAAAAAAGTTTTGAGTGGCTTGAGCAGAAGTTGGAGAGTGAATTTCTTAGTGAATGTTTCTCCCCCTTTTCTTAGTGAAATAGTGGTTGTTATATTATGGAAATAAGGGCGAAAAGTGGGGGGAAATTTGAGGTTTTGAATATTTGTGGTATGCTGACTTTGAACATGTTGAGGTGGAGGCCTTAGGTTGCCTATTTTGTGCAACATTTGGACTGAGTTTTGGGAAGATTTGGACAGAGCTGACTTTGACATGTTGTGTGAGCTAGGTGATATCTTTCCACACCCATCCTTTTTCCTCTTTTATCTTTCAATGGATTATAAAGCCATTTTGCTTTTTTTATATAATTTTTCTGAAGGGTTTGCATGGGTTAGGAAAATGATGATGCAATTGAGATTGTTGAGCAAGCTAGCTTGCTGTTTTGCCTTGTTCTATTTTGTTTTACTTGTTGTTGCTGTTATCTTTATGCTGCATTTGTTCTGCTTTGTTGATTTGTGTGTTTGGCAACATTTGGGCAGCTTGCTTGCTATGTTTACAGCAGCTGCTATTTTACTGCAATATTTTGTTGCAGGTTTGCTGCATTTGGGCAACTTGCATTGCTGTTCTATTTTGTTGCAGGTTTGCCCTTGCTTTTGCTTGGAAGCCTAGCTGCTATTTTCCCTGTTGTTGCTGCTGTTTTAGCAGCCTACTTTTGGGTTGCAGTTTTGGCTTTATTTGTGCTGATTTTGTTTGGATTAGTGCAATATTTTGTTGTTGTTGGACAACCTTGGGCTTTATGCTATGTTTGCAAATTTTCTTTTCCTTTTTTGTGAACCAAGATCCAAACCTTGTGATTTGTAAAATAGGAGAAGAGGGATTATGATTAAAAACAAACAAACTTTAAATCTAATTCCTAAATACAAACCCTAATGATGAGCATTCAAAGATGTTCATAACCATATGTTCTGGAATTTTCACATGCTTGCTAACTTTTTCTTTTCTTGTTTCATAAACACGAGGAGTGGATGGTAAGCGAGGCAAGGTGAAGAGAAAACCATGTTCATAAATTGTTGGGCCCAATAAGAAATCCAGGCGCTGCAAAAAGAAAGGTCAGGGGTGCAAAGAAATAAACAAATCCAAGCCTAATTTACAAGGCCCAAGACCCGTAAAGAAAATATTTGAAAAAAATGCAAAATAAAAAACCTGGGGATCGAACCCAGGACCTAGAGGGGGAAGGACTTAAGTGCATGCTTGCTACCAATGGATCATGTTATTAATTCGTTATATACAATAAAACAATAATAATATAAAACAAATGCCAGCCAATGCCATATCATCCAACACACACGCGTTCAATGGGTCCCCATAATTTAAATGAACTAATCGTGTTATACCATTTTGCCACGCGAGCCTCGCTGGAGTCAACAAATCTCAGGGATGCCGGAGTCAATATCCAGCCATCCCCTCTAGCCATGCCAAAATCCGAATCTGCAAAATAAACAAAATCAAGATCCAAGGTTTGACCTACCCCCCTAAATTACATGCTACGAGTTCAACCACAACATTGGTTTGGTCTGAAACGACCTGTAGGGCGAGATCCAAAACTCGATAATCCTTGAGCCCTAACAACAACAACATGCAATTCTGATGTGGAACCTTTGGTTCAACCATCCACAACTGGTCTAAAGACTCATATAAACTCAAACAAATATTAGCATACCATGAAACATGATTAAAATCAGAGTTTCGAAATTTAAAACTTTACCGAACTGGAGCTACTTAATTTGCGCGTTCTAGGGTGCTTCAAGCTTTGGGAAGGCCTAGAATGAGTTCATAGGAGTCTCAGGACACGAATGTGTGATTGGTTTTGATGGAGGATGGCTAGAATTGAAGTTACGATTTTTGCAACTTTGAGAGATTTTGAGAAATTTTGTAGAGCTTTGTTATCGCATCTATGCATGTACTTTTGGCTTGCTTTGGATCAACATTTATAAAGCAAGTTAGGAGTAGACCAATATGGAATGGTATCAACACATTAAGCCATGGTTTAAAAGGAAAATCAATATTTGAAAAATAACCATATTTGTGATATCCTTGTCATTTATGTATTTGCATGAACCTGGACAGGTTATGGCTAGTGTCTTGCATAAATTTGGGCCTCAAGCTAATCAGTCCAAGCCCAACAAGCTTCATCCCATTAGGTTTTCATTTTATTTGATTTAATTCATATTTAAATGAATAAAAAATTCAAATAAATAAAAATAAAATCAAGATAATGCATGGAGAGGTTTAGAAGTCCTTGGACACATCATGAGTATGTTTGAACTCCAAAAGTTAGGCCCAATAACCTAAAATCACAAATTTGTTCAATTGAGATTTCATGCATTTCTTGAAAATTTCCTAACTTGTGCACCTCATAACTTGTTCAATTTTCATCTTTTGAAGATGATCTTAGACTTTTTGGAAAGCTCAAGATGTCCAATACAATAACTATGTTTATCATTTTTTTTCTTTTGAAGACATTATCTTGATGTAAGTTGCCTTGACAAAAAATGTCTTCTGGTTGACTTTTAAAAATGACCTATAATGTATGAACTCATATCTTCCAAATTAAGCATTTTTTGGACTTGAGAATAAATGCAAAGAAACAAGGAATTGGATTTTCTTAAAAATGAGCTTTGGTTGGGGGAAAATTGATGAAGTATGTGAAAGTTATGCTGGTCAAAGTTTAGTTGACTTCTCCTAAGGAAACCCTAATTTGACAATTCTTGACTTTTGATGATTTGAGAGCTTTCCTTGGGGAATCATGATCAACCCTTGATCAAACGATGAATATCACTTCAAAATGTTTATTTTGACCAAAAACCTTGAAGTTTGACTGTATGTTGACCATAGTTGACTTTTTTGACCAATACAATTGATTTTCAATCATTTGAGTCATTGATTGAGAAAATTTTTGATGTAGGGATTGAAACTTGAAATGGACCTTGTTGAGGACTTATGAATAACCACTGAAGCCACTTTATACCTTTGAAAACAAAATATCCTCGAGAAACTCAAAACCATAATTGTAGACCTTTGGGGCTTATGAGGTGAATTGACTGGTCAACCCTAGAGTGTCTTGAGTGTTTGAGAAGCTTTGAAATAATGTCTTTGAGAAAGAAGGGAGGGAAAATTTTGGGGTACAACTGTAACAGCCCGAGCCTTCAGAGTTCCCGGCACTATTACCTCACGATCTTCTCTACCCCCATCACTAGTAGAGTTTTTGCCTTTCTTGGGAATGCATTGAGCATGTACTTGAACCCCAGGGTACAAGGTTCGATTCCCATGAAAGGCAAAAACTCTACTAGTGATGGGGGTAGAGAATATCGTGAGGTAATAGTGCCGGGAATGTTGAAGGCTCGGGCTGTTACATAAAAAGGCGCCTTACAAATTTACTCAATTTGGAATTCATGCATTCTCTCAAAATTTCTCAACTTACACTGGCCATAACTCTCTCAATTTTCATGTTTTAAAGGTGATTTTTGACTTTTTGGAAATCTCAGTATGTCCTCTACAATCTATATGTTGATCATTTTTTCTTTTGAAGAATTTATATTGATGTAAGTTGCCTTGACAAAAAGTGTCTTTTTGTTTACTTTTGAAATGACCTGTAATGTATTGGCTTATATCTCTCAAATGATGCACTTTTAGACTTGAGCTTAGAGAGACAAAGTTGTAGATAATTGATTTTCCTTCAAGATGGGATTTGTTTAGGGAAGAGCTGATGAAGCATGTGAAAGTTATGCCTGGTCAAAGTTCAGTTGACTTCTCCTAAGGAAACCCTAATTTGGCAACTTTTGACTTTTGATGATTTGAGGGATTTTCTTGGTGAATCATGATAAACCATTAATCAAATGATGAATGTTACTTCAAAACCTTGATGTTGACCAAAAATCTTGAGGTTTAACTGTATGTTGACCACAATTGACTTTCTATCCAATACTGTTGATTTTCAATCATCTGAGCAATTGACTGCAAACTTGTGATGCAAGGCTTGAAATTTGGCATGACTGTTCTTAGGGGAATATAAAAGACCATGAAAATCACTTGAGACCTTGGAAACCCAATCTCCCATGAGAAATACAAAACCCTAGTTGTGGACCCATTGCTCAGGTGGAGAATTTGTCTGATCAATTCTTGAGCCACCTTATGCATTTGAGAACCCTAGGAATATGTCTTTGAGAAAATGCGAGGGTAAATTTTGGGGTACAACAGCTGCCCCTGTTCAATCTTCTTAAAACTGAAGATTTAGATTGGCCTGTCCGCCATTCGTGACTTGATGGTAGAAGATGATTGAACACTTAAGTGAACATAAATTTGCACTCGCGTGTGCCGGAAGCAATGTTGTTGGTTGATAATATTGCTTGAATGGGCTTAAAGATTCCATTCAGAGAGGTGATGGAGAATCCTCAGAGACAGGCTTATAGATGCCATCCAAAGTAACAGTTGATAGGAGTACCATAATGAGTCTATGCTCGACTTGATCTGATGGAAATGCTTTTCAGAATGAAAACCTGAAGGGAATGCTTTTTAGAATTCAGTCTCTGAAGGGAAGTATTTGTCATGTAGATAGTCGCCTCGTCTTGTTTCAGGAATTGATATACATTCTGTTTTTGCTGGTAAACTCGTCCTGTTTCGGGAGTTCATACCACTTGGTGATAAATATAGTCGCCCTGTCCTGTTTCGGGAATTGATCTTCACCTGGTCATAAAGATAGAAAGATAGTTTCTTCGTCTTGTTTCGGGAGTTAATATTTGCTCGGTTGTATAGATAATTTCCCCATCCTGTTTTGGGAGTTAATCTTCAACATGTTCATGTAGATAGTAGCCCCGTCCTGTTTCGGGAATTGATCTATAATTTGCTTTCATAGATAGTTGCCTTGTCTTATTTCAGAAATTAATCTGTGTCTGGTCATCCAAATAGTTTCCCAATCTTGTTTCGGGAGTTAATCTTCAACCTGTTCATGTAAATAGTCGCCCCATCCTGTTTCAGGAATTGATCTACAATTTTCTTTCACAGATAGTTCCCTTGTCTTGTTTCAGGAATTAATTTGTGCATGGTCATCCAGATAGTTGCCCCGTCTTGTCTTAGAAATTAACTTGGGACCTGCTTTTTGTTGGCCGTAGAGATAGTTGCCTCGTCTTGTTTCTGGAATTAATCTCTGACCTGGTCACATAGATAGTTTCCTCGTCTTGTTTCTGGAATTAATCTTGGACCTGTTTGGGAATTGTTGATGATATTCGTCTGTTTGTAGATGTTACCTGAAAAGATAAAAAGTTAGTTGTATGCAATGTCATCATGTATGAAATGCATTGCTTAATGATGTTCTCAAAGTAAATGAGAGTGTGATATATGTGTTTCGTATGCATATGCTATGACATTTATAAATGTGAGATGTCGTTGAAGCGTATTGGTAGCTCCGTACAACATTTTTTAATAAGGAAAATAAATCCCTTACTGTTGTTAGGGATGAAAAATATATGTAATCCTCAATCTTTGTTTAGAATGTTTCCGCTGGGAATTACTGCTTTCTATTTGAGGAAACTCTGTTGGGGAATGTGATTTCTACTTGGGGAGAAAAGTTCAAGAACATTGGTCGTTCACTGCTCTATTGGGGAATTTAATTCTTATATACCCTGATTGGGGATAAAAGAGATGGATAACCTTTCGAGGTGCTGCCTGATCGAGTTTTCAATATGGATGCCGACTCGTCTGGGGAGGATAAGATTAACTGATATATGGTCTGATTTCAGATTCTGTAGCAACTCTCTGGGGATGGCAATCTGGACTACCCTTTTCCGGAGAGAGAAATTTTGCCGGTGATTTGTAGTAATCAAAGTGATAGACTCAAGCTGGGGAGACTGTGTCCTGTTAGGGAAATAAACTATGTTGGGGAAATAAACCTTGCTGGAGAAACACTCTGCTGCAAAAATAAACCTGCTGGAGGAATATATCATGTTGAGGAAATGAACCATGCTGGAGAAGAGAATTCTGTAGGGATTTTTACAGTGTTGGATAAATAAAAATCACCTGGGGAAGAGAATTTCTGTGAAGTGTGTTGGTGACATACTCTCCGACGAGGATTAGGACTCTGTAGGTTGGCGACATTGTCGGGGAAAAGATCATACTCCTTTGCCTGCTAGGGGGATCTGCTGGTGAGTATGATTAGGGTATTTCAGAATTGCGGGGCATGTATTATTATTGAAGATGAGCTTGTGAAGATGACTCTGCAGGGGATAATCTTATGGAAACTGCTTTGTGGAGACTATCCTAAGGAGGTTATTCTGTGGGGACTTGTGGACGACTTGAACGTTACCCCGTCTTCTAGAGTCTTGAGTAAATACTTAATCCTAATTTTATGCATATATTTGGTAACATTAATCATATTCATATGCATAAGTTCATTCAATTTAATCATTGGACGTTTTTGTGAACAAAACAGAAAAAGTAAAACAAAACTTGAATTTTGAAATTGTATTTATATTGATAGTTTGCCTATAAACAGGCGATTGTTGTACACAGAGACAGAAGTCCTAGTAAGAGGAAATCATAGTGAAATGAAAAGAGTACAAATTTGTTGTACCCCAAAATTTTCCCTCCCATATTTCTCAAAACATTTCAAGAAAGATCCTCAAGTTGCTCAAGGAAGTCCAAGGGTTGACCAAACAAGTTCTCTCCTAGGGCAGTCTACCCCAAATTAGGGTTTCATGCTGCATCAAGATACTTGATTCCAAGGGCTCCCAAATGCTCACTATTGTCCTAATATGTTCTCAAGATCATCCATGTCAAGTTTCAAGCCTTGCAGAGAAAGTTTGCTCAGTCAATTGCTCAAAGGCCTGAAAATCGACTATGTTAGGGCAAAAGTCAACTGTGGCCTACATACAGTCAAACCTCAAGATTTTTGGTCAACATTCTAATTTTAAGGTATTATTCATCATTTGATCAAGGGTTGATCATGATTCCTCAAGGATTGCTCACAATTCATCAAAACCCAAAAGTTGCTAAATTAGGGTTTTGTAGGAAAAGTCAACTCAACTTTGACCAAGCATAACTTTCTCATACTTTATGAGAAATGACCCATCCAAAGCTCATTTTGAAGAGGATGCAATTCCCTACAATTCATATTCATCTCCCAAGTTTAAAATATGCACTCAAAAGAAGTTATGAATTTGGACATTATAGGTCATTTTGAAAAGTCAACAAAAACACCTTTTTTGTTAAAGCTTCATACATGAACATTGAAGATCCATTTGAGATAAGACCAAAAGGGTTGCTTAGGGTAGGGGTGTTCGCGGTGCAGTTTGGGCGATTTTGAAGCAAAAAATCACCCGAACCGCAAGAGAAAAAAACACGCGGTTCAGTTTGGTTCGGTTGGCTTTTAAAAATAAATCTGAACCAAACCAAACCAAACTAATGCAGTTTGGATTGGTTCGGTTGGTTCGGTTTTTTACAAAAAAAATTATTAAGTCATACAAACAAATATAGAGAAAAATATAATTGTGGTTAATTGTTCGTACATTACCATAAAAAAATTTATAATTGTCAAAATAAGTTTATAATTTGATACATAAAATTGCGTATTATAATTTTATCTAAATCTAAAGAATGATATAAACAAGATTGCATTCTTAAATAAATATTATACAAAGAATACGATAAAATATAGTTTATGGAAATAGTATTTATAAATGAATAATATTTTTTTTTTATGATTTGTAAATTAAAATGAATATAATACAAGGTATGATAAAATATACACATAATACATGTTTATTTCTCTAAAGAATTAAATAAATATATATTGGTTAGTAAGATTTTATAACATAATGCAGTTTTGTTTGGTTTGGTTCGGTTTGTAAAATACAAACCGCAAACCGAACCGAACTGTGCGGTTCCGCGAGAAAATGACCCAAACGCATCCGAACCAAATGCAGTTTTTTGCGGTTTTGGTTTGGTTCGGTTCAGTTTTGCGGTTTTCTATTGGGACGGTTTGGTTTTGAAAACCCCTAGCTTAGGGTACATCTCAAGCTTTCTAAAAAGTCCAATAAAACCTTCAAAGAGTCAAAATTGAGGAAGTTATGCATTGGTGAAGTTGATCCTTTTTGCAAAATTGTCAAAAGTCAACTATACCTCAAATTGCAATTTTTGCTAAATGGGCCTAACTTTTTGCACTTGTTTTGAATTGGTAGCATGGTCCACGAGCCCTATCTCTTCCCATTTATTTTTATCTTATTTTTTCTATTTATTTTGATTTTTATTGCAATTAAATCAATTTAAATCAAAACAAATCATGAAAAATCCAAATCATTGAAACCTCAAGATCTTGTGCATGTTTCAGGTCCTATATCCAGCTAGAAATTGAATTAATTCGTGCAAGGCATAGGTGGGCACAAAAAGATTGAGTTTGGCCTATTTTGGAAAGATTTTCAAAGTGAATCAAATCAAGATCAAAAGCCATAATTGACAAAGATTGAATGGCCTTTTGTAAACCTAATTCATTCCTCAGTATATAGTATACAATTGCAGACCTAAAACATAAGGTTTAAGAGGCGCACAAAGGAAGAACGAAACTTGAAATTTTGATCAAAAAGTGCTGAATTGAACTCACACTTCCAGACGTTTTCAAGGTCCCCTAGCCATCTCATTCGATTCATGGGATTGCAAGGAAGCTATATCAATCAAGAACAAGGACTTTCCAACGCTAGAACTCCCTGTAAGTCAGCCACGACCATGGTTTCTTCTTGAAATAAAATTGCATGATTTTGGCATCTATAGCATGAAATACTTATATATTCTTGCTCCTTGAAACATTTGCAAGCTATCTATAACATTCAATTGCATTTTTATAGACTATATTAGGATTTGCCATTATTAGGGTTTTATGCTTCGTTTTAGGATCTTTGTGTACATGTGAAATTGGCCCTCAAGAAGGGCACCATAATGCTCAGCAGCTCCAGACGAGTTGATTCATGGCTTTGGATTTCATTTATCATGCCTGTGGACGATTCTGGAAAATCGTTGGCTTATAGTTACGGACGTTCATCCGTAGGTAAAAGTCAATGATCTTTTACCAACGGAGGGAGGACAGGGATGAAGGCATGGCACCACCCTATTCGCCCATTTGAATTTCCGCGCGGATATTTTTATTCTTTTTGTTTTTCCAATATAATGCTTATTGTTTGTTTCATATACTAAGCGCGCACGTAGCTCAGCTGGCATTGATGCTATTGGAAAAGGCTTCAGGGCCTGGGTTCGAATCCCAGGTCCCCCCATTCTTTCATGTTATTTTTCTTTCATTGACCAGGCATGCATACAAATCATAAGGACCACCATACGCCCTCAGGATCCAACCATGGGATCTCTAGGAGGCCAGATCTGAAGGCCGTCATTGAAGGATCTATCATGTGACCTAGTCAACGCACAACAGGGAATCTGGCAAGTCAACGTGGATCAAGTTCTCTTGGGCCCAGAATCTGCTTTTGACACCCTCCAAAATTGCTGATTGCAGGCCCGTTCTCTTTTTTCTCTTTTCTTTTTTATTTTCTTAATTAATCTATTTTAATTATTTTTACTAACATAAAAATTAATTCTTTTTTTTTAATAAAATCATAAAAATAATATTTTCATCCAATTAGATTTAGAATTTATTTTTTATACAAAAATTAATTTAATTAGTTCATTTATTTTTAGGGTAACTTTAATTATTTTGTAAACAAATTAAAATTAATTAGAACAGTTAGGGTTTTTGTTTCTAACTTAATTCTATTTTTCTTTTTTCTTAAAAAATAACAAAAATACAAAAATAGGTCATGTAAATTATTTTCTTTAAATTAATTTAATTACTAATTAGATTTGTATTTAATTTAAAAAACTTATTCTTTTTCTTAAAAATTAATTAAAAACAAACAAAAAAACAATTTCTCTTTCGATTCGGTTAGACGGGGTCAAAACCCTATTTCTCTCTCGTTCTCGATTCATCGCGTTTATTTATTTTTACCATATCAATGTAATTGCTCACAAGTTGTAATAGATTAATTAGGATTTCTCTCCTTTTCATTTATCATTTTGACGGGTTATTTTTGGCTATGTAATTAATACCCAAAGCCTTGTAATAGCGTAGCTTTACTTTCTGCACTTTAATTTCCGCAAAATATTAAACTGTTAGATGTATGATATTAGGGTTGCATGACAAGAATGTATGTAAACTTTAAAACGGTTAGCAAACCCTAAATGCGCAAAGATAATAACTTGAAACTGAATCACTCGCACATGCACACTCCTAGGGTACACTCCCACTTCGGTTGCCTTCGGTAAACGGTCATTAAGTATAGGATACTTTAGTGGTCGCTCTCTTGTCTAAACAAAGATCAAAGTCCCGTTTGAAAAAGTTGCCTCGAAATGGTTGCCTCGGATATGTTGCCTCGAATATTGATCTTAAGACATTAGGGTTATTACTAAGACGTCCTAACATTGCTTTAGTGATCGTACGTCCCTTTCAAGTTGACCCTTAAAACTCCAACGACGGTGCTACCTACTCACTAATAGTGAGATAGCATTGTCTAAAGGAAACAAGAATAGAAACATTCTCTTTTTCGAGTAGGTATATTAGTTCTTAAGTACTTGCTCAAAATCAAACTTTCACACTTACACTCTTCTCAAACAAAGTTTTCAAAACGACTTCGTAACACTCTTGAAGACAGAAGCAAGAGTTAAATCGAAGTAAAACAAAAACTTTTCAAAACACACAAACACAGAAGCAATTTTGAAAATGATGATCAAGTACCTAAGAGATCGTATAAAACTACGGATAGAAAGGGTGCTAATACCTTCCCTTTCTATAATCTACCCCCCGTACTCAAAATCTCAAAAAAGGAATTTTTCTGTGCTTTTTTCCCTTTCCAGTTGGATAAAATAAAAGTCAGTGGTGACTCTTGCTTACCGCGAAATTTTGCAAACACAAACACAAAACGCAAACCAGCATTTCCAAAACAGTCTGGTTCTGGCCACCTTATCACAGAACTGGCGACTCAGCTGGGGAATAAAAAGTGGGGTATACCTTAGGATTAGTTCATCATATTTGCTTCTATTGTTTGATTTGACTGCTTTATCTTTGAGGGCTTTGTATAGGGAGTTACTATAGATCCTAACTCGGATATGCGGAACACTTTTTAGAAAAGTAGCAATAAACTGTGAGGGAACTGTACGGCATAGACCGATACGGTTGAAGCAGTAGCTACGTTGATGTGCCACATTAGTTGGTACCGGTATCCCTTGTTGAGAAACGAGGAGAGCTGCTATACGGGTCGTTAAGCATCAACTGACCTTAGAAACTATAATTGACCAACTTGGCCATAGGAAGTAGTGAGATAGTCCGCCTCGGTATAGAGCTGAGAACTGGTTGATACTCGATGCTACACTCATTGAGACCATACTCTCGAGATAGTTCCGCCCGCAAGAAAAGATTGCGTGAGCTGAAACCATGACCGATGGAGGATGGTCAGTGATATTGAGAACCTCTAGAACCCAGTTACTATTATTAGGACAAGTTGAAACCAACTTAACTTCAAGAGGGTAATACCTAGACCCCATGCAAGCCTGAAACTTAAGGGTTATTATGTGACTTGTTTGCCTTTACCATGTCTGCTATCTGTGATACCTGTTGTGTGTTTTATCATGATGTCATGCATCATAACATAGCATGCATACTTCATTATACTAACCATTTCAAAGACCGAGGGGATTTATCTTTGTTATGTTTTGCAGATCATGACTTCCATGCGCAGACACACCATCCGAGTTAACTTTGTGCAAATACCTGCTCAACTCAAAGATTTGGCCTCGAGAATTTCTGATACTTCCTCATTCATTAGAAGACATGGCCAGCTTCTTAGTTTGGTTACCTCCAGGTTTGATGAGCAAATGATGAGTGTGTTATTCCAGTTCTTCGATCCGGTGCATCATTGCTTCACTTTCCCGGATTATCAGATAGTTCCCACTTTGGAAGAGTTTTCTCATTTGTTGGGTATATCCATCCTCGAGCAGATGCCCTTTGCCGGTTTGGAAGAGACTCCTAGGCCAGAAGACATTGCTTCAGCTTTACACTTGAAAAAGGATGATGTAGTGTCTAATTGGGAGACACGAAGCAAGGTTAAAGGTTTCTTAGCCAAGTTTATGATGGATCAGGCTCAACTATTCTGGGACAGTTTGGACTTTTAGGCTTTTGAAGGCATCCTAGCTCTCCTCATCTATGAATTGGTTCTTTTCCCGAATCTAGATTCCTTCATAGATGTGAATGCAGTTAAGATCTTCTTGTCTTGCAATCCTGTGCCTACCCTCCTAGGTGATATTTTGCATGCCCTTTATACTCGTACGACACGTAGAAGAGGGACCCTCATGTGTTGCATGATGTTGTTAGAAAGGTGGTTTATTTTGCACCTCCCTAAGTCTGTATTGAAGAATGAGGAAGGGTTAGGATGGTCCTACAGAATCATGTCACTTTCCCATACGGACATTCTCTGGAGTTCTAAAGATATGGAAGGTGTTGCTATCATTGATAGATGTGGGGAATACCCTAATGTCCCGTTGCTTGGAATTAGAGGGGGAATAACCTACAGTCCTTGCTTGGCTTTACGACAGTTTGGTCGCGCTCGTAGAGACGGTCCTCATGAGCTACTTCTTACAGACATTGTCTTTGACTATAAGGAGGACGTTAAAGAGTATCGCCGAAGGTTTATACGAGCCTGGGGCATGGTGAACAGGTCTGACCCTCAAGAGCTAGGACCAAAGACTTCTCTCCCTATGCAACCCTACCTCCAGTGGGTTCGAGCCCGCACTCAAAAGCTTGGGATGCCTTATGAAGCTGGGTTACCAGTGATTGTGGAGCATACTAATGAAGAAGGGATTCCTTATATGGTCATTTATCCCTACATGCCTACTAATCTTGGGGCATTAAAGAGATCTTGGATCCAGTTAAAGGAAGAAAGGGATACCTATCGAGAGAAGTATCATGAGCAAGAGAGGAAGATCCTGAAGCTCACAAGGCAACTTGAGAACGAAAGGACGATCAATGATTATGTCAGCACGAATGGAAAGCAGCCATGGGATTTCTAATTTTTGCTTGTTTCTAGTTTAGATTTATTTTCAGTTTATTTCTTTTGTAACACCGTAAAGGCATTGTTAAACATTTTACAAGTTTGAATCTAATAAAGTTTGTTTATTTCTTGGTTTGCAAATTTAAATCTCCCAAAGTCTTTGAAATCATTTCATACGCATTCCATTATCATGCACCTCATCACAGGTATCATTACAGGTTTCTCATCTTCTTTGTTGTTTATTTCAGCATAAAATGTCTTCTAAAACACCTACCGATCAAGCTATCAAAGCTCTTCAAGCGAAGAATGCTCAATTCTAAGAGTTATTTTTGAACTTGGCTAAGGGACAACAGGATTTGAAGACTCTCATCCTGAAGGAGAAGAAGAAGAAGAAGAAGGTGGTTCTTCTGAATATGGGTCATAGATTTGGGAATAGGTTACGACAGGAAGCTGATTTGTCTCATTCATCTAAAGGAGGAGAGAATCAAGAGGAAGAAAAGGGTCCTAGTCCTGTAGTCTCTGATAATGACACTGATTTTGATGAAGAACAATATCCTCCTACTGAGGATAGGTACAAGCAACTCGAAGACCGTCTGAGTGCAATGGAGATTCAGAAGATACCTTGTTTAGACTTCGGAGATCTGGGACTGGCATCTGGGGTGGTGATCTCTCACAAGTTTAAATCTCCTGTCTTTGCTAAGTATGATGGAGTATCTTGTCCAAAGCTTCATCTCCGCTCATACGTCAAAAAAATTCAACCTTACACTGCTGATAGAAACCTCTGGGTTCATTTCTTTCAAGATAGTCTATCAGGGACTTAACTTGAATGGTTCTATCAATTGGAAGGAGCTAATGTCCGCAACTGGGAGGATCTTGCTGCTACTTTTTACAAGCAATACCAGTATAACACCGACCTTGCTCCCACGCGTACTCAGCTTCAGGGTATGTCTATGGGTGCAGGCGAAGGCTTTAAGGACTATGCTCAGAAATGGAGAGATCTGACTAGAGGAGTCCAACCCCCTCTGTCTGATAGGGAGTTGGTAGATATGTTTCTTGGGACTTTGTCGGGTCCAATTTTCAATCATTTGATCGGCAGTTCGTCATCTGGGTTTACTGAATTGATTTTGACTGGGGAGAGAGTGGAAAATGGTATCAAAAGTGGCAAGATACAGAAAGGTGCTTCATCAAGTACAGAAAAGAAGCCTTTCAGAAAATAAGCTAGTGCAGTTTACAGCTCAAGGAGCCAAAACCAACCTGAACGCCGCCAAGCAGTGAATGCGGTAGTAATATCAAGACCCACTGTTGCCCCGCAACACAATAATCAACAAAGAGTAGAGAGACCGTAAAGACAGTATACTCGGCTCAGTATGACCTTATCTCAAATTTTACCGCAATTGTTAAAGACCAACCTGATAACTCTGAGGGAAGCCCCGAAGAATCCCAGCACCACATCTTCGTTGTATAATTCAAACGCCCGCTGTTCCTATCACTCCGATAGCCCAGGGAATGATACAAACAACTGTTGGGCCTTGAGGAATAAGGTGCAAGATCTGATTGAAGCTAAAGAAATCGAGTTTGATACCCCGGAAAAGCCCAACATCATAACTGCGCCCATGCCCAAACATGATCTGGGAGTGAATGCAGTTGAGGATGATGAAGTGGAGTCAGATATTGACAGCTGGATTTACCCGACTACCAATAGTGGATTGAACCATTAGATGGCGAAGGACTTCGTGCCCGTTTCTTTTATTACACAGTAATAAACTTTTGTTTTTGAGATTTGTAACAGACAATTTTAAAACTTTACGGCCCGGTCCCTTGCCCAAGGCACCTTGGCTTTGTTTGTGAGGGCTTAATATTTGCCATTTTCATATATCATCAATAAAGCATTGGACATTTTTCTTGCATTACAAATTTTGCGCTCATTGTTTTTCTTTTCTATCTTGCACTTTATTAAAACAGCTATTGTCTTACACACACTCACATATCATAATGCAGATCCACATCCACTCTGGATCCCATTGATAATGACTCTATTACTGCCAATTATGACTTCAAAAGTCCGATCAACCAAGCCGAGGACGAAGGTGAGGATGATTGTGAAGTGCCTGGGGAACTTGCTAGACTGTTACTACAGGAAGAGAGGGCCATACAGCCCCATGAAGAGCCAGTGGAATCAGTGAATTTGGGCACAGAGGAAGACGAGAAAGAGGTCAAGATAGGTGCGAATCTGGAGTCTAGTGTCAAGCAACGGTTGATTCAGATGCTACGTGACTATGTTGAGATCTTCGCTTGGTCTTATGAAGATATGTCTGGTTTAGGCACTGATATTGTGGTGCACCGCTTGCCAACTAAAGAAGAATGTTCTCCAGTGAAGCAGAAAGTTCGCCGAATGCGTCCAGAAATGTCTGAGAAAATCAAAGCTGAGGTTATGAAACAATTTGATGCCAGTTTTCTAGCAGTTACTTCTTACCCGCAGTGGGTTTCCAACGTGGTTCTGGTGCCGAAGAAAGATGGTAAGGTACGAATGTGTGTGGACTATAGGGATCTGAATAGGTCAAGCCCCAAGGATGATTTCCCGCTTCCTCACATTGACGTTCTGGTCGACAACACCGCGCAACATAAGATCTTCTCCTTTATGGATGGTTTTTCTGGTTACAATCAGATTAAGATGGCTCCCGAAGACATGGAGAAGACAACCTTCGTTACGCTGTGGGGTACCTTTTTCTACAAGGTTATTCCGTTCAGATTGAAGAACGCTGGGGCAACGTATTAGCGCGCCATGGTCGCTTTGTTCCATGACATGATTCATCATGAGATTGAGGTATACGTTGACGACATGATTGCAAGATTCCAAACTGAAGAGGAACATCTTGACCATCTCCAGAAGTTATTTGACATGTTGAAGATGTACAAGTTAAGGTTAAACCCGAACAAGTGCACCTTCGGGGTAAGGTCTGGTAAGCTGCTGGGTTTCGTCGTTAGTGATAAAGGTATTCAAGTGGATCCTGCAAAGGTCAAAGCTATACAGGAAATTCCAGCTCCCCGAATGGAAAAAGAAGTCATAGGCTTTTTGGGACGTCTGAACTACATTGCCCGATTCATTTTACATCTGACTGCTACTTGTGAGCCAATCTTCAAGCTGCTGAAGAAAAATCAAGTGGTAAAATGGAATGATGAGTGTTAGGCCGCTTTCAAAAGAATCAAAGAATATCTCCAAGAGCCTCCTATTCTGATGCCTCCAGTTGAAGGAAGACCTTTGATCTTATACTTGAAAGTACTCGACAATTCAATGGGATGTGTGTTGGGGCAGCATGACGAGTCTGGACGAAAAGAGCATGCTATTTACTACCTTAGCAAAAAGTTTACCGACTGTGAGACACGATATTCACTGCTTGAGAAAACTTGTTGCACTTTGGCATGGGCTGCTTGCCGGTTGAGACAGTATATGCTGACTCACACTACCCTATTGATATCAAAAATGGATCTAATCAAGTATATCTTCGAAAAGCCTGCCTTGTCCGGAAGAATAGCAAGATGGCAGATGATCTTAACTGAGTATGACATCCAATACACAACCCAAAAAGCAATCAAGGGGATTGTGTTAGCAGATCATTTGGCACATCAGGCCATGGACGATTACCAGTCTATGAACTTTGAGTTTCCGGATGAGAGCATCATGTTGGTGACCGACTGTGAAAAACCTGGACCAGATGAAGGACCTGAGGAAGGATCCCGATGGTCTATGTATTTTGGCGGAGCTTCAAACGCGTTGGGTAATGGCATTGACGTCGTGATCATATCTCCCAAAGGATGTCATACTCCATTCACCGCCCAATCATGTTTTAACTGCACCAACAATATGGCGGAGTATGAAGCGTGCATTATGGGCCTTCGAGCAGCTATTGACCTAAGGATTAAGTTCTTGAGTGTATTCGGAGAATCCGCTCTAGTGATCAGTCAGATCAAAGGCGAGTGGGATACGAAACACCCAAATCTTATTCCTTACAAAGAGTATGTATTAACGTTGCTCCCACACTTCGAGGAGATAACCTTTGAACACTTCCCGAGAGAGGAGAATCAGTTAGCGGACGCGCTAGCTACCATGTCTTCTATGTTCAAGGTCATGTGGGACAATGAAGCTCCCCAGATTGCCATCGAGAGGTTGGACGAACCTGCACATTGTTGTGAAATTGAGACTGAAGAGGTAGCAGATAAACCTTGGTTTCACGAAGCAAAGAGGTATCTTGAGGCTCAAGAATATCCCGAGGGTGCATCTGTTAATGATAAGAAGTTTCTGAGGAGGTTCGCAGCGAAGTTCTTCATCAGTAATGGTATCCTTTACAAGCGTAACCATGATTCAACCTTACTGCGCTGTGTGGATAAGAACGAGGCAGAAAGGATTATGGCAGAGTTACATGAAGGTACTTTCGGAACTCATTCCAGTGGACACACCATGGCAAAGAAGATCCTACGGCCAGGATATTATTGGTCCACCATGGAAGCTGACTGTTATCAACATTCTCGAACTTGTCATAAGTGCCAAGTCTATGCTGATAAGGTGCATGTGCCTCCAGTTCCTCTGAATGTTTTGACGACACCTTGGCCTTTTGCAATGTGGGGTATTGATATGATTGGTGAGATCATACCTACTGCGTCCAACGAGCATCGTTTCATCCTGGTAGAAATTGACTACTTTACGAAGTGGGTTGAGGCAACTTCCTTTGCTACAGTGACCAAGAATGTGGTGGCCCGGTTTATTCGGCATAATTTGATCTGTCGATATGGTGTACCAGAGAGGATCATTATGGACAATGGTACGAATCTCAACAATACGATGATCACTGAGCTCTGCAAACAGTTCAAGATACATCATCACAACTCTTCTCCTTACCGGCCGAAGATGAATGGGGTTGTTGAAGCGGCTAATAAGAATATCAAGAAGATTGTGCAGAAGATGACGGTGACATACAAAGACTGGCATGAGATGTTACCATTTGCTCTTCATGGGTACCGAACCTCAGCGCGGACTTCAACAGGGGCAATACCCTACTCTTTGGTGTACGGCATGGAAGCAGTCTTACCCATTGAGGTCCAGATACCCTCTCTTCGGATTATGAAGGATGCAGGTTTGAGCAAGGACGAATGGATACAGACCCGGCTTGATCAGTTGAACTTAATCAACGAAAAGAGACTTACTGCTATTTGTTATGGTCAGACGTATCAAAAGCGAATGATCAAGGCCTTTAACAAGAAAGTCAGACGACAAGAGTATCAAGTTGGGGATCTGGTGATCAAATGCATCATATTACCTCAAGGTGATCCCAGGGGAAAATGGACCCCTACGTATGAAGGGCCGTTTGTGGTTAAGAACATTTTCTCAGGAGGAGCTATGATTCTAACCACCATGGATGGTGACGACCTTCCTCACCCCGTCAATGCAGACATAGTGAAAAAATACTATGCATAATCAAAGTCCCTCTAGGTTGACTGGCCTAGGCAAAAATAAGGGCTTCCCGGCGAACCAAAAGGGTTCGGGCAAAAATAAGGGATGAAAATGAAAAAACTGTACACCCGGCAAGTCGAAAACCTGAAAAGGAGGCTTGGGCAAAAAAGGGTATCCCGTTGGACTGAAAACCCGAAAGGGCGGTCCAGGCAAAAATTAGGGATTAAAGCATAACACTATGTCTCATTGGATCATCTTGCAACCAGACTTCAATATCAACTATCAAGCTCGGACGACACTAATCAATTTGATCTACCTTCAACCAAGTAGAAAAGTGATGAGACTCTCGAAGATATAAAGGCAATAGCAGAGTTGGAACCCAGTGGGACTGTTCACATAGCTGTTTTTTTTCTTTGTTTTACAAATTGTATAATTTCTATCATTCGATGGCATTCTCTTACTAGGACGTCAGCCTCTTGTACAAAAACGCCTATTCACAGGCCAGCTTCAAAATCAATACAATTCATTTTCACAAAGAAATTTCAAATTGTTTTTCTTTTTCTGTTTTGTTTTGCAAGAACGTCCAATGGTTCGTTTTTGATATATGCATTTGACAATAATTGTTGCTCATAAATATTTACATGCGAAACAAAAGACGATTACTCGTAATATCAGGAACAGAGGAAAACAAGAAATGTCCAAACCTTATGGTTGCTCTATCCACCAGGTATATAGGGATAGACCTAGCTGGAGAATATGATTAAATGTACATTCACTCCCCGCAGAGCAAAAGTATCTAAAAAACAGTGATTCTCCCCAAGCAAAATTTATCTATCACCAGCACTAGAAGATTATCCCCAGTGGAGTTTATTTCTTCCACAAACAGAAACTCAATCCCCAACAGGTTTTATTATTGCCAACAACGGTAATTCATCCCCGGCCGAGGTTATTCCTCCAAATCAACAGATCCTCTAGCAGAGTCTATCTTCCCCACAAAGTCATTTTCTCGTCAGTTTATTTTCCAGCAGGATTATTCTCACAATCATCTTCGATCGTTATCCCCAGCGAGAATGAAGAATCCAACTCTTTTGCCCCAGCAGCAATCCGAGATTTATTTTCCCCAGCTAGAGGATATCATAAAAACATTGCATGCCCATACATCATGATATGTGCATACGCATCATACAACACAATCTCATTTATTTTGAGAACATCATTGCTTGATACACGTCATGCATTACATACAACTAACCTTTACCTTTCAGGAAAGATACAATCAAATTCTCACAAAGTTCAAGCTATGAAGCCCAGATCCGACCGGATAGTACCTTGATTTCTACATCATATTGTGAAGCCCGGAGAACGACCGGATAACAGTATCAAATGCCGCGAAGCCTGGATTCGACCAGATAGTGGTTTATATTTAAGCTATGAAGCCCGGAGAAAACCCGGATAATAGTTTAATCCCCAACAAGCCGTGAAGCCCGGATTACGACCGGATAACAACTAGCAAGTATTGTGAAGCCTGGATTACAACCAGATAGAAATACAAGATACCATGAAGCCTGGACTCGACCAGATAATGGTATAAGATGTTGTGAAGCCTGGATTACGACCAGATAGCAGCAAAGAATACTATGAAGCCTGGAGTCGACCAAATAGTGGTATATCTTTAATACAAGTTATGAAGCCCGGGTTCGACCGAATAGTATCTTGATTTCTCCAAACACCATGAAGCCTGGATTCGACCAGATAATGGTATAATACACCGTGAAGCCTGGATTACGACCAGATAGCGGTAAAAGACACTGAAGCCTGGATTACAACCAGATAATAGTAAGGGACATTGTGAAGCTTGGATTTCGACCAAATAGCAGTCTACCCGGCCAGCTACTATGAAGCCCGGAAATCGACCAGATATTAGTAGGCCTTAAAATCAAATGGAAGCCCGGATGCGACTGGATAACCACTTGATTTCTTCTAAAGCCTGGATTACGACCAAATAAGAAATAAGGTATTG
This sequence comes from Vicia faba, assembly GCA_948472305.1. Classification (NCBI taxonomy): domain Eukaryota; kingdom Viridiplantae; phylum Streptophyta; class Magnoliopsida; order Fabales; family Fabaceae; genus Vicia; species Vicia faba. The sequence continues at coordinate 383,079,828 of OX451740.1, forward strand.
TGAAGCCTGGATTACGACCAGATAGCAGTACAAAGACACCATGAAGCCTGGATTCGACCAGATAATGGTATGAAACATCGTGAAGCCTGGATTACGACCAGATAGAGGTAAAAGACACTGAAGCCTGGATTACGACCAAATAACAGTACAAGACATTGTGAAGCTTGGATTTTGACCAAATAGCAGTTTACCTGGACAATTACTAAAAAACCCAGAGTCGACCGGATATTAGTATGCCCTAAATTCAAGTTGAAGCTCGGATGCAACCGGATAACAACTTAATTCCTTCTGAAGCCTGGAGTACGACCAAATAAGAATTGAGAAATTGAGAAGCCTGGAAAACGAATGGATAGCAAGTTTAATCTCATCTCCCCGTTAAGTCACTGTAAAGCCTGGAGCACGACCAAATAACAGTCAGTCTTATCACTATGAAGCCTGGATTACGACCAGATAGTAGTACATTTTCACCTCTTCGACTAAGAGATGATCCCCCAGTAGAATAACGGACGATCGAAGCTCCTAAAATTCTATTTCTCTCAAGACAGAGATCAGCATTCCCCAGCGTAGTCTTCCTCAACAATAGGTATAGACTCTCGCTAAGGAATCTCTTATGCGATCGAAACTCCTCCAGATGGCATCTTTAAGCCCATCTTCCGACATCAATTTCCAAATGGCATCTGTAAGCCCATTCCCGACATCACGAGACAAGTACCACTCCATGTGAGTGCAAATTTCTGGGCACTCTAGTGTTCAATCATCTTCCACCCTCGGATCACGAAAGGCGGAAAAGCCAATCTACATCCTCAGGTTTAAGAAGATTGAACAGAGGCAACTTTTGTACCCCAAAATTTACCCTCCCATATTTCTCAAAACATTTCAAGAAAGATCCTCAAGTTGCTCAAGGAAGTCCAAGGGTTGACCAAACAAGCTCTCTCCTAGGGCAGTCTACCCCAAATTAGGGTTTCATGATGCATCAAGATACTTGAGTCCAAGGGCTCCCAAATTCTCACTATTGTCATAATATGTTCTCAAGATCATCCATGTCAAGTTTCAAGCCTTGCAGAGAAAGTTTGCTCAGTCAATTGCTCAAAGGCCTGAAAATCGATTATGCTAGGGCAAAAGTCAACTGTGGCCTACATACAGTCATCCCTCAAGATTTTTGGTCAACATTATCATTTTGAAGTATTATTCATCATTTGATCAAGGGTTGATCATGATTCCTCAAGGATTTCTCACAATTCATCCAAACCCAAAAGTTGCTAAATTAGGGTTTTGTAGGAAAAGTCAACTCAACTTTGACCAAGCATAACTTTCTCATACTTTATCAGAAATGACCCATACAAAGCTCATTTTGAAGAGGATGCAATTACCTACAATTAATATTCATCTCCCAAGTTCAAAATATGCACTCACAAGAAGTTATGAATTTGGACATTATAGGTCATTTTGAAAAGTCAACAAAAACCCCGTTTTTGTCAAAGCTTCATACATGAACATGGAAGACCCATTTGAGATGAGACAAAAAGGGTTGCTTAGGGGACATATCAAGATTTCTAAAAAGTCCTTTAACACCTTCAAAGATTCAAATTTGAGGAAGTTATGTATTGGTGAAGTTGACCCTTTTTGCAAAATTGTCAAAAGTCAACTATACCTCAAATTGCAATTTTTGCTAAATGGGCATAACGTTTTGCACTTGTTTTGAGTTGGTAGCATGGTCGAAGAGCCCTAGCTCTTCCCATTTATTTTTATCTTATTTTTTCTATTTATTTTAATTTTTTTTGCAATTAAATCAATTTAAATCAAAACAAATCATGAAAAATCCAAATAATTGAAACCTCAAGATCTTGTGCATGTTTCAGGTCCTATATCCAGCTAGCAATTGAATTAATTCGTGCAAGGAATAGGTGGGAACAAAAAGATTGAGTTTGGCCTATTTTGGAAAGATTTTCAAAGTAAATTAAATCAAGATCAAAAGCCATAATTGACAAAGATTGAATGGACTTTTGTAAACCTAATTCATTCCTCAGTATATAGTATACAATTGCAGACCTAAAACACAAGGTTTAGGAGGCGCACAAAGGAAGAACGAAACTTGAAATTTTGATCAAAAAGTGCTGACTTGAATTCACACTTCGATACATTTTCAAGGTCCCCTAGCCATCTCATTCGATTCCTGGGATTGCAAGGAAGCTATACCAATCAAGAACAAGGACTTTCCAGCGCTAGAACTCCCTGTAAGTCAGCCACGACCATGGTTTCTTCTTGAAATCAAATTGCATGATTTTGGCATCTATAGCATGAAATACTTATATATTCTTGCTCCTTTAAACATTTGCAAGCTATCTATAACATTCAATTGCATTTTTATGGACTATATCAGGATTTGCCATTATTAGGGTTTTATGCTTCATTTTAGGATCTTTGTGTACAAGTGAAATTGGCCCTCAAGAAGGGCACCATAATGCTCAGCAGGTCCAGACAAGTTGATTCATGGCTTTGGATTTCATTTATCATGCTTATGGACGATTCTGGAAAAATCGTTGGCTTATAGTTACGGACGTTCATCCGTAGGTAAAAGTCAATGATCTTTTACCAACGGAGGGAGGACAGGGATGAAGGCGTGGCACCACCCTATTCGCCCATTTGAATTTTTGCGCGGATATTTTTATTCTTTTTGTTTTTCCAATATAATGCTTATTGTTTGTTTCATATACAAAGCGCGCACGTAGCTCAGCTGACATTGATGCTATTGGAAAAGGCTTCAGGGCCTGGGTTCGAATCCCAGGTCCCCCCATTCTTTCATGTTATTTTTCTTTCATTGATCAGGCATGCATACAAATTATAAGGACCACCATACGCCCTCAGGATCCAACCATGGGATCTCTAGGAGGCCTGATCTGAAGGCCATCATTGAAGGATCTATCATGTGACCTAGTCAACGCACAACAGGGAATCTGGCAAGTCAATGTGGATCAAGTTCTCTTGGGCCTAAAATCTACTTTTGACACCCTCCAAAATTACTGATTGCAGGCCCATTCTCTTTTTTCTCTTTTCTTTTTTATTTTCTTAATTAATCTATTTTAATTATTTTTACTAACATAAAAATTAATTCTTTTTTTTAATAAAATCATAAAAATAATATTTTCATCCAATTAGATTTAGAATTTATTTTTTATACAAAAATTAATTTAATTAGTTCATTTTTTTTTAGGGTAACTTTAATTATTTTGTAAACAAATTAAAATTAATTAGAACAATTAGAGTTTTTGTTTCTAACTTAATTCTATTTTTCTTTTTTCTTAAAAAAAACCAAAAAACCAAAAATAGGTCATGTAAATTATTTTCTTTAAATTAATTTAATTACTAATTAGATTTGTATTTAATTTAAAAAACTTATTATTTTTCTTAAAAAATAATTAAAAACAAACAAAAAAAGAATTTCTCTTTCGATTAGGTTAGACGGGGTCAAAACCCTATTTCATTCTCGTTCTCGATTCGTCACGTTTATTTATTTTTACCATATCAATGTAATTGCTCACAAGTTGTAATAGATTAATTAGGATTTCTCTCCTTTTCATTTATCGTTTTGACGGGTTGTTTTTGGCTATGTAATTAATACTCGAAGCCTTGTAATAGAGTAGCTTTACTTTCTGCACTTTAATTTCCGCAAAATATTAAACTGTTATATGTATGATATTAGGGTTGCATGACAAGAATGTATGTAAACTTTAAAACGGTTAGCAAACCCTAAATGCGCAAATATAATAACTTGAAACTGAATCACTCGCACATGCGCACTCCTAGGGTACACTCCCACTTCGGTTGCCTTCGGTAAACGGTCATTAAGTATATGATACTTTAGTGGTCACTCTCTTGTCTAAACAAAGATCAAAGTCCTGTTCGGAAAAGTTGCCTCAGAATGGTTGCCTCGGATATGTTGCCTCGAATATTGATCTTAAGATATTATGGTTATTACTAAGACGTCCTAACATTGCTTTAGTGATCGTACGTCCCTTTCGAATTGACCCTGAAAACTCCAACGACGGTGCTACCTACTCACTAATTGTGGGATAGCACTGTCTAAAGGAAACAAGAATAGAAAAATTCTCTTTTTCGAGTAGGTAGATTAGTTCTCAAGTACTTGCTCAAAATCAAACTATCACACTTACACTCTTTTCAAACAAAGTTTTCAAAACGACTTCATAACACTCTTGAAGACAGAAGCAAGAGTTAAATCGAAGTAAAACAAAAAAATTTCAAAACACACAAACACGGAAGCAATTTTGAAAATGATGAGCAAGTACCTAAGAGCCCGTAGAAAACTACGGATAGAAAGGGTGCTAATACCTTCCCTTTCTATAATCTACCCCCCGTACTCAAAATCTCAAAAAAGGAATTTTTCTGTGCTTTTTTTCCTTTCCAATTGGATAAAATAAAAGTCGGTGGCGACTCTTGCTTACCGCGACATTTTGCAAACACAAACGCAAAATGCAAACCAACCAAAACAGTCCGGTTTTGGCCACCGTATCATAAAAGTGAAAACAATATATATATATATATATATATATATATATATATATATATATATATATATATATATATAGCTATGTGTAAATGATCTTGTCAGATTTCAACTTTGTTATTGCCCCTATCTCTTCGAGTATCTCATCCCTTGCTGTCGGAGGAAGTTGATTGAATTGATCGACACCATTTGAACTTGATGTTGGTAATAAAACTGCCTGTAAGTGATCCAACGGGATATAGTCGTACCTTTAATCCCTAATTTTTGCCTGGACCGCCTTTTCGAGTTTTCAGTCCACCGGGATATCCTTTTTTGCCCAAGCGGCCTTTTCAGGTTTTCGACTTGTCGGGTGTACACTCTTTTACATACATATATATATATATATATATATATATATATATATATATATATATATATATATATATATATATATATATATATATATATATATATATATATATATATATATATATATATATATATATATATATATATATATCCCTGATTTTTTCCCGAACCCTTTTGGTTCACCAGGATGCCCTTATTTTTGCCTAGGCCAATCAACCTAGCGGGTCATTTTTTATGCATAGTATATTTTGACTATGTCTGCGTTCACAGGGTGCGGTAAATCTTCACCGTCCATGGTGGTAAGTATCATAGAGTCGCCTGAAAATATCTTATTAATTACAAATGGCCCTTCGTAAGTGGTAGTCCATTTTCCCATGGGATCACCTTGCGGTAGAATGATGCGCTTTATTACCAAGTCACCAGCCTGATATACCCGATGCTTGATCTTCTTGTTAAAATATTTGATCATACACTTCTGATACATCTGACCGTGACAAACAGCCGCCAACCTTTTCTCGTCAATTAAATTCAACTGGTTCAACCTAGTCTGAATCCATTCGTCTTCGTCTAAATCTGCATCTTTCATAATTCTCAGAGAAGAATTTGAACTTTAACAGGTAGAACAACTTCCATACCATATACCATAGAGAATGGGGTTTCCCCAGTTGATGTCCGAGATGAAGTGTGATAACCATGAAGAGCAAATAGTAACATCTCATGCCAATCTTTATACGTCACCGTCATCTTCTGTATAATTTTCTTAATATTCTTATTGGCGGCTTCCACTGCACCATTCATCTTTGGTCGATACAGAGAAGAATTGTGGCGCTTGATCTTGAACTGCTCAGAGTTCCATGATGATAATGTTGTTGAGATTGGTACCATTGTCTGTGATAATCCTTTCGGGGATGCCATACCGATAAATGAGGTTATGCTTAATGAACCGGGCGACCACATTTTTAGTAACTGGGGCAAAAGAGGTTGCTTCAACCCATTTTGTGAAGTAATCAATGGTGGCGAGGATGAAGCGATGTTTGTTAGAGGCAGTATGCTTGATTTCTCCAATCATATTAATGCCACACATTGAGAACGGCCAAGGAACAGTCAAGACATTCAGAGGTACTGGAGGCACATGTACTTTGTCAGCATAGATCTGGCATTTGCGACAAGTTCTTGAGTGGTGGTGGCAATCAATTTTCGTAGTCGACCAATAGTAACCCGCTCTCAGAGTCTTCTTAGCCATATTATGTCAACTGAAGTGATACTGAAAATACCCTCATGCACATCTTCCATAAATTTCTCCACTTCCTTCTTTTCTACACAGCGAAGCAGAGTTGAATCATGATTGTGTTTTGTAATGCGGTGGCAGAATCGATTGTTATACTGGTTTTGAGTTTGTGTTCGCAAATGTTGCGGTAGGAATGAGTCACCATTGAATTTTCTTTTATCCAACAAAGGAAAGGGTGAAAAGAACAGAAAAAGACCTTTCGAGATTTGTTTCTGAGTAAGGGGGGTAGATTATGGAAAGGGAAGGTTTTAGCACCCTTTCCATCCGTAGTTATCTACGGGCTCTTAGATGCTAGGTCCGTTGAAAAATACCTTGTGCTTTGTGTGTTTGAAAAGTATTTTGGAAGAAAGCGCCTTAGTACGGTGAACTTTGTAATGTTTCTCGGATTGGTAGAGAACGTATACAAATGGTCTTGAAAAATGTTTTTGAAAGAGTTTGGTGTATGTGTAAAAGTTTGTTTTGTTTTAAGCAAGCATCTAAGAACTATCTACTATACTCGAAAAGTTGTTCTTTTCCTCTTTTCCTTTAGACAGTGCTATCTTACTATTAGTGAGTAGGTAGCCCTAGTCGTTGGATGTTTGAGGGACATTCGAAGGGACATCGTATAGTCACAAAGGCAACTGGGTAAGAAACCTTAGTAACTACCCTAGGGTTTTAAGATCTTACCGAGGAAACATCGAAATGGTCAATTTTGATCTTTTAAACCAGAGGGAAACCACTAAAGTCTCTCACGTTTCGAGAGTTGTGACTGTTTTTCGAAGGAAACCAAAGTGGGAATACACTAGAGGTGTATATGTGAGAGTGTGTTATTTTCAGTTATTTTTGTCTTGTGTTAGGTTTGCTAGCATTTGATTATTTATGTTCTTGCCTTACAATCCTATTAGTCATGCATCTAAACAGTTAATAGTTTGCAGGAATTTAAAATGCGGAAAGATAAATCCTAAACTATTATGAGGCTTCGGGGAGAGGGATTAATTACATGTCCAAAATGGGGAAAGTAAAAAGCAGTAAATGTCCTAGTTTTAAACTATTACAAACCGGGAAGCAGATACATTAGTAACAAAGTAAAAGAAATAATGTTAAAATAAAAATGTGTGCGAATTGGAACGGACGTCTAAAACCCTAAACTATTTTGAAGTAAAAGAAAATCTTTTTGTCGTTTTTGTTTATTTAGAAAAAGAAAGTTTGAGTTAAACAATAATTAATTAATTAAAAGAAAAGAAAAATTATTGATTAAGATTAATTCTAACATAACCTAATATTTTTTTGTATTTTTATTATTTAAGAAAACATTAAAACTTTAATCTAATTCTAATTGTTTTTAATTTATGAAATAAAGTTAAAATAATTAAAAAAAACTAAATTTATTTATGAAAATTAATTTAAATGAAATAAAACCTAAATCTAAAGTTTTTTGCATTTTTCTGATTTTCTGATTAAATGAAAAAGGTTTTAAAAAATGAGTAAATATAAAAAACAAAATAAATAATAAACTAAAAAGAATAAAAGAAAAGAAATTGGGCCTGGTGTTAAAGCTGAAAAGAGAGGGTGAGATTTGGAATTTATAAGGCCCAAATTCAGCAAGCCCACTACTGCGTTGGATCTGGTAAGGAGGCATCTGGAGAGTCCATGGTGAGGTTGCACGCTGGAGGCACTGGATCCAGGTCAACTGAGATCTGGTGGTGTGAATTTGATGACCTATGGTGCAGGACTTGGATCAGGGAACACTGGATCTACAGGAAACTTGTTAGAAAAAACAAAATTCCAGACCTGGGTATCGAACCCAAGTCTCTCCCTTTGCATACGTTCCTCTTACCACTCAGCCAACCTGTTAATCGTTTATACCAATAACAAAATAATAATATATTTGAAACGTCAAAAAAATGTTGAGGTGTACACTCACACGCTCCAGTGGGCTCCCCTGTATTTGAATGGACGAATCAAAACAGACAAATTTGCCACGCTAGCTCTGAGGGGGTCTAACCACCACCTACGGTGGTTGACCACCTTCTTCTCCGGCGTGACAAAACCCTAACCTGCAAAAATAAAAAGATTCAAGGCCAGATATTTGGCCTACCCCCCTAAACCCTAGGTTGTGAATTCAACCATGACCTTAGTTTGGTCTGAAAGGGTCTCTATCAATTGAACCGAAGCTCACACATTTTCAAACCCTAACAATGGCACATTGTAATTTTGGAACTGAAACTCACATGAAACACGTTAAAACATTCACAATGATTGTCAATAACACAAATATGGATGTAATAGGTATTTAAAGGGCCTGAATCTGAAGTTTCGATTTCAAAAAAACCTTACCAATCGGTGATGCATGAATACAGTGATCTACGGTGTTACAAGCATTGGGAATGGGTGGAATAAATTCTTGGGAACCTCAGTGTTGTACCCCAAAATTTTCCCTCTCATTTTATCAAGATTCACCCTCACAAGACTCTTTGGACTCCAGACAAGATTAGGGTTTGCTCTGCTCAAGACACCTTCTTGCACTAATGACCTGAAATTAGGGTTTGAGTTTGCACAAGGATTTTTGGACTTCCAATGCCTCATGTGACTTTCATACTTCATTTTGGACTTATAAGATTGCCCATACCAAGTTTCAAGCTTTGAATCAAATTTTTGCCCAATCAATTGGACAATTGACCTAGAAATCAACTGTATTGGGGAAAAGTCAATTGTGGCCAATTTACAGTCAAACATCATAATTTATGATCCACATAAACATTATAGGTTCATGTGAACCATTTGATCGAGTTTGGACCACAACTGCTCAAGAAATTTGACCAGATCATCAAAAGGGCAAAATGGTCATTTTTAGGGTTTTGACTACAGAAGGGCAATTTCTGATTTTTAACCTAGCCAATAGCAAATTGGGTTCAATCATGGTTTCAAGGACTCAATGGCATCATCTTTACCTAATAAAAAGGTTCAAAAGATCTCAAATGCATTGGATTGACAAATGAATTTTCCAGTCAACTGATCAAAAATCAACTGTACACTGAAAAGTCAAACTTTGAATTTTTGGTCAAAATCAAGTGCCAAGGGTCATTTTTCATCAAGATGGGTCAAAATATGAAACTTGTTCACCAAGAAACCTAAAATTGAAAATTAGGGTTTAAAACGGAAAATTTTCATAACAGAAATTTTCTAAGTTATGAAAATTTCTTATTTTCCCCCAACTTTTCTAAACTTTTTCACCATGATGCAATTGTATTAAAACAAAACTTCTAACATGAAAGTTGTAGTCCTCCACAAAATCTACAACTTTGATTCACAAAGTTTTCCCAAAAGATGCTTGGATCTCAAGATATGATTTTGTGAACAAGGGTCCATGAAACTTTTAACTTAGTGAAATTTTGTCCTAATTTAGGCAGGATTTTGACCCATCTTCATGGAAATTTTTCACATAGTTCCAATTGTAATCTCAAAATTCATTTCAAAGATGGATTGTATAGCATGTTATAATATTTCCAAAATGTCCAAGAACTCTCCAAAATCATTTATGGTTAGGGAGAATCGAAGAAAAGAAAATGGTCATTTCTCACTTTTGTCCATGGCATTTTTCATGTTGATACAAGTTGCAAATTCTGTCCAACCATGCTTGTACTTGGTTCACAGGTCCTTAAACCATTCCACACTTATAAATTAAATGCAAACACATTGGTTAGAGGCATTGTTCTGATCTTTGAAGCATTATACAAAGGATTAATCCATTTTTGGCAAAAAGTTAACAATGCCATTTACATAAAGCATGCTTTATGTCAAATTGTGTATCTTGAGCCATGGACCTGATTTCTTTATGCAAACAAAGTTCACTAATATCAGACATTTGGTACTAACTATGTGCAGACCCTAAGCTACATTGTACAAGCCTTTGCATTGTCATTTCCAACTTTTGCTTCAAAAACAAGAAACCTTGCAAAAGGTCAACAACTCTTGTATATGTTAAAACCAAAGTTTGTGAACATTTGAAACAACTTCAGCACATTACACTAAGCCATAAACACGATCCCTAAGCCTCTCAAACACCCTCTAACATCAAAACACCAAGTTCTTGTCAAAACAGGGCAGCTTCTGCAGTTTGACTTCCAATACCAAATCCACTCGTGCGTTTTGCTTGCAACTAGTTCCAACATACTCCATACAATATACCTAAGCTATCCCAACCATTCCCAAGCAACTGTAACCCTGTTTTCACACTTCACCATTTTTACTTTGAAGCTTTGCAGGTTGAGTTCTATAGAGACATTCATGACATTTCAAAGCAATCCAAGCATTGGGGAAGGTCAAAGGAACTTCAAGCAAGCTCACAAGTATCTCAGGCCTCACTGAAAGTTGTTGCATTGTCATACTCGAGCTTGACTGAAATAGGTAAATTTCAAACTTTTATCTCTCTATTTAGGAAACATTAGGCTTAGGTTTGTGAAGCAAAAATGTAGTCCTCATTGCCCTTGAGCTGTACATATGCATAGAATTCATTTATATTAACTGAGCTAGGAGTATTTGATAATTGAACTTTCTGAAAAAACTAGGTCAAGATTTAGGGCCAAAGAAATTCTCTCTGGTCTTTAAGAGTTAGATTAAGTTTTTTATATGGTTAGAATCGTATGATCAAGAGCTATAACTTTCATGTTGCAAGTTTTTGTTTTTAAGCACAAATGCAGGAGTTAGCAGTTTGAACATGGCGCGCGTTTTTCTTGTTCTGGAGGACAGGGATGAAGATGGAATGGGCTGGGCCTGACTTGGCCTTGCTTTTTGCACCCCCTTCTTTTCTTTTTGCACCCCCTTTGACCCATTGTTTTTATTTTTTCATATTTTTTATTTCTATTTTCATTTCTGACTTTTATTTATTTTTCTAAATATTAAAAATTATCAAAACGATTCTCTTAATTTTTCACATTTTATTTTATTATTTTTATTATTTTTTGGACATAGAAATAATTACTATAATAATATACTTTTATTTTCTTAAATAAAAACTTGTAAATATTATAAAAAATATTATATATTTTTATTTTTTATTATTTATACATTTAAATAATATTTTCTCACACATTTTAATTTTTTTTAACACTTTTGTATATATTTTATTTATTTTCTTGTACATAAATAAATAATTATAATATATATATATATTTTCTTAAACCAAAAATTAGGGTTTTTACCCTTTCCAAAAATAATCATTTATTTTCTTATTATTTTTAAGACATTAAATAATTTATTTTACATACATAAAAAAAATACAAAAATATTTTTGCATATTTATATTTAATTGCATATTTAAATATTGTCTATTTATTTATTTGTATAATTAAATTCAATTTGGTTGTAATAGTTGAATTAGGGTTTTATTTTCTTGCAAATATACCCCTATTCAAATTTGTATCCCCCTCCCCATATCAATATTGTAATAGTATTAGATTTACTTTTACGCACTTTATTGCTTTCAAATATGCCATGATAGAAAGATTAGGGTTTGTATGATAAACAAAAATCAAAACAAATAACTTGATTAATACAAGACAAAAAAGCATGAAAAATGACATAACAATACACACAAGCACCCCTAGGGTTTCATCCACTTGTTGCCTTTAAAATAGCCATGGTATGCATGCTAGTTATCTTGGCAAAACAAAAACAAAACAAAAGATCATAGTCCCTCGATGACGCTATCTTGGTTGCCTATACAAAAATGATCTAGACCCTCAAAAACTTGCTAAGATACTTGGCACAATTGCTATCATGGTCATACGATGACCCGCGCCTGTCCCGTTTAACATCCAAACACAAGGTTGTTTACCAAATGCAATAGTAAAACAACAATGTCAAAGGGTTTAAAATGTGTAGGAAAGATCTTTGAGTAGGGTAGACAAATCCTAGTTACTTGATCAAAACTTGCAAACATCCTTGCTATTTTCAAAAATACAACACAACACAATTTCAAAACATTTCCCAAAACAAACTTTCAAACATTGAAACATTTTTCAAAAGACAAACACCTTTGTATACATTCAAACAAGAATCATTACAAAGGTTTCCAAGACAAAGGCCTCTTTTCAAAATACTTTCAAAACCACACACAAAAGAACCATTTCAAACAATTGAAAAGCAAAAGCAAGTGATCTAAAACAAGTAACTAAGAGCCCATGGAAAACCATGGATGAAAAGGGTGCTAGCACCTTCCCTTTTCATAATCTACCCCCGAACCCAAAAACAATCTCAAAGGTCTTTCCTGTGCTTTTTAACCTTTCCTTTGAATAAAATAAAAAGTCGGTGGCGACTCTTGCTAAACCGAAACATTTGCGAACAAAAAACGCAAAACCTTAAGTCAGTTCTCCCACCGCATCACAGAACTGGCGACTCTGCTGGGGAAAATCTAAAAGTGGGGTTACCTTAGGGTTTTAGATCACCTTTACATGCTTATCTTGCTTGAATTGATTCCTTTACATTTGGTTGTATTGCTTGGGTTTGAATCCTCTACCTGGATTTGGGAAACATTCATAGGTAAATAGCAATACATTATGGAAATTGTGCGGGGTATACCAACATGGTTGAAGCAATAGCTATATTAGTGCGACATATTTGTGGGTACCGGTAGCCTTTGAGTTAATCAAAGAGAATACGGGGCCACTGAGTGATGTCATAAAGCACTAATGGACTTGTAGAACCTTTACTTGACCAACTTGGCCTTTTTATGGGTAGTGAGATGACCGGCTTTGGTGCAGTCTGAAGTTGGTAGATACTCGATACTACACTCATTGAGGGTTGTTTTCTTGGAATATTTCGGTCGCCAGTAAAGTGGCTAAACTGAAACAATGAGCACAGAAGATAATCCAGTGATATTGAGCTCCTTAGAACCCGATTACTATTTATAGGACAGGTTGAGCCAAGTAAACTTCAAGAGGGTACTTACCTATGAAACCCCATGCAAGCTTGAAACTAGGAACTTATGTGATTTGTTTGTACATATATACTTGTGCATAACATCATGGACATCATGAAGCATCATATGCATCCACAAACCATTTCAAGGATTTGGATCTTCATCTTTGTTCCTGTTTTGTAGGTAATGGATTCACTTCGCAGGAAAACAATTCAACTCAACCTTGTAAGAATTCCTCCTCAACTAAAGGAGCTAGCTTCAAGGATTCCTGAGAATTCTCCATTCACCGAGAGGCATGGTCGTCTTCTCAACTTAGTCAACACCAACACTGAGGAAGACATGGTGAAAGTTCTCTTCCACTTCTTTGACCCCCTACACCACTGCTTCACATTTCCTGATTACCAGCTTGTGCCTACTTTGGAGGAAATTTCTCAACTCTTGAGGATTCCTATTCTCCATCAACTACCCTACAACGGTACGGAAATAGATCCAAAGCCTGAAGATGTTGCTCAAGCCCTACACTTGCAATCATCTGATATCATAGGCCATTGGGAAACTAGAAGTGGTATCAAAGGTTTCTTGTCAAAGTTTTTGTTTGAGAAGGCCTAAAGTTGCTGGAATTCTTTGGACTTACAAGCTTTTGAGGAGATTGTAGCTCTTCTCATCTATGGGTTGGTCTTGTTCCCAAACCCTGGCCAGCTTATAGATGTCAATGCTATCAAAATCTTTATGGCTCACAACCCGATGCCTGCATTGCTTGGGGATATCCTCCACTCATTTCACACACGAACAATGAGGAAAAGAGGTGTTATCATGTGTTGTACTCCTATGCTAGCAAGGTGGTTTATTTCTCACCTTCCCCAATCAGTCTTAAAGAATGAGCAAGGTTTGAGGTGGTCACAACGATTGATGACTCTTACACATTCAGGTGTTCATTGGTGTTCTCTATCCAGAGAAAATGTTATCGTCATTGATCATTGTGGGGAATTCCCTAATGTCCCTCTATTTGGCATTAGGGGAGGCATTACCTACAACCCCTGCTTGGCTCTGAGATAGTTTGGGTATGCCCGAAGGGATGGCCCACATGACATGCTGATTCCAGACTTGGTTTTTGACTTCGACAATGACGATCAAGGACTTCGACAAAGGTTTATCCGAGCTTGGAGGATGCCCAATAAAGTGGACAGTAAGACCTTGGGACACAAGAATTCCATCCCTCTTGAGCCTTACCTCATGTGGGTACGAACCCGCGCCCAAAGTCTTATGATGCCTTACCCCTACATTCTTCCTGTGATCAAAGAGCCTGTTATGAAAGGAGAGGTTCCATACACCCTCCTACATCCTGACATGCCAACATCACTTGAAGATTTTCAAAGGAGTTGGATACAGCTCAAGGGAGAACGCGATACTTTTGAAGCCCAATTCTACTCCAGTGAGAAGAAGGTTTTGGAACTTACTCGTCAACTTCACGAAGAGCAGACTCTCAACACCTACATAGCACCAAAGAGGATGCGCAACGTCTTTTTACATTAGAATTTTGTATTATTTTGCCCATGGGGCATTTATGTACTAACAAATTCTTCTTATTAATATGACGTGTGTTTACAACAAATTTGAATTTCTGAATCCTTGAATGCATTACATGAATACATCTCATTCATCATATGCATAAGCAGGTCTTCACACCAGGTTTCCTTATCTCTCTGTTGTTTATTTCAGCAAGATGGATATAGAGCAGACGGTCAAAGACTTACAAGTGTATAATTTACAGTTCCAACAGCTACTCATGACCTTGGCAAAGGGTCAGGAGGAGCTCAAAACTCTACTGGAAAAGGAAAAGGAGAAAAAGAAAAAGAAGAGGGTTGGTGTGGCTACTTTGGGTAGAAGATTTGAAGGTCAAGCTAGAAGGGTCCTGGATTTCCCCTCAACATCTGATGAAGGGGTAGGGAAGGATAAAGGAACTGCAGTGCAATCTGAGTCTGAGGAAGAAGAAGATGAAGAGGATGAAGACTATTCTGAGCAGCAGTACCCTCCTGCAGACGACAAGTACAAGAATTTGGAAGAGCGTCTGGAAGCCATGGAGGTACAAAGAGTGTCTGGGCTGGACTTTGAGGAGCTAGGTTTGGTTGCTGGGATTGTCATTCCCCCTAAGTTTAAGGTGCCTCTTTTTGCTAAATACGATGGTTTGTCTTGTCCAAAGATGCATCTGCGATCTTACATCAGAAAAATCCAACCGCATTCTTCTGATAAAGATCTATGGGTTCATTTCTTCCAAGACAGTCTTTCAGGGACGCAGTTAGATTGGTTTTACCAGCTAGAGAGTTATGACGTGCATAATTGGGAGGATTTGGCTGCTGCCTTTTACAGACAGTATCAATATAATGCGGATTTAGCACCAACCCGTACTCAATTACAGAGTATGGGCATGGTATCAAATGAAGGTTTCAAAGAGTATGCCCATAAATGGAGAGACTTGGCGGGACGAGTACAACCACCTCTATCTGAGAGGGAGCTGGTAGATATGTTCTTGAGTATACTGTCGGGCCCCTTTTTCAATCACCTGATTGGAAGTTCGTCTGCGGGGTTCACCGAGTTAATTCTGACTGGTGAGAGAGTTGAAGCCAGCATAAAGAGCGGGAAAATTCAGAAGGATGCATCTGCTTCCGCTGCCATCAAAAAGACTTTTCCAGCAAAGAAGGAAGTATCAGCTGTCTACTCCCAAAGAAGTCAAGGAAGACTTGAGCGCTGACCAGCGGTGGGGGCTGTAATGATTCAGAAGTCTGCAGCTGATCAGCCTAGAAATAATCAACCCAGAACCAACCAAACAAGGGTGGGAAGGCCTGCACGGCAATTCACCCAGATCAATATGACACCTGCTCAGGTTCTCCCTCATCTATTGAAGTTAAACCTTGCAAGTTTGAAAGAAGCGCCGAAGAATCCAAATACATCTTCTCCTTACTACCATTCAAATGCCAAGTGTGCTTATCATTCAGACATCCTGGGGCATGACACCAACAATTGTTGGGCCCTCAAAAATAAGATCCAGGATTTGATAGGTGCTAAAGAAGTTGAATTCGACGCCCCTGAGAAGCCTAATGTGATCTCTGCTCCAATGCCAAAGCATGGTCATAATGCCCATGCTGTTGAAGATGATCTATTTGTTGCTACTGTTGATGATTTGATGACTCCACTATCGATAATCAAGTTGAATTTGCTGAAGGCTTGGATTTTCCCAGGTTGTAAAGAAGATTGCTACCTTTGTTCATCCTTACCAACCGACTGTCCGTTGTTGAAGTTAGGCATCCAGCGGCTAATGGATAACCAAGAAATCCTTTTTGAAAAGACTCCTGTTACACCGACTCATGTCAATGATATTTCAATAATTACCATATCCGCCAATATTTCCAAGGTCTCCAAAAGACCTGTTAAGATTACATCCGATCCGAAGATTGTACCTTTGAAGATAACTATGCCAGGGCCTATCCCGTACAAGTCCAACAAATCAATACCGTGGAACTATGGGGGAGAGATCTTTTACCACGGTGTTAAACAAATTGAATCAACCGAAGAGAGTTCTGATGAAGAGACTTCCGACATTGGAAACATTGCCGGAATGAGTAAAATCACCCGTAGTGGAAGAATTTTCTCTCCGGAGATTACGCCTCCAAAGGAAATCTTCGGACCCTCAGCTGTTCCTAAGGTTACTCCTGCGCCAGTCAACATATCTGCGAGAACTCCAGTTATTGAAGAAGTTGTGACTCCTGAAGTTGTCCCATCTGCTGCTGTTGATGATAGAGGGAAAGGGATCCAAGAAGAGCCTGTCAGAACAAGGGCTCAGCCGTTGATCATCCCTGAAACCTCTAAAAAAGAAATGGAAGATATTTTGAAAATAATCAAGAAAAGCGATTATAATGTTGTAGAGAAACTGGGGCAAACCCCCTCAAAAATCTCTATGCTGGCCTTGATGCTTTGTTCAGAAGCTCATACCAAAGCTCTGATCAAATTCTTGAAGACGGCCCATATGCCCCAGGAAACCTCCGTGGACCAGTTCCAGGAATGTTTAGCAAGCCTAACAGTTGATAACGGTCTAGGATTCTTCGACGCCGATTTAACAATCAAAGGGAGAAAACATAATGACGTTTTTCATGTCTCGGTAGAATGCAGAGGGACTACTCTGGCACACGTTCTGGTGGACACTGGTTCTTCGCTGAATGTCTTACCAAAGAAAGCATTGGACAGGCTAGATTGTGAAGGTTTAACTTTGAAGCCCAACAACATCATTGTCTGAGCCTTTAATGGTTCTAAACGGATGGTCCACGGGGAGGTGGACATCCCGATCAAAGTGGGAACTGAAACCTTCAACTCCATATTCTATGTCATGGACATCCGTCCCTCTTATTCTTGCTTGTTGGGAAGACCCTGGATTCATCATGCTAGAGCCGTCACTTCAACTCTGCATCAGAAGCTCAAGTACCCTGTCTAGGGGAAAATTGTGACAGTTCACGGTGAAGAGGAATACATGATAAGCCATCTTAATTCTTTCCGCTATGTGGAATTGGATGGTTAATTCATTGAAACTCCCTTTCAGCATTTTGAAGAGGTAGCTCAGGAGATTGCAACAACCAAGACAGTGCCTTATGTACCCATGATTACCCGACCTCCGCCTCGGATGTCGTCACTCAAAGATGTAAAGGCTGTGATTGAAGAAGGAGGAAGTACAATCTGGGGGCAGCTGCCCGATTTCCCTTTCAAGTCTGATAAATTCGGCTTGGGTTTCACTGCTTCTGCTCAAAAGGTTGTGCGCCGCTCCCGGGCTGGAGGGCCACCAGTGAAGATCACACATCATGGAGTCAATGCTTTGGAGGATGGTGAAGAGGAGAGCAACCTAGAAGACTGGATTTTCCCTACCGTTGAAGGAGGATTGTGCAATTGGGAGGCAAAGGACTTTGTTCCCATTACTTTCATCAATCAGTAATTTATCTTTCAAACATTTCTATTGGTTTGTAATAATTCTTAAACAATTCGTACACTTTTAACCTTGTGCCTTACCCGAGGTACATAGGTCCATTTGTAAGGGTTTGATTTTTTCATCTTCATATGCCATTTTAATGAATCATGGACGTTTTCACATATAAACTTTTGTGTTCATTTTCTTTATTTTTACATTTTATTTGTTTAAAGGTGGCTATCCCTTACACACACCCACACTCATAAATGCAGGTACCCATCCATTCCGGATTCCATGGGTAACAATTTTGCTATGGCCTTCAGTGACTCTGAAGATCTGGTCTACCATGTCGAATACGAAGGTGATGAAGACTGTGAAGTGCCTGAAGAATTGGCTAGACTGCTACAACAGGAAGAAAGGGCTATTCTACCTCACGAGGAGTTGTTAGAGACAATCAACTTGGGAACAGAGGAAGACAGAAAAGAAGTTAGAGTGGGTGCCAACTTAGAGCCAAGTGTCAAAGTGCGCTTAATTCAGCTGTTGAATGAATATGTTGAGATATTCGCCTAGTCCTACGAAGACATGCTGGGACTTGATACAGATATTATGGTTCACCGTCTCCCTACAAGAGAAGACTGTCCACCAATTAAACAGAAAGTTCACCACATACGGCCCGATATGTCTGAAAAGATCAAAGCAGAAGTGATGAAGCAGTTCAATGCTGGATTTCTTGCTGTTACTTCCTACCCACAATGGGTTGCTAACATTGTGCCCTTGCCTAAGAAGGAAGGCAAAGTCAGAATGTGCGTGGATTACAGAGACTTAAACAAGGCTAGCCCTAAAGATGACTTTCCACTACTGCACATTGACATCTTGGTCGACAATACAGCTCAACACAAGGTATTTTCTTTCATGGACAGATTTTCAGGTTACAACCAGATCAAAATGGCCCCTGAAGACATGGAGAAAACTACTTTTGTTACACAGTGGGGTACGTTCTGTTATAAAGTGATGCCATTCGAACTGAAGAATGTCGGGGCAACCTATCAGCGTACCATGGTGGCTTTGTTTCATGATATGATACATCATGAGATAGAGGTCTACGTAGACGACATGATAGCCCGTTCACAAACTAAAGAAGAACACCTCGACCATCTGCAAAAGTTGTTTGTCAGATTGAAGGAGTACAAGCTCAGACTGAACCCTAACAAGTGCGCTCTCGGAGTCAGGTCCGGTAAACTCTTGGGTTTCATAGTCAGAAACAAAGGCATCGAGGTTGATCCTGCTAAAGTCAAAGCTATACAAGAAATGCCTGCCCCTCGCACTGAGAAGGAGGTTATAGGTTTCTTGGGACGCCTAAACTACATTGCAAGGTTCATTTCTCACCTAACATCTACCTGTGAACCAATCTTCAAGCTGTTGAAGAAAGATCAGGTGTGTTGTACCCCAAAATTTGCCCTCGCAATTTTCCACAAGAAATCACAACTTCAGGCTTTTCCTGATTTTTCAAACTGGCTCAAGAATCGGTCAAACAGACTTTTCTCGTCAGTCAGACACAATTAGGGTTTTATTGGTTTTCATGGCTCTGGAACAGTTCATACAGTTTGTTTAAGGTTTGGTTGATTTTGGATCAATTTTGATCAGGCGAACGCTTCTTTGGCATTTGATCAGCAATTAGGGTTTTATTGGTTTTCATGGCTCTGGAACAGTTCATACAGTTTGTTTAAGGTTTGGTTGATTTTGGATCAATTTTGATCAGGCGAACGCTTCTTTGGCATTTGATCAGGAATTAGGGTTTTTTGTGCGCGCGTTCTCAGAAGGATTTAAATTCTACAGCACTTTTCAGGTTATGCTGAGATGTGGATTGAAACATTTGGATTGAGTTCGCACTGTGTGATTAAATCAGTGAAAGGATACATTCAGTTTGAATTTGCAGTATTTGGTAAAAATCAGTAAAAAGGGGAATGCGTCTGATCAGTTGTTGTGTTTGACTGTGCTTTGCTTTGGATGTTGGAAGCGCTAAGTTTATTAATTAATCAACGTTGAATCAATGTTTAGTTAATTATTTATTATTCTAAAGATTAAATAGCTGGAATTTAATTTTCAGTTATTTTAATTTAAAGAACTATAAATAATAAATAAATAATTGAAAAGGAAGGAAAGGAATTAAATGATAAAAGATTGGATTTTATTCATCTTTAATTATTCGTTACAATTTTTATTCGAGTACTGTATTTATTTACAAAGTATTCTAATAATGATTACAATAATTAAAATTGAAACAAAATTATCCTAAGAAAATTCTTAAGTCTTCATCTTCCGCCCATTGCTCCAGTGCTCCATGGAATTTTATCTGCAAAAACAAATAAGAGAAAGAAAAGTCAATTGCAGATAAAATAAATAGAGACAGACAGATAACAATAAAGTTCATCATTAAGGGCAACTGACTGGGATCAGTTAGCCCTCTTTGCAAATCACGGGATTTCTCCCGGTTCACAAAGAGGGATGAATATTTGCTTGCTAAACTTTGAATGCACAAATATAAAGAATGCACAAGTCAAAATTGTCAAACCACTGCACAGTTCAAAACAAACAGGATAGCCTAACCACAAGTCCAAACTGAATCACAAATTCCAAACTATCCAAAAAGCTGTCCACAAGATATCAAGATATCAAAGATATCAGAATGTTCAGATGCAAGTACAAGTGCAGCATAAAATCTGGAAGAAAAGAGATAAAGTATGCAGAGAAAGCATGTTATGCAAGCAAGTTATTCATTTCATCATTTTCCAAGTGCTGCCCTTTCAGAAAAGTACAAAGCATAAACTTTTTTTAATGCTAAAGTTGTACTAAAGAGAGAGAGAAGAGAAAAAGTGTTTAGGCTTACATGGCTCAGGCTTTAGGCATAAAAGATATAAAACAATCTGTTAACAACACAGTTCAGGAGAGGAACCACAAAAGGAGAAGAAAAAACAAATATACAAAACTGCAACAGCATGTGAAAGACATAAGACAGCCTGAAGCAAAGCTCCCAAGCCATAAACCAGTAAAAAGCCACAAGGCCACCAACCAGTATAAACTGCCTTCCACCAAAAAAAGAAAGCCTCTAGCCTTACAACCAAAACCTAAACCCCTGTCAAAATATCAAACAGAGATAACCACAAATTATCAAAAAAGACGTTCCAGCCTTAAACCAGCAAAAAAGCATTAAACCTGCTGAAACCTGCCTGAAACCATTCAAAACCTTCCAAGCCTTAAAAGGCCATAACCTGCCCAAACCTATGGTCCAACAAAAAGTCCAAAACCAACAAGCATTGAACCTGTCAAACTCAACATAAGCAGAAGCCTCAAAAACCTATCAAGCATAACATCCAAACCGGTAAAACCTTTCAAGCACACAAACAAACACCCAAGGCCATAACCTGTAAGTTCACATAAACCCAGCCAAAAACACCATCAACCTTAAACCAAAAAGCATAATCAAACCAAATCCAACCCTGTACCATCCTGCACAAACCTGTCAAACACTTAATAACCACAAATTATCCAAACACAAAAACCAGCATAAACTGTGAAGCCTTAAACCACTGTCAATCTAACCAAAGCCATCAAGCCAAATGGCCTAAACTAGAGAAAAGCCTTACCATTCAAAGCATCAACCTGTCAAGCCTATACCAACCATCAAGCCTGAAGCCTGAAGTACACAATAGGAGCTCCAAATTGACAAAAAAAAACTTATGCATTCTTGCAACCCACACAAAGCCTCAGAGAAACCCTCATCACATGCAAACATTCAAGCATACTAAGAAAGCACCAAGATAGCCAGAAAAAGAAGAAAAGAAGTGTCTCAACCAAGCATTCACAGATATACAGAAGAGGCAACATGAAGGGCCTCAGAAAAACTTCATCATAGGCCAATATACACAAAAAAGGAAACAGAAGCGAGAGAGAAAGAAGAGAGGAAAAGTATTCAAGGCAACATAATTCCTCAGTAGGACGCAAGCATACAAAGCACTTCATAGCAAAAATCATCATCTCAAGGCAACCAATTCAGAAAGCAAGCAAGAAGAGAAAAAAATGACATCAAATTAGGTTTTGAGAATGCATCATAAAACCTAAAGAAAAAGACACAGATACCAGGCTCTCCAACGAAGCAAGCTAGCCCACAATGCATCATCAGGCCACCGTCTCCACTATTGTTCCTCCGCCTCGGCCATCCTGAGCGCCTCCCAAAGCCGTCTCCTTCCCCTCCCTCCAATTAAAGGTAGCTCTTTCTTCTTTTCTTTCCTTTCCACAACCACAACAACCAATAACAACAAGGCTAAAATTAGAATCAAAAAGCAAAGCGAAACATAAAAATGAAACAACCTAACTCAGAAAGCGTTACCTTCGAGTCACGTCGCTGATTGACCCATGGGAGAGAAGACAGAGGTGGCGCTGTTTGGCTTAGGCAAGGAGGGACGTCGTGGTTCCGATGGCCTGATGAACGAACAAGAATGAAGACGAATGAGAGTGGCGCCGTATCTCATGAACACAAACCCTAAAACCATTCCCTAATGAAACAAACATTCTGAAACCCTAAGAAATTTGTCAAGATGCTGGGCCTCGCCCCATTCTCATAAGCCTAAGCCCATTAATTCCCAAAGCCAGCGTACCCCCTTTTTCCTAACCTTAATCATTTCTGTTTGGGCTAAATAAAGGCCCCTAAGGCCCGTTCTATTCTTTTTAGTTAAACACTTTTTTTTATTTACCATATGATATTTTACATAACTTATTTTTTAAATAAACCAATTGTTAATATTAACTTTAATTGACAATATTCATCTTTTTATAATTAGGTTTTTATAAATCAATCCATAATTTTCTTTAAGTTGACATTTTTCTTTTCTTAAAAAATACTTTGTACATAAAAATACATTGTTTAAAAACACTTTTTTATTTACTTTATTTAACTTACATTGATTTGTACATAAATTCTTTTTAAGTTAGTACATTTTCTTTTCTTAAAAAAAATAATAATTTGTACATAATCAATAAAATACATTTTTTTTAATATACATAATTTAATTAAAATTTAAAACATTTAATTAAAATATTCTTTTTTTGTACATATTAAAGAAAATACAAGATTACAAAGATTAAATAAATAAACATTTAATTCCTTCTATTGGGTTAAACAATACTTAATAATACCTTTTGAATTCACATTTTCTTAACCTGTAAATAAAATACATGTACACGTACACTTACACAATACACAATACATTTCACATTATACACTTGATATGCATACAATCACTATTCTTATACGTTACATTATATTATTTACATTTTATCGCAATTCGATTTGGTTGTAAATTATTGGACACTACATTCCTAAAGTCTCATCCCCATTTGTGAATTTGTACCCCCACTCCCGGATACTATTTGTAATAGCGTAGACTTTAAATTCTTGCAATTTACCGCTTTCAAATTATACCATGGTTAGACCTAGGGTTTGCATGTACATAAAACCAAACGCTAGATAACCTAATACAAGACAAATACATGAAATCAATACACAATCACACTTGCACCCCCTAGGGTAATCCCACATGTTGCCTTCCAAAATGGGCCATGCTTGCACGTCGAGTTTCTTTGGCAAAACAAATTCAAATGATCATAAGTCCCTCAATGACGCTTTCGAAAGTTGCCTAAAACGGAATGATCCTAGTCCCTTCAAAGCAAATTGCCAAAGATACTTGGCACCATTGCATTCATGGTCCATACGATGACCCGCGCCCGTCCCGTTAAAACTTCCTAAATGCAAGATTGTCCACCAAATTCAATGGTGGAACAAAATTGTTAAAAGGGGTTGAAAACATAGAGAAAACCTTTGAGTACAATAGGGGTTGACAAAACTCTTAGTTACTTGAGATCAACTTGCAAAAACACTTGCCTCCTTTTCAAAAACCACACCTCACAAACACTTTCAAAACAACTCTCAAAAACATTTTGAAACATCTTTTCGAAAAGATACACACCTTCGTATATACTCAAACACGAGTCATTACATTGGTTGCCTAAGACAAGGCATCTTCTTCAAAAACATTTTCAAAAACACACACACACACACACACCATTTTCAAGCAATCGAAAATCAAGGCAAGTGATCTAAAAAAACCAAGTAACTAAGAGCCCATGGATAACCATGGATGAAAAGGGTGCTAATACCTTCCCTTTTCATAATCTACCCCCCGAACCCACGAAATATTTCAAAAGGTTTTTGTTGTGCTTTTAACCTTTCCTTTAGGATAAAATAAAAAGTCGGTGGCGACTCTTGCTCAACCGAAACATTTGCGAAAACAAACGCAAAACCTCAAGTCAGTTCTCCCACCGTATCACAAGGTGGTTAAATGGAATGATGACTGTTAATTTGCTTTCGATAAAATCAAGGAGTATTTACTAGAACCTCTTATCTTGATGCCACCCGTTGAAGGAAGGACGCTAATCATGTATCTGACTGTCCTGGAGAATTCAATGGGGTGCATATTGGGCCAACATGACGAGTCTGGCCAAAAAGAGCATGCCATTTATTACCTTAGAAAAAAGTTTACCGACTGTGAGACCCGATACTCACTGCTCGAGAAAACTTGTTACGCTTTGGTATGGGCTGCTCGCCGGCTAAGGCAGTATATGTTGACTCATACCACTTTGTTGATCTCTAGGATGGATCTGATCAAGTACATCTTTGAAAAGCCTGCTCTATCCGGAAGAATCGCTAGATGGCAGATGATCCTCACCGAATACGATATACAGTACACGACTCAAGAAGCTATAAAAGGAAGTGTACTAGCCGATCATCTGGCCCATCAAGCTGTCGAAGATTACCAATCTATGAGGTTCGACTTCCCCGACGAGGATATCATGACTTTGGACAACACTGAAGAGAACAGACCATATGACGGACCTGAACAAGGATCCCGATGGACCCTGTACTTCGATGGTGCTTCTAATGCACTTGGAAACAGTATCAGTGCGGTACTTATATCTCCAGAAGGTTGCCATACACCTTTCACTGCTAGACTCTGTTTCAGTTGCACCAACAACATGGCCGAGTATGAAGCTTGTATCTTTGGTCTCAAGGCTGCTATAGACTTGGGAATCAAATCTTTGATTGTATTTGGGGACTCAACTTTAGTTATCAGTCAAATCAAAGGAGAGTGGGATACTAAACATCCAAACCTCATCCCTTACAAAGAATATGTCCTGACATTGTTACCACATTTCGAGCAGATTTCCTTCGAGCACTTCCCGCGAGAAGAGAATCAGCTAGCGGATGCTCTAGCTACAATGTCATCCATGTTTAAACTTAACTGGGATAATGAGGCTCCCCAAATTACCATTGAACGGATGGACGAACCTGCACATTGTCACGAGATTAATACCGAAGAAGTAGTGGACCCACCATGGTTTCATGACGTCAAAAGGTATCTCGAAGCACAAGAATACCCCGAAGGAGCTTCCGTCAATGACAAAAAGTTTCTAAGGAGGTTCTCAGCTAAGTTCTTCCTGAGCAATGGCATCTTATACAAGCGCAATCATGATTGCATTCTGCTCCGTTGTATGGACAAAGTTGAAGCTGAGCAGATCATGGCTGAACTGCACAATGGTACCTTTGGCACTCACTCTAGCGGGCATACTGGTCTACCATGGAAGCTGACTGCTATCAACATTCCCGTACTTGTCACAAATGTCAAATTTATGCGGACAAGGTACATATACCTCCAGTTCCTCTCAACGTCTTAACAACTCCTTGGCCATTCGCGATGTGGGGAATCGACATGATTGGAGAGATCAAGCCAACAACATCCAATGGACACCGTTTCATCCTGGTGGCCATTGACTACTTCACCAAGTGGGTCGAAGCAGATTCCTTCGCCTCTGTCACAAAGAATGTGGTTTCCCGCTTCATCAAGAAGAATCTCATTTGTCGTTACGGTATCCCCGAAAGGATCATCACTGACAACGGTACAAACCTGAACAATACTATGATCACCGCCTTGTGCGAACAGTTACAGATTCAACATCACAATTCATCTCCCTATCAGCCAAATATGAACGGTGTTGTCGAAGCTGCTAACAAAAATATCAAGAAGATCATACAAAAGATGACAGTCACCTAGAAGGACTGGCATGAGATGTTACCGTTTGCTCTGCACGAGTACCGTACCACGACACATACATCAACTGGGGCAACACCCTATTCTTTGGTATACGGCATGGAAGCTGTTTTACCTATCGAGGTTCAGATTCCCTCCTTGAGAATCATGAAGGATGTTGGTTTGAGTGAAGACGATTGGATTCAGACCCGGCTTGATCAACTTAACTTGATTGACGAAAAGCGACTTACTGCTGTTTGCCATGGTCAGGCGTATCAGAAACGAATGATCAAGGCTTTCAACAAGAAAGTCAGGCGCCAGGTATATCAAGTCGGGGATCTTGTAATCAAGTGGATCATCTTGCCGCAAAGTGATCCCAGGGGCAAATGGACTTCTACCTATGAAGGACCATTTGTGATCAAAAACATCTTTTCTGGTGGGGTAATGATCCTGACCACCATGGACGGTGATGACTTGTCGCACCCTGCGAATGCAGACATAGTCAAAAGATACTACGCATAAACGACCCGGCAAGTCAAAAACCCGAAAGGGCGACTTGGGCAAAAATGGGCATCCCGGTGAATCGAAAACCCAAAAGGGCGGTTCAGGCAAAATTTAGGGATAAACAAAAAATCTGTACACTCGGCAAGTTGAAAACCCGAAAGGGCGACTTGGGAAAAAAAGGGTTTCCCGGTGGACTGAAAACCAGAAAGGGCGGTCCAGGCAAAAGTAAGGGAATTAAAGCGTATGACTATGTCTCGTCGGATCACTTTAAGGACAATCTCTTCATAGACAAGCTCCTGGCTTCTGATCAATCCAATCATCTTCGGACGAAGCAGCGAATGGACAAGATATCAGAGTTACGAAGGCTATAGCAGAATGGGAACCCCATAAAATTTTTACACATAACCATCTTTCTTTGTATAAATTTTTCTCAATTTTTATGACAACATTCTCTTACTAGGATGTTTGTCTCCTTTGTACAAAATACTTACACAAAGTTAATACAAAGATACTTCAAAGTACAGAAAACTATTTACCTTTTCTTTTTCTTTACACTTGTGTTTTATTTGAAAACGTCCAATGGTTTATTAAATGAGCATATGCATTTGAATATAATCACTGTTTACAAATAAACAAAATGTGAAAGAATAATTACTGACAGGTTAAAAGGATAGGAAAACGTCTTTAGGCTATTCCAAGAGAAATCCCCTGCAGTACATCATCTAGATCCCGAGCGGAGCTAAAACCTTGAAATACATACCCCCAGCAGAATTAAATTTCAAAATCCTCGGCAGAGTCGAAACTTCAAACTCTCAATCCCTGGTGGAGTTATATTTCAAACCCTTAACCCACCATCAAAGTTGAGTTTTCAAACTCCCAATCCTCAACGGAGCAAAACTTTGGGTCATAAATCCCCAGCGAAGATGAAATCTTCTTCCTCAACAGAGTCAAATTTCCAACTACCAATCCCCGGCGGAAACCATTCAATTTTCTCCAGATTCCCCAACAAGTTGTCTTAAAGTCTGAGAATCAACCAGATAACAGTTAACTTTTGTTTTATCCCCAACCTCCTGATAATTCCCCAGTAGATTGGCATATAACCCAAACTCCTGAACTTTTTTCCAAACGGGAATAAGCCTTTCCCCCAGAGTCTTGAACTTACCCTCCAGCAGGATAGCTTACTCTCCAGCAGTATAGCTATTCCCCACAGAGTTTTTACTCCCCAACAGAATGAAGATTCTCATTCTTAACTCCCCAACTTGAAGCCCTCAAGGATTCAAGGTTCCCTAACAGATTGAAGATTCTCATTCCTGATTCCCCAGTGAAGTTGCTGGAGTCTCCATTACTTCTCAGCATGAATTTGTCAGAATTTTTAATCCCCTGCAGAATGAAGATTCTCATTCTCACTTCTCCAGTGAAACTCCAAAGGTTTCAATTCCCCAGAAGATCGAAGTTTCTCATTCATAAATCTCCGCAGAAGCCATCAGAGTCTTCCTTATTCCTCAACAGATCAAGGTTTTTCTTTTGTCTGATCCCCAGTAGAGATCATCAGAGTTTTCCTTATTTCCCGGCCGAGTAAGGATTCCCATGGTGTAATCCCCAACCATAGTCATCAAAGTTCTCTGGATTCCTCAAGCAGGTTTCTCAAGCAGACTTGAAGGGCCCCTATCCCCATGAAAGTCATGAAGGATTCTCACATCCCTACAGAAGTTGTCAAAGCTTTTGATAATCCCCGCAAGTTGCCAAGGATTTTCTATCCCCAATAGCAGTCAGCAAGGATTTCTCATCCTCAACAATCAAAGATTTTGAATCTCCAGCGGCGGTCAAGGATTTATTTTCCCCGACAACAGTCAAAGGATTTTATTATCTCCAGCCATCAAGGATTTATTTTCCTCCGCAAGACAGCTAATCAGCTTACATGCGCATACATGACATTCATATATCATGAACATTGATAAAACACATTTATTGCATCATACATGTCATGCAACATAACTTTGTGTTTTAGCTAACATTTTACCCTTTTTAGGATAAGATTAAAAGCTACCTTTAACAAATATTCAAAGATTTCAGATACTGTTCAGATACACTCCAAGACATGGAAGTCATTCTGTTACTCATTCAAATCTCTTATTCAGATACAATATGGATACACCCCGGACACGAAGGTCATTCTACTACTCATTCAGAATTTCAAGTCAAGATACAGTTCAGATACGCTCCAGACACAGATGCCATTCTGCCACTCATTCAGACTTCAACAATCAGATACAGATTAGATACGCTCCAGACCCGTAAGCCATTCTATTTCTCATTCAGATTCAACTATCAATGTCAAGTCCAGATACACTCCAGACAAGGAAGTCATTCTGTCACTTATTCAGATCCCAGTTACAGTACGGATACACTCCAGACATGGAAGTCATTCTGCTACTCATACAGATCTCAATTTCAGATATAGTCCAGATACGCTCCAGACACGGTTGCCATTCTATCACTCATTCAAATGTTTCCCCAGCTCAGAGATACTCCAGACACGTATGTCATTCTTTTGCTTATTCATATTTTAGATTCAGATACAATACAGATACACTCCAGACACGGAAGTCATTCTGTTATTCATTCAAGAATCAAATACAGTTATAGCTCGGATACGCTCCAGACATGGACACCTTTCCTTTGCTCATACAGATTCAATCTCCAGATACAACTCAGATACGTTCCAGATATGGATACCATTCTGATGTTCATTCTCCTTATTTTCAACAAATATTCTTGGATGACATCTTTAAGCCCATCTCCAACAAGATTCTACCATCTCCAAATGGCATCTTTAAGCCCATTCCCTCAACTATACTTTGACGAGTGCAAATTTACGGGCACTCTAGTGTCCAATCATTTTTTACCTTCGAGTCACGAACGTCAAACTCGCCAATCTAACTCTTCAGGTTCAAGAAGATTGAACAGGGGCAGCTGTTGTACCCCAAAATTTTCCCTCTCATTTTATCAAGATTCACCCTCACAAGACTCTTTGGACTCCAGACAAGATTAGGGTTTGCTCTGCTCAAGACACCTCCTTGCACTGATGACCTGAAATTAGGGTTTGAGTTTGCACAAGGATTTTTAGACTTCCAATGCCCCATGTGACTTTCATACTTCATGTTGGACTTATAAGATTGCCCATACCAAGTTTCAAGCTTTGAATCAAATTTTTGCCCAGTCAATTGGACAGTTGACCTAGAAATCAGTTGTATTGGGGAAAAGTCAAATGTGGCCAATTTACAGTAAAACCTCATAATTTTTTATCCACATAAACATTATAGGCTAATGTGAACCATTTGATCAAGTTTGGACCACAACTCCTCAAGAAATTTGATCAGATCATCAAAAGGGCAAAATGATCATTTTTAGGGTTTTGACTGCAGAAGGGCAATTTCTGATTTTTAACCTAGCCAATGGCAAATTGGGTTCAAGCATGGTTTAAAGGACTCAATGACATCATATTGACCTAATCACAAGGTTCAAAAGATCTCAAATGCATTGGATTGACAGATGAATTTTCCAGTCAACTGATCAAAAATCAACTGTACACTAAAAAGTCAAACTTTGACTTTTTGGTCAAAATTAAGTGCCAAGGGTCATTTTTCATCAAGATGGGTCAAAATATGAAACTTGTTCACCAAGAAACCTAAAATTGAAAATTAGGGTTTAAAATGGAAAATTTTCATAACTTAGAAATTTTCTAAGTTATGAAAATTTCTTATTTTCCCCCAACTTTTCCCAACTTTTTCACCATGATGCAATTGGATTCAAACAAAACTTACAACATGAAAGTTGTAGTCCTCCACAAAATCTACAACTTTTATTCACAAAGTTTTCCAAAAAGATGCTTGGATCTCAAGATATGATTTTGTGAACAAGGGTCCATGAAACTTTTAACTTAGTGAAATTTAGGCAGGATTTTGACCCATCTTCATGGCAATGTTTCACATAGTTCCAATTGGAATCTGAAAATTCATTTCAAATATGGATTTTAGATCATGTTACAAGATTTCCAAAATGTCCAAGAACTCTCCAAAATCATTTATGTTTAGGAAGAATCGAAGAAAAGAAAATGGCCATTTCTCACTTTTGTCCATGGCATTTTTCATGTTGATACAAGTTGCAAATTCTGTCCAACCATGCTTGTACTTAGTTTACGGGTCCTTAAACCCTTCCACACTCATAAATTAAATGCAAACACATTGGTTAGAGGCATTGTTCTGATCTTTGAAGCATTATACAAAGGATTAATCCATTTTTGGCAAAAAGTTAACAATGCCATTTACATAAAGCATGCTTTATGTCAAATTGTTTATCTTGAGCCATGGACCTGATTTATTTATACAAACAAAGTTCACTAATATTAGGCATTTGGTACCAACTATGTGCAGACCCTAAGCTAGATTGTACAAGCCTTTGCATTGTCATTTCCAACTTTTGCTTCAAAAACAAGAAACCTTGCAAAAGGTCAACAACTCTTGTATTTGTTAAAACCAAAGTTTGTGAACATTTGAAACAACTTAAGCACATTACACTAAGCCAGAAACACGAGCCCTAAGCCTCTCAAACACCCTTTAACATCAAAACACCAAGTTCTTGTCAAAACAGGGCAGCTTCTGCAGTTTGACTTCCAAAACCAAATCCACTCGTGCATTTTGCTTGCAACCAGTTCCAACACACTCCATACAATATACCTAAGCTATCCCAACCATTCCCAAGCAACTGTAACCCTGTTTTCACACTTCACCATTTTTACTTTGAAGCTTTGCAGGTTGAGTTCTATAGAGACATTCAGGCCATTTCAAAGCAATCCAAGCATTGGGGAAGGTCAAAGGAACTTCAAGCAAGCTCACAAGTATCTCAGGCCTCATTGAAAGTTGCTGCATTGCTATACTCGAGCTTGACTGAAACAGGTAAATTTCAAACTTCTATCTCTCTATTTAGCAAACATTAGGCTTAGGTTTGTGAAGCAAAAATGTAGTCCTCATTGCCCTTGAGCTGTACATATGCATATAATTCATTTATATTAACTGAGATAGGAGTATTTGATAGTGGAACTTTCTGAAAAAACTAGGTCAAGATTTAGGGCCAAAGAAATTCTCTCTGGTCTTTGAGAGTTAGATTAAGTTTTTTATATGGTTAGAATCGTATGATCAAGAGCTATAACTTTCATGTTGCAAGTTTTTGTTTTTAAGCACAAATGCAGGAGTTAGCAGTTTGAACATGGCGCGCGTTTTTCTTGTTCTGGAGGACAGGGATGAAGATGGAATGGGCTGGGCCTGACTTGGCCTTGCTTTTTGCACCCCTTCTTTTCTTTTTGCACCCCGTTTGGCCCATTGTTTTTATTTTTTCATATTTTTTATTTCTATTTTCATTTCTGACTTTTATTTATTTTTCTAAATATTAAAAATTATCAAAAATATTCTCTTAATTTTTCACATTTTATTTTATTATTTTTATTATTTTTTGGACATAGAAATAATTACTATGATAATATACTTTTATTTTCTTAAATAAAAACTTGTAAATATTATAAAAAATATTATATATTTTTATTTTTTATTATTTATATATTTAAATAATATTTTCTCACACATTTTAAATTTTTAACACTTTTGTATATATTTTATTTATTTTCTTGTACATAAATAAATAATTATAATATATATATTTTCTTAAACCAAAAATTAGGGTTTTTACCCTTTCCAAAAATAATCATTTATTTTCTTATTATTTTTAAGACATTAGATAATTTATTTTACATACATAAAATAAATACAAAAACATTTTTGCATATTTATATTTAATTGCATATTTAAATATTGTCTATTTACTTATTTGTATAATTAAATTCAATTTGGTTGTAATAGTTGAATTAGGGTTTTATTTTCTTGCAAATATCCCCTATTTAAATTTGTATCCCCCTCCCCATATCAATGTTGTAATAGTATTAGATTTACTTTTACGCACTTTATTGCTTTCAAATATGCCATGATAGAAAGATTAGGGTTTGTATGATAAACAAAAATCAAAACAAATAGCTTGATTAATACAAGACAAAAAAGCATGAAAAATGACAACACAATGCACACAAGCACCCATAGGGTTTCATCCACTTGTTGCCTTTAAAATGGCCATGGTATGCATGCTAGTTATCTTGGCAAAACAAAAACAAAACAAAAGATCATAGTCCCTCGATGACGCTATCTTGGTTGCCTATACAAAAATAATCTAGACCCTCAAAAACTTGCTAAGATACTTGGCACAATTGCTATCAAGGTCATACGATGACCCGCGCCTGTCCCGTTTAACATCCAAACACAAGGTTATTTACCAAATGCAATGGTAAAACAACAATGTCAAAAGGTTAAAAATGTGTAGGAAAGATCTTTGAGTAGGGTAGACAACTCCTAGTTACTTGATCAAAACTTGTAAATATCCTCGCTATTTTCAAAAACACAACACAACACAATTTCAAAACATTTCCCAAAATAAACTTTCAAACATTGAAACATTTTTCAAAAGACAAACACCTTTGTATACTGTTGTACCCCAAAATTTGCCCTCCCATATTCTTCAAGAAATTGCCAAATCAAGTCTCAAAATTCCCCAAGGGTTGCACAGTGCAAGAGCCTCCTAAGCAGTCAAAATTAGGGTTTGTGTTTTGATCAAGAAAAGGAAGTTTTCAAGGGCCCAATAAAGTCTCATATACCTACAAATATGGTCAAGCATCCTCATATCAAGTTTCAAGACATTCAGCACAAAATTGCACAGTCAAAAACCCTAATTGCACTACAGTCAACTGTAGGGGCAAAATGGTCATTTGACAGTCAAAAGTTCAAATTTTTGGTCAACATATCATTTTGAAGCCACAAACATCATTTGATCAATGCTTGATCATGATTCTCAAAGCTTGGCTCAAAAATCATCAAAATGCAAGAGTTTCCCTATTTGGACAGTTGAAAAAGTCAACTGAAATTGACCAGGGCATAACTTTCACATGGATTATCAGAAAAATTCCATCCAAAGCTCATTTTGAAGAGAAAGACATTTCCTACAACTCATCTTCATACTTAAAGTCCAAGAAATGCTCTCACAAAAAGTTATCAATTTCAACATTATAGGTCATTTTCAAAAGTCAACAAAAAGGGACTTTAAGTCAAAGGCCATAACTTGAGATTGGTAAATCAAAATGACATGGGACCAAAGACATTGGTTAGAGGACTCAAAGACCTTTCCAAAATGTCCAAGAACATGAGAAAAGCTTAAAAATTGAGCAAGTTATGCCTTGTAGAAGTTGGGAAATTTTTGGATATTTTGAAAAGTCAACATTGATTCAAATGACCTAAAATTGCTAATGGGCCCATTTTTCTTCCACAAATCATCATCCATGGCATGTGCACGACCACTTGGCCCAAAGGGAAGTATTTTCTCATTTTTTATTTATTTATTTGAATTTTTATTTATAATAATTCATTTAAATCAAAATAAATACATGGAAAATACTTAACCTAAAGTTTTAAATCTTTTTGTGCATGTTTTATACTCAAGATTTCGTGTACAACTAAATAGGGAAAGATTTGGACTGATTGATCATGATTTGAACAAAAAGCACATGGAAAATATTTGGAAAATAATGATGGAAAATCAAATCTTCAAAACCATCATTGCAAGGGATTTGATTTGTTTTTCTTAACCTAATTGATTCATACATAAGCAAAAACAAAAACCTAATGCTAACACACACTGAGCTGCGCCCTAAAGCCATTAAAAAACTTGAAATTTTTCTCTAAGAACTCAATTCTGAAAACTCACTTCCAGGGCGATTCAAGACATAATTTTTGTTCCATTGGCTTGCTGAAGGTCCATTGAACGTGTCCCAATCATAAACGCTCATCAAAACCTCAAGAATCATTGTACAGAAGCTAACCGTTCTCACTTTTTTTTCATTATCGTGTTTTGCATTCTATGCACTTTCATGACGTTTTGTTCATATGTTCGTGATCAGTGAAGTATTTGCAAGCTAACCATATGCTTTAATTATATTTTTATGCTGTGTACACGATTATGCCATGATTACTTTCTAGGGTTTACAGGATTTGAAATTGGGGGTTTTTGAATGAGGAAAAATTAGAACCCCTGAGTACCACCATCGGCATGAGCACGTCTGAACGAAGAAGAAGCCCCTATCGCGCCTAATTTATGGACCCCCTAGACCTAATCGTTATTTTTCCAAAACCGGCCTAGGAGAACGCGTGCAAAACCGTTGCCTAACATATTTGTTTTTTTCAGGAAAATAATACAACGAAGAAGATGAATTTGTGGCGTGCATTGGTTGGCCCTTTTGAAATTCGCGCGCAAAGACCCACTAACGCTTTTATTTCTTTTATATTATTTGTTTGTTATTATATATTAACATGTACAGGTTAGCTCAGCTGGCAAGCGTTGTTGTTGTTAATCCTCATGACCTGGGTTCGAGCCCCAGGTCTTCAATATCCCAATATTATTTTTCAATAAAAGTTCACATGCGCTTCAAGACTGAGGACGTACCATACACTTCCAAATCCAGCATGCCACGCGTTCAGCTTCATCCATCACAAGGCTCAGAATTGAGGAACATGGTAGATCCAAGTCAATGCTTCAACATACTACCTGGAAAAAGTCCAAAAAGGCCAAGTTTAATGGGCCAGATTACTGAACTTGAACCTCCATGTTGGGGACTACCACCCCCCTAGGTTTGCATATTTTTCACTTTCTTTATATTTTTTTTTTATAATTCTATTATTATTTGTTTAAATTAATTATTATTTTCATAAATATAAAAAATACATAAAAGTCAGAAAAGAGCAAAAATATAATAAATTTTATTTTTTTAGTATTTTCATAAATAAATGTATATAATTAAATTTAGTGTAAATTAGGTTTTAATTTTAATACTTTTAACAAAAATCCAAAAAAACATAGAATTAGGGTTTAATTAATAATTTTTTATCCTAATTATTTTTCTTTCATAAATAATTAAATAATTAAATATTTATTTTTATAATTAAATTGCATGTAAAAATTAGGATTAATTTTAGGTTAAAAACTTCAATATTTTTTTATAAATTAAAAGCCATTAGAATTAGGGTTAGTGTTAATTTCAATTAATTTTTCCTTTTTTGTATTAAATCCTAAAATACTAAAAAACACCAAAAATAAAAGTTCTTTCTTTCTTTTAATTTTAATTAATCAATTCCATGTAATTTAATTTCGCAAAAGGGTCCAACGCCCTCGTTTCGATTTAATTATTAATTTGCATATTTCTTTTATTTCGCTTAAATATTTATGTATCTCTCCCAAGGCCTTGTAACATTTTAATTACTTCTCGCACTTTTAATTCTTTTAATTTCTTTATTTTTCTGTCAAATCGGGTCCTGGTTAATTTTGGCGATGTGGACCCGCGCCATTCGTAATAGCTTTAGATTTTTACATTCCCGCAATATTGTTAACTGTTAATCAAAAGCATGAAAGAATGTATGGACAAAATAAAAACAAGCGTAGAACACCAATAACATGACAAGATAAATGCAAATGAAAACGACACACAAATCACACACCACCCCTAGGGTACGCCTCACTGTTGCCTTGCCTCGAAAGGTGATCGTCGAGTAGAGGATGTCTTAGTAAGTCCTCATGATCCGGGAACCTGGCATGAGGGTAGCTTCTAAGGTGTCTTCCCATTGCTCTGGTGATAACCATGTCCCGAACCTCGAATTGACCCGAACACCTCCAACGGTGGTGCTACCTACCTCTCAATGGTGGGATGGCACTACTTTAAAGGACATTTACACAGACGAATTCCTTAGGGTAGGTAGACGACTCTAGATACTTGCTCTAAATTTCAAACAAATTCAAAAATACTTTTCACACTGACACCTTTTCAAAAAGCTTTCGAAAGCAATTTTTCAAACACTCTTGAGGACCGATACAAGAGTCGAACTGGAATTTTCAAAGAAACTTTTTTAAAACCCACAATTGAAAAGCAAACAAACCATTTTTGAAAACACAAATGAGCAAGTATCTAAGAGCCCATGGATAACCATGGATAGAAAGGGTGCTAATACCTTCCCTTTCTATAATCTACCTCCCGAACCGAGAGCAATCTCTATAAGGAATTTTTCTGTGCTTTTGTCCTTTCCATTTGGAGAAAATAAAAGACGGTGGCGACTCTTGCTTCCGCGACATTTCGCGAACCAGCGTTAAACAGTCAGTTCCAGATCCACCGATCACAGAACTGGCGACTCTGCTGGGGACTAAACTTAAAGTGAGGTGTACCTTAGGGCTAGTTCATTACTGTGTTTTCAATTGTTTTCCTTGTGTGCTTTAAATTGTGGGTTGCTTGGGAGTTCTATAGATCCTAACCCGGATCTGGGGGATACCTTCTTAGAAAGTAGCAACAAGGCTGTGAGGGAACTGTGCGGGGTATACCGACATGGTTGAAACAGTCTGCTACGTTGATGTGGCACTTTGGTGTGTACCGGTAACCCTTGAGTTCAGTCAAGGAGAGTACGGGGCCTCCGCGTGGTGTCGTGAAGCATCAACAGACCTTAGGAACCTTAATTGAACTATCTTGGCCTCTTTAGGGTAGTGAGATAACTGACTTTGGTGCAGTCCGAGGTTGGTTGATACTCGATACTACACTCAATTGAGGGTTGCTTTCCTGGAATATTTCGGTCGCCAGTTCAGTGGCTAAATTGAAACGATGAACAATGAAAGCAATCCCGTGATATTGGGCCCCTTAGAACCCGGTTACTTCTAATAGGACAGGTTGAACCCACCAACTTCAAGAGGGTACTACCCAGACCCCATGCTGGCCTAAACTCTAAGGGCTTTCTCTTGTGTGACTTGTGTGCCTTCGTACTTGACTACTTGCATGCTTGTTATCTGACACATGAACTACTTGCAGGTTTTGTTTATAGTCCTTAATAGGGACTCATAACAGGGTATCTAAGTTTCTTACAAGTTTTGGTTTGCAGTCCTTAATTAGGACTCCTAACAGGGTTTACCGAGTTGCTTGCAGGGTTTGCTCTAGTCCTTAATTGGGACTCATGACTAGTATACTGAATCTCTTGCAAGTTTTGGTGTGCAGTCCTTAATTGGGACTCATAACAGGGTTACTCACATTACCCCATGCATACCATAACATCATACCATTGCATACATCCTAACCCATTTCAAGGATCTCAAGGGCTTGTGATGCAGGGCATGGTGAATCAACTATCCCAGCAAGGGGCAAAGAGGATTTATTTTCCTCTAGCCAAGGCAGTCAGGGGCTATGACCCACTTGATATGGTGAGCTCTGACTCTTGAAGAAGGTTCCCCTAACCAAGGTTGTTTGGAAATCAAAACCAACATGATGACTAAAGTCAGGGGCTATGACCCACTTGATATGGTGAGCCTTTGACCCTTGAAGAAGGACTCTCAGCAAACATGAAGTTCCTTCAATCAAGCTACTGGACCCAAATTCTAGCAAATTTTCTTGTTTATCCCGCGAGGTCCTTGAAAACATTACATGCATGTCATACTCATCATTGCATAACAGGTATCCTTGTTGCAGGTCACTTACCTTTCTCACTGTTTATTTCAGCAATGGCTTCACAACAAGATAACCAGGACCTTCACACTCAAGAGACTCAGTTCAGGGAAATCTTCCTAAGCCTATCCAAGGGGCAGGAAGAGTTAAGGACACTTCTCATGGGGAATCTGATCAGAAAGAGCCCTGAAGATGACAAGGACGAACAGTTGAAACGTCTACAAGCTGGGGTAGACACATTGAAAACCCAGATGCTGGGGCAAAGGGCCCTCATTCAAGGTTTAGCTCAAGAACAAGGAGAGCTGAGAGCCATGATCATCCAGCTTCCTCAAGGCATGAAGCAACCAGCCCAAATCAGGGACCAGGTCATGGAACAGCTTCCAAGAGGGCAAAGGTCGGGTCCCATAAATAGACCTCTCCGAGTTGCTACTACTTCTCAGGTCCAACAACGACCTCGCCAAGAACAGCGGGTTGACCAGAATAGGTCGGACGAGCCTAAGAGACAATTCACCAACATCAACATGCCATGGTCACGAGCTTTGCAGCACATGTTAAGGATGAACCTGATTGCGGTAATCAACCCTCCTGCAAATCCAAAGATTTCCTCTCCAAATTACAACCCAGAAGCTAGGTGCGCTTACCATTCTGGTAGCCCGGGGCACGATACTGAGGATTGTTGGGCACTGAAGTACAAGATTCAGAACATGATCGATGCTAAAGAGATCGAGTTCGAGCCCGCCGAGACTCCCCACGTGATCACTGCTCCCTTGCCAAAACATGGCTAAGACTGAAAAGACTTTTGTTCATTCAAATGTTCAAGTTGCAGTTTTCTTTTGTTCAAACATTTGCTCATTGTTAAAACATTGTTATTTCATTAATGCATCGCTTATGTCTATTTTGAATCAATATATTCGTATTCACTATACGCAAATTATTTTCATATTTTTTCTGATGATCAACTCTCAATCAATAATTCTAAGCCTCTTGAGGGAGGATGACGAAAACGATACCATAATCTACAGTATGCTTTTGAACAGACCCCGCTGATGAGGTACAGGCATTGTTTCAATTCCTAAACACTGGAGTTATAAGGAAGATAATCCCTCGTTAACCCCTCTGAGCCAAAGAAGTAGGAGTTTTTTCTTTTCGAAATTTAAAACCCTTAATCATAACCTGGGGCAGGGTAGTTTTCTTAGTTGATCCAAGTGCATAATGAACAGCATAAAAGAAGTCCTTACAAAACGAAGAAAGACAGTGATGGTTCCGAATAATCAATAAAGAAAGGCAGTCATTATCTCAAAAAATATAAAAAAAAACCGGTAGGTCAAAACCCATGAAGGAGACTTACAAAACTGGGGCATCCCGCTGACTGTAATTCCAAAAAGGGAAACAATTCAGGCAAAAAAAAATAGGGATCATAAAATCAAAAAAGAAAGAGGTCTTACAAACCCTCAACGAAAAGGAATGACTGCCTCAATCATCAACATCCGAATCATCACCGGAAAATCAGAGCAAAGACTCAAACAAGGTCTAACGCACGATCAACTGAGCTTAGGTTTGAAGAACATCACGAAGAGCGGGTGGGTACAAATAATTTGAGCCTTTATCCTTTGTTTCTTAAACCATGAACCAGGCCACGTTATAACCCTCAAAAGTCCTAGCTGAAGCATGGGTTAGTTCGAAAGCATACTGTTACGAAGGTATCCTGACTCCTTAAGGCTACGGTAAATACAGAGTTGACATCACGTTTTACAAACATTCACTCGTTTTATGAAAAAGAATGCATTTTTAAAAAATCTTCAAGACAGACATGAGCTTTGCATTTTTAACATAACTTTGTTTGCATATGACTTTTTGTTTGAACAGCAGGGAAATTCGCACAATGAAAGTCTAATGAACAAGAGGATTTCCAATCAAGGGGCATGGCATGACTATTGTCCATCATCTGGGGCAGTTAAGTCAAGATTCAAGGAATCTCTCAAGATGCCAATAGCCTGGGGCAAATCTCCGCCTGAGTCACTTGGGGCATTTCAACAACGAATCTGGCCTGATCAAACACCTTCTGGTGGCATGACAAAACACTTCTAACAGGGGCAACTCCCTACATTCTGAGAGCGGGCATAGTCAAAAAGATACTACGCAAAATCAAAGACCCGCTAGGTCGACGTACCTAGGCAAAAATAAGGGTTTCCCGGCGAACCAAAAGGGTTCGGGAAAAATG
The DNA here is from genome assembly GCA_948472305.1 of Vicia faba. Lineage (NCBI taxonomy): Eukaryota > Viridiplantae > Streptophyta > Magnoliopsida > Fabales > Fabaceae > Vicia > Vicia faba. Next base: position 383,120,315 of record OX451740.1, read on the forward strand.
AAGGGATGAAATGAAAAAATTTGTACACCCGGCAAGTCGAAAACCTGAAAAGGCGGCTTGGGCAAAAATGGGTATCCCGGTGGACTGAAAACCCGAAAGGGCGGTCCAGGTAAAAGTTAGGGATCAAAAGCGTACGACTATGTCCTGTAATCTTGTCACCTGCCTACCTAAAGAAGGTTTGACCCTCAACAGCTATCAGCACCTCACAGGTCTTCCTCTCCCACCTCAGAAACAGGGGCAATGATGAGCTGTCCAAGCGATCCAATTGTTCTGTCCTCCAAGGTATCAAGGTGAGCTCAGCTGAAAAACATAACCAGATATCCTAATTCCCCAGAGAGTAAGTCAGCAGTCAGTACACTCTCTCCAAGCTATACTATCCAATCTTAAGGAAGTTGAGTATCCTCCAGCAGATCTCAACATTCCCCAGCAGCAATATACACATTCTTAACAAGCATCCCCGGTAGTCTTAGCCTAAAGATTGTTCCCCGGCGGCATATCAAACATTCAAAGGAATCGCTTCCCCAGCATATCAAAACTTCCCCAGAAGAGTCCAATCCAGTTCCCCAGGAAGGTTGGAATTCATATCCCCAAGCAGTAAGCTTATCCCCAGTAAATTCTGGAAGCTTATCCCCTCGCAGAGCACGAACGCGTCGACCGGCTTTATTTAAAGAGTTATTTCCTTAACGGGATATAACTGGGTTATCCTCAGCCAAAAGCCACAGAAAGGTCGTCGTCAACACAGTTCTTTCTTATCCCCAACGAAGTCCATCAACACTTCCAACAACAAGGGTATCCCCAGCAAATTATTATCAACACTCAGCAAGGCATCCCTCTTCCCACAGAGTATTGCTTCCCAGCATGGTTGCTAGAGTATTTTTCTCCCCGCAGAATCTTCCATTCGCCAAGTTTATTCCGCAACGGAGTCATCTTCTCCCACCGGTATTCTAGCAGCTATCATCCCCAGCGGAAGCAAAATCTATTCTTCAACATCAGCCCAGGATATGACTTCCCGGCACCCGTCAAGGATTTACTTTCCCAGACGAAAACATACATTCATAAAACATCACATACATCATTATAGCATGCATAGACGCATCATATCATGCAAATCTCATTTATGTTGAGAACATCGTTGCTTGATCCATATCATGCATTGCATACGACTGACCTTTACCTTTCAGGAAAGATTCAGCTAAATTCTCAATCATATTTCAAGACCTAGACCGGTTCAGTTAATCGACTCTAAAGATTTCTTATCCAGTCCAAGGCCTTCTCTAGTCCAGCCAAATCGACTCCCAACAGATTTTTCTGATAAAGACTCAGTAGAAGTTATCCCAGATTATAATTTCCTATGGTTCCCTCTTCGACGGTGAGTGAGGTGATAATTCCTTTCAGATTATAATTTCCTATTGGTTCTCTCTCCGACGGTGTATGAGGTTTCCATTTTAGGTTTTTCTTTGAGATTATATTTTCCTATTGGTTCTCTCTCCGACGGTGCATGAGATTTCCATTTTAGGTTTTTCTTTGAGATTATAATGTCCTATTGGTTCTCTCTCCGACGGTGCATGGGATTTCCATTTTAGGTTTTTCTTTGAGATTATAATTTCCTATTGGTTCTCTCTCCGACGGTGCATGAGATTTCCATTTTAGGTTTTTCTTTGAGATCATATTTTCCTATTGGTTCTCTCTCCGACGGTGCATGAGATTTCCATTTTAGGTTTTTCTTTGAGATCATATTTTCCTATTGGTTCTCTCTCCGACGGTGCATGAGATTTCCATTTTAGGTTTTCCTTTGAGATTATAATGTCCTATTGGTTCTCTCTCCGACGGTGCATGAGATTTCCATTTTAGGTTTTTCTTTTTAGGTTATAATTTCTGATGGTTCCCTCTCCGACGGTGAGTGAGGTGGTAATTCCTTTTCCTATGGTTCCCTCTCTGACGGTGAGTGAGGTGATAATTCCTTTTCAGATGGTTCCCTCTCCGACGGTGAGTGAGGTGATAATTCCTTTTCAGATGGTTCCCTCTCCGACGGTGAGTGAGGTGATAATTCCTTTTCCTATGGTTCCCTCTCCGATGGTGAGTGATGTGATAATTCCTTTTCCTATGGTTCCCTCTCCGACGGTGAGTGAGGTGATAATTCCTTTCAGATTATAATTTCCTATGGTTCCCTCTCCGACGGTGAGTGAGGTGATAATTCCTTTTCAGATGGTTCCCTCTCCGACGGTGAGTGAGGTGATAATTCCTTTTCAGATGGTTCCCTCTCCGACGGTGAGTGAGGTGATAATTCCTTTTCAGATGGTTCCCTCTCCGACGGTGAGTGAGGTGATAATTCCTTTTCCTATGGTTCCCTCTCCGACGGTGAGTGAGGTGATAATTCCTTTTCCTATGGTTCCCTCTCCGACGGTGAGTGAGGTGATAATTCCTTTCAGATTATAATTTCCTATGGTTCCCTCTCCGACGGTGAGTGAGGTGATATTTCCTTTCAGATTATAATTTCCTATGGTTCCCTCTCCGACGGTGAGTGAGGTGGTAATTCCTTTCAGATTATAATTTCCTATTGGTTCTCTCTCCGACGGTGCATGAGATTTCCATTTTAGGTTTTTCTTTGAGATTATAATGTCCTATTGGTTCTCTCTCCGACGGTGCATGAGATTTCCATTTTAGGTTTTTCTTTGAGATTATATTTTCCTATTGGTTCTCTCTCCGACGGTGCATGAGATTTCCATTTTAGGTTTTTTCTTTAAGATTATAATGTCCTATTGGTTCTCTCTCCGACGGTGCATGAGATTTCCATTTTAGGTTTTTCTTTGAGATTATATTTTCCTATTGGTTCTCTCTCCGACGGTGCATGAGATTTCCATTTTAGGTTTTTTTCTTTGAGATTATATTTTCCTTTTGGTTCTCTCTTCGACGGTGAGTGAGGTGATAATTCCTTTTCAGATTATGATTTCCTATGGTTCTCTCCCCGACGGTGTGTGAGATGTAATTCCCTTTCCGATTATAATTTCCTTTGGTTCTCTGCCCGATACTGCGAAGATGGTAATTCCCACCAAGATTTTCTCAACGAGCGTAGTTGAAGTTAAAGTCACCCAAGGTTATCTTACCATTCATGCTAAGGTAGTAACCATCCCTGGTTCATTCATCGCCGTTTGAAGCTCCAGACTCAGCTCCTGTAACCAGTCAGGACACATCTATACCAAGCATCTGAAAACCAGCTCCTGCAACGTGTCAGGTAATCATTTTTCTTTTGCAGATATGCAGGTTCTCGCTAAGGAATCTCTTACGCGATCAACATCCAGATGGCATCTATAAGCCCATCATCCTATCCATCAATCTCTAAATGGCATCTATAAGCCCATTCCCATCACCACACTGCTACTATGTGAGCGCAAATTTCTGGGCACTCTAGTGTTCAATCATCTTCTACCCTCGGATTACGAAAGGCACGTCAGCCAATCTACATCCTCAGGTCTAAGAAGATTGAACAGGGGAAACTGTTGTACCCCAAAATTTGCCCTCCCATATTCTTCAAGAAATTGCCAAATCAAGTCTCAAAATTCCCCAAGGGTTGCACAGTGCAAGAGCCTCCTAAGCAGTCAAAATTAGGGTTTGTGTTTTGATCAAGAAAAGGAAGTTTTCAAGGGCCCAATCAAGTCTCATATACCTACAAATATGGTCAAGCATCCTCATATCAAGTTTCAAGACATTCAGCACAAAATTGCACAGTCAAAAACCCTAATTGCACTACAGTCAACTGTAGGGGCAAAATGGTCATTTGACAGTCAAAAGTTCAAATTTTTGGTCAACATATCATTTTGAAGCCACAAACATCATTTGATCAATGCTTGATCATGATTCTCAAAGCTTGGCTCAAAAATCATCAAAATGCAATAGTTTCCCTATTTGGACAACTGAAAAAGTCAACTGAAATTGACCAGGGCATAACTTTCACATGGATTATCAGAAAAATTCCATCCAAAGCTCATTTTGAATAGAAAGACATTTACTACAACTCATCTTCATACTTCAAGTCCAATAAATACTCTCACAAAAAGTTATCAATTTCAACATTATAGGTCATTTTCAAAAGTCAACAAAAAGGGACTTTAAGTAAAAGGCCATAACTTGAGATTGGTAAATCAAAATGACATGGGACCAAAGACATTGGTTAGAGGACTCAAAGACCTTTCCAAAATGTCCAAGAACATGATAAAATCTTAAAAATTGAGCAAGTTATGCCTTGTAGAAGTTGGGAAAGTTTTGGATATTTTGAAAAGTCAACATTGATTCAAATGACCTAAAATTGCTAATGGGCCCATTTTTCTTCCACAAATCATCATCCATGGCATGTGCACGACCACTTGGCCCAAAGGGAAGTATTTTCTCATTTTTTATTTATTTATTTGAATTTTTATTTATAATAATTCATTTAAATCAAAATAAATACATGGAAAATACTTAACCTAAAGTTTTAAATCTTTTTGTGCATGTTTTATACTCAAGATTTCGTGTACAACTAAATAGGGAAAGATTTGGACTGATTGATCATGATTTGAACAAAAAGCACATGGAAAATATTTGGAAAATAATGATGGAAAATCAAATCTTCAAAACCATCATTGCAAGGGATTTGATTTGTTTTTCTTAACCTAATTGATTCATACATAAGCAAAAACAAAAACCTAATGCTAACACACACTGAGCTGCGCCCTAAAGCCATTAAAAAACTTGAAATTTTTCTCTAAGAACTCAATTCTGAAAACTCACTTCCAGGGCGATTCAAGACATAATTTTTGTTCCATTGGCTTGTTGAAGGTCCATTGAACGTGTCCCAATCATAAACGCTCATCAAAACCTCAAGAATCGTTGTACAGAAGCTAACCTTTCTCACTTTTTTTCATTATCGTGTTTTGCATTCTATGCACTTTCATGACGTTTTGTTCATATGTTCGTGATCAGTGAAGTATTTGCAAGCTAACCATATGCTTTAATTATATTTTTATGCTGTGTACACGATTATGCCATGATTACTTTCTAGGGTTTACAGGATTTGAAATTGGGGGTTTTTGAATAAGGAAAAATTAGAACCCCTGAGTACCACCATCGGCATGAGCACGTCTGGACGAAGAAGAAGCCCCTATCGCGCCTAATTTATGGACCCCCTAGACCTAATCATTATTTTTCCAAAACCGGCCTAGGAGAACGCGTGCAAAACCGTTGCCTAACATATTTGTTTTTTTCAGGAAAATAATACAACGAAGAAGATGAATTCGTGGCGTGCATTGGTTGGCCCTTTTGAAATTCGCGCGCAAAGACCCACTAACGCTTTTATTTCTTTTATATTATTTGTTTGTTATTATATATTAACATGTACATGTTAGCTCAGCTGGCAAGCGTTGTTGTTGTTAATCCTCATGACCTGGGTTCGAGCCCCAGGTCTTCAATATCCCAATATTATTTTTCAATAAAAGTTCACATGCGCTTCAAGACTGAGGACGTACCATACACTTCCAAATCCAGCATGCCACGCGTTCAGCTTCATCCATCACAAGGCTCAGAATTGAGGAACATGGTAGATCCAAGTCAATGCTTCAACATACTACCTGGCAAAAGTCCAAAAAGGCCAAGTTTAATGGGCCAGATTACTGAACTTGAACCTCCATGTTGGGGACTATCACCCCCCTAGGTTTGCATATTTTTCACTTTCTTTATATTTTTTTTTATAATTCTATTATTATTTGTTTAAATTAATTATTATTTTCATAAATATAAAAAATACATAAAAGTCAGAAAAGAGCAAAAATATAATAAATTTTATTTTTTTAGTATTTTCATAAATAAATGTATATAATTAAATTTAGTGTAAATTAGGTTTTAATTTTAATACTTTTAACAAAAATCCAAAAAAACATAGAATTAGGGTTTAATTAATAATTTTTTATCCTAATTATTTTTTCTTTCATAAATAATTAAATAATTAAATATTTATTTTTATAATTAAATTGCATGTAAAAATTAGGATTAATTTTAGGTTAAAAACTTCAATATTTTTTTATAAATTAAAAGCCATTAGAATTAGGGTTAGTGTTAATTTCAATTAATTTTTCCTTTTTTGTATTAAATCCTAAAATACTAAAAAACACCAAAAATAAAAGTTCTTTCTTTCTTTTAATTTTAATTAATCAATTCCATGTAATTTAATTTCGCAAAAGGGTCCAACGCCCTCGTTTCGATTTAATTATTAATTTGCATATTTCTTTTATTTCGCTTAAATATTTATGTATCTCTCCCAAGGCCTTGTAACATTTTAATTACTTCTCACACTTTTAATTCTTTTAATTTCTTTATTTTTCTGTCAAATCGGGTCCTGGTTAATTTTGGCGATGTGGACCCGCGCCATTTGTAATAGCTTTAGATTTTTACATTCCCGCAATATTGTTAACTGTTAATCAAAAGCATGAAAGAATGTATGGACAAAATAAAAACAAGCGTAGAACACCAATAACATGACAAGATAAATGCAAATGAAAACGACACACAAATCACACACCACCCCTAGGGTACGCCTCACTGTTGCCTTGCCTCGAAAGGTGATCGTCGAGTAGAGGATGTCTTAGTAAGTCCTCATGATCCGGGAACCTGGCATGAGGGTAGCTTCTAAGGTGTCTTCCCATTGCTCTGGTGATAACCATGTCCCGAACCTCGAATTGACCCAAACACCTCCAACGGTGGTGCTACCTACCTCTCAATGGTGGGATGGCACTACTTTAAAGGACATTTACACAGACGAATTCCTTAGGGTAGGTAGACGACTCTAGATACTTGCTCTAAATTTCAAACAAATTCAAACATACTTTTCACACTGACACCTTATCAAAAAGCTTTCGAAAGCAATTTTTCAAACACTCTTGAGGACCGATACAAGAGTCGAACTGGAATTTTCAAAGAAACTTTTTTAAAACCCACAATTGAAAAGAAAACAAACCATTTTTGAAAACACAAATGAGCAAGTATCTAAGAGCCCATGGATAACCATGGATAGAAAGGGTGCTAATACCTTCCCTTTCTATAATCTACCTCCCGAACCGAGAGCAATCTCTATAAGGAATTTTTCTGTGCTTTGTCCTTTCCATTTGGAGAAAATAAAAGACGGTGGCGACTCTTGCTTCCGCGACATTTCGCGAACCAGCGTTAAACAGTCAGTTCCAGATCCACCGATCACATATACATTCAAACAAGAATCATTACAAAGGTTGCCAAGATAAAGGCCTCTTTTCAAAATACTTTCAAAACCACACACAAAAGTACTATTTCAAACAATTGAAAAGCAAAAGCAAGTGATCTAAAACAAGTAACTAAGAGCCCATGGAAAACCATGGATGAAAAGGGTGCTAGCACCTTCCCTTTTCATAATCTACCCCCTGAATCCAAAAACAATCTCAAAGGTCTTTCCTGTGCTTTTTGACCTTTCCTTTGGATAAAATAAAAAGTCGGTGGTGACTCTTGCTAAACCGAAACATTTGCGAACAAAAAACGCAAAACCTCAAGTCAGTTCTCCCACCGCATCACACTCAGGAACACGACTGGCCAATTGGTTTGGATTGAGGGTACCTGCAAAACTAGTTTTGAATTTTGACAACTTATGAGATCTTTGAGAAATTTTGGTATCGCTCTTTTAGGCTACTTGTGTGTGTCATTGGCTTGGAGGAGGGCTGTATATATAGAGGAGATAGAAAGGGCAAGGAAACATGGAAAGAATCTCCCTCATAACCATTGTAATGAAGCCATGATATCTTCCTTAAAAAAATTTCCAAAAATGGGGATTTCATGCCATTCTTGGACTTTGAGTGAACCTAGACACCCTTGCATGATTCATGGTCTTCAGCACTGTGATACGGTGGCAGAACCAACTGTTAATACTGGTTTTACATTTTGTATTCGCAAATGTTGCGGTAAGCAAGAGTCTCCACCGACTTTTCTTTTATCCAAATTAAGGAAAGAGTGAAAAGAACAGAAAAAGACCTTTTCGAGATTATTCTGAGTAAGGGGGATAGATTATGGAAAGGGAAGGTGTTAGCACCCTTTCCATCTGTAGTTATCTACGGTCTCTTAGTTGCTTTCTAGTTCACTTTGTTTTTTTTTGAAAATGTTCTTTGTGGTGTGGGTTTGAAAATATTTTGAAAATATCTTTGTAATGGTTCTCATCTCTATAAGAACGTGTACAAAGTGTTGGTTTTTAAAAATAGTTCAAAAAGGTGCTTGTGGAATGTGTTTTTGAAAGTGATTTTGAAAAGTGCCTCTGTAATGATTCTCGTCTCTATAAGAATGCGTACAAAGGAATTTGACTTTTGAAAATGTTTCAATTGAAAGTGTATGTGTAAAAAAGATTTTTTTTGTTGTGAGCAAGCGAGCAACTAGGAGCATCCTACCTACTCAAAAAGGTCTAATATTCTTTTCCTCCTCTTTTAGATGTTGCTATCTTACCATTGATTGATAAGAAGCCCCATCATTGTATGTATGAGGTACATTCTAAGGGACATACAGTCATAAAGGCAACAATGTAGAGACGCTTTAACAATTTCTGTTTAGGGACTAGATCATTTACCGAAAGACAACTGTAGGGTCATCGAGGGACTATGATCTTTTGATTTATGGATTTTTGCTAAAGCGTCCCTGTATCGAGGGACATGAATGTTTTATTTCCGAAGGCAACCAAAGTGGGGTACCCTAGAGGTGTATATGTGCAAGTGTATCATGTTTCAGTTATTTTGTCTTTTTGTTAAGTTTGCTAACATTTTGTTATTAGTATTGTCATGCAATCCTAGTTACTAGCAATTAATATATATATATATATATATATATATATATATATATATATATATATATATATATATATATATATATATATATATATATATATATATATATATATATATATATATATATATATATATATATATATATATATATATATATATATATATATATATATATATATATATATACAGGAATTTAAAGTGCTGAAATGTAAAATTCGGGAATGTAAATCCTACTCTATTACATGGCTTTGTGAGAGGTACATTATAAAAATGCGAAAAGTAAAGTCATAGTTACTATTATAGACTGGGAAGAAATTACAATAATATGAAAAATGCGAGAATACATAAATGCACAAACAAATTAAAATGGACGTCTAAATCTTAAGGGAAAGAAATATTTTTGTTTGTTTTTTATTTATAAAAGAAAATAAAACTTAAGTCTATTTAATTTTAAATTAAGGAAAAGGTTAAAATACTTAATTTATTTATTTACAAATTAATTTGATTAATAAAAACTATCCTAATGTTTTTTTCGTGATTTTTTTAATTTAAAGTTAAAATAAAAAAGAAATCAATAGAGAAATGAAAACAAAAGTAAAAATGCAAAGAAAGGCATCCTTCGATTGCAGGGAGAGATGGGAGCTTCGATTCAGAGGATGTTGCCTTTCGATTATGTGAAGGGTGTTACCCTTTGATCCAGTGGCAAGATGTGGCTTTTGATCCAATGGGCGTTGCTGAGAGGGCCACCTGTGAGGGCACTGCATCTGCAAAGATATGTTAGCAAAAAAATGTAGGACGTGAGTGTCGAACCTAGGTCCTTTGATCATGTGCGCGTTGGCTTGCTCAGGTTGTATCTGCAGCAAGTCTTAAAAATAAAACAAATGCAGACCTGGGATCGAACCCAAATCCTTAATCCTGATTACAAATCGAATGACTACAACTATTGATGTATCACGCAAATATAAAGTTTGATCTTTTACCCACTCTTACCAACAGTTGGAAAATTCGATTTGGAACTTTCTGGATGTGGAGACACTTGCTTAAGGGCTGGGGATGATTGGAGAAGCCTCAATAAACCTCCAAGAATGTTTTTTATAATTTCGTGTGACTCTCTCTCCGATTGTGTGCAGCCTCCTTTGGAGCTTGCTAGTGTTTTCTTTATATAGAGGGAATGGAGGGGACAAGAGAACAAAGGTTTATACAACCATAAACAAGTGTTTTCAAAGCCATGAATTATGTTTTGTAACATTGCAAAAGTCATGGAAACTTGTCTCTTTTTGAATTTGAATGAACCTGGACATTTTGGCTCCTTCGAATGCCCTCCAGTGTTGCTCTTCGATTGGACTATTGCCTCATTTGACTGGACCTCTTGTATAGCCTTCAAATGGGCCTTTGGTTGCCTCCTTCGAAGGGGTCTTCTTGAGTGTCTTTCTAATGGTTCCTTCATTGGACCCATCTATTTTCCTTAGTTGCTTGATTCCAATAGCCCAAGTGAGGACTTCATCCTAGCCAATCAAAGCCTCCTTTGTCATGAATGTAATGGTGCATGAGGCTTGGGATGGGAAACATATAATCTCTTGCCCAGCAAGAAGCTTGAACCAAACCTCATCAAAAGGAAAAACAAGTTTATCTCCAACAAATGTGTGCCTTTTGAGCAGACCAAATGTATGTCCTTCGAAGGCACCATTTGTGTGTTCATAATGTGGCAATCTTGTGCTTGTGAAACGAAAGCAGGCATGAAGAGGGAACCTTTTGCCTTGTGAATTGAAGGAAAATCTGGAGAAGCCCTTTGCCTTGTGAATTGAAGGCAAGTCGAAAGGGGCCTTTTCCTTTAATGAAGTTGGCATGCAGGAACCCACTGTTTTGTGAATCAAAGTAAGCACGCAGGGGGTTCTCGCCTGAATAAAACTTGGACTAAGGCTTGTTCGAAGGATACTCAGTGCCTAATCGAAGCTCGTATGCAGGAGTTCATTTGTTGGTGAATCGAAACAAACTTGTAGGGGATTCTTGCTTTGTACGCTGAAGGCACGCATAAAGGGAGTATTTGCCTAGTCGAAGCAGGAATCAAGTTGGCTCCAAAGAAACCAAATGCCTAAACAAAGCAGGAATCAAGTTTTCTCCAAAGAAATCAAAAGCCCAATCGAAGCAGGAATTAAGCTTGCATGCATGTAGCCATTACATTGTGAATCAAGCCAGCATGTAAAGCCAATGGTGCAATCAAAGGAGCACTAACAGGTGGCCTTTCTCTTTTGGATCAAAGGAGGTTGTTTCCAAGGAAACACATGCTTAGTCGAAGCTTGTATACAACAAATAAGAAGAAGGCCAAGGCTTCAATCGAAGCTTGGAAATTTGAGGCAAGCTTGGAGGAGGTTAGGCGCTTAATCGAAGCCTGACATAATGGCTATCGAAAGACCCTTTGACATGCCAATCGAAAGACCTTTTTCATCTTAAAATTTTTTATTTTATTTAATCAAGTGTTTGTAATCACTTATGTAAGAAAAGAATCTTGGAAAAATATGAGAGGGAAAATTTTGGGGTACAACAACTACCCATGTTCAATCTTCTTAAACCTGAGGATTTAGATTGGCTTATCTGCCTTTCATGATCTGAAGGTGGAAGATGATTGAACACTAGAGTACCCAGAAATTTGCACTCGCATGAAATAACACTGATGGTTGATGATGTCGGGAATGGGCTTACATATGCCATTTGGAGGAGATGACAGAGAGTCGTTGGAGATGGGCTTAAAGATGCCATTCAAAGTAGATGCTGATTTCACACATGGTTCCTTTGGGGGTTCCTGTTCCTGCTGTATGAGGAGGAATCTATTGGGGAATGTGGGTTTCTGTTGTTCTCCTGTTTGAGGAAAACTCTATGAGGAATAGAGTCTGGGAACTTCAGTTGTCCAAGACTCTGCTGAAGAGTTATCTCTGGAGAGATGACAGTTTATTGTATTCTGGTTGAAGTCCAGGTTTCCAGTGATTTGATGGGGAAACTGGAATTAACTGCTATCTAGAAATGTATCATAAGAAACCTGTGTAGGGCTGTTTCACCTGGTCGTGTAGATAGTTTTCCTGTCTGGTTTGAAGTATTAATGTAGAACTTGAAAATTGATGGTCGTTGAGACAGTTCTCCTGGCTTGTTACAGGTATTAATCTCTGACCTGAGAAATAAAGATAGTTTTCCTTGCTTGTTACAGGTGTTAATCTTAAATCTCTTCATGTGGATAGTTCTCCTGGCTTGTTACATGTATTAATCCATGATCGTTTGTCCACAGATAGTTCTCCTGGCTTGTTACAGCTATTAATCCCGAACTTGTTTTTGTTGGTCGTTGAGATAGTTCTCCTGGCTTGTTACAGGTATTAATCTCTGACCTGAGAAAGAAAGATAGTTTTCCTGGCTTGTTACAGGTATTAATCTTCAATCTCTTTATGTAGATAGTTCTCCTGGATTGTTACAAGTATTAATCCATGTTCGGTCATCCACAAATAGTTTTCCTTGCTTGTTACAGGTGTTAATCTGGAACTTGAAAATTGTCGGTCACTGAGATAGTTGCCCTGGCTTGTTACAGGTATTAATCTCTGACCTGAGAAAGAAAGATAGTTTGCCCGTCTGGTTTCGGGTATAAATCTTCAATATGCTCATGTAGATAGTTCTTCTAGCTTGTTACCAGTATTAATCCACAGTCGGTCGTTCATAAATAGTTTTCCTGGCTTGTTACAGGTATTAATCTGGAACTTGTTTTGCCGGTCACATAGATAGTTTCCCCGTCTGGGTTCAGGAATTAATCAGTGGCCTGTTGTATTTGTTGGTAAACCCATCTTATTTTGGGAGTTCATACCACTTGGTCGTGCAGATAGTTTCCCCGTCTAGTTTCGGGCATTAATTTTTGACCTGCTGTAAAAGTTGATAGTGTTTATCTGTCTGCTAATTCAACCTGAAAAGGTAAGATCAGTTCCATGCGATGTCAAGATGTATGAATTGCATGATTCTCCCAAAATAAATGAGATTGTGATATGTGTATTTGTATGCACATGCCATGATGTATGAACATGTAATGCTATTGCGAAGTATCTTTTTCTGGGAAAATAAATCTCTGACTGCTGCTGAAGGGCACCGGGAAGCTAAATCCTAGACTGTTGTTGGTGAGTGAAGAAAGTGATTCTTCAATTTCCGCTGGGGATAATGAATGGAGATAATTTTGTTGGCGATTCCATTTCTCTGTCGAGGATCTTCGACTTCGGTTTGAGGATGATATTTCCAAGAGGAAGAGTTATGTTGGAAGATTTCACCAATTTGGAGAAATAAACCCCACTGGGGGATGAACTTCCGTACTTAGAGAAATAAACTCTACCGAGGATAAGGCTTTATAAACTACTTGAGATTTATAAAACTTTGTTGCGGACGGTGAACTCCATAAACTGCTTGGGGATTTTGTTGAAATCCCGTAGGGGAATCTTGAATAGCTTGGTGACTTCACTGGGGGATTTTGGAGCATTAATTGGAGATTTTTGCTCTGCCGAGGATACAAGGGCGCTTGACATTACTTGGCTGTAAGCTAAGGATATGGAGGTGACTTTTTAGTAGGATGCCCCTGCCTCTATATCTGTTGAAAAAAAGTGTTTGCGGAGATTTTGTGGATGGTTTGAGTGTCATCCCAACTCCTGGGGTTTTGAGTAGATGTTGATCAAGGAGTATTCTACTGATAGACAAATGCCTAGATGACGAGATATAATCGTACACTTTAATCCCTAACTTTTTTACTGGACTGCCCTTTCAAGTTTTCAGTCCACCGGGATACCTTTTTTTTGCCCAAACCGCCTTTTCAGGTTTTCGACTTGTCGGGTGTACAGATTTTTTTTCATATGTATATCCCTAATTTTTGCCCAAACCCTTTTGGTTCTCCGAGATGCCCTTATTTTTTCCTAGGCCCGTCAACCTAGCGGGTCTTTGTTCATGCGTAGTATTTTCCGATTATGTCCATGTTTACCAGGTACAGAGGATTGTCATTGTCCATAGTGGTGAGTGTTGCCACACTGCCAGAAGATATTTACTTGATTGCACGTGATTCATTGCTGGAATTCATGTCTAATGCCCCAAATGATTCAGACGGAGGCCTGCCCCTGGCTATTTGTCATTTTTGAGAGATTCCATGAACTTTGACTTGACTGCCCCAGATTAGATGGACAGCATGCTATGCCCCTTGATTAAGAAAGGCCTATCACTGGAATGTCTTTCCATATGAGGTGATTTTGTCCACTGAGAGTATTTTTGTTCATCGAATATTTGTCGTGCAAATTTCTCTGTTGTTGAACAATTAGCCGCGTGCAAACAATGGTATTTTAAGAATGCAAAGCTTATGTCTGTCTTGAAGTTTGAAAATTCATTTTTTAGTAAAACAAACAAATTTTATAAGAGTATGATATCAACTCGGGATTTATAGCAAACCTTATAGGAGTCAGGATACCTTTTGTAACAGTATGCTTTCGAACTAACCCATGCTTCAGCTAGGACTTTTAAGGGTTGTAACATGGCCAGGTTCACGGCTCAAGAAACAAAGGATAAAGGCTCAAATTTGTACCCAACCCACTCTCCGCGATGTTCTTCAGTCCTATGCTCAGTTAATTGTGCATTTAGATCCCAATTGAGTCTAGAATCTTTGCTCTGATACTTGGTGATGGTTCAGAAATTGAACATTTGTTCGAGAAGGCAGTCATTTTTGTAACCATTTTTTTGTTGAGGATTTGTTGGACCTCTTTTTTTTATTTTGTTATCCCTACTTTTTCCTGAACTGGTTCTTTTGTGATTATAGTCAACGGGATGCCCCAATTTTTTTCTTAAGTCTCCTTCATAGGTTTTGACTTAGCGGGCTTTTATTTTGAGAGATAATGACTGTCGAATTTAATGATTATGCAGAACCATCACCATATTTTGGAAGGTATCTTCTACATTATTTGTCGTGTATGAAGGATGAGCTTACGACTGAATGCACCTCTGAATTAACTGAGAAAGCTACCCTGCCCTGGGTTATGATTAAGGGTTTTAATTTGTATGAAAATAAAAAATCCTACTTCTTAGGCTCAAAGGGGTTGAATAGGGATTATCTTCCTTATAACTCTACTGTTTAGGATTTGAAACAACGCATGTACATCGTCAGTAGGGTCTGTTCAAAAGCATATTGTAGAGACTGTGGTATTGTTTTTGTCATCCTCCCTCTAAAGGCTTAGAGCTTTTGATTGAGAGTTGAATATCATGAAAAATAAATAAGAAAGCAGTTTAAATATAGTGAATACAAATGAATTGATTCAAAATAGACACATGCAATGCATTGAAAAAATAACAAAGTTTGACATGAAACAAATGTTCGAACAATCAAAAGAAAATTACAACCTAAAAATTCTAATGAATAAAAGCCTTCTTGTCTGAACTTGTCACTTCAGATGATGTGCCTTTGAGGAGTGGAAGAAGAATTCCAGTTGACCATCTTGTGCAAATTCCAGTGCTCCTTCATCAATTAGGTCTTAAATTTTATATTTCAACGTCCAACAACTATCAGTATCATGCCCCAGACTGTTTGATTGATATTCACATATTGCATCAGGATTGTAAGAAGGAGCGGAAGTATTAGGATTTCGAGGAGGATCCTTCAATGTACCAAATTCAACTTCAGCGTGTGTTGCAAGACTTGCGACATTGGTATGTTGAGTTTGGTATATTTCCTAGTGAATGAATCTCGCTTACGTCGATTGCCCTGTTGTTGTTGGTGAGGTTGTGATTGGACTTGTGATGTAGCAGTAATTTGGAAAGGTTCATTCTCCACCAAGCCAACTTCTTGTCTCATCAGGGGTTGATTAATGATTTGATCCCCAGCCTTGACTGTTTGTTTCATACGGTTGCATCCGCCTTGATGAAGCTTATTGACAATGCCTCTCAGCTCTTCTTGCCCCCGGGCTAGGCCTTGGATAAGAGCCATCTGCCCCAGCATCTGGATTCTCATTGCTTCTACCTCAGCTTGCAGTTTTTTCAACTGTTCATCCTTGTTGTTGTCAGGATGTTTCTTGGTCAGATTCCTGGTGAGGAATGCTTTCAATTCTTCTTGCCCCTTGGATAGGTTGAGGGACATTTCCATGAACTGAGCCTCTTGGGTCTGGAGATCTCTATTGTTCTGTTTGAAAGCCATTTTCCCTGCTGAAATAAACAGCGAGAAAATGAGAAACCTGTACTGGAAGACCTGTTATGTAATGACATGAATGATGTGTAAATGTTTTCAAGGATCTCACGGGGTAAACATAAGAAAATGTTAGGCGTTGAGTTTTGCAGCTTTGATTGAAGAACTTCGTATCGTTGAAGGTCCTTCTACGAGAGTCAAGCTCACCATGTCAAGTAGGTCATATCCCCTGACTCAAGTTATTCTGTTTTGGTCTTTTGAAGGCATTGGCTAGAGGAAAATAAATCCCCTTGCCCCTTGTTAGACGCCTGGTTCATCATAACCTGCATTACAAACCCTTGAGATCCTTGAAATGGTTAAGGAAATGCTATGGTATGATGTTTATGATGTGTATGTTATGCGTCAAGTAAAAATGCAGGGTGATGAAGATAGGTATGTCTTGCAAGAAAACCAGTTTATTGGATAATGACTGTAAACAAATCCTGCAAGGAAATCATGTTGTTAAATAATAAAACCCTGCAAGTAGTTCAAGTTGAAAGGAAATAAGTCACACAAGCAGCCTTAGGTTTAGGCTTGCATGGGGTTTATAGGTAAGCACCCTCTTGGAGTTTCAGTTGGTTCAACCTGTCCTAGAAATGGTAACCTGATTCTAAGGGATCTCAATATCACTGATCTTTCCCACAAGTTTTGTTCTGATAGACAACTAACTTGCCACCAAACAAAACTCAGGAGTCAAATCTCAATGAGTGTAGTATCGAGTATCAACCGACTTAGGACTACACCAAAGACGGCTATCTCACTACTTCCTAATGGCCAAGTTGTTCAATTAAAGGTTCTAAGGTCAGTTGATGCTTCATGACACCATGCAGCGGCCCCCTATTCTCCTTGACTACTCAAGGGCTATCGGTACCAACCAAAGTGTCACATCAACGTAGCTATCACTTTGACCGTGTCAGTATACCCCGCACAATTTCCATGATCTATTACTACTTACCTAAAAGGTGTCTTAGATCCGGGTGTAGGATCTATAGTAACCCAAACAAAGCCCTCAAAAGTAAAGCAAACAAAGCATACAAAAGCAGTTAAATAATGAACTAACTCTAAGGTAAACCCCACTTTTTTATCATCCCCAGCAGAGTAGCCAGTTCTGTGATACGGTGGCAGAACCGACTGTTAATACTGGTTTTGTGTTTGCAAATGTTGCGGTAAGCAAGATCGCCACCGAATTTTCTTTTATCCAAATAAAGGAAAGGGTGAAAAGAATAGAAAAAGACCTTTATGAGATTATTCTGAGTAAGGGGGGTAGATTATGGAAAGGGAAGGTGTTAGCACCCTTTCCATCCGTAGTTATCTACGGGCTCTTAGTTGCTTGCTAGTTCACTTTGCTTTTGATTGAAAATGTGCTTTGTGGTGTGGGTTTGAAAATATTTTGAAAACGTATTTGTAATGGTTCTCATATCTATAAGAACGCGTACAAAAACATATTTGTACGCGTTCACTTTGCTAGTTCTCGCTTGCTCACAACAAAAACATTTTATACACCAACATTTCACTTTGGAACATTTTTCAAAAGACAAAACACTTTGTATGCGTTCTTATAGAAACGAGAACCATTACAAAGACATTCCTTTTCAAAATACTTTCAAAATCCACATCACAATACACTTTCAAACAAAAAGCAAGTGATCTAGTAAGAAACTAAGAGCCCGTAGAAAACTACGGATGAAAAGGGTGTTAATACCTTCCCTTTTCAAAACTTACCCCCCGAACTCAAGAAAATATCTCTAAAGGTATTTCCTGTTCTTTTCAGCCTTTCCTTTTGGATAAAAGAAAAGTCAATGGTGACTCTTGATATCCGCAAAAAATGCGATCAAACGCAAAACACCCAAGTCAGTTCTCCCACCGTGTTACACACTTCATCAGTGTCAACCTCGTAGCAATGTGCTGATTCATCTAGTCTCTCAATAGTAATTCGAGGATCCTTGTTGTCCCATCTGACTTTAAACATAGACGACATGGTTGCTAATGTGCCTGCCAACTGATTCTCTTCTCATGGGATGTGCTCGAAAGTGATTTCCTCACAGTATGGGATTAAGGTAAGCACTTATTCTCTATAAGGAATGAGATTCAGATGTTTAGTATCACATTCTCCATTAATTTGAATGATTACTAGGGCTGAGTCCCCATATACACTCAAGATCTTGATTCTCATGTCAATAGCAACTTTAATACCCATGATGCACGCTTCATATTCGGCCATGTTGTTGGTACAATCAAAGCATAATCTGGCAGTGAAGGGCGTATGGAAACCCTGAGGAGAGATAATTACAGCACTGATTCCATTACCAAGTGTGTTAGAAGCTCCATCAAAAACCATAGTCCATCAAGATCCTGGCTCAGGTCCTTCATAAAGTCCAGGTTTTTCACAATCTGTAACTTGCATGATGTTCTCGTCCGGGAACTCAAAATTCATAGACTGGTAGTCGTCTACAGCTTGAAAAGCCAAATGATCTGTCAGTACACTTCCTTTGATTACTTTTTGAGTGGTGTAATGAATTTCGTATTCTGTCAAGACCATTTTCCATCTGGCTATTCTTCTAGAGAGTGCAGGCTTCTCGAATATGTATTTGATGGGATCCATTTTAGAGATTAATATAGTAGTATGAGTCAACATATATTGTCTTAGTCGGCGAGAAGCCCATTCCAAAGCGTGATAAGTTTTCTCGAGCAGTGAGTATCTTGTTTTACATTCGATAAACTTTTTTCTAAGGTAGTATATTACATGCTCTTTTCGACCAGACTCGTCATGTTGGCCTAGTACACACCCCATTGAACTCTCTAGCACTGTTAGGTACATGATTAGAGGTCTTCCTTCAACTGGTGTCACAAGAGTTGGAGGTTTTTATAGGTACTCCTTGATTTTGTCAAAGGCTTTCTGACAATCTCCGTTCCACTTTACTACTCGATCTTTCTTCAATAGCTTAAAGATCGACTCACAAGTAGCAGTCAAATAAGAAATGAACCGGGCAATATAATTCAGTCGTCCCAAGAAACCTATGACTTCCTTCTCAGTACAGGGAGTGGGCATTTCTTGAATAGCTTTGAATTTAGCGGGATCAACCTCAATACCTTTACCGCTGACGACGAAACCCATGAGCTTATTGGATCTCACCCCAAAGGTGCACTAGTTTGGATTCAATCTCAGCTTGTATTTCTTCAGTCTCTCAAACAGCTTGTGTAGATGGTCAAGATGTTCTTCTTCAGTCTGAGATCTGGCTATCATATCATCGACATAGACCTCTATCTCGTGATGAATCATGTCACGGAACAAAGCTACCATAGTACACTGATATGTTATGTCGGTGTTCTTAAACCCAAAAGGCATAACCTTATAGCAGAAAGTCTCCCACTGTGTAATAAAAGTAGTCTTTTCCATGTCTTCAGGTGCCATCTTGATCTGATTATAACCCGAGAAGCCATCTATGAAGGAGAATACCTTGTGTTGAGCGGTGTTGTCAACTAGAACATCAATATATGGAAGTGGGAAGTCATCTTTGTGGCTTTCCCTATTCAGATCCATGTAATCTACACATACATACTTTTCCATATTCTTCGGTATTGAAACCACATTTGTAACCCATTAAGGATAGGATGTAACTGCCAAGAAACCTGTGTTGAATTGCTTCATAACTTCGGCCTTGATCTTCTTTGACATCTTTGGACGCATACGGCGAACCTTCTATTTTATCGAAGAACAACCCTCTTTCATCAGCAGACGATGAACCACAATATCATTATCGAGCCCTGGCATGTCCTCGTACAACCAAGAAAAGATCTCAACATATTCATGCAACATCTGTATCAACCTGTTCTTGACAATTCCCTCTAGGTTGGCGCCTATCTTGACTTCTTTTCTGTCTGTCTCAATACCGAGATTTACAACTTCAATCGGCTCTTCATGCGGTTGAATAGCCTTTTCCTCTTGCATTAACAGTATGGAAAGTTCTCCAGGTATTTCACAATCTTCCTCACCTTCGTCCTCGGCTTGGTAGATCGGATTTTCAAAGTCATAAGTGGCAATAGCAGAGTCATTATCAACGAGATCCAGAGTGGATGTGGATCTGTAATTTATTGTATGGGTGTGTGTATGAACACATAGCTATTTGAAAATGACAAAAGTAAAAAAGAAAGACAGAGAGCACAAAATTTGAATGCAAAACTTCCAATGCTTTATTAAATGAAAATATGTTTATGAAATGACAACCCTTAACAAACAAACCGTTGTGCCCCAGGTAAGGCACAAGGATTAAAGTCATTGTTTAAATATTACATAAACAAACTTTGAAAGCAATAAAAAAATGTGGCTATTACTCCTGACTAAAGTAGATAGAGATAATGTCTTCGGCCTTCCAGTTGTTGGAACCGTTGTCGGCAGTAGGAAAGATCCAGCTGTCAAGGTCATAATCACTGTCAGCATTTTCTATTACGTTGACTTTGTTGTTGCTGACATGGAATGGTGGTCTTCCAGCATGAGCGCGACGAACATCCCTCTAACCCCCTACAGTGAAACCCAAACCAAAATTTTCATATTTATAGGGAATGTCAGTAAGTTGACCCCAAGTAGTACAACCAACTTCTTTTATAACAGCTTTGGCGTCTTTTAGTGAAGCCGTTATGGGAGGAACCCTGGTAACTTTAGGAATGGCAGAGACATCTTCAGTTGAGGCAGGAGGGATAACTTCAAAAGTATGACAGGGAGTCTCGATGAATTCTCCGTCCATCTCTACATGCCAGAAAGAGTTTAAGTGGCTAACCATATACTCTTCTTCACCGCAAACAGTAACAATCTTTCCATTCACAGGTTATTTTAACTTCTGATGTAGGGTTGAGGTGACAGAGCCTTCCCCATAGACCCAGGGGCGCCCCAATAAGCAAGAATAAGCTGGTCGAATATCCATTACATATAAGGTAGATTCAAAGATCTACGAACCCACTTTGATCGGAAGATCCACTTCTCCATGTACCATCCTTTTTGACCCATCAAAGGCTCGAATTATAATATCACCAGGTTTCAGTACAACCCTTTCACAATCAAGTCTTTCCAGAGCGCCTTTCAGTAGAACATTTAACGAGGAACCAGTATCAATTAATACATGAGCCAAGGTAGTGCCCATGCATTCAATCGAAAACTACAGGGCTTTATTGTGGTTTCTTCCTTTAGGAGTTAGGTCAGTATTAGAAAAACCTAATCCATTGTCAGTTGTCAAGCTAGCAACATAACTTCCAAATTGTTCGACAGAGATTTCTTGTGGCACGTGAGCATTCTTCAAGAATTTTACTAAAGTCTGTGCATGAGATTCAGAACACGGTAACAAGGATAATATGGAGATCTTAGATGGGGTCTGCCCCAGCTATTTAACAATCTTGTAGTCTCTCTTGCGAATGATTTTCAATACCTCTTCCAAATCTTTTCTAGAGGTGTCTTCGGTTGTAGCTTCTTTAGGTGCCCCCGTCTGGGAAGGCTCCGTCATTTTCTATTTTCCATGAGCCTCAGCAGTTGACTCGGTAGCAGTAACGCGAACAGGTGTAGTAACAGTCTTCGGAGATATTTCTAGGGAGAAAACCCTTCCGCTTCTAGTAACCTTACTGGTCTCAAAAATATTGTCAATGTCGGGATCAACAACTTTAGTGACTTCATCTTCAACAGTCAGTAGTTCTTGATTGACGCCATGGTAGTAGACGTCGGATCCATAGTTCCAAGGAATGGCTTTATCCAAATAGTATGGAATGAGTCCAGTTGTAGTGATGATCGGAGAAGCAAATTTCAGATTGGAAGCAATTCTTACAGGACCTTTGGAGGTAATCCTGACAGGAGTGCCAGATATTACAGATAAGTCTTGACACAGATTCTCAGCAGACGAAATCTTCTCGATCAGAATTATATGGTTATCCACTAGGCGTTGAACACCTTCCTTCAGCAACTTGCAGCCATTGGATTGGGCTGCACAACAGTAACATTTTTCAATACAACCCAGAAATAAACCGGCCTGCAACAGATTCTTCTTGATGATTGGTAGGGGAGTAATCAATTCACTTATAGTAGCAACATAAAGAACGTCGTTAATAGCACTTATGCCTTTGTCATGCTTCGACATAGGTGCAGTAATCACATTCGGGGTCTTCGGAGGATCAAACTCAATCTCTTTGTTATTAATCATATCCTGAATTTTGTTTTTTAGGGCCCAACAGTTATTGGTGTTGTGCCCAGGACTGTTGGAATGGTAGGCACACCTCGCATTTGGATTATAACAAGGAGAGGAGGTGTTGGGGTTCTGAGGGGGCTCCCTCAACGTTATCAACTCTGCTTTCAATAAATGTTGCAATGCCTGAGATAATGGAATATTGATTTTCGTAAATTGTCTTCTCGGAGTGTGTGACCTACGCTGATTGCCATGTTGTTATTGTTGAACAGGCGCATGATTAAATTAGCACCGCTCCAACGGATTGATTATGGTCACTTTTAACACGACCCTTCTGGCCATAAACAACATTAGTATCCTTCTTACCATTGAATGTCTTCTTCACAACACTCGAAGATGCAGCCACTTGAATTTTTCCGCTCTTGATACCACTTTCGACATGTTCTCCAGTTAGAATTAGCTCAGTAAAACCTGATGAGTAGATTCCAATCAGATGGTTAAAGAGTGGTCCTGTCAAAGTGCCCATGAACATATCCACTAGCTCCCAGTCAGACAAGGGAGGTTGCACCCTTCCAGCCAGATCTCTCCACTTTTGGGAATACTATTTGAACCCTTCATTCGAGCCTATAGTCATGTTTTGTAATTGCACATGAGTTGGTGCAAGGTCAGCATTATATTGATACTGCTTGTAAAAATCAGTAACCAAGTCCTCCAAAGTACGAATGTTGGTTCCTTCCAGCTGATAGAACCATTTGAATTGTGTACCAGACAAACTTTCCTGAAAGAAGTGAACCCATAACTTCCTGCCAGCAGTATGGGGTTGGATCTTCCGAACATATGACCTCAAATGAAGTTTGGGACAAGAAACACCATCATATTTTGCAAAAGCGGGGGGCTTGAACTTGTGAGGGATAACTACCTCCGGAATAAGACCTAGCACTTCAAAATCCAATCCAGGCACTTTCTAGATTTCCATGGCCTTGAGACGATCTTCCAACTGTTTGTATTTATCATCCGCGGGAGGATATTATTCATCAGAATAGTCTTCATCCTCTGGAATTTTACCAGAACCATAGTTACTTCCGTCTTCAATTTTAATACGTCTACCGTCTTCCTCCTGGTTGTCATCTTCACCCGAGGAAATAACACAGTTCTGAGCTTTCTTGGGGAGGTTTTTGAACCTTCTCCCTTTGTTGAGGATGACTGGCTTCCGAGTCTTCTTCTTTTTGGCGATGAGCGCCATCATCTCTTTCTGCCCCTGAGCTAAGTTCAAGAGCGTTTCCTGGAATTAGGCATTCTATGCTTGGAGTTCCTTGACAGTTTGTTCTAGATCCATCTTTTACTGAAATAAACAACAAGAAGATTAGAAAACCCGTATTGGAAAACCTGTTATGTAATGTTATGCATGATATGTAGATGCAATTTTCTCAAGGATCTTGTGGGGTAAACAAAAGAAGTGTTAGAAGTTGTGTCTGGATGCAGCTTTGACTGAAGAACTTTGTGTCGTTGAAAGTCTTTCTATGAGCCTTAAGCTCACCATATCAAGTGGGTCCTATCCTTCGACTCAAGCTAACGTACTTTGGTATTTGACGACATCGGTTAGAGGAAAATAAATTCCTTTTCCCCTTGCTAGACGTCAGTTCATGATACTTTGACGGTGTTTGGCTAGAGGAAATAAATCCTCTTGCCCCTTACTAGATGCCTGGTTCATGATAACCTGCACCACAGGCCCTTGAGATCCTTGAAAGGGTCAGTGAAAATGATATGGAATGATGTCATGATGTTATGATGTTATGTTCGAACAGATAATCAAACACAAGCAAAGCACACAAGGCCTTAGGTTCAGGCTTGTATGGAGTTTGTAGGTAAGTATCCTATTTAAGGTCAGTTGGCTCAACCTATCCTAATAAAAGTAACGGGTTCTAGGAGTCTCAATATCACCGATCTTTCTCTCAGGCATTGTTTCAGCACAACATCTAATTTGCAACCAAAATATCCCGAGAGTCTGATCTCAATGAGTGTAGTATCGAGTATCAACCAAATTCAGTCTCCACATAAGCCGACCATCTCACTACCTTTTAATGGCTAAGTTGGGTCAATTAAGGTTCTACGGTCAGTTAGTGCTTATGATACCACGCGACAGTCTAGTATTCTCCCCGACTGACTCAAGGGACACCATTATAAACCAATGTGTCGTACTAACGTAGCCATCATTTCAACCATATCGGTATATGTCGTATAGTTTCCATGATCTATTGTTACTTACCTAAAATGTTCCCTAGATCCGGGTGTAAGATCTTTGCAAGAAATAAACCCAAACAACCCTTAAAAATAAAGCATACAAATCAAACAAGGAAAGCATTTAAAAGTGATCTAACTCTAAGGTAGCCCCACTTTTTTAAGTAGTCCTCAGCAAAGTCGCTAGTTCTGTAATACAGTGGGAGAACTGACTTGTTTTTTCATTTTATCGCAAATGTTGGGATAGCAAGAGTCGCCACCGAATTTTCTTTTATCCAATAAGGAAAGGGTGAAAAGAACAGGAAATACCTTGAGATTATTGAGTTCGGGGGGTAGGTTATTGTTGTACCCCAAAATTTGCCCTCCCTTGCTTCAGGAAACCATCTTAGATTTTTCAAAGTCCCCCGAAACAAATCCAAGTCCTGGGTTATCCTTTTGCCCAAGCAAGCCACTTACAAGAGCAAGATGGTCTCACAAACTCCGGAAACAACGCTTCATCTTGAGGAAAATCAAATTCTAAGTGCTTCTTTAAAATAAGTGTTTTTAGAAAAAATCAGCGCTCCAGAACTTCTGGACCGATTCCAGATGAAGACGGTCAGAAGTTGCAAGCTTGGCTCAGCGTGGTCAGAAGTTGGCTCTTCAGCAGCTACATCAGTTCAATCAGAAGTTGTAAACGTGGTTCAGAGTGTAAGCCTCAAACAGAACATGCCCCTTCAGCAGTTACACAAGCTCAGTCAGAACTTGCTAAAGGAATACAAGAGAAACAGGAAAGTATGAAGGCTCCTTCAGAACAGGTTGAAATCAGAAGATGAAAGGCCAGAAGGATAGGTGTCACTGATACAAAATCTCTAAATCCAAATTGTCCAGAAGTAGATCCAAGGAACGTACCAGAAAACCAGGAGAATTTCCAGAGCATGCTAAGACAACAGGTAGCCAAGGCCAGAGCATGGTTTACGCTGCTGATTCAACGCTGGTTTCCCTTACCAGAATGTTGGTATTGACAGGTCTTGTCACCATTTAATGCCCATTAATGCTTCCAACCACTCCTGAGCATTCACGTGTGACTTGGAAAATGCTTTTGCACAGATTCTGGCATGGGTCTTCACGCCACCGCCCACTTCAGAGGTCACTTCTCCCCAATCTACGCCTGCTGCTGCTACCTAGGCTGAAAGATAGCTGTTGTCACAACTTCCCAGGAATTTCTGTCAAAGAACAAATTCAAACTCTGTTGGCTCCTTAAATGTTCAAGGCATCCACAAGAACTTTGCCTATAAATAGAGAGCTTTCATCACTGCAAAACAGGTTCAAGAAAAGAAACAGAAAAACTGCTAAGAGAGAAACGAAACTCCTAGCAACATAACATTCTGAAACTCTGCCAAAATCTCCAGCTTTGTTCATAACTTTAAGTTTCTTACCTTCAACTTCATCAAACATCCAGCTCTTTTCTGTAAACCAAAAACGTTCTTTCCAAACTTCTGACCTTATACACGTATACACCTTCACTTCCCCTTTTCCAAATCTGTCCAGAACAACCACCAGAACCAAAAGCTAATTTTCGACCACCATTTTCCAGACAGTCAGGTAAGCACCTGCTGACTCTCACCACACTGTTAAGCATCATCAGCTGTGCATATTCAAGTAACATAATGTAAATATTCATGTTATTGTTGTTTATGTTCTGAGGACTTTCATACCTCAGAACGTTCTGAGCCAGTATAGGACTTGCCTGTGACCTTGGTGATTCTGACCTCTGAAACATTTTTGCTATTTTGCTGGATCTGTTCCAAATATGTTTCCTGTTTTGTGGAGTAACAACAGGATTGCAGATGTTCTGATTAGTACAGGAAAAAGCCAAGTGCTGACTTTGACGTTAGCACATCTGAAGCCTGTTTTGCTGTCAATGACATCAGAACCTCTGAGAGTTATTGCCTTTTCAGCAGAATCAGAACTTCTGGCTTCTCCACTAACAAACTTCTGTCTTGCAGCGCAGGGAAATCAGAACTTCTGATTTCCCCACTAACAAGGTTCTGTTTTGCAGGTTCTAGAGTCAGAAGTTCTGACTCATCCAGTTTCACCAACAGGTTGATCATCTGACAGCGGATCTGGGTCAGAACTTCTGATGGCCTCTCAACAGCGCGCGGGCTCCCTCTCTCTCTATATATATCTTGTTTTTCGCTATTTTCTTTTTTGTCTATTTTTCTCGTTGAACCCCCCATGTACAAATGTGTATCCCCCTCCCCTAATTGTTGTAATAGCGTAGGATTTTATATTTCCGCTTCTTATTGCTAGTAATTAGGACGTGTATGGCAAGATAAAATCAATGAAATAGAAAAACCTAATTCAAAGAAAAAACTCTTGTATGCAATAAAACACACTTGCACACTAACACCCCTAGGGTATTCCACTTTGTTGCCTTCAAATAATTGGGCCATATTGCATGTTGAATTTCTTTGGGTAAAACAAACAATCAAAATGATCATAGTCCCTCAAAAATGTTGCCTAAATGAATGATCAAGTCCCTTTTAAAAAATTGCCCAAAGACATTCAACACTATTGCAATTATGGTCTAAACGATGACCCGCGCCCGTCCCGTTCATCTCCTAATACAAGATTGTCCACCAAATGCAATGGTGGAACAAAATTGTCAAAAGGTTTAAAACATAACAAGAATCTTTGAGAAAACTTTAGGGTAGATAACTCTTAAGTACTTGTCAATTTGCAAAGAAAACACTTGCCTATTTTCAAAACCCACTTCACAAACACTTTCAAAATCAACTTTTCAAACCCTTGAAACATCCTTTTTTTAAATAAAAAAAAAGATAAAACACCTTTTGTAAAACATTCGAGTAAAGAATTATTACAAGGTTAGCCTAGCACAAGGCATCTTTTCAAAACGTTTTCAAAACCACACACAAAGCACCATTTCAAACAATTGAAAACCAAGGCAAGATTGATCTAAGCAAGTACCTAAGAGCCCATGGATAACCATGGATAGAAGGGGTGCTAATACCTTCCCCTTCTATAATCTACTCCCCGAACCCAAGAAAAATCTCAAAGGTTTTTGCTGTGCTTTTTAAACCTTTCCTTAGGATAAAATAAAAAGTCGGTGGCGACTCTTGCTCAACCGAAACATTTGCGAATACGAACGCAAAACCTCAAGTCAGTTCTCCCACCGTATCACAGAACTGGCGACTCTGCTGGGGAAGATTCTTTAAGTGGAGTAACCTTAGGGCTTAGATCACCCTCTTGCATGACTAATTGTGTGATTTGCTTGCTTTATACTTGGGCTCTATTGTTTGGGTTTATAATCCTCCACCCGGATTTTGGGAAACATTCATAGATAGCAATACGTTGTGGAAACTGTGCGGGGTATACCGACACGGTCTAAGCAATAGCTATATTAGTGCGACATATTTGTGAGTACCGGTAACCCTTGAGTTCAATCAAGGAGAGTACGGGGCCGCTGAGTGATGTCACTAAGCACTAATGACCTAGAACCTTACTTGACCATCTTGGCCTTTTATTAGGGGTAGTGAGATGACCGGCTTTGGTGCAGTCCGAAGTTGGTAGATACTCGATACTACACTCATTGAGGGTTGTTTCCTTGGAATATTTTGGTCGCTAGTTAAGTGGCTAAACCAAAACAATGAACAATGAAAACAATCCAGTGATATTGAGCTCCTTAGAACCCGGTTACTATTTATAGGACAGGTTTTTAAGCCAACTACACTCAAGAGGGTACTTACCTATGAAACCCCATGCAAGCCTGAAACTAGGGTTTGGTGTGATTTGCTTGTACATATGTCTTGTGCATACATCATAAACATCATAAAGCATCATATGCATTCACTAACCATTTCAAGGGTTTGGATCTTCATCATTGTTCTTGTTTTGTAGGTCATGGAAATACCTCGCAGAAATACCATTCAAGTCAACCTTGTGAGAATCTCTCCTCAACTCAAGGAGATCGCTTCAAGAATTCCGGAAAATTCATCCTTCAGTGAAAGACATGGTAGACTGCTCAGCCTAGCCAACACCAACATTGAGGAAGACATGATAAAAGTGTTATTCCAGTTCTTTGACCCTCTTCACCATTGCTTCACTTTCCCTGATTATCAGTTGGTTCCCACTTTGGAGGAGTTTTCTCAACTCCTAAGAATCCCTATCCTTAATCAACTACCCTTCAACGGTACGGAGAAGGAACCAAAGCCTGAAGATGTTGCTCGAGCACTACATCTACAACCATCTGAAATCAAGGGGCATTGGGGAACCAGAAGCGGCGTCAAAGGATTCTTAGCAAAGTTCTTGTTTGAGAAGGCACAAGAATGTTGGAACTCATTGGACCTACAAGCCTTTGAAGAGATTGTGGCACTCCTTATCTATGGGTTGGTCTTGTTCCCAAATCCCGACCAATTGGTAGATGTCAACGCTGTCAAAATCTTCTTGTCCAGAAACCCAATACCAACATTGCTTGGGGACATCCTTCACTCATTTTACACACGAACAATGAGAAAGAGGGGTGTTCTCATGTGCTGTACTCCTCTCCTTGCAAGGTGGTTTATTTCGCACCTTCCACAATCTGTCCTGAAGAATGACCAAGGTACAAGGTGGTCCCAACGATTGATGACTCTTACTCATTCTGATGTACATTGGTGTTCTCGGTCCAGAGAAAATGTCATCATCATCGATCGTTGCGGGGAGTTTCCTAATGTTCCTTTACTTGGAATCAGAGGAGGTATCACCTACAATCCTTGCCTAGCTTTGAGACAATTTGGATATGCACGGAGGGATGGCCCTCATGACATGTTGATTCCTAGCCTAGTTTTTGACTTCGACAACGATGCGCAAGGACTTCGCCAAAGATTCATCAGAGCTTGGGGAAAACTCAACAAGGTTGATAGCAAGACTCTAGGACACAAGAACTCCATCCCTCTTGAGCCCTATCTCAAGTGGGTACGAGCCCGAGCCCAAAGTCTAATGATGCCTTATCCTCATGTACTCCCGGTGATTAAAGAGCCCGTCAATGAAAGAGAGGTTCCCTACATCATCCTGCATCCAGACATGCCTACATCGTGGGAGGAAATGCAGAAAAGTTGGATTCAGCTCAAGGAGGAACGGAACACCTTTGAAGCTAGTTACTACGCCAGTGAAAATAAGGTTCTAGAGCTTACCCGCCGACTCCACGAGCAAGAAGCCCTCAATACCTACATCGCACCAAAGAGGATGCGCAATGTCTTTCTACCTTGAGAAGTTTATGTTGTAATATTTGGCCCATGGGGCATTTATGTACTAACAAATTTCTTCTTATTAATATGACGTGCGTTCTTCTTTGTCTGAAACAATTTTGAATGTCCTAAATCCTTGAATGCATTGCATACATCAGCATCCCATTCATCATGTGCATAAACAGGTCTCGCTCCAGGTTTCCTTATCTATCTGCTGTTTATGTCAGTAGGATGGATCTCGAACAAACAGTTAAAGACCTACAAGCCCAGAATGCACAGTTCCAGCAACTCTTGATGACCTTGGTCAAGAGTCAAGAGGATATCAAGGCTCATCTGGAGAGTAGAGACCCAGTGAAGAAGAAAAAGAGGGTCGGAGTGGCTACTTTGGGGAGAAGATTTGACAGAGAAGCTCGGAGGGTGCTTGAATTTCCTCCTACTTCTGATGAAGGGACTAGTAAAAGAGATCGAGTTGCGGTGCCTTCCGAGTCTGATGCAGAGGAGGAAGAGGTTGAAGAGGATGAAGATTATTCTGACCAGCAGTATCCTCCAGCTGATGATAAGTACAAGGGTTTAGAAGACAGATTGGCTGCTATGGAATTGCAAAGGGTACCGGGTTTGGATTTTGAAGACATGGGCTTGGTCGCCGGAATTGTGATTCCCCCAAAATTCAAGGTGCCAGTGTTTGTAAGGTATGACGGGCTGTCCTGCCCCAAAATGCATCTCAGGTCCTATGTGAGAAAGATTCAACCCTATACAGCAGATAAAAATCTCTGGATTCATTTCTTTCAAGACAGCCTGTCGGGAGCTCAGTTGGAATGGTTTTATCAGTTAGAAGGGACCAGTGTCAGAAATTGGGAAGATTTGGCCACCGCTTTCTATAAGCAATACCAGTATAATTCTGATCTTGCTCCTACTCGTACCCAACTTCAGGGTATGTCACTAGGAACAAGTGAGGGATTCAAAGAATATGCACAAAAATGGAGGGATTTGGTTGGCAGGGTGCAGCCTCCTTTAACCGATCGTGAGCTCGTTGATATGTTTCTTGGGACCCTATCTGGGCCATTTTTCAATCATTTAATTGGTAACTCTTCCGCGGGGTTTACTGATTTGATCTTAACGGGCGAAAGAATCGAGGCTGGAATCAAGTCAGGAAAAATTCAGAAGGGTGTCGCTGCAAGTGTTGAGAAGAAGCCGTTTAAGAAGGAGACAGCTATGGTATATTCTCAAAGAAGAGCAGGGAAGGTGGAGCGTCGGCCGACTGTGGGGGCCGTAATGATTCAAAACACTCCGAGTGAGCAGCCTCGCTACAACCAATCCAGACCAAATCAGCAACGGGTGGAAAGGCCACAACGGCAGTTCACCCGTATTAATATGACTCCAGCGCAGGTGCTTCCCCATCTATTGAAATTGAATCTTGCCACTATCAAGGAGGCGCCAAAGAATGTAAATACATCCTCCCCGCATTATCATGCCAATGCTAAATGCGCCTATCATTCAGACAGTGTCGGACACGACACCAATGATTGTTGGGCACTCAAGCATAAGATCCAGGACCTGATAGAGGCTAAGGAGGTAGAGTTTGACGCTCCAGAAAAACCCAATGTGATATCTGCACCTATGCCGAAGCACGGTCGGAATGTCAATGCCATTGAAGAGGATCTGTATGTTGCTGACGTTAGTGATCTGACTACTCCACTGTTAACCATTAAGTTGAATTTGTTAAGGGCCGGGATCTTCCCGGGATGTAAAGAAGACTGCGACGGTTGTCACTCTCTACCGTTTGATTGTCCGCTATTGAAGAAAGGCATCCAAGGCCTCATGGATAGCCGACAAATTTTGTTCGAAAAAATTCCTGCCGTTCCAGTTCATGTTGAAAATGTCTCAATCATAACCATTCACGCCAATCTTTCCGAGGCCGTCAAAAAGCCAGTTAAGATTACACCAGCTGCAAAGTCTATACCTTTGAAGATAACAATGCCAGGGCCTATTCCCTATGTCTCCGAGAAGTCGATACCTTGGAACTATGGTGGTGACATCTACTACCATGGTATCAAGCAAGTCGAAATAATTGAAGAAGATTCAGATGATGAAGAAGCCAGCATTAGTAACATTGCGGGCACCAGCAAAATCACCAGGAGCGGGAGGATATTTTCTCCAGAGATTGCTCCTCCAAAAGCAGTCTTTGGACCCTCATCAGCTAAAGAAGTCATCCCTGCACCA
Organism: Vicia faba; assembly: GCA_948472305.1. NCBI lineage: Eukaryota > Viridiplantae > Streptophyta > Magnoliopsida > Fabales > Fabaceae > Vicia > Vicia faba. The sequence continues at coordinate 383,152,185 of OX451740.1, forward strand.
GTAAAGCTCTCTGCCAGAACTCCTTTGATTGAAGAAATTTTCGTTCCTAGTGCTGTCTCTCCTACCATTGCCGATAAAGGAAAGGGAATACAAGATGAGCCCGTCAGGACGAAGGCTAAACCCTTGGCGATTCCAGAAGCTTCCAAGAAAGAAATGGACGAGATTTTAAGGATAGTCAAGAGAAGTGATTATGATGTGGTGGAACAGTTGGGGCAAACCCCCTCCAAGATCTCCATGCTGGCACTATTGCTTTGCTCAGAAGCGCACGCTCAAGCTTTGATTAAGTTTCTGAAGGCAGCTCATGTGCCCCAGGAAACCTCTGCGGATCAATTTCAGAATTGTGTGGCTAGTCTGACTGCAGACAATGGATTAGGTTTTTCTGATGCCGACCTGACTCCTAAAGGCCGAAACCACAATGATACGTTGCATATTTCAATCGAGTGTCGCGGAACCACCCTTGCACATGTCTTGGTTGATACCGGTTCATCGCTGAATGTTTTGCCTAAGAAGGCCTTGGACCGGCTAGATTGTGAAGGTTTGGAATTGAAGCCGAGTGATATTGTCGTCAGAGCTTTCGATGGGTCGAAGAGAATGGTCCATGGAGAAGTTGAGATTCCTATCAAGATAGGTACTGAGGTGTTTAAATCCACTTTCTACGTAATGGACATCCGTCCATCATACTCCTGCCTGCTGGGTAGACCTTGGATACACCATGCTGGGGCAGTCACCTCCTCCCTGCATCAGATGCTGAAGTATCCCGTAAAGGGAAAGATCATTACTGTCCATGGTGAAGAAGAGTACATGATTAGCCATTTAAATTCTTTCCAATATGTGGAGGTTGAAGGGGAGTTCATTGAGACACCGTTTCAACATTTCGAAGAAGTGCCTCCTGAGATAGCAATGGCGAAGTTGGCAGCTGAGACACCGAGACAGATGGCCAGAATGGCATCTCTGGAGGATGCAAGGGCTGCAGTTAAAGAAGGGAAGAATTCAGCGTGGGGGCAGTTACCCGATTTTCCGCATAAGGTTGATAAGCTTGGATTAGGTTTCACCACCGCTGGCCAGAAAGCTATGCGCCGGTCAAAGATTGAGAGGGCGCCAGTCAAAATTTCTCCTTACCGAATCAACGCCCTGGAAGATGAAGACAAAGAAAGCAACTTTGAAGAATGGATTCATCCAACTGTCAGAGGAGGGTTGAGCAATTGGGAGGCTAAGGACTTTGTCCCCATTACTTTTATTCCTCAGTAATTTATCTATCAAACATTTCCTATTTGGTCTGTAATATTTTACTTTCAAACAATCCGTACACTATCTTTTCGCCTCCTGCCTTACCCGGGGCATGTAGGTCCACTTGTAAGGGTTTTGACTATTTTTCATATTCATATGCCATGTTTAATGATTCATTGGACGTTTTTCATTTGATAAACTGCTTGTGTTCATTTTCTTTCCTTTTTGCATTTTTTGTTTAAGGATGGCTATCCCTTACACACACCCACACCCACCAATGCAGGTACCCATCCACTCCGGATTCCACGGGTGACTATTCTGCTGTATCTTTCAATAACTCTGAAAACCTGGTCAATCTAGCCGAGTATGAAGATGACGAAGGTTGTGAAGTACCAGGGGAACTAGCCAGACTTCTGCAACAAGAGGAAAGGGCCATCTTACCGCATGAAGAGCCGTTGGAAACTGTCAACTTGGGAACCGAGGAGAATCGGAAGGAGGTGCAAGTGGGTGCCAACCTGGAACCAGAAGTTAAAGAACGCTTGGTACAGTTACTGAATGAGTATGTTGAAATCTTCGCTTGGTCCTATGAAGACATGCCAGGTCTAGACACCGACATCGTGGTTCACCGTCTCCCCACAAGAAGAGACTGTCCACCGATCAAGCAAAAAGTTCGCCGAATGAGGCCTGACATGTCTGAAAAAATCAAAGCAGAAGTAATGAAGCAGTTCAATGCTGGCTTTCTGGCTGTTACGTCCTATCCTCAATGGGTCGCTAACATTGTGCCAGTGCCTAAAAAGGATGGCAAAGTCAGAATGTGTGTGGACTACCGGGATTTGAATAGGGCCAGCCCTAAGGATGATTTCCCGCTACCTCATATTGACATCTTGATCGACAATACAGCTCAGCATAAGGTGTTTTCCTTCATGGACGGATTCTCGGGCTACAATTAAATCAAAATGGCCCCCGAGGATATGGAGAAAACAACTTTTGTCACACAATGGGGCACTTTCTGTTACAAAGTGATGCCGTTCGGGCTGAAGAACGCAGGGGCAACTTATCAACGCGCCATGGTAGCTTTATTTCATGACATGATACATCATGAGATTGAAGTTTACGTAGACGATATGATAGCTCGGTCGCAAACAGAGGAAGAGCACCTTGAACATCTGGAAAAGTTGTTTACCAGATTGAAAGAATACAAGTTAAGGCTGAATCCAAGCAAATGCACTTTTGGAGTTAGGTCCGGTAAACTCCTGGGATTCATTGTAAGCAACAAAGGCATTGAAGTCGATCCGGCAAAAGTAAAAGCAATACAAGAGATGCCTGCTCCCCGTACTGAAAAGGAAGTTAGAGGTTTCTTGGGGCGCATAAACTATATTGCCAGGTTCATTTCGCATCTGACTTCTACCTGTGAGCCAATTTTCAAACTCTTGAAAAAAGATCAGGTAGTTGAATGGAACGACGACTGCCAAGCTGCTTTTGATAGAATCAAGGAGTATTTGCTAGAACCTCCTATTCTGATGCCACTCGTCGAAGGAAGACCATTGATCATGTATTTGACCGTCTTGGATAACTCAATGGGGTGTGTTTTGGGCCAGCATGACGAGTCTGGTCGAAAAGAGCATGCTATTTATTACCTTAGCAAAAAGTTTACCGACTGTGAGACTCGCTACTCACTGCTCGAGAAAACTTGCTGCGCTTTGGTATGGGCTGCTCGCCGACTAAGACAGTATATGCTGTCCCATACTACTTTGTTGATATCCAAAATGGACCCTATCAAATATATCTTCGAAAAGCCCGCTTTATCTGGAAGGATAGCCAGATGGCAAATGATCTTGACCGAGTATGACATCCAGTACACCACCCAAAAAGCTATAAAAGGGAGTGTACTAGCTGACCATCTGGCTCATCAGGCTATCGAAGACTATCAACCCATGAGATTTGATTTCCCAGACGAGGACATCATGAATTTGGACAACATTAAAGGTGACGGACCGTATGACGGACCCGAAAAGGGATCCCGATGGACCCTGTACTTTGATGGTGCTTCAAATGCACTCGGAAACGGCATTGGCGCAGTACTCATTTCTCCGGAAGGATGCCACACTCCTTTCACGGCCCGACTTTGCTTCAGTTGCACAAACAATATGGCTGAGTATGAAGCCTGCATCTTTGGTCTCAAGGCTGCTATAGACTTGGGGATCAAATCTTTGATCGTATTTGGGGACTTGGCTTTGGTCATCAACCAGATCAAAGGAGATTGGGATACCAAGCATCCTAATCTTATTCCATACAAAGAACATGTTCTGACGTTGTTGCCTCACTTCGAGCAAATTACCTTCGAGCACTTTCCGCGAGAAGAGAATCAGCTAGCAGATGCTCTAGCCACAATGTCCTCCATGTTTAAACTCAACTGGGATAACGAGGCTCCCCAAGTCACCATCGAGCGAATGGATGAACCCGCGCATTGTCACGAGATTAATACCGAAGAAGTAATGGAACAACCTTGGTTCCATGAAATCAAAAGGTATCTCGAGACCCAAGATTATCCTGAAGGAGCTTCCGTGAATGACAAGAAGTTCTTAAGGAAATTCGCTGCTAAGTTCTTCCTGAGCAACGGCATCCTGTACAAACGAAGCCATGATTGTGTGTTACTCCGGTGTGTGGATAAAGCTGAAGCAGAGTTGATTATGACCGATATACACAGCGGACCATTTGGCACTCACTTGAGCGGGCATACAATGGCTAAGAAGATCCTAAGGGCAGGCTATTACTGGTCTACCATGGAGGCTGACTGCCATCAACATTCCCGTGTTTGTCACAAGTGTCAAGTCTATGCTGACAAAGTTCATATCCCTCCGGTTCCCCTCAACGTCCTGACTGCTCCATGGCCCTTTGCAATGTGGGGTATTGATATGATTGGAGAGATCAAACCCACGGCTTCCAACGGACATCGCTTCATCCTGGTTGCCATTGACTACTTCACTAAATGGGTCGAAGCAGCTTCCTTCGCCTCTGTCACCAAAAATGTGGTTGCCCGCTTTATCAAACATAACCTCATATGTCGGTATGGTGTTCCAGACAGAATCATCACGGACAACGGTACAAATCTGAATAACACAATGATCACTGCATTATGCGAACAGTTCAAGATTTATCATCACAATTCATCTCCCTATCGGCCAAAGATGAACGGTGCTGTTGAAGCTGCGAACAAAAATATTAAAAAGATTATTCAGAAAATGACAGTCACTTACAAAGACTGGCATGAGATGTTGCCGTTTGCGCTGCATGGATACCGTACGACGATACGTACTTCAACTGGGGCAACCCCATTTTCTTTGGTTTATGGCATGGAAGCTGTTTTGCCTATGGAAGTTCAGATCCCGTCTCTAAGGATTATGAAGGATGCAGGTTTGAATGAGGATGATTGGATGCAGACCCGACTTGATCAACTCAATCTGATCGACGAAAAGCGACTTGCGGCTATATGTCATGGTCAGACGTATCAAAAACGGATGATCAAGGCCTTCAATAAGAAAGTCAGACGTCAAGTGTATCAAGTCGGAGATCTAGTAGTCAAGCAGATTATCTTGCCGCAAAGTGATCCCAGGGGAAAATGGACTCCTACATATGAAGGACCATTTGTGATCAAAAGCATATTTTCTGGTGGTGCGATGATTCTGACCACCATGGACGGCGACGATTTGCCGCACCCTGCGAACGCAGACATAGTCAAAAGATACTACGCATAAAATAACCCGACAAGCCGAAAACCCGAAAGGGCGGCTTGGGCAAAAATGGGCATCCCGGTGAACCGAAAACCCGAAAGGGCGGTTCAGGCAAATATTAGGGATAAAAACAAAAAATCTGTACACCCGGCAAGTCGAAGACCCGAAAGGGCGGCTTGGGCAAAAAGGGGTTTCCCGGTGGACCGAAAACCCGAAAGGGCGATTCAGGCAAAAGTTAGGGAATTAAAGCGTATGACTATGTCTCGTCGGATCACTTCAAAGACGATCTCTTCATCAACCGGTTCCAGGTTTCTGAACAATCCAGCCATCGTTAAACGAAGCATTGAATGGACAGAGGTTCAGAGTTGTGAAAGCTACAGCAGAATGGAATCCCATGGAATTATTTCACATAGCCATCTTTGTTTTGTATAAATTTTTCAAATATTCACGACAAAATCCTCTTACTAGGATAATTGTCTCCTTTGTACAAATATACCCAAAGAAAATCAATACAAATACTCTTCCCAAAATTTGTGTCATTTCCCTTTTTCTTTTTCTCTTGCACTATTTGTTTTATTTTGAGAAACGTCCAATGTTTTGTTAAATAGGCATATGCATTTGAAACATGATCACTTCCTAATTGAATCTAAGAAAAGGATTACTGATAGGATGAAAGTACAAACGGACATTTTGACACCCTTTCAAAGGAAATCCCTCAAGATCTGTAATCCACATCCCTGGCAAACCCTGAGGTCTATCTCCAGCAGACCCTCGGAGCTTATCCCCAGTAAGGTTCTGAAAGGTATTCCCCGCAGAGCACGGACGTCCCTTCCGAGTTTTATTCAAGGTTATTCCTCACAAAGGCTTATAACTGGGTTATCCTCAGCTAACCACCAGGGGAGATCGCGCTCGCCAAAATTCTTCCCGTCCCCAGCGGAGTTCCTCAAAATTCCCCAGCGGAGTTCCTCAAAATTCCCCCAGCAATAACTTATCAATACTATCCCCGGAGGAGTTTATCTTTGCAAATCCCCAGCCAGAGAATCTTCCGGAAATCATTTTCCCTCAGAGTTTAAGCCTCAGTATCCCCAGCAGATCAAAAGCTTCAAATGGACAACCCCCAGCGGAGTCAGACTTTCAAGCCTTCTCCCCACAGGGCCTTTAGGAAGAAAAATCTTGAGTTCCCCAGTGAAATCTCCAGAGATACTTCTCTCCAAGCTGAAGATTCTCAATCTGGCCTCCCCAGCTTTAAGTCCACTAGTTTGGTACTCCCCAGTAGAAGACTTCAGGAATTCCCCAGAAGATTGGTATACAACCCAAGCTCCAGGTTCTCCAGTAACGAACCAGGACTTATCTTCCCCGGCAGCAGTCAGGATACTTCTATCTTCCGCTATCCCGGATTCATCTATCCTGTGCAAGACAGCTCTCCAGCTTACATGCACATCCATTTACATTCATAACACAAAATATACATTGTATCATGCATCATAGCATTGCATACAACTGACTCTTTGCCTTTTCAGGTAAGATCAGTCGACAGACTAAAATCATTCAAATCTCAAGATTTCTGAAAACAGTTCACGGGTTCTCCAAGTAAACGGATGTTAACCTATCACTTGTTCAGATTCTTCTCAAGACTTCTGAAAACAGTTCATGGATTCTTCCCAAGTAACGGATGTTAATCCATCAACTTGTTCAGATGCAACTTTTTAAAGACAGCTTACGGAAGCTTCCCAACAACGGATGCTGCTCTATTGCTGATTCAATCTCAAGATTTCTGAAAACAGTTCACGGGTTCTCCAAGTAAACGGATGTTAACCTATCACTTGTTCAGATTCTTCTCAAGACTTCTGAAAACAGTTCATGGATTCTTCCCAAGTAACGGATGTTAATCCATCAACTTGTTCAGATGCAATTTCTTAAAGACAGTTTACGGAAGCTTCCCAACAACGGATGCTGCTCTATTGCTGATTCGATCTCAAGATTTCTGAAAACAGTTCACGGTTTCTCCAAGTAAACGGATGTTAACCTGTCACTTGTTCAGTTTCTTCTTCCAGACTTCTGAAAACGGTTCATGGATTCTTCCCAAGTAACGGATGTTAATCTATCAACTTGTTTAGATGCGACTTCCTGAAAACAGCTTGCAGGTTCCTCCCAACAACGGATGTCAACCTATTGCTTGTTCAGACCCCCAATTAAGAAATGGTCCAAAGCTTGGACACTTTCCTAATGTTCCCTTCCAGATGGCATCTTTAAGCCCATCCCCGACAAGTTTCTGTCACTCTCCTAGATGGCATCGTTAAGCCCATCTCCAAATGGCATCTCTAAGCCCATTCCCGCATCCAGTGCTTTGATGAGTGCAAATTTCCGGGCACTCTAGTGTCCAATCTCCTTTTACCCTCGAGTCACGAAAGGCAAGCTTGCCAATCTAACTCTTCAGGTTCAAGAAGATTGAACAGGGGCAACTGTTGTACCCCAAAATTTGCCCTCCCTTGCTTCAGGAAACCATCTTAGATTTTTCAAAGTCCCCCGAAACAAATCCAAGTCCTGGGTTATCCTTTTGCCCAAGCAAGCCACTTACAAGAGCAAGATGGTCTCACAAACTCCGGAAACAACGCTTCATCTTGAGGAAAATCAAATTCTAAGTGCTTCTTTAAAATAAGTGTTTTTAGAAAAAATCAGCGCTCCAGAACTTCTGGACCGATTCCAGATGAAGACGATCAGAAGTTGCAAGCTTGGCTCAGCGTGGTCAGAAGTTGGCTCTTTAGCAGCTACATCAGTTCAATCAGAAGTTGTAAACGTGGTTCAAAGTGTAAGCCTCAAACAGAACATGCCCCTTCAGCAGTTACACAAGCTCAGTCAGAACTTGCTAAAGGAATACAAGAGAAACAGGAAAGTATGAAGGCTCCTTCAGAACAGGTTGAAATCAGAAGATGAAAGGCCAGAAGGATAGGTGTCACTGATACAGAATCTCTAAATCCAAATTGTCCAGAAGTAGATCCAAGGAATGTACCAGAAAACCAGGAGAATTTCCAGAGCATGCTAAGACAACAGGTAGCCAAGGCCAGAGCATGGTTTACGCTGCTGATTCAACGCTGGTTTCCCTTACCAGAATGTTGGTATTGACAGGTCTTGTCACCATTTAATGCCCATTAATGCTTCCAACCACTCCTGAGCATTCACGTGTGACTTGGAAAATGCTTTTGCACAGATTCTGGCATGGGTCTTCACGCCACCGCCCACTTCAGAGGTCACTTCTCCCCAATCTACGCCTGCTGCTGCTACCTAGGCTGAAAGATAGCTGTTGTCACAACTTCCCAGGAATTTCTGTCAAAGAACAAATTCAAACTCTGTTGGCTCCTTAAATGTTCAAGGCATCCACAAGAACTTTGCCTATAAATAGAGAGCTTTCATCACTGCAAAACAGGTTCAAGAAAAGAAACAGAAAAACTGCTAAGAGAGAAACGAAACTCCTAGCAACATAACATTCTGAAACTCTGCCAAAATCTCCAGCTTTGTTCATAACTTTAAGTTTCTTACCTTCAACTTCATCAAACATCCAGCTCTTTTCTGTAAACCAAAAACGTTCTTTCCAAACTTCTGACCTTATACACGTATACACCTTCACTTCCCCTTTTCCAAATCTGTCCAGAACAACCACCAGAACCAAAAGCTAATTTTCGACCACCATTTTCCAGACAGTCAGGTAAGCACCTGCTGACTCTCACCACACTGTTAAGCATCATCAGCTGTGCATATTCAAGTAACATAATGTAAATATTCATGTTATTGCTGTTTATGTTCTGAGGACTTTCATACCTCAGAACGTTCTGAGCCAGTATAGGACTTGCCTGTGACCTTGGTGATTCTGACCTCTGAAACATTTTTGCTATTTTGTTGGATCTGTTCCAAATATGTTTCCTGTTTTGTGGAGTAACAACAGGATTGCAGATGTTCTGATTAGTACAGGAAAAAGCCAAGTGCTGACTTTGACGTTAGCACATCTGAAGCCTGTTTTGCTGTCAATGACATCAGAACCTCTGAGAGTTATTGCCTTTTCAGCAGAATCAGAACTTCTGGCTTCTCCACTAACAAACTTCTGTCTTGCAGCGCAGGGAAATCAGAACTTCTGATTTCCCCACTAACAAGGTTCTGTTTTGCAGGTTCTAGAGTCAGAAGTTCTGACTCATCCAGTTTCACCAACAGGTTGATCATCTGACAGCGGATCTGGGTCAGAACTTCTGATGGCCTCTCAACAGCGCGCGGGCTCCCTCTCTCTCTATATATATCTTGTTTTTCGCTATTTTCTTTTTTGTCTATTTTTCTCGTTGAACCCCCCATGTACAAATGTGTATCCCCCTCCCCTAATTGTTGTAATAGCGTAGGATTTTATATTTCCGCTTCTTATTGCTAGTAATTAGGACGTGTATGGCAAGATAAAATCAATGAAATAGAAAAACCTAATTCAAAGAAAAAACTCTTGTATGCAATAAAACACACTTGCACACTAACACCCCTAGGGTATTCCACTTTGTTGCCTTCAAATAATTGGGCCATATTGCATGTTGAATTTCTTTGGGTAAAACAAACAATCAAAATGATCATAGTCCCTCAAAAATGTTGCCTAAATGAATGATCAAGTCCCTTTTAAAAAATTGCCCAAAGACATTCAACACTATTGCAATTATGGTCTAAACGATGACCCGCGCCCGTCCCGTTCATCTCCTAATACAAGACTGTCCACCAAATGCAATGGTGGAACAAAATTGTCAAAAGGTTTAAAACATAACAAGAATCTTTGAGAAAACTTTAGGGTAGATAACTCTTAAGTACTTGTCAATTTGCAAAGAAAACACTTGCCTATTTTCAAAACCCACTTCACAAACACTTTCAAAATCAACTTTTCAAACCCTTGAAACATCCTTTTTTTAAAAATAAAAAAAAGATAAAACACCTTTTGTAAAACATTCGAGTAAAGAATTATTACAAGGTTAGCCTAGCACAAGGCATCTTTTCAAAACGTTTTCAAAACCACACACAAAGCACCATTTCAAACAATTGAAAACCAAGGCAAGATTGATCTAAGCAAGTACCTAAGAGCCCATGGATAACCATGGATAGAAGGGGTGCTAATACCTTCCCCTTCTATAATCTACTCCCCGAACCCAAGAAAAATCTCAAAGGTTTTTGCTGTGCTTTTTAAACCTTTCCTTAGGATAAAATAAAAAGTCGGTGGCGACTCTTGCTCAACCGAAACATTTGCGAATACGAACGCAAAACCTCAAGTCAGTTCTCCCACCGTATCACAGTTATGAAAAGGGAAGGTGTTAGCACCATTTTCATCTGTAGTTATCTACGGGCTCTTAATCGCTAGCTCACTTTAAAATGCTTTGTGTGTATGTGTTTTGAAAATATTTTGAAAAATGCTTAAGTACGACAACTTTGTAATGATTCTTGTATCAGTTAAGAATGTGTACAAAGTGTTTATTTTTGAAAATATTTCAAAAGAAGTGTTTGTGAAAAAAGATGTTTTGACAAGTGTGAGCAAGCGATTAACAATATTCTACCCTTACTCAAGGTCGTTCATGTTATTTTCCTCCTCCTTTAGATAGTGCTACCCTAATATTAGTTAGTAGAAAGCCCTATCATTGGATGTGAAGGGACAGGCACGGGTCATCGTACAGTCATAAAGGCAACTCGTAGGGGCGCTTTAGCAATGTGTCATAAGGGACTAAGATCATTTACCGAAGGCAGCATCGAAGGGTCATCGAGGGACTACGATCTTTTTAATCGAGGGTCTTTGCTAAAGCGTCCCCACGTTCGAGGGACATGATTGTTTTCCGAGGCAACGAGTGAGGTTACCCTAGAGGTACGTGTGTGAAGAGTGATTCATGTTCAGTTATTTATCTTGTATTTAGGGTTTTCTATGATTGTTTTTATGTCTTTCCATACAAACCATAATTACTAGCAAAGCAATATAGTAACAAAGAAAAGCAGTAAAATATGGGAAATAAAGTTCTACGCTATTACAAAGCTTCGGGAGTGGGGGTACAAATAGTAAAAATGGGGGGAAATAGTAAACTCTAATTAAACTATTACAAACCGTAAGCAGATACATAATTGGAAAAGGAATGCGAAAGTAAAATATGCAAAGCGGTAAAATAAAGAGAAATGAGAAAATAAATTGTTTTTTGTGATTTTTTGACAGGAAATAGTTTGATGTTTAATCTAAAAACCCTAATTGATTTTAATTAAAAAAAGAATTTGGTTAATTAAATTAAAACAAAACCCTAAAATCTAAGTTGATTTTAATTTTTTTAAAATGATTAATTAGTGAAAAACCTAAAAAAACCTAAATTGATTGATTAAATAAAAACATAAAAAATTTAATTAGGGTTAAATAAAAAAACCTACAACCTAAATTAGGCTTTATTAAAAAATGTTTTGAAAAAATGTTTTGTAAAAGATTTTGTGAAATTAAAGAAAAAATGGTGAAAAAAGAGTGAGAAACATATAAAATAAACCAAAGGGTAGGGGTGGGTGTTGAACCCACACCCTTAGTCTCACAGATACATCTCCTCACCACTGCGCCAGTGTTGTTCTTGTGTTTGAGAAATAGGAATCAATCATTATAAAAAACCTACATATTAAGTTGGAAAATTTAAACAAAATAAGACCAAAAGGCTGGGATCAAACCCATACCCTTCATGTCGCGCGCATATTCCCTTCACTAACTGAGCTATGAGGCTTATCTGTTAGCCAAACGTAAACGAAACATAATATGATAAAATGAACATTGAAATCGGAGAGACGCCGGAGCTCTAGCTCTGGTCGTCTTCTCTGGCCTGCCTTTTCATGAAACCTGCAAAAACGCATTAAAATGAAATATCTAATGACTTAGATCCACTAATTAACATGTTGTAATTTCAATGGCACGCTTAGTTGGGATTGAAAATGCTTGTATCATCCAATTTGACATTCAACGTGATTCATGCGTCAAATCTCACATGTAATGCGTCAATCATATTCTAATGGTGCATATGAATAAATTTACCATGTTAGAAATGATCGAAAATACATAAAATCAAGGATTAGAAATTTACCAAACTTTCCAACCAATGTAGTTGAGATATTGCATTCTGGCGCTTGAGGGATTCAGTTGTGGACTTGGATCAACTCCTTTGATCCTCAGGAAGTGATTGCTGGCCTTAGTTTGGATTGAAAGTGGTTGGAAATTGAAGTACGAATCTTACACTTTTTGTTGAATTTTGTGAATTCCTTAGGGGTGTGTTTGAGGCAGCTTTTTCGTTTTTTGTTGGTCTGAGTTGTTGTGTATATATATAGGACAATCAAATTAGGTTAACAAAAGTGGAAGGAATCACGTCATTAAGAGGTGAAGATTTTGATTGAAAATTTGTATGGAAACTTGCTATTTTTGGCTCAATCTTGCACCAATCATTCTTGCACGAATTTGACAACTTGCACATGTAATTTTAGGCCTTAAATATGATCCATAGCAAAGCCCACATGTCTTAACCTATTGATCTTATATTTTATTTAATTTATTTTGGATTTAATTGGATTAAAATCTAAATAAATAAAATAAAAGTGCATGAATGGATTTATGGGTCTTTGAACATGTCATGAACATGTTTGGATCTGAAAACTTAGGCCCAATAGCCCAAAATTACGAATTTGCTCAATTTGGAATTCATGCATTCTCTCAAAATTGCTCAACTTGCACTGGTCATAACTCTCTCAATTTTCATCTATTGAAGGTGATCTTGGACTTTTTAGAAAGCTCAATATGTACCCTAAAATATCTATGTTGATCATTTTTTATTTTGAAGACTTTATTTTGATGTAAGTTTCCTTGACAAAAAGTGTCTTTTTGTTGACTTTTGAAATGACATGTAATGTATTGACTTATATCTCTCAAATGATGCACTTTTAGACTTGAGCTTAGAGAGTCAAAGTTTAGGAGAATTGAATTTCCTTAAAAATGGGCTTTTGTTGGGGAAGATCTGATGAAGTATGTGAAAGTTATGCCTGGTCAAAGTTCAGTTGACTTCTCATAAGGAAACCCTAATTTGGCAACTTTTGACTTTTGATGATTTGAGGGATTTTCTTGGTGAATCATGATCAACCCTTGATAAAATGATGAATTTTACTTTAAAACCTTGATTTTGACCAAAAATCTTGAGGTTTGACTGTATGTTGACCACAGTTGACTTTCTACCCAATACAGTTAATTTTCAATCATCTGAGTAATTGACTGAGCAAACTTGTGATGCAAGGCTTGAAATTTGGCATGAGCATTCTTAGGGACATATAAAATACTATGTAAACCACTTGATACCTTGGGAAACTAATCTTAATTGAGAAATACAAAACCCTAGTTGTGGACCTATTGCTTATGAGGAGAATTTGTCTGATCAATTCTTGAGCCACCTTGAGCATCTGAGAACCCTAGGAAAATGTCTTGGAGAAAATGGGAGGGAAAATTTTGGGGTACAACAATATGGATATGCAATTTGTTGTGTTGGTGTGTGTAAGAACACATAGCTAATTTGAAAGTAAGATAAATACAAAGAGCGCAAAATTTGAATGCAAACGTCCAATGATTTATTGATGAAAATATGTGAATGAAAAATGACAACCTTAACAAATGGACTGTTGTGCCTCGGGTAAGGCACAAGGCTTAAATTAATTGTTTAAAATTACATGACCAAAAAAATTAAAAGCACGGAAATAGAAAATAACATTTACTCCTGACAAAAGGAGATTGGTGTAACGTCTTCAGTCTTCCAATTATTGAGCCCATTGCCGATGGTAGAAAAAATTCAACTGTCTAGGTCATAGTCACTATCAGCATCTTCTACCACGTTGACTTCATTGTTGCTTATGAGGAATGGTGGTCTCCCAGCACGAGCACGACGAACAGCCCTCTGAGGCTCTGCAGTGAAACCTAAACCAAATTTGTCATATTTGTAAGGTATGTCAGGAAGCTAGCCCTAAGTAGTACAACCAACTTCTTCTACCATAGCTATAGCGTCTTTCAAAGAATCCATTCTGGGCGGAACCTTGGTAACCTTAGGAATAGCATAAACGTCTTCAATAGCGGTAGCTGTCCGGGGAATAACCTCAAAGGTATGGCAAGGAGTTTCGATGAATTCGCCGTCCATCTCAACATACTTGAATGAATTCAAGTGACTTACCATGTACTCTTATTCACCATAAACCGTAACAACCTTTCCTTTCACGAGATATTTTAGCTTTTGATGTAAAGTGGAAGTAACGGTGCCTGCCCCATGAATCCAAGAGCATCCAAGTAAGCAGGAATAAGTCGGACGAATATCTATCACATAGAGTGTAGAGTTGAAGACCTGCAAACCTACTTTGATTAGGAGGTCCACCTCTCCATGCACCATCCTGTTTGAACCGCCAAAGGCTCGGACCATAATATCATCGGGTTTCAGCACAACCCCTTCACAGTCAAGCCTGTCTAGAGCACCCTTCGGTAGAATATTCAGCGAGGAATCTGTGTCAACCAACACATGCGCTAAGGTAGTGCCCATGCCTCAATAGAGACATACAAGGCCTTGTTATGGTTTCTTCCTTCAGGAGTCAGGTCAGCATCGGAAAAACCTAGCCCATTATCAGTCATCAGGCTAGCAACATAGTTTTCAAACTGATCAGCAGAGATTTCTTGTGGTACATGAGCGAATTTTAAGAACTTCACCAAATCTTTAGCATGGGCTTCAGAACATAATAACAGGGATAACATGGAGATCTTGGAGGGAGTCTTCCCCAGCTGTTCAACAATCTTATAGTCACTTTTCTGGATAATCTTTAGTACTTCCTCCATATCTTGCTTGGAGGCATCTTCAACGGTAATTTCTTTAGGTTCCCCAGTCTGGGAAGGCTCAGTCATTTTTTCTTTGCCTCGAGTCTCAGGAGTTGACTCAGTAGCAGTAACACGAACTGGTGTAACAACAGTCTTCAGAGAGATTTCTAGAGAGAAAACCTTTCACTTCTAGTAACCTTACTGGTCCTGACAATATTGTCAATGTTGGGATCAGTAACTTCAGTATTTCCACTTTCAACAACCAATGGTTCTTGCTTAATACCATGGTAGTAAACATCAATTCCATAATTCCAGGGGATAGCCTTGTCAGAAGAATATGAAATTATCCCCGGTGTGATAATGATCAAAGGAGAAACTCTAGGTTCGGCCGTAATATTCACAGGGCCTTTAGCAGTAATCCTTACAGGAGTTCTAGAAATTACAGACACGTCTTCAAACTCCAAGTCTTGAAACAATTTCTCCATAGAATGAATCTTCTCAACTAGAATTCTATGGTTATCCATTAAACACTGAATACCTTCTCTCAGTAGTTTGAAACCATTGGATTGGGTCGTGCAGCAGTAGCATCTTTCAATGCAACCCGGAAATAAACCGGTTTGTAACAGATTCTTCTTTATAATTATGAAGGAAGTCATCAAGTCACTTACAGTGGAAACATAAGAAACATCTTCGATAGCATTAATGCCCTTGTCGTGCTTAGGAATAGGTGAAGTAATCACATTGGGAATTTCGGGAGGATCAAATTCAATCTCTTTGGAGTTAATCATATCCTGAATCTTATTTTTCAAAGCCCAACAATTATTTGTGTCGTGTCCGGAACTATTAGAATGGTAAGCACACCTTGCATTTGGATTGTACCGAGAAGAGGAGGTGTTGGGATTCTGAGGAGGATCTCTCAACGTAATTAGCTCTGATTTCAATAGATGTTGTAATTCCTGAGATAATGGCATGTTGATCTTGGTAAATTATCTCCTGGGCGTGTCCGACCTATGCTCATTGCCTTGTTGATGTTGTTGCACTGGTGCGAGATTAGAAATTAACACTGCCCCAAGAAATTGGTTACGATCATTTATATCGCGACCCTCCTGGCCATACACAACATTAGATTCCTTTTTCCGTTGAATGCCTTCTTCAGAGTACTTGAAGATGTAGTCACCTGAATTTTCCCACTTCTGATTCCACCTTCAACATATTCCCCTGTTAATATCAGCTCGGTGAATCCGGCTGAATAACTTTCGATTAAATGATTGAAGAAAGGACCTATCAAAGTTCCCATAAACATATTAACCAACTCCCTATCAGACAAAGGAGGTTTAACTCTTCCTGCTAGGTCTCTCCATTTATGGGCGTACTGTTTAAAGCCTTTGTTCGAGCCTATGGTCATACTCTGTAGTTGTACACGGGTTGGTGCAAGATCAACATTGTATTGTTATTGTTTGTAGAAAGAAGCATCCAAATCTTTCTCAAGTACGGATATTGGTTCCTTCCAGTTGATAGAACCATTCCAATTATGTCCCGGATAGGCTCTCTTGAAAGAAATGCACATATAACTTCCTATCATCAATGTGTGATTGAATCTTCTGGACATATGACCTCAGATGAAGCTTTAGGAAAGAAACACCGTCATACTTTTCAAAAGTAAGGACCTTGAATTTATGAGGAATAACAACCCCTGAGGCTAAACCCAACTCTTCAAAATCCAACGCAGGCACTCTCTGGATCTCCATAGCATTTAGACGATCTTTCAGTTGTTTGTGTTTTTCAACGGCGGGAGGATATTGTTCATCCGAATAGTCTTCTTCATCTTCATCAAAATATTGGCCAAAACCAAGGTTGCTTCCTTTCTCAGCCTTCACACTCTTACCATCTTCACTCTTGTTGTCATCTTCATTTGACGGGATACCACAATCTTGAGCTTGCTCGATATAACCTCTGAACCTTTTTCCCATGTTAAGGATGCCGGTTGGTTTCCTTGTCTTTTTTTTCTCTCCTCGGTGATGAGGGTCTTCAGTTCTTCTTACCCCTTGGCTAAGTTGAGGAACATTTGTTGGAACTGAGCATTCTGGGCCTGAAGACCTTTGACTGTTTATTCAAGAGCCATCTTTTACTGAAATAAACAACAAGAAGATGAGATAACCTGTCTTGGGAATACATGTTATGTAATGATATGCACGGTATGTGGATGTATATGTAACGCTTTCAAGGATCTTTAGGGATAAATAAAAATGAAATGTCAGAAATTGAGTCTGGTTGCAGCTTTGTCTGAAAAACTATGCGTCTTTATTTTTGAACGCCATTCTATAAGAATAAATCTCACCATGTCAAGTGAGTCATAGACTTTGACTCAAAGGAGTGTACTCTGGTCTTTGACGGCATCTGGTTAGAGGAAAATAAATCCTCTTGTCCCTTTCTAGCAGTCTGGCTTATGATAACCCTGTATCAAAGGTCCCTAATATCCTTGAAATAGTTAATGAAAATGCCATGTCATAATGTTATGATGTCATGATGTAACGTTTGAGCAAGTAGCAAACACAAGTAAATCATGCAAGAGCCTTAGGTTTAAAGGCTAGCATGGGGTACATAGGTAAGTACCCTTCTCTATTTGAAGTTAAGTTGGCTTAACCTGTCTTAAAATAGCAACTGGGTTCTAGGAATCTCATATCACGGATCTTTCTTGAAAGTTTTATTTTAGTACAGCAACTGATTTTCTACCAAAACATCTCACAAGTCAAATCTCAATGAGTGTAGTATCGAGTATTAACCAACTCTGGACTGCACCAAAGCTGGCTATCTCACTACCTTCTAATGTAAGGTTCTAAAATTCAGTTAGTGCTTATGACACCACGCGGCAGCCCAGTGTTATCCGCGACTGACTCAAGGAACATCGGTACAAACCAAAGTGTCACACTAACACAACCATCACTTCAACCATATCGGTCTACACCGTACAGTTTCCATGATCCATTGCTACTTACCTAAGGTATCCCTAGATCTAGGTGTAGGATCTTTGCAAGAAATCCAAAACAAACCCTTAAAGTTAAAGAAAACAATTCAAACAAATAAAACAAATAAAAGTGATCTAAGACTCTAAGGTAACCCCTCTTTTTAAAGGAACTTAAGTCCCCAGCGGAGTCGCCAGTTTTGTAATACAGTAGGAGAACCGACTTGTTTTGCATTTTATCGTAAATGTTGCGGATAACAAGAGTCTCCGTCAACTTTTATTTTATCCAAGAAGGAAAGGGTGAAAAGAACAGGAAATACCTTGAAGATTTTAAGTTCGGGGGGTAGGTTATAAAAAGGGAAGGTGTTAGCACCCTTTTCATCTGTAGTTATCTACAGGATCTTAATCGCTTAACTCACTTTGAGAATTTGCTTTTGTGTGTGTGTGTTTGAAAATATTTTGAAATGCCAATGTAAGACGAACTTTGTAATGATTCTTATATCAATCCTTAAGAATGTGTACAAAGTGTTTACTTGAAAATATTTCATTTTGAAAAGTGTGATGTGAAAATGTTTTGTTTTGAAAAGTTTGTGAGCAAGCGATTAACAGTAGTCTACCCACTCAAGGTCATTCTCGTACTTTTCCTTTTCCTTTAGAGATAGTGTTATCCATACCATTAGTTGGTAGGTATCACCATCTATTGGATATGAAGGGACAATGTAGGGTCATCGTACGGTCATTGAAGGCAACTTGTAAGAACGCTTTAGCAAATTCGTAAGGGACTAGATCATTTTCGAAAGGCAACGTCAAAGGGTCATTGAGGGACTATGATCTTTTGTATCGAGGGTCTTTTTCTAAAGCGCTCCCACTTTTGAGGGACATGAACGTTGTTTCCCAGAAGGCAAATGAGGGAATTTCCCTAGAGGTGCAAGTGTGCAAGTGTGTGTGTTTCAGTTATGCTTATCTTGAAATTAGGATTTTCTAGCGTTCGTTTTTTATTATTAGTCTTTCCATGCAAACCCTAATTACTAACAGTAATATAGTAAATATAGTAGCAGAAAAAATAAAGTGCTGAAACGTAAACCTAGACTATTACAATGCTTTGGGGAGGATACATAATAAAGGTACGAAAAAGAAAATCCTAAGTTATTACATCCCGGAAGCAATTACATGATAATAAAAGAGAAAGCGGGAAATAAAAGTCTAGGCTATTACATTCGTGAAACCTATACGACTTGATCTATGAAATTAAAATAAGAAAAAAGGAATTTTTTTTGGTGATTTTGTTATGAAAAAAGATTTATGATAATTAATTAAATAAACCAAAAAATCTAATTAATTTTAATTGAAAAAGAGTTAATTGATTAAATTAATAAAAGGTTAATAAAACCTAAAACCTAATTAATTTTAGTATATATAAAAAAGGATTAATAAAAAAGGTTAATTAAAAAAACCTAAAACCTAATTAATTAGGGTTTTTAAAAAAGAAAGGGTTTATTAAAATAAAGTAGGTTGGCCAAAAATAGGGTTAGGGGAAGAAAAATCAAGGAAAAAGGGTTAAAAATAAAAATAAAAGATGAAAACTGTCAGGGTTGGGTGTTGAACCCATGCCCTTAAGGTCATATATTGCCTTCTTCACCACTGGGCCAAGCGCATGCTTGAGATAATAGAACACGCGCAACACAAAATGTAGTAAAACTGTGTAAATTGTAAAAAAACATTAAAAAAAACACACAAAAGGTTAGGATCAAACCCACGCCCTGAGAGAGTAAAGCCTTATCATGCGTGCGCTTGCCATTGGGCTATGTTGTTCATCTGGTATATCAACAAAAACAGTTAGATAAATAATAAAACAAATCACTGGGCTAGAGAAGCACTGGAGCCCTAGCTCCAATTGTCTTCTCTAACGAGCTCGTTATTCGTCCCTGCAAAATAAGAGAATTCAGTGATTTAGAGGTACCTAATTTTGGCCTTGCGATTTCAATGGAGGCACTAATTTTGGCTAATTCCCTCTGTATAAAGAGATATAACATAAACAAGACCAAACAGTGCAAACATGGCAAACCATGATTCAATCGTCATGGGGGCCATACGATGGGTCTAACATGCATTATTATACCTCAGAAGAACCTTAGTGGTGTTAGTATACATTAAAACAACATGAAAACGACAATACAAATTTGCAAAAAAATAATGAAAATCGAAAACCAATGTATGCTGGTTTCATGTACTTTGGATCATCAAGATCGATCCATTCTTACCCTACAAGGTGCCTGAAGTGGAATGGGATGGTTGTCTCGCGTGGAAAGAGGCTGCAACTAGGGTTTGTAGTTTGCCCTAATTTTTGATATTTTTGGAGTTTTTGGAATATGATCTTTGCAAGGTTTTTTTGTCTATTGTCTTGTGGTCTGAATGAAGAATATATAGAGTCTGAATTATGTTAAAAAGATTGGGCTTGGACCTTTGTATGAAAGCCTCTTATTTATTTAATTTATTTTGAATTTTAAATAAAAAAATAGAATAAAAATCCAAGGGGTGTATGAATAGATTCAAAGGTTCATTATGAGGTTTAAAAATCGTTTGGACCTTGAAACATAAATCCAATAGCCCAAAAATTCAAGTTTGCTCAATTTTGGTTTCATGCATTTTCTCAAAATTTCCCAACTTGCACCAATCATAACTCTCTCAATTTTTATCATATGAAAGTGATATTTGACATTTTAGAAATCTCAAGACGTCCTATACAGTCTCTATGTTTATCATTTTTCCATTTAAAGACTTTATCTTGATGTAAGTTGCCTTGACAAAAAGTGTCTTTTTGTTGACTTTTGAAATGACCTATAATGTATTGGTCCATATCTCTCAAATGAAGCATTTTTTGGACTTGAGCTTAGAGAGACATAGATGTAGAGAATTGAATTTCCTTAAAAATGATCTTTGGTTGAGAAAAATATGAGGAATCATGTGAAAGTTATGCTTGGTCAAAGTTCAGTTGACTTCTCCTTAAGCAACCCCTAATTTAGTAACTTTTGACTTTTGATGAATCTTGAGTTTTCTTGATGGGTCATGATCAACCCTTGATCAAATGATGAATAGGACTTCAAAATATTGATCTTAACCAAAAATATTTAATTTTGACTGTATGTTGACCACAATTGACTTTTTGTCAAATATAGTGGATTTTTAGCCATCTGAGCAATTGACTGAGCAAACTTGTGCTGCAAGGCTTAAAATTTGGCATGAGCATTCCTTGAGACATATGAGAAACCATGAAATCCACTTTAGGCATATTAAGCTCAAATTTTCTTGAGAAAATTGAAACTCTAGTTGTAGGTCAACTACTTAGGAGGGGAATTTGCCTGATCAAACCTTGGATAGTCTTGAGCAATTGAAAACCGCAGGAGCATAAAGGAGATATACCTTGAAGAAAATGGGAGGGCAAGTTTTTGGGTACAACAATTTTAATTTTTTTTTAAGAAAATATTTTCAATTTCTTTTAAAGACACAAAAATTTATTATCAAATAACATCCATACAAATCTCTCTTATTTTAACTATACAATTTTATCACATTAATTTCCTTTATTTTCACCAAAACATAATATTCATACATTTTATTTTTAATTAAAAAATGAAAGATATTGTGATTGGTTAGAAGATGAAATTTTTATAATTTATTAACGGATATGGATATCCGTGAGCATGGATATCATTAAACCTATATCCATATCAATTATTAAATTGGTATTTAAATATCCATTTATTTTATCCATGGATATCTATTAAATTATCCACCCCGTATCCATGACGGATTTTATCCACGGATATCCACGGGTACAGATTTTTATCCATCCCTAGGTGAGATACTGGATTTTCTCTTCTTGATCTAGAGCACCTTGTGCTAGACCTTGGATTTGGGCTCTCAGATTCTCTTTCATATACTTGTTTTCTTGTAAGGCTTTTTCATACCACCTATTTAGCCTACAAATTTCTGTAGCAGCATCATCCAAATGTTGGTTGTGGGAATCCAAGTTGAAAGTAACACTCAACAATCCTTCGGTCGAACACTTTCGTTTAAGGCTCTCATTTTCAAATGTTGCACGGTCTATTTGAATTTGTTGGTCTTTCGACTCGAGCTCTTGCTGTAACTGTCTTATATCCCTAGTAAGGTCATAGAGGCTATGCTCCAATCCCTATTTTTCTTTTTAAGCTTGATCAAGAGTTTTCTTCAAGTTTTCTATCTCTTATACATATATAGGAAGAGGATCTGGTACGTCTGGCTTGTACTCAGGATCAATGTCAAATGGTAGCTTAACAACTCAAAATATTTCTAAAACCCATTGAGTATAGGGTTCCCTCACCACAACATTTTTCTTTTTGGCCTTTCTTTTGTTGACTTTACTCCAAGCTCGAATGACTTTTTTGAGAAAATCAGGGTCATCTTTACCCATGTTGTGAAGGATCAATTATTGAAGTTGTTAGTCAAAGGGTTTATCCTCCAAAGGATACCTAAGTTGGCATAAAGTCAAAGAGGGGTTATAATTAATGCAACCACATGACCCAATAAAAGGAACATTCGGAAAATCTCCAGAACTGTAAATAATATCCTCAATGTTTTGCTTTCTTGTATACTATAAAACAGAATCGGCGGTGAGATCCCTCAATTTTTTAGACCATGCATCTCTTGTCAGATTTTTAACCATGTAGTCCTCTTTGTAGAGGTTAGAAATAACCCGAGAATACAAAAGAGGAATAAAATAATTTAGTACACCCCTTCCTTTTTTCGTAATGCGTGTAAAGAGAATAATAAACATCAACAAGTAAAGCAGGAGTTGGGTCCGCATTTAATACTTTCACGGCCCAAAACACACTAATAGGTGCGGGGTCTATGTATTCCAAAGTACGCGGAAATAGAATTATACCAAATACAAGTAACCCTAAACAATCCACACAAGCCTCCCATTCTTTCTTATTGGTAAAAAAAGGGCTTTAGATTCCAAATTGTGTTTTTTAATCCCTTGTACTTCACCATCTTTTTTGTAATTGGGTGACAAATCATCAAAGGGAATCCCTAATCCTCTTTCTAAATCTATAACATCGACCGTCTGTCCAATCCCCACATAAACCTTATTTTTAGAAAAATCTAAGAACCTATCAAATTCTTCAAAAGTTGGTACTAGTTGAAAATTTTGAAAAGTAAAACACCTTAGCGGAGGATCATAGAACTGAACTAAGGCAATGATAGAATCCACTTGAACATTTATTTTAGTCAACTCAAGGGTATCCCCATAACGGCCAACAAACATCTTCATAGCTTTTTCAGGCAGTTTCTCCTTAATGAATTTTATTTTCTTCATATCTAGCACGACAGCGCTAACACTGACAACTTGTTTCTTATTGGTATCCATTTTTAGGATACTCACCAAAAACCTTTGATTATTTTTCTCAGAAATCCTGTGAGTAAGACGGAAAAAATGCAAAAATAATGAATATTATGAAATGTGAGATGCATGTATGCATGGTAATGTAACATAATAGTGGATTCGTGCAAGGTATCCTTAGCATGTAGGTTCCTAGTTTCGTCCTATGGATATTCTACCATCCCCATAAGGTGGCTTACTTACGGGTATCATGGATGATGCTATAGGGAAAGACACAAGGGCCTCCCTTAAACATAGCCTCTATTTAGACCAAAACTTTCGTCTCTTAGGTCGTACAAGGTC